>OY747136.1:51656618-52256618 GCA_963556465.1 Berberis vulgaris
AACAAGGAGCAGATGGAAGAGAAACAACAATGAGGGTGGTCTTTGGGTTGAGGTTGGCAGACGTTGGGTTTTGATTGGTGGAGAGGATGATGTTGTTGATGATGAAGAAAAAAACTCGGAGAAGATGGATATGTTGTTAATCAAAGAGAAGAAGAAAACCCATCTGTTGATGATGCTGTTAATCGAAGAGAAAAAGAAGAAAACTCGGAGAAGATGGAGATGCAGCTAGGAGGACAAATAACAATGAGGTCGTATTTGGGATGGGGTTTTGATTGGTGGGGAGGATGATGTTGTTGATGATGAAGATGGTGATTTGGGAGAGGTGGCTGCTAAGATGGGTGGTAGGTTTAGGGTTTTTATTTATTTATTTATTAAAGGGAATAAGGGCATTTTAATTATACCTATAGATAAATGGATATCTACGAGGCGGACATGGGAAAATTCGTATCTGCCCCGAAACAGTTACGGATTCGATTTAGATCCCCGAATCCGTTGAGATAAATCCAAATTCGCCCCATTCAGGGCAGGGCGGGGTGGAACGGGTATCCGTGAAAATTTGTCCCATTGCCATCCCTACGTAGTGTCTACCATGAGTGGGTAAACCCACCTTATGGTGCGGTGAACCCCATGAGATTATGACTCCATTATGGCTCTTTTAAGTTATTATTTTTCAATTTTATGCATTTAATTTTAGAACAATGTTTTAGTTAAATTACTTTAGTACTTTATTCTTTAATATTTATATGAAACTTTTAGATGAGTTGTTTTTTAATTAGTTGGATTCATCTCATGCTTTATGTTTCTACATTTAAGTTCTAAAGTTGATATGTTTCTCTTCATATGTTCTCAAAAAGCCTACATTCTCATGATTATTCAGAGGCTTGAAATGAGTGAGTTGAAGGTTAAATCATCCACCAAATGAGAAGATGAGAGTCCCTCTTAGGTGTGTTTAGTATGAAATAAAGTGAATAGCTTAAGAGTAGTCTTTTGGGTGCCATCAATCCACGATAGTGAGCTCAAAGCCTTAAACTTTCGACATTATCTTAGTGTCTTTATTTTTATTTTTCATCAACAACTTCATTATTTTACTATGTTAAGTATTTCAAGTTGATTTTGGAACAAGTTTTTCAACTTTTTTAAGCACTGGTTGTGAGATTTGACCTGTACTTGCCGATTTCCAACCCACTAGACAACCGTGCACTTGCGAAGATTTGAAATCAATCAAGTTTTTGGCGTCGTTGCCGGGGAGGGTAATTGAACACAAGTTTTCAAAATAGACTGGTTTTGGGTATTTATGTTTCTGCAATATATCAAACTGTGCTAAAAGACATAAAACGAACCTAGCTATTTGCAACTGAGTGGCATTTGATCACCCACCTCATTACTCCAATTTGTTCAAACTTAGGCCAAATTTACTAAAATGAATTCATATAACGACAACCAATTAGAACGGCGTTCATGGGACCTCGCAAAAGGAATAGACCGTGTTGAATTCTTTAGAAGCAAGGTTGCTCTATGCTAGTAAAGGCCATAGTGACTACACTGCCATTTCTGACCTCTTCACATAGATAGTGGTGCTTCGATGAAGTTTCTCGCAAGTCTAATCTTGTTGTGATTAGGAAAACAGTGGTATCTGAAAGTGTTAATTAAATATCATAAGAAATCCTTGGATCTTAAAGGCGTCCTTCAAAGGCTTAGACCTGTTCTAGTATACCAAATAGAGTAAAATTTGGCTAGGACACATTTATGCCAAGTGTGGTGATCTAAAAAGTTTTTACGTAATAAACTACCCCTTACTTACAAGACATGGGAAAATCTAACTAGGGTGAGAATTGATTAAGGCGCTCAAAACCATTCTAGACTTCAATTAGATTGGGTTTTTAAATCAATTGTCCATTTCTTTACTAGACACCAAGGACTTGATTGTGCATCATCTTTTAAGTGAAATTGCACTTAGTTTAGGTTCCCATTTGATAGTTGTGATTGTTGTTTGAACTTTTGGTCACAGGACCATACTCAATGCTTGACTCACATTGATAGACCACTTAGTCCACTTGAGAGTGTTTCGTCATTATTTAAAGTTGAAAAATCCAATGGCAAATCAAGGGAACAAACAACCTAGAGTTGAAGATAGGGAAAACCCAGTCAATGTCGGTAGTAGAAAACTTCGAGGGTATTTCTCCCCAATAAACCAAGGTCAACCCTCGAGCATTGTTTGCCTCCCACCACCCCAACTCATTTTGAGTTGAAGCCACACGTGATCTCATTATTAGCTACATTCTATGGCTTGGGGTTAAATAAAGACACCGTACACTCATATCAATGAATTCGAGGAGATCCTCGAGTACAAGAGTAATAAAGGTGAGGAAATCCTTATTGAAGATCCTGTGTTTCAGGATTAGCTTACATTCACTTGAACACCAAGGCGCTTATGGTAATATCTTTTTTTTTCCTTATTATTTCTCATTAGTTCTTATTTGACCTAGGGGTGGGCATCCCATCCTGCGATCCTGTTCCCGTCCCGTCCCGATTTTTTCGGGTCTTAATGGGATTGAATAATTCCATCCCGATCCCGTCCCGATCTAGAATGGGATGGGATGGGATGAAGATTTTCAATCCCGTCCGGTCCCAAGCTAATTTTTTTAATATTTATTATTAATATTTTTATTTATTTGTTTATTTTAGGATTGCAATATTAGTGTAATTGAAGAAAAATGAATTTAGTTGAAATTAGTGTAATTGATATTAGTTTTTATCTGCAACTACTTGATATTGGTTTATTTCTAGAATTCTAAATGAATTATTTAATTGCAAACTCTTTAAAACTCAAAATGGGATTGCTAACTACATTGGAGAGTTTTATTTCGTGTCAAGACAATGAATTTAATGACTATTTTTTGTTTAAAGCAATAATAAACATTCTTCTTAGCACCCAAATCTACTCATCCTTTTGTTTACTATTCGAAACAGTAGAGCAGGTCCACCATTGCCATTATACTGTCCACCTCTTAGTCATTCAAAACTCTGCAGAAATCTTAATTATAGGGTGAATTTCAGCTATCATTTATGATAGTTTATTATGATGTTGCATACTCAATCTAAGGCTATCATTTATGTGTAGTTCTACGAATTGCCTTTGCCTCTTTTCAACTAAGCAAATTGGGTCTTGGGTAAGCAGTAATTTGTCAAAAAATGAGAGCACGCTGATCCCGTCCCGTCCCGAACCTGTTTGGGATGGGACGAGATCGGGATGAGGTTTTTCCCATCCCGTCCCGATCCCGTATGAACGGGATGGGATAGGGATGGGTCTATCTCGTCCCATCCCATCTCGTGCCCACCCCTAATTTGACCTATTGTATCTTACTTTAAAACATTGAGGACAATGTTCGGTTCATGTTTAGGGTTACATCAAATTCAATGGTGTCTTTTGACATTGGTCATAAAAAATTTCTTTGTAGTTCGACGCATAGGAATGAAATCGTAGGACCTTTGCCTAGAAGTCTAGTATTAATTATATGCAAGAGTGAGTAGTACACATTGGCTAGTAATTTTGTGATAGTACGTGATGATACACCAAACCATCCTCTTATCAGATTGTACACGTGTCATGATAATCTCGTCAGCAGAACAAACCAGACCCGATTGTACTCTCAATCCAGCGAGGCCAAAACAATACTAAGCCCTTCACAGACAGGATCCAAACAGTCAGGTCCAAGTTGCAATGAGCCAGTAAGCCCACATGTCACGCAGTCAGGCCCAATACTCATAAGACCTCTAAGGCAAGTATTTGAGAGATCTACCCAAGACAGGTAGTCTAGTAACACATTGGATCCGACTAGCAAACATATGTTTGAGTATAAGCCGGGCAAGGAAAATTCCTTGCATGGACAACACTCAGAAAGGGAAACCTTTCCTGGAGATCTAGGAGCACGAGTCATGTAGGGAAACTATCCCACATGGAAAGCTCTCAATTAGGAAAGGATCTCCACAGCAAGATCACTTTCCCTAAACTACGCCACCAAAGGCCTAGCCGAACGAAGACTCCTTCACTATAAAAAGGGAGATAAGGTCGATGAACTAAAGGCACACACTACAACCCAGTTTACAATTTTAAGTCTCTCTTAAGTCTTATTTAACTTAAGCATCGGAGTGCCATCGGCCACCACACGGTGGTCTTTTACTTAGATTTGTTACCTGTGGAGGTCTAGGTAAGCAACGAGGAATGTGAGCAGGAATCGACTACATCAGTTTGGCGCCATTCGTGGGGAACGACAAAGTTCCTAAAAAAGAACAGTAATACCACCTTTCTCGGAGAATTTGCGAGATGGTGACAACAAGGTCTCTCAACGATGGAGACGAGACAAAAACCTCAAATTCTCGAAGCAGTAGAGTACCGCCCACTCCGACGCCACCGCAACCACAGGAAGAACCTTTGCAGACCTCCGTACTGGCGGTAGCCACTGCAGACTCAAGGGTGAATCTACTGTCAACTCATATACAACAAATCTTGCAAACAATGTAGATACTCAAATCCATGAAACAGAAGCCGGATGAGACGTTGAGAGCATACGTCACGCGCTTCAACGACGAGTTGGCTCTCATCAACGGTTGTAATAATGCAATAGTCGTCACAGCCTTTACCGATGTTATAAGGAACAACAAGTTCTATAACTTCCTAACTTTGGATCCCTTGTCAAATATGGTGAACCTGCTGAAAGAAGCACAAAATTACATCGTTCTAGACGAGGAACTAACCGCAAAAAAAAGGCGGAATTTGAGAAGAAACCCTCTATCCCTAGAGACGAGAAAGAGGGGAAAAACAAGGAGCACTGCCATGAAGTATGCGTCTTGCATGGGGTAAACTTGGAAATTGAACGGTCCAATTGGTCCCGGAAGAGGCTGTTTCGCAAACTACGGACCAAATCAGCCTACGAGGACCAATGAATGCTACACATTCACTCTTAGAGCCCAATCCTGCCCCTAATTTTCACCGACATGGATCTCCAAGGCGTCTGTATTCCGCATAATGATGCCCTGGTGATATCGGTCTTCATAGCAAACTGGAAAGTGAGAAGGTCCTTAGTAAACATTGGAAGTTGTACGAACCTGTTGTTCCTAAACACGTTCCGTAACATGCAACTGAAGGAAGAAAACCTAAGCCCCTCAACAGATCCCCTTCTCGGACTCAGTGAGGAGAAATACTTCCCTATCGGAAGGATCAAATTAACAGTAGTGGTAGGAGAGCCACGACTCCAAAAAATAACCCTGCAAGAGTTCGTAGTGGTCGATGCATCATTCACCTACAATATCATCCTGGGGAGGCCTTGGCTTCATCGGATGGAGGCAGCGGTTTCCACTTTACACCAGCACGTCAAGTACCCTGTCAATTAGACAGTGTGCACAATTTGTGGAAATCAGCCGACCGCCAGAGCCTGCCATTACTCAGTACTAAAATGGCTTGATAGCCATCAACTACAGATTGGGACCACGACTGATGCACCCCAAAACTCGGGACTGGAGTTGAGTGAGGACTCTCCCAACCTATACAAGGAGGCCCCTTCAGCTCGAAAGGAAGACCCAACATCGGTCAACCTGAAAAGGAGCCTGTGACCGTGTATCTGGACATCCTTTGTAATTGCATAGCCATCCAAATAGGTTCCCGCTTTAGTAAAGAGTTTGCGAAACAATTAACAACACTACTGCGACAGAATCAAGACGTCTTCGCCTAGACGATGGGGGACATGGTGGGAATAGACCCTTCCATAATAACCCATCAACTGACTGTAGACCCAACACAAAAATCGGTCAGACAGAAGAAAAAACCTGTGGCCCCCGAGAGGAACCGGATTATAAATGAAGAAGTGTAGAGGCTACTAAATGCCGAGATGATCAAAGAGGTGCGATACCCAAACTGGCTTGCGAACACCGTGCTAGTTAAAAATAAAAACGAGAAGTGGAGAGTCTGTATAGACTATACCAACTTGAACAAAGCATGCCCGAAGGACAACTTTCAGCTTCCTCACATCAACCAAATTGTAGACGCCACTTCCGGACACGACCTCCTAAGTTTCATGGACACCTACTCCGGATATAACCAGATACAAATGACCCCCCAGATAAAGAGAAAACGTCATTCATAACCGAAAGAGGGAAATATTGCTATCGGGTGATGCCATTCGGCCTCAAGGACGCGGGCGCTACGTACCAACGGCTAGTGAATCGAATGTTCAAAAATCAAATTGGACGGAATATGGAGTTCTACATAGATGACATGCTGGTCAAGAGCCTCCACAGCCTAGATCACATTTCCGACCTTGCTGAAGCATTCGGCCAACTCCGCAAGTATCAAATGAAGTTCAACTCGCAGAAATGTACGTTTGGGGTCGAGTCAGGCAAGTTCCTAGGTTACATAGTGAACCAAACAGGAATAAAAGCTAATATGAAGCAGATCTAGGCTTTTCTCGATATGAAGTCCCTGACCTCCATCAAGGAAGTTCAGAGCCTGACCGGGATGGTGGCAGCACTTAACAAGTTTATCTCCAAGTCATCAGACAAGTGCCTCCCTTTCTTCAAGATCCTCAAAGGAAGCAAGGCTTTCAGCTGAGACAAAGAGTGCCAACAGGGCCTTCCAAAACCTAAAGTCATATATGGGAAGTACCGAGCTACTCTCAAAACAAATAACAGGAGAGACGTTTTATTTATATCTAGCCGTCTCAGATCAAGCAGTCAGTTTAACACTTGTATGGAATGATAAAGGGGTACAGAGACCAGTATACTACGCCAGCAAAACTTTCATGGAAGTCGAAGCAAACTATCCTGATGTAGAAAACCTAGCTTTGGCATTGGTCATCGCTTCTAGGAAGCTGAGGCCTTACTTTCAGGCCCACTCTATCATAGTTCTGACCAAACACCCGCTTCTCACAGTGTTGCATAAGCCGAAACTATCTGGCAGAATGGTTAAATGGTCGGTGGAACTGGGACAGTTCGACATCAACAACGTTGCAAGAACGAACATAAAAGCCCAAGCATTAGCAGACTTCATCGTCCAGTTTACTTACGGCGGGGAACAAGAGCTGAACGGCTCAGAGCAGAGATCAGATGAACCAGGTTGGATCTTGCACTGCGATGGGTTAGCCACGTAGAAAGGATGCAGTGCCGGTATCACACTCCACTTTCCAAGCGGCTTCATCTTGGAAAAGGCGGTCAAATTTGGTTTACCAGACTCGAACAATGAGGCAGAATACGGGGCCCTCCTGTTTGGCATGAAGCTAGTAAAAGAAATCAAGGTAACTGTGTTAACCGCTTATAGCAACTCACGTCTGGTAGTCAACCGGGTTATAGGGGACTTTAACAGTAAATACCCGAGGATGATAGCCAACCGTAATAAGGTCATTAATGCAACATGCCAATTCAGAATATTCGAACTCTGCAGTGTCCGCGAGACAACAACCAAATAGCCGACGCACTGGCCAGGCAGGCCTCAGCCACTGCAGAAACCACCAATGGACTTATAGAATTCCAAGAATAGTCAAGTCTAGAAGAAGAGGAGGTCAATGAGCTTTACGCAGTTGAAGCGAATTCAAGCTGGATGAATCCCATCATTGAGTACATCAAAAGTGGGGCCCTCCAGGTCAAAAAATCAAAGGCCAGAAAACTGAAAAACTGAGCAGTGCGATACACTCTCCTGAACAACAAACTTTACATAAGATAAACCATGGGTCCCCTGCTCAAATGCTTAGCCTCGGAGGCAAAACAAGTCCTTAGAGAGATTCATGATGGCATCTGCGAGAATCACCCAGGCGGTGGGACCCTAAGATACTACTGGCTGCAAATGCTGCAGGATGCGAAAGATATCGGTATTCCAAGGACACTAGTCAGTGATAACGAAACCCAATTTGAAGGCAGGAATGTCGAGAAACTATGCAAAGACCTCGGCATCAGCCACCATCTTGCCAGGGCATCCGCAAGCCAATGGCCAGGTGGAAGTCACCAATAGAACCATCTTGGAGGCACTCAAAAGGAAGATCGACGCGACAAAATGGAAATGGGTATCAGCACTGCCAGGAATACTTTGGGCGTATCGGACCACCAAAACAACACCCACCGGAGAAACACCTTTCGCCATAGAATACGGGTCAGAAGCGATGGTCCCAGTAGAACTCTGAATACCAACTTTCCAGACAGGGAAATTCAGACCAAAAAACATTGACAAAGCCTTACACGTCAGTTTAGATATCCTCGAAGAGAGAAGAAATTGGGCCTCTACCAGGATAGCCGCCTACCAACAAAAAATGGCTTGGTACAACAATAAGAAAGTCAAGCCACGAGAATTCAAAGTCGGGGACTGGCTACTCAGAAATACTCAGCAAAGCACAAAGGAAAAGGGAGCAAGAAAGCCAAACCTGAATTGGGAGGGGCCCTATAAAGTGACAAGCCAAGGACATATTGGTTGGAAGACGTGGATGGTAGACGCCTTATGCGGTTATGGAATGTAGAACACTTGAAAAAGTATTACCATTAAAAAAACTTTTGCTTTTTCCAAACTTTCGCTACTTCCAATCAGTCTTCCACTGTACGATTCCTACCTACTAAAAAGAAAGACAAAAGTCATGACCTCCAAGCCAAACTTATCGAGTGCCTCAGGACGGCCAAAGTCGGACTTGTTACACAAGTCAGGAGGGCCACAGTCAGGCTTGCACTCTTCAAATGCAAGTCAAGACAACGACAGTTAGACTTGTTACACAAGTCAGGACGGTCACAATCAGGCTTGCATTCTTCAGACGCAAGTCAGGACAACCAAAGTCAGACTTGTTACACAAGTCAGGACGATCACAGTCAGGCTTGCACTCTTCTACCACAAGTCGGGACGACCAAAGTCAGACTTGTGGCACAAGTCAGGACGGCCACAGTCAGGCTTGCACTATTTATGCATAAGTCAAGACCTCCAAGTCAGACTTATTGAGTGGGCCAGAACAACCATAGTCAAACTTGTACTTATTGCTCGAAGCCTAGTCCAAATAGAACGTACGACGACGGTCTAGAAAATGGGAACTTAGTCAGTGCTCATGTAGCCTGGTGAAGACGGCTTGCCAAGGATCATTGTCCAACTACAACTAATGATCATCGAACTTATTGCTCTAAGCCTGGTCTGATTAGAATGGGCGACGGCGGTCTAGAAAGTGGGAGCTTAGTCAGTGCTCATGTAGCCTGGTGAAGACGGTTTGCCAGGGATCATTGTCCAACTACAGATAATGATCACCAAACTTATTGCTTGAAGCCTAGTCTGAATAGAATGGGCGATGACGACCTAGAAAGTGAGAGCTTAGTCAGAGCTCAAGTAGCCTAATGAAGAAAACTCGCCAGAGATCATGGTCCTTGCACAGACCATGATCACTAAACATTATTGCTCAAACATCCCGTTTGTAAATAACAGACGTAAAGAAAAATGGTAGTACAATTAACACTTGTATAACCTGACATATGCTTGCCAGGATCGTTGTACTCTTGAGAGCAATGCTAAGCAAGCTTCAACTACTGACAAAAGATCAAGACTGAAGCTACGACTCAGTACTTGAAAAAGTCAAAAAAGTTCAACAAAAGGCAAGTGCAAAATGTCAGGATCAAGCATACGAGCAACATACTGACGAAATAACATGATAACACAATCTAGCTACAGAGGGCACAGGTTGAAAAAGCTACTTGATAAACACTCTTTAAATTACTTCATAAGTTGCAACTGTTTTGGATAACTTGCTCCGGTCGAATAGCCACTTACATTAGAAGGAACTGCACGTAATAAAACAACATTGTTTGAAGTCGGTCTTGAGTTGTCAGACAGGGAGATAGGATTGAAAATTTCTGCATCGTCTATCTTCCAAAAAGCAGCCTTACGATATCGATCAAAATCAAACTCTAAATGGGGATTCTTATCTTCCATTAGTCCGAGCAGCTCCAGTCTGCCATGTGTGATATCAGAAGATCTTGAAGTTTCACGTTGGGCCTTGGGCTCCGCTAAACTTGCCTCTACCACCGATAGCCTTGAGAAAGTGCAGCCACATGAGACTCCCCCTCCGCCAATCGCTATTTTAGCGAGTTTAGCTCCGCAAGAGCATCCACAACCCAAGCCTCAACATCCCGAACTCGGTGTTGCCCGCCGACCATATCAAATTCAAACTCCAAGCGCAAAGCAGCCAACTCAAACTAATGAAGTTGCACCTTGCCCACCAACCCATTCAACTGCTCATTTAAGAGGCCCAACCTAAAGAGCGCGTCCAAGTACGACGTGCAAAGCTCCACAAAAGGTTCCTCTACAACATGAACTATATTACAAGCATCAGGATGCAGATTACCCTTGACAAATGATGGTAAGGAACCCTTGGGAGACACCAGCTCAACAGACCTTTCAGAGGAAAGATTAGCCCAACGCTCAACATTAGGCTCTAGGGGAGGAGAGAAGATTTGCTTCTCAACGTAGCAGGCTCAGCGAACTGGAGATTATCAGGAACAACATTGAGTTTGTCGACATGGTCGCCTCTAACTTAGGCATTGTGAGCCTCTTCTTCCTGGAATGGCCACCACCAGTCTCCCTCGGAGACGACCTAGGCACAATAGGATCTGTATGGAAGTACCTGAACAATCCACTCCGCATGACGTTGTCTGCGGCTATGACCTCCTCAACAACAATCAAGGAAGCTCATTAAAAGCCCTCCTCACCGACTCCTCTTTCTCAGTAAGAGTTGGACCCATGAATTTACTTGCACAAAACAACATGACAACTTGTCAGTTTCTGTGAAAGCACATGGAAGTATAAAATAAGGAGAAGCGTTGCACTCACCGAGATTGAATTTGAAGTGTATGACAAGCGACCGCCCATCCATCTTGAAATACGGGGAATTAAAAGAAGCCAAAAAATAGTTCTTTTGCCAAAACTTAAAGTCAACAGACATTGAGCCCAAACACTTTGGAGTACTCAACCAACAGACTCCATGGGCAGTAAGATGAGGAGAAGTCAGCAAGTGGAGAATCTGCGGAGTCAATAGATGGCCAACAAGCTTGGCCCTGATAAGAACAACTATCAAAGTCCTAAACCCGTCAGGCACCATTTGAGCGGGAGGAATACGAATGTATGCAAGGAAGCGCCAAATATCCTTCGGAACTGGAAAGCGAAGCCCTGCTTGGAACATGCTTTCGTGCAAGGCAATAAATCCTTACAGAAGCGTCAACGGATTGTGGGTAACATTCAACGGGGTAAGCCGCAAGTCTTCAGGAACCCCATAGTCCTCACGAAGTGTATCCAATTTGGACCCTTTATGTTCCCGGTAAAAGTATGGCAAGCATAGAGTTTGTTCCGTCTGGGGTAAATTCGGCGCTGTCTGCCATGAAGAAAAAGTTTACACTTTTTAAAAAGCAAAAAGAGATTTGCAACCAAGAACACAGATAAAAGAGAGGACGTAAAAGAGATACGAGGTAAAGAGACTACCTCTCACAAAAGCGGCGTCTTATATAAGCACCAGGCAGATGCCCCCTCTTCTTAATGAACGGTCACGAATTCATTTAATGACGTGCGCCGCTCGAGACAACATTTCCTGTTCAATCATTACAACTATACATAGTCTATCAAACCGATTTAGTGGACCGATTAGATGACCCACTAACTCAGGGGAGCAACTGATGATACACCAAATCCTCTGATCAGCACCGTACACGTGTCATGATAATCTGGTCAACAGAATGAAGCAGGCCCGATTGTACACTCAGTCTAGCGTGGCCTAAACAACATTAAGCCCATCACAGGCAGGATCTAGACAGTCGGGTCTGAGTTGCAATGAGCCAATAAGCCCATACGTCACGCGGTCAGACCCAATACTCATAAAACTTCTAAGGCAAGTATCTGAGAGATCTACCATAGACAGGAAGGCCAACAACTCATAGGACCCGACTAGCAAAAATATATTAGAGTATAAGTCGGGCAAGGAAACTTCCTTGCATGGAAAATACTCACAAAGGAAAACCTCTCCCGCAGATCTAGGAACACGAGTCGTGTAAGGAAACTATCCCACATGGACATCTCCCAATTAGGAAATGATTTCCACAGCAAGATCACTTTTCCTAAACTACGCCACCAAAGGCCTAGCCGAACGATGACTCATTTACTATAAAAGGGAAGTAATGTCAATGAACTAAAGATACGCAATACAACCAGTTTACAGTTTTAAGTTTCTCTTAATCATTTTCTAACGTAAGCATCGGAGTGCCATTGGCCACCACACGGTGGTCCTTTGCTCACGTTTGCTACCTGTGCAAGTCTAGGTAAGCAACAAGGAATGATAGCAAGAATCGACTACATCAGTACGCATGTAGAGGTGCCCTAGCTATGTGTTCTTGTTAAAGTTGAAAAGTGGATTGATTCTTTAGGGAACTTAAAGAATACTAGTGGAGACTTTACCTTGTTAGCTTTCTAGCCTTTTCCGAGGGTTAAATGCTAATTCCAAATTTCTTGGGTCCGTCATTTTCTCGTTGCATGATCTCTATATATATATATATTTTGTCAAATATTGAAAATTAAATCAAAGTTGATTTATACCACCCCAACTATTTCTGAAATTCACCAAAACATAAAAGCTCATGCTAATCTAGGGGAATGAAGATAGGTCTATCTTTTCTATTTTGAGCCCAACAGCCTACCCTATGTGTTGCTTACATTTGCAATCAATTTGAAGCCTGTTATGTTGGTATTTTATTGTTTAGTTTGCTCCAATTCCAACCCACTAATTACTGAAATTTGTTTACCACGCCCTTTGTGCTTTTGAAAAGAGTTTGAGATGAAGTGCCAAACAAAAGGTATATCAGTGGTGATTTGTACTCCACAATATCAAAAGCCTAACAAAAACTTCAATGTCCAATACCATCTTGTAAATTACTATGGGAAAAAACCTCATGTAGTATTTTACCATCAACATGGAAGCTCAAAAACAATTAAAGCAGAACGAGTTGAGTAAAGTATTTAAATTTCAACCTTATGTTTATCATTGAAAACCTTTAAATTTCTCAAAAGCACCTTCTTTATCCTTATCCTTCCTTATTTACCCTTGTCCTAAGCCTTATTACAAACTAATCAAAATCCTAGTTTGATCTTTAGAAAGGTAAAGCTAGGATGTAGAAGGTAAACGAAGAAAAGTTGTGGTGAATGAAGTCAACATTTTCAATGGATGATATTCTTTCTTGAGATCATATCTTCTCAACTCTTGATTTTCTATTTTTTGCTTAGTATGTAAAGTATCTCAAATCCTTATCATCTTATTCACATACATTAAGAAAAATTAGCCAAATCTCTGAGTAATTCATTCTAAGCAATTATATTATCTTGTGAGATTTGAAGTCAAAGCACATGTTCTGTAAGTAATCTTGAGATATGTCCACTCTAAACTGAAATATGTAACAAATATGCTAGTAAGCGCACTCAAAGTGTGAAATTAAATGACAATTTTTGGCTTATGTGAAATTCTTACTAATGTTTATTATCGACTTAATATTAGCTAGATAGGTAAGACGACTATGTCTTTTATTCCTTGAGTAATTGGGTAAAAACTTCTGAGGCCAAATGAAGAAAATATTACATAAATCTTGAGGAGAATCTTGAGTCCTAAGTATCACCCATGTTTGTGGGTATCATCTTTGGAAACTCTTTTGATATTGTAACTCGCCTACCAGGGGAAACCTAGAGGTTTAAAAAGGCTCGTTGCATATGCTAAATTTAATCATGATTCCTACGAAAGTGAGTTAGGTTTTTGTCTTTATTTTATTTTCTTTTGCTCGATGTCTAGTAAAATTTAGGTTTGGGAGGATTTGATAAGCTTATAAATGAGACATTTTATTTCTTTAAATATACAATTGTTAAGTTCAATTATCTAATAATAATCTATCATTACGTGTACTTTGTGTATTTTGTAGAAATTCAAGCATTAATCTCAAATCATACACAAAGTGACACAATAAGGCTAAGCTCAACAACCAGAAAATCATTGAAAGTTCACACATACATTGTCAAAGACCAAAGATTTTCAACCCCAAGACCCATGAAGTCAAGCCTACAAAGCGCCACCATCTACAGATCTTGAGGAAATCAACATGAAGATTTGGTCATAACTTTATCATAGCAAAAAAATATTTATAAACTCCAAAAGTTTTAAGTCAAACTCCACTATCCATTCTCAAAATTTTACCCATACTCTTATTTGCATAATTTACATTCAAGTCACTCTTTCTTATTTCACTCCATTACTTTTACTCTATTCGATATTTTACTCCACCTTCCACATGCAAATTTTGTTATTCTCATTCATAAACAACTCCCCATAACTTCATCAAGCCCATGTGCATGCTCAAAATACAAACCACCCCTTAGTCCCTACACATCTTCACTTTATCCATATAATAGTCTCACCATTCTTCACCTATAAATACCCCATGTTTGGTGTTCATAAAACACACTTTGGATTAAATATTTTGAAGAATAGTTGTAGAACTTTTGAGAGTTTAATTTTTGTTCAAGGCCTAGGGTCTATCATGAGTAGGTAAACCTAGCTTAGCGTGTGGTGAACTCCATGGGATGATGACTCGATTATGGCTATTTTATGTTGTTCTTTTTCTAGTTCTTATGCATTTAATTTGAAAGCAATGTCATAGTTAGATTGCTTTAGTACTTGGTTTTGTAACGTTTATATGAAACTTTTAGATGAGTTGTGTTTCAATTAGTTGGATTCATCTCATGTTTTATGTTTCTACATTTAAGTCCTAAAGTAGATACATTTCTCTTCATATGTTCTCAACAAGCCTACATTGTCATAATTATTCTAAGGCTTGAAATAAGTAATTTGAAAGTTAAATCACCCACCTAACGAGAGGATGAAAGTCCCTTTTAGGTGTGTTTAGCATGAAATAGAGTGAATAGCTTAAGAATAGTCTTTTGGGTGACATCAATCCATGATAGTGAGCTAAAAACCATAAACTCTACATTATCTTAGTTGTCTTTATTTTTATCTTTTCATCAACAACTTTTTTTTAACTAAGTTAAGCATTTCAAGTTGATTTTAGAACAAAATTTTCAACTTCTTTTATACCCTCCTTGTGGGGTTCGACCCATACTTGCCGGTTTCTAACTCAATAGACAACCGTGCACTTGTGGTAAGATTTTAGATCAATCATTGGCAATAAATCCGATTGACCTGGATCCGATCCAAAACCGGTCAAAATTGTTATGGGATAGAATTTTGTACTTCGAATCCGGTTCGTTAAATTTGGATCTGATAGTTAATGGCTGGATTCCGGATCTATCTGTTCCAATATGGTATCATTGCTATATATATATTCAATACATATACAAGCTGAAAGATCTTCCACTATATTCAAAAAAAAAGTTGCTTAAAATTTGTTCATTAATCTAGCTTATTATGCAATTTTTGATATATACACTCTTAAAAGATTAGTTTCATGGTTTTTGCAAATGACGAATCCACAATTCCGTGTATGCATTTTTTTGTGAAAAATCATATCATCCTCTTGGAATGATTTCGTAATATAAAATTTTGTACATTCCTACAATGTTGAAATTTATATTATGAAAACAAATGTTATGCACTATATATATACTGCAATTACTTTCACCTATTTCTATAAGAGACTGGAGAATACTAAATGACACAAAGCTAAGTAAAACATGTTTGGCATAATGTGACAAAGGGTGTTTGAGAAAACTGTCATTGAATGAATAACTACATCTTAAAATCATTAACTTTTTATGTATCTTGAATGAATAATATTCCTCCACATAAAGGAAAAATAAGGAATTGTTCGAGACAGTAGGTGGAAGTTTGGCAGTGGCGGCGTCAGAGGTTGGTAGGGGTGCTCGTGGTGTTGGAGAAGGCCATTTTTGCTAACCACTCATTTATATATGCATGTTACTCACGTTGTGAATCTGTCAACCTCGACCCTTGTATCAAGTGGGTATCTTCATCGTTAATATTTGTCCATTTTTAAACAGCTCATGCCTTAACTGTCAATGGATGAGGATAGCTAATCTTAGAGGGAAATCACGATACAATATCAAATAGAAAGCAAATTTAAATTAACCTTTTTAAAATTAATCTAACTCTACTTTCTACAACTTCGGTAAGCGATGTTAAATTTTTGGGGGGATTTTTTGACATACGCCCCTCTCGTCGAAATATGGCTAATTAGACAAGCCTCTCGGATTGATGTTTCAGTCCTTTGACTGTTAGGGTCATATATTTTATGACCAATGTTCCCATCACGTAAAGAACACATTTTTGCTCCAAAAATTTCTCAATCTAAAATTTCTCATCTTAAGACACAAGGGCGATATAATAATCTTTGGATGCATGTGTATATATATATACACAATACTTTCACAAGATGAATCATCTTCATTTACATTCAAAAAAAGGAGAAAGCTTAACAAATTCTTAATTTCTACACTTTTCAGTACATACCCATTTAAAAGTTTTTTTTTTTTTTTTTGTGTCCATGATAAATCCACAATCCATGCACGCATCTTTGGTACAAATCATATCATCCTCTTGGAATGAGCGCTTGATATACGAATTTCCAACATCCCTACGATGTAATAAGAACACTTTGTATTACAAAAAATTTAATAATATTAACACTATATATTTGCCGCAATTATTTTTGCATATTTTTACAAGAGGTTGGAGAAAACTAAATGAATTAATAGCTGCAGTCATGTGAAATGTAAAGTATTTGGTTCCCACCCATGACAGTTATATAGGGACTATTAGGGAAGTTAGTTCAATGTTAACGAAACCAATAACTACTTTAACATATAGAAACATGATATATGAAGAATTACATCAAATTACTAATTGAAATGCAATATCCTCCCATATATAAGGAACATTTTTTTTTATAAAATCTTATTTAAATTTTGTAAAAACCATCGATTTAGTTCTATTTAACTTTTATACTCATTTGGGTGAGTGCTGATTGCATTCTTGACAATCTTCTTAATTACGACATCTTGCCGGTAAAACAAAGTAAACAAACACAAAGGGAATTCAACATAATATTTACCAATGGAAGTGATGAACCAATATCGCCAACACTTTTAAACGTCGTGCCTGGCTGGTGACCAATAAAGCTCCTCAGACTATGTCGTTATAACTGGTACAAGGAGCTAATCCACCACTACTGATTGACCTGGCGGACTGGACTGAAAGAAAAATCCAAAGCACGAAGACTCTAGATCTAGATACCGTCCGATCTAGATCGCTTACCCCCTTCGTTCGACAAGGGAATGATCCTCGCTCTTCGCAAGGTTGAGTGCTCACTTTTTTCCATCAACTGGAACTCTTTGGATTGATCACTGGTCAAGGACACCTCGAAATTCCCACTGATTGTCCAGCAACGGAGCCATACACAGTAAACCAATGCAATAATCAATACAAGAAATAATAAAATGCCCAAGAAGCCAAACAATAAAAGACATTAAGATATACGTGAAAAACCCTTCAATGTGAAGGGTAAAAATCAATGAGGTAAATTCAGTCATTCCAGCCAATCAACCAAACTTAGGTACAATATTATTTTCAAGCTTTTTGATAAAACTTGAGGGATACAAGGAGCAATACAAGGGATACCTCACAAGAACTTTAATGAATACCTTCTAAAACAATGGGAGAATATGCGACCCAAATGACAATGAATCGGACAAGAGATTGACGAAGAACCAATCACTTGTGAGCCGTGAACAAACGCCAAACATCCCCAATCTTCTTCTTTTTTATCTCTATTTCCTTATATCTCAATAGAGGAATACACAACTTGCCAGTCGAACAAAACACCCACAGAATCAGCTGAACTCAAACAGTTGTTATTATTTTTTATTAACCTTTTGCATTCACGTAAGGAACACCAATACAACTCTAATTGGATCCACCCTTATAGGCTAAACCAATGCTCATGAATTGTGGACACATGGTACCCAACAAATCTTCACCTCCAGGCCATGAGGAGGGAATCATAGCCTGAGTGCTTCAGGCCATTCCAATCAATTCTTTGCAGAAATCATGCTATTTTGGAACCACTTTTGTCATCATGTCGTAAGGATTCTTACTAGTGTGAATCTTCTAAATTTGAAAACATTTTTTCTCAAGCACATCACGTAACTAGTGCTAAAGAGTATCAATATGCTTGGTACACCCATAACATGTGACATTTTTACTCAATTGTGGCACTCTGACTGTCAAAATGCACTACACATTTATTTTGATTTACACCCAACTCCATGAGTAATCTTTTCAACCATAACATTTCTTTCCTAGCTTCTGCAATGACAATGTATTCAGTTTCAATCGTTGACAAGGCAATACGTTTTTGCAATCTAGATTGTCAGGAAATAGTTCCCCCTACAAAAGTGAAAACATAACTTAAAATAGACCTCTTTTTGTCAAGATCACTTACCATATTTGTATCTGTAAACCCTTCCACTACTGCTTCTGAATTATTGAAGCACAAACAAAGCTTTGACGCTCTCTTCAAGTGTCTCAAAATTCATTCAGCTGCAGCCCAATGTTCTTTGCCTGGATTATCAAGATACTCATTCAACCCATCAAATGCTTGAGCAATATCTAGCCTTGTATAGACCATCACATACATCAAACACCCTACAATAGAGGAGTATGAAATACAAGTCATCTCCTTTTTTTATTAATCAGTAATAGGAGACAACTTGGAACTCAACTTGAAGTGATTGGCAACTGGAGTGCCCATGTGCTTAGCATCATTCATGTTGAATTTTTACAAACACTCGTTCAACATACTTCTCTGGTGACAATCAAATTGTTTTAGTTTTTCTGTCACGAACAATTTTCATTCCCAAGATGTGTTGAGTTGGCCCATATTCTTTCATATCAAAGACCAACAAATTTTTTCGCAACCTGCCAATCATATATACAATACTTTCACAAGATGAATCATCTTCATTTACATTCAAATAAAGGAGAAAGCTTAACAAATTCTTAATTTCTACACTTTTCAATACATACCCACTTAAAAGTATTGCTCCTTTTTTTTTGTCCATGATAAATCCACAATCCATGCACGCATCTTTGGTACAAATCATATCATCCTCTTGGAATGAGATCTTGATATAAAAATTTCCAACATCCCTACGATGTAATAAGAACACTTTGTATTACAAACAATTTAATAATATTAACACTATATATTTGCCGCAATTATTTTTGCATATTTTTACAAGAGGTTGGAGAAAACTAAATGAATTACTAGCTACAGTCACGTGAAATGTAAAGTATTTGGTTCCCACCCATGACAATTATATAGGGTAGTTAGGGAAGTTAGTTCAATGTTAACGAAACCATGGACAACTTTAACATATAGAAACATGATATATGAAGAATTACATCAAATTACTAATTGCAATGCAATATCCTCCCATATATAAGGAACATTTTTTTTTATAAAATCTTATTTAGATTTTGTAAAAACCATCGATTTAGATTTTGTAAATGACAATGAATACACTCTCTAGTCTTATTCATCATATCTTAGTGCACCCGTGAGTGGTACTTTAAAGTTACCACTGCACTTTCACAATGATCTAGATTTGCTTTCTTGTACCCATGACCCACTATAAATGAGTCAAACTTCATATACCATGGTCTTGGAGCTTGTTTCAACCTGTAAAGATTATTATTCAATCTGCAACCCATGTGTCCTTTCCCTTTCATCTCCACATATTTTAGACTGTAAGGAACTCCTCTGACAAGATCTACAACATCCCGATGAACCACATCTCGATAAACCATCGCCAAGTCTCAGTCGAACCATCAATTGATACCACTTGGTCTTCAAAGGTCTACTATTTGAAATTTCAACTAACTCATAAGTACCATTAGTATGCAAGAAATTCATTTCTTATTGTATATCCTTCTTTCAATTATTTTTATCTTTATGAGTTAATACTTCTTACAAATTTTCTGGCCCACCTTCTTTCGTCAAAGTTGGGGTACATATTTGATGGTTGTCACTCTCTTATAGACCTTTTAACCCGAGGCTCTACTATTTATTACTGAAAGGGTTGCTCTTCTAGTTCAGTTTCATCGTTTTGTATATGATCATCACTGACAACTTCATTTTCTAGCACTTGGTCACCTACTATTTCATTTTGCATCTCTCCCAATTTTGAACATGCGACAAAATGGGAGGAAGTGGAATAAGATCTGACACCTCACTCTGTGTGTGCTTAAGCTTTACAACCTTCTCAAAATCTGCAATGGTTTGATTTTCATAAAAACTACATTTCTGCTTTTAAAAAATTTCTTATTCTCAGGCTCCCACAAAATGTAGCCAAACGGTTCATCTCCATAGCCAATTAAAATACATGGAGAGGCTTTCTCATCAAGCTTTCATATTTGTTCCTTGGGTACATGAATGAAAATTTTACTACTAAGCACCTTCAGATGAGAGTATGAAGCATTTTTCTCTATCCACTCTCTACCATCCAAAGGAATTGAAAGAGACATGTGATGGGGTAACATGCAGAACGATCAACTTCAGCTAAAAAAAAAACCTTCGACAACCTAGCCATGTGCAACATGCATCTGACCCTTTCCACAATAGTCTGCTTCATTATTTCTGCCACCCTATTATGGTGTGAAGTGCAAGGAACTATTTTCTCATGCCACACTCATCACAATAAGCTTTAATTCTTTTGATATGTACTATCTCCAATTACCATTAAAAAGACAGTTCAAAAGTCTACATGTTTTCCTTTCAACCTTGGCGTGGAATTGCTAGAAGCGCTGAAAAACCTGGTATTTGGATCGGAGGAAATGAGTATTCTACTTCAATGAGACCACAATTATCGATGTAAACCAAATCTAACAAGCCTGATTTTCTTTTTGATGATCTATGAAATGCAACTCTATGATGTTTACAATATAAACAATGATCATAAAGGTTATGAGGGGCACCTTTCAATGAAATAATCAATTTATTCTTTACCAAGAGTTGCATACCTTTCTCAATCACGTGTGCAAGTTGTCTATGCCACAAGTTTGGAGAAGAATTACTTTCGCTTGCATTCAAACCACCCTTACACCCCTTCACCCGAGTCTTATAAATGGTGCAACATGCCTTACGCTTTGTCACAACAAGTGACTTTCTAGTAAGTTTCCAAACCCCATTACCAAAGTAATTCGTGTAGCCTTGCTTGTCCAAAACAGGTCTAGAAATCAGATTTAGGCTATGATTGTGTCCATGACATACATCTTTCATAATCAAACACATCACCCATTCCCACAATCATGGAGAAACTAGTGTTACCCATCTTCACACTGCCAAAGTATCATGCTCCATATAAGTAGTGAAATAGTTTCTTGGAGTAGCGTGGTAAGATGCACCAATGTCAACAACCCATTCATTTTGTTTGCAACATGCCAACATTCACCTTCAGACACAAGCACCACATGTTATTCATCTAAAACAACAGTTGTATCCAATTTACTATCACTTTTCCCTCTTTCAAATCTCTTATATAAGGGCATAAGTTTCTTCTAATGTGACTTGGTATACCACAATAGTCAATGTTTTATAAAATATCAGTTTATAACATAAAAATAGGGTGTTATGGAATATATATTTTTAATGGCATTAAACAAATTGTTATATTATACACTGCTACAAATATTTTGTAAGGCATCGACTTTTTGACACCACCAATTTTGATGGAGAACATCATCACCCCCTACTTTCTGAAGCACACCACCACCTACTGAAGGACACAACTAATATAAACAAAAACCCACCACTACCTTTCTTCTCTCCCTATATTCTCATTTTTTTTCTCTCTCACGGAAAAACTACCATGGCACCGCCTTGCCCCACCACCACTACCGCACTACCTCGCCCCGCCTTGTCTGCGTACCCCCTCTTCTCTCTTTCTCCTCCCCTCTCATGTCTTATTCTTCTTCTTCTTATTTTTCTCATCCTCTGATCTTCTTCTCTTATGTTTTTCTTCTCATATCTTCATGTTTTCTATGTCCCCCCTCCTCCTCCTTCTCTTTCTCTTCTCATCTTCTGCTCCTATGTTTTTTTTTTATGGCATCGAGCAGATTCGTTTGAACCCTCATACACAGATATGCTCGAGGATAGAAAAAACAGAACGAGAAGAAGATGAAAAAAATAATAAAGGATTAAAATAAGAGATGAAGAGAAGAAGGAGGAGGCGGGGTAGGGGTGGTGCTGAATGTTGAGAATAAGAGAATAAGAAGAAAAAAGAATCAGAAGAAGAAGAATAAGAAGAAAGGAGAAGAGGAAGAGAGGAAAGATGGTGGTAGGGTGTTGTGGCCAGCGGGGCATGGCGTGGTGGTGCACCCGATGGTGGCGGGGCGGGCAGGGTGTTGCGACATTGGGGTGGATGCTATGTAGAGAATGGAGAAGAAAAGGAACAATGGTAAGGGAGGGGTTTATTTTGGTGGTGTCCTTAAGCATATTAAAAAGGGTGGTGGTTTCCTTCTACGAAATTGAGGTGCAAAAATTCACTGCCATTTTGTAGGGGTAGGACTACATAAATGCGTTATATATTGTTAATTGAGAAAAAAAAAAAAGGAAATACAACATTTTACGGTGAACCAAGGTTCGATACCTGGCTGGTGAATAAACTCATATAAATCTTAACAATTAAAACTAAACAACATAAATGGCCTAAAGCTCATTCAGTTGCCCTCTTCTGTTTCTCTCAATCGTTGCTTCTCTCCATCTTTGCTGTGAAAACAGGAAGAAACCCTTACTTTCCAAAACTTCGTCACTCTTTTTAATTCTTCTTCAATCTTCATGCTATTTGGGTTCCATCGCCTAAGAATTAGAGATCGAGTTTCATATATGGTGAGGATAAACCAAAACGGTCACATCCCTGAGCCATACACGTGTCATAATGATCTTGAGGAATTACAAGCCCCACCGTCAGCCCAACACTGATCTGTCTCAAGCGGTTCCAAGCTCGCCCAGCGCAGTCCGCCAAACAGACCCGAATTCTTACAGTCTGTTAGGCCCATACATCTCACAACTATCCTCAATACCCGTAAGCCCTACTAAGGCAAGTATCTCAAGAATTAGCTTCGAACAGGCAACTGCAGCAGCTCTCCGCTTCCTACTAGGAAGCAAATACCATAGTACATATCACAAAGGGAAACTTTCTCTTACGGAATATCCTCAGATAGGGAACTATCTCCCGCGTATCTAAGAGCACGGGGCTAATAGGGAACTTCACTACTACAACACGACTCCTAATTAGAGAAGGATATCCTCGAAGATCACCTTCCTAAACTACGCCATCAATGGCCTGATCGAACCAGAACTTCTGCACTAAAAATTTGACATGATGTTGGTAAGTTAAGGTACACTACAAATTTCATGTTTCCAACATTACACCTTCCTTAGATCCCTGTATGACTTTAGCATCGGATTGCCATTGGCCACCACAACGATGGTATGTGGTTCACGTGTGTTACTTGTGGAGGTCAGCAGGTAAGCAGGACTACGTCAAATTAGGGAGCAGAAAATGACTGCATCAGTTTGGTGTCGTTCGTGAGGATGACAAAGTCCCTAACATTTCACTAGCATCGTTTCCCTTCGAAACACGGAGAAATGGTGACCACTAGATCAATCAGTAATGGATAACAAGGGGACACGTCAAACGCTCAGGCTAGCGCTATACCACCGCTTTCAGCGATTCAGATTATGCACGGGTAGCAGCCTCACGCCCCCACGCCGACAACAGCAATGATGCATCCCAGGATAGATATATTGTCATCTCAAATACAATACATCGCCAAAGCGGTGGAGACTCTCGTGCGACAAAATCCTCCATCTGTTAATAGAGTCCAGGAGCAGCACGGGCCCCAGTTTTCAAAGGATGGCAGAAAGCAAGCACAGGAGAATCAAGCACTCGCTAGTTCTCACTGGTTGTGCGGCTAAAGCGGAGCCTACCGCCAGGGCGGAGTGACTCGGCCCACAGAACCCCCACCGCAAAGGGGCACATGACCCAGACGTGTTGTATCGTCTCTCTGTCCCACCATTTGTGGATCAAATCATCAACGAGGCCCTTCCAAAAAAATTCACTCCTCCGAAGCTCGACTTCTACGACGGAACCACCGACCCATTCGACCACCTGCGCCATTACCAGCACATAATGGCTCTCAAAGAAGGATCCAAGTCGGTGATGTGCAAAACTTTTCCCACGAGTTTGAAAAAGTCAACACTAACATGGTTCTGCAGCCTCCAACCAAAGTCGATCGACTCCTTGAAGACACTGGCAAAGGAGTTCCTGACGCGCTTCGTTGGGAGCCAGCGTTTTTGAAAAGGCCCACACTACATACTCTCTCTAAAGCAGAGGTCCAATGAGACACTCAGATAGTATGTTATACGCTTCAACAACGAGCTAACACTCATTAATGGATGCAGCGACGACACAACCTTGACAGCATTCACTACGGGCCTAAAGGAGGGAAAACTCTATGAAGACCTCACTTGGAATCCCCTCTTGACATGACGGAGCTCCTGAAGAGTGCCCAAAAACATATTACCTTAGAGAAGTTGAGGACCGTAAAGAGGGAAACCGATGGCGAGAAGAAACCCTCTACTCCTAAGGACAAGAATGAGGGAAATAAACGTAAGGATGAAGAAATGGCCAAAAAAAAGTGCAGTGACAACAGGCCAGACACTAGTCGGTCTAGTCCAAATAAAACCTCCAACTACGTTGGATCCAGAGCTGTGACACCCCTCAATTCTGTCTGTCGGACGTACTAAACTCCATGAAAAAACCCAAAGTAGCACGGAGACCCCTCCAAGCGTGACAACGGCAAGTGCTGCTCATACCACAAAGAAGGCGACCATGATACCAACGACTGCAAGAGTTTGAGGTATGAGATTGAGTACTGGATCCGCAGGGGCAAACTAAAAAAATTCATGCACTTTGAGAAGTGACCAGAATGAACCAGAAATCTGGGAGAGCTAGTTAAGGAGATAAAGAAGGAGACTCCGGGCATAATCTATGTCCTTCATGGAGTCGGACCGAAAGAACACTACAAGAAAAATGCTCATTAATAACATTTCAAAAACACTATGGTATCCTACCATAGCGTTTTAGAAAACGTTGTGTCTGCCGGAGCTATAATAGATACAGGGTCTATTATAGCATTTTAAAAATGCTATTGTAAGTTGACTATTTATAGCGTTTCTGAAACGCTATAGTAACAGTATTTATAGCGTTTCTGAAACGCTATAGTAAGTCTATTATAGCATTTTAAAAACGCTATTGTAAGTTGACTATTTATAGCATTTCTGAAACGCTATAGTAACAGTATTTATAGCGTTTCTAAAACGCTATAGTAATTGTATTTATAGCGTTTCTAAAACGCTATAGTATAGTTACCAATAGCGTTTCAGAAACGCTATTGTCTTCTCTCACGTGTTAAATGCTATTGTATTAATTTCTATAGCGTTTCTCAAGGCCCTTTTTTTTCTATAGCACTCATCAAGTGCTATCAAATGACTTTTTATAACATCTTATAAGTTTTATTTTTAGAAAATAAAAACCTAAATGTGCTAAACACTTGAACATTTTCATGAACAGCGAGACACAATAATGTAATTAATAAGGTAATGTATTACATTGAGTCACAAAATCTACCAAACACATTATTTACATATGGACAATGTAACTCACCCATTTCTGACATCCTCAAACACATTATTTACATAAGTAACAATCCCAAGACTATTGATCCACAGTCGGAAACAACGTTCTTCTCTTGATACTTGTTCATCATCTGGCATCATCTCGGCAAAAGATATCTTGTTACTATCCACTGACAAGCCATTCCTGCAAAAGAAGTACTCCATTAGCATCCATAACCCCAACATTTATTGAGAAAGCTCCATAGGTTAAAAGTTAAAACACCACATGCAGAATTATACAAAAACATGGTCATGTCATCATTACACCTGAGTAGAACCTACATCTAGATGAGCTGAAGGGTGCTTCCATGAATCCATCTCGTTTGGAAATTTTCACTCTATAGTCCATAATCAAAAAAAATTTTCAAAATTGGCGTACAGCTGAGAATCACATGTGAGGAGGTAGACATATAGAAGACATAACTTCTACATCTGCAGTGCCCAGAGAAAAATGAAAGCATGCATATCCTTACCTGTGATGGAATATGTGAGCAACGAATGCAAGATTCAAATTTGATGACCCCTCAATGATATCTTTTGGAGATATGTATCTTTTGCAGTTCATTCTCTCTGCATGCTGAAGTATCAATTATGCCCTTTGAGTAGGATCCTTAGTATCTAAAGTAGTTGGGCTACAATGTTCTGGTGCTAGAACATTAAACAGGTAAGCATATGTTTCTCCATCCTGAAAGTGAATATTTAATGTCATCATAGGGAACTATTAACAGAGTAAGCAACATTTCTATCTATAATCATTTCTAATTTTCTATATACTAAAGAAACAACTATAAAATTCTAGGGCGTACTTGATACACATACTGACTGCCATCTGTTCTCGTGCAGGAAATTTCCAGCAAAATTTTCTATTAAGGAAAGACTAAGTTGTAGGGTCTCAAACGATTCTCTTACGAATTAGCACAAATGGCTAGCTATCTTCGAGCTTCTTAGCACCTCACACAGATGGTGAAGTTTCATTCATCAGTATCATGTTTAAATAATGAAATTCGGATAAGCTTATTGTTTAAAGATGATTACGTACCCGATACATACATTGATGAACCGTTGTGTGTCTCCAGACAGAGGAGCTCCACCACAAAGCATGAAACAGATCCGTCCTCCCAGGACAGAACGTACATTTTTGAAAACTATTGCATCCCACAAAACTTTTTCAAGTCCCCAGGCCCCAAACCAGCTCCCTTCTATAGCTGCCAATTTCCGTTTGAATCCAATGTTGAATAGTTTCTTAGCTAGTCCACTCTTCTCATCAACCTACACAACAAAGAAGATGAAGAATAGGCAAATTTGAAAATCCCAAACCATGCATACAATAGGGCATAATTTCTGTTAAACATTGCCAAGATTATTCAAACCTTTTTCAGCACACCCTCTCGGACACGATCTAAAATAGCAGGAACTGCAGTCATAATGGTGGGCTTTAACATGGAAGCACCATCACAACCTGGCTACCAGAAACATAAGAAAGGAGTATGGGATAAACAAATAAGGTATTGTTTGTATTACATGTATACCTAAAGAGTTGTAGTCAATTACCTCAGCTGCTAGTTCAAAAACATGAGCTAGTGGCAAATAAGCTAAGTAAGTATCACTACTCCCTACTCCAGGAATGACTGTCATAACTGCTGCAGCAGTCGCTACAATGTTCCCCTGAGTTATCATGACTCCCTGCATTAATAAGGACATCACTATGTTAGAGCAGAGAGGGAAAAATGATATGTTGAGATAAGACATCATCAGTGCAAGTTTTCTTTCTTGCTGCAAAACAAAAAAGAAAAAGAAAAATAAAGAGTGTGTTCATCTGACTTTCTACAAGTGCTCACCTCATTAAGTGAGTGGACAAGGGCATCCTCACCGAGAGAAGAATATATGGTAACTACTGTAATATTATGCCGGAAGCATCCCTGATAGAGAAAATAAAAAGTATAATGTTATTTGTGCCAGAAGAGTAAAGAAACTAATATTTTGCATGATAGCCACTGAAGATAGGAAACCACCTGAAAAGCAAGGAGCCACTAAGACCGCGTTTCAGCAAATAATCCAACAGGATTATCCAGGGGATGGCCCAATTTAACTAGACCAGATGCAAAGTTGCACGCGCATTCGAATGCTTCTCCATAAGTTTTCCATTCATACTCCCCTAAGTGCAGCTTTTCGAACTTCCTTCCATCCTAAGCAGTTGTTACTTCTTTGCTGATAACTTTTCTTGATCAAACAAATCGATCTTGGGGGTGTTTTTTACAACATTGCTCAAAAAGAGCAGCTACAGTAGTGGCTCCTTGCCAAGGAATTTCAACCAGTTCAGTAAATCAACTATTACGCATGGTAAAACCCACTTAACCGCCAACTTCTACTTGAACTCCCCTTTGCTTAACATTTCTTTTTCCCATGAATATCATGAGACCAAGGGCAAGTGCACCCACAACCCCATATAATCCATATCCTTTATCAGAAAACAGATTATTGCCTTGAAGAAAGCTTTGCAGAAAAGGTGTGTTCAAACGGTTTTCTTCGGAATTTCCCATGATGTGTAATTATGGAGGGACAGATACCATATCACTGAAAACACCCGAAAAGTTCCCTTTAGTAAATAAGGAAGGATTAAGGAACAAAGTCCACATTTCAAGTACAAGGGATTTAAAAAGAAAAACAATGACCCAAATGCTAACAAAACCATAATAGAAGCAATCAGCATGAAAAACCATCAGCATTGAGAATGAAATGACCTTAATACAGGTAACCGCGTATGACCACATAGAATGTGAAAGCTAGAATACCTTGATGTTGATGTTTGACAGGATTTTCTCTAAGTACCCTTTTGTATTGAATTAATGCTTTACCCTTCTTCTGACTTATATTTTCATCCATTCCTTCTTTGCTTGCTGATGATCGCGTTAATTTTAAAGGAGAGTCCTTAGGTCCACTATCTTCTTGTGGTTCCTCTAAATCATCTTCATTATCTTCATCCCCTACGTCATTTTTTATGTTGTCAAGCACTTCTTCAAAGATACCCATTACTTTCTTTTTTCTATGCTTTAGATCCACCCCATAATTGGTTCCTGTACAAGACAGATGAATTTTAAATATGAACGTGCTTTTTATGGTAAATCATAAAGAATACATGGGATGCAACTTCATGCTAAATCAGAGATAACCATTATTTGGAATTGTATGTAATAAAATAAGAACGTACCAAGATGTTTGAGGAATTTACGGATTACAGGAAGCAATTCATCCCTGCTGGGTTGTTTCTTAACCTCGCATTTTCCTAATGTCAAAATAGAATTCCAAAACATTTCTCAGAGGTCAAATAAAGAGGTCTTTGTATAATTATGTAATTGAGTATTTCAAATGGTATATCATATCACTGTTTCCTAACTCATACAGTTGCATCAAAAAAATAATCTCAGATATGATACTCTTAGCAAATGCTCATCATTTTTGTACATCCTTGCTGGCCATTCTCAACCACAACCACTGATGGAAAGTGGTGGGATAGAAAAGGTTACCAATGCAATGAGAAACTCCTTGTGATGAAAGCAATACAAAGAAACTTGAGTCCTGAGTAAGAGTATCCAATACAGTAGATGGAAAAAGGTTAAAGAAAATATCACTTGGGAGGATTTGTTTTCCCACCTCTACTGTGTTGAAGATGTATAAGGTGGGAGTGGGCAATTGTAAAGTGCCACGTCTCTCAAGTATGAGAGCAATATCTCACCTCTCTTTGGCTGGAGAATGGGCGATAGCAGACATGAGCATTTCCATCTTATTATGATCCCTATAAAATGGGTATTTTTGTTCCCCTATTGCAGCATGCTGCAATGAAATTACGTACATCATGCTGCAATGAAATTCTTAAACAAATGTAGTTCAAGAAATATGAAATTAAAGAATTCCAGACCCATGTCAAATACATTCTAAAGAGATGAGCTGCATCAGTAAACAAATTAGCAAAAAGAAGAATATCAAACTTGAAATGATTGGTGCTCTAAGGAAGAGCCACACACAGACAGACACAGACAGTGATACTTTATATAGTAAGAAATTCGAATGAGAATGGAATGGCTTTAATACAGGTAATCCAACATGTATAGATAGAAAATTAGAAACTAGCATACCTTGATCTTTGATGGGCTTTTCTCCAGTGTTTTCCTTTACATGATTGCTAGACATTATAAAGCGGATCTTTTGGACTCTAGACTTCACTTGTAAACCCTTGATGTTTTTCTCATTAGACAAATTCTCGCTTTCTGTGTGCTCCTTTACTTTCTCTTCTTCTTCCACTTTCTCTTTCTTCTTCTTTTCATCCCCGTAGCCACTGTCCTCTTTCAGCACTATCTCTTTTTCACTATCCTCATCAGATTCACATTTCAAATTAGCAGATTCCACTTCATTTTCAACTTTCTTGTCAGCTTTGGAAAACTGATTTTGCTTTTTTTCAACTACTGGACTTTGTTTCTGTTAGTTGACAATAACAAAAGAAAAACTAAAACCTAAAACCCAACCAGGTAATAAACGTAGTAAAAGTTTGTTAACATTTGATATGCTTTATGTACAAGATCAATGATGACAATTGTTAAGAGTAGGGAAAAAGACCAGTGGTCTCAACAATGTCAAGAAGCTGCAGGTTGAACATGAAACAGAGGGAGATCTGAATGGCTATTGTTTAGGGTACATGAATCAGTTCTCCACTATACACTACATGTCTATTAATATTCTCCTTGTATAAAAAAAGAGGAATTGAATGCAGAGTGACTGGTATGTTCAAGAATAGATGTTAAGTGCTTAGAGCGAAAAGTTATTGCTTTAAGAATTCAATTGTGTGCAACCAAACTTATCCTCTTAATGATAAACTAAACTCAATTTACCCATCGAACTTCTAAAACGAACCCTGATCACATAATCATCCATGTTTTTATCATATATCTAGCTAAGCTACACAAACATATCATAGCCTTCTCACAAAAACTCAAACTTTCCCTTACAAAAATTCAAACTTCAGAAGCAAAAAACAATTCAAAATTTTAGAGGTCATAATATATCAAATTTCCTGCAGTCTGCAGATAAAAGCAGAAACAGATGCACCCAAGGATGAACCAACTAGTACCTCATCCCACTTTTGGTCTTTAAAATTCCATTAGTAAGAAATATCTTGCAATGCAAGATCATTGGAAACTTGTTTATGAAAATATTACGCAAATCAAGTGGAATTCATAATATATACACATAAGTACATGAGTCCAGATATCACTTGTAGTAGAGAATTAGAGATAACACTCCATACCTTAAACTGTAATTCTTGAGTTGGACTTCATGTTCCCTGCTTAACACCACACCTCTTATCTCCATGCATGACCTTCCATAAACAATGTGCCACTCTCCTGTTCAACACCTATGTTATCCAAACAGCTCCCACCTGCCATAAAGTTGGGTTTTGATAAGAAAGTTTAAAAGTAGATAGAAAAAAAAAATAGGAGTGTAACACTTACGAGTGTAATAATTTGGAATGGATGCTAATTGTTGTAGTTGAGGCATGTATTCCTCCTAAACTTGTTGAATAGGACAGAAGAGCATCCTGCCCCTGATGTAGATTTTGCTTCTTCTTCAGGATCGATATAGATACAAAGGTCTGGAATGCAAGAGATGATGTGCCAGTCCTCCCCCTTGTCCTTTTTGCATCGTCTGTATAACTCATGATTGCAAATTTTAATCTCTAGGTACTGAAGAGTTGTGATTTGCTGCAGCCAGTCTGGGACCCTTGTCAGATTATCGCATTCCCATATAGTCAAAGATTGAAGCCTAGGAAGGTGTTGGATCCGCTCTGGCAAAGCTGTCAAGCGAGGCAATCCCATAAAGCCTAAATCACAAAGGGAAATGAGTTCTGAGCGAAATAAACTAAAAAAAAAAAAAAGCACATAATCCTTAAATCGCCTCAACACTAAAAATTCTAATTGAATAGATTTCTCATTTCAAAATAAAATACAATTAGAACTAATAAGAACATTCACCAAAATTGATTAAGAAAAAAATTTGAAAATAAAGTAATTAAGAAGAGGATCCTGATACTTGCCTTCGATTTAAGCATACGAAGCTCGACCTGAGTGAACTGGCTCTGAAGCCATTGATCTGAAACCACAACACCCACAAATCTAGACATTGTCGACATTGTTGCCAATGTTATGTATGAATCCTTATAGTGAGAGATAATGCTGATTGTCCACTAACTGGTCCTAACAAAAACTAATCAAATAAAAAAAAACCATTATAATTCTTCAACAACAAATTTCAACATACCATCACCAGAATCAAAACAATAATTCAAATCCACATTTTTGCAAACAAAAAATACTCAATGTAGTGAATATGAAAAACATCATCTGTAAGATCTAAATGCATGATAAGATTGTCAAGAACCATAATACAAATAAAGAAGAATAATCACATAAATCATGCTTAAATCCAATAGTTTCTTATAAAATGATGTAAAAGGATCCATACCCAAACTGTGAAATTGAGAAATACTCTTACCCAAACACCACCACTCTCTCCACCCTGAAACATCAATCGAATCCTAATCCAACATCGTCGTTTCCCTCCAATGACTCTTCCTCTCACCAACTCACCAAATCGTCAGTCCCAATCTCCACCTTCGGAGTCTGATTCAACTCAACCTTACTTCTCGACCTCCCCCATCCCCCTCCCTCATCTGATCATTTCCCTCCTTGGAATTTGCAAACAGAGAATAACTCACCTGAAGCAGGCGAAGGCGGTGGAGCGGCGGATGCGAGTGGCGTCGGCGGTGGTTCTCTTCTCTGTGTGTAATGGAGACTAGAGAGGGAAGCAATTTGCAACAAAGGTCTCTCAATCTCTCTCACACTAGATCTCTCTCGCTCGAGATGGATAGACAGAGTGGGAGAGAAAGGGCAACAACATGAAGGGAAAAGGGGAGTGAGAGGGAGTTGTGCTCGTTTTTTGCTTTTGTTGAAAGGAGAGGAGCGCTTTTCTAAAACATTTGGGCAAAATTTAGCGCTGAAATTTTTTCAATCTCCCGATATGTTATTCATGAGTAATACTACAGTGCACCGGGATCGTTCCTTTCTCGAGGCATATCAACGGTGCCTGGTAGCACCAGGCACCAAAACCGGGCAAGATCCCGGTGCACTTAAGAATTCCCGGTTATTCATAGCGTTTTAATAATGCAATGTGATTAAAGTTGGTTTTATCAAACGCTATAGTTAAATGCTATTAATAGCCAATTGTGGTGTAGTGGAAGACCAGTCGTATAGGTCCCGCAAGCGGACCTTAATGGAGATGCGGATATGACCCGCAGACAAGGATAAACGCATTTCCTACTCAAGGGTTCAAAGCCCCATCCCCACCTTAACCTTCACAAACAAGGACCTCAAAGGAGTCTGAGTGCCGCATAATGACGTCCTAGTCATATCGGTATCCATTGCAAGTGGGAGGTAAACAAAGCTTCGGTGGACACAAGAAGCTCACTCAACGTCCTATTCTAAAACACGTTTCATAGTATGTATCTGAAAGAGGAGAGCCTATCGTCTGTAGACTACCCATTGATCGGATTCAGAGGAGATAAGTGATTCCCGATCGGAAATATAAGGTTAGCAGTAATAGCAAGAGAGCCACAACTGAGAAAGGTCTTGTTTTTGGATTTCATGGTAGTAGACACATCGTCTACCTACAAGCTTATCTTGGGAAGACCATGACTCCACCAGATGGAAGCAGTAATCTCCACCCTTTACAATGCGTTAAGTACACTGCTAATCACTCTAAATGAACAATACGTGGAGACCAACCTACGACACAAGGCTGCCATTATGCCACACTGAAACAAATAGAGTGCTCCCAGATCTAATTGAGTTCTACGGTGCAGCCTGGACCAATGCCAGGTCGAATGACGGCAAAAGCATCACAGTCAAACAGTGCAAGAGCAATTAACTATTCAACCAAGTGGAACGGAGAGGCCGAGGCAAACGGAAACACAACCCCCAACCTTCCAAGGTGCGGAGATTAACCCCCCTACAAGGTTTACTCTTCAGTAACCTCTCTAACGCCAACAAAGCCCAACAGTCCGTTGAGAACACTAACGATCCACAAAGGCCATCCAAATTCACATCAGGGCCAGGACTAATCTCTCTCCATCAATAGTTAGTCTTTTTCGATTGTTTATTTTCCTTTTCATAGTCAATGTAGAGTTTTGGTTCTTAAAGATTTATGTGATTTACAATCATTTAAGAAATAAAGAAATAATTACGAAAACAAACTCTATTGATTACTGGAAAGATGTAACAACAAGCGCCTTGAGGCAGATACAAAAGACTACATACTACAAGCATCTGAATTCAGTGAGACATGAAGTAGAAACTCGCTTAGACAATCCAACTACGTGAGGTACGGAAAGAAGATTTTGCTATGCAACCTTTCCGACATATTTGCATGAGCAAGACGGGATGAAACATCACGTTCACTTCAACGCCTCGACAGACATGCCCCCCTCAATATGTCTAAGGTGGTGCAAAATCGGCAACCAAGGGTATCGCAAAAATTTGCGACCAACTCACACGTTCGATCTGCTCCATCAGATGAACTTGGGACAAGTATCAAGCTGACACAGATCGCATGCACCTCCCGACTCCAGGGATGAGAAGGGTGTCCAGAAGTCAATGGCCCAATCCAGTGGACCATGTCCAACTCCTCCCCGTCTCGAGATCCCAAATTCCAATGCAAATCGAGAAAACAAGGTTAATCGAGAAGTGGTGGAAGAACCCACTCCGGAGTTGGGCGCTGGTATTATCTCTGAGATTAAACGCTATAGAGCAGCAACAAGGCACCAACACATAAACGACTGAATCTTCTCTTGGAAAGGAGTGCGTACTTTTTCTCTGCAATATGAGAAGAAATTATGAGATCTCATCAGACCAACTTCGTGCCCACCTAGAATAGATAACCGTGCACAACAATGATTATGATCGTGCCTGTCGGTGTAAATGTCAGAACATTCGAAGATTCCAGAGAGGAAGATCCCCCTTCAGCCTTTAGAAAACCCAAAGCATATTCTTCAAGCAAGAACATTACAGGAGATACATTATGCGAAAGATAGTGCCTGTAACAATTGAAGAACACCATTATATAGACATGATGGTTCACCAAATGAGCACCCTAGCATTAACTGTCAAACATTGAATACCGTATGGGAAACGAGGAGATGACGGTTCCCGAGGAAACAACGCAGACCACGTTCATCCAATTAATGGCACTGCACGCAACCCCATCAATTAAGGGGGAGTAACCGATACTCATCTGTCCCGCAGCCTACGCCGTTATCGCGCGATCTACGCCATACAAGTAGCGCAATCGTGCAGGAAACCTCTCTCCAACCGGGCAAGCTTAGTCAGTCAAGGCTGATATTGACAGGTTCTAAAACATCCCGACACTTAGTCCGCCCAGCGCGGATCACGATAGTTTAGGAAGTGAGAGTCTAATCAGCGCTATCACGCCTGGTGACGACGACGTACCAGGGATCGTTGCCCCTTTCGTGGTCAATGATTGTTGAACCCGATCAGGTAAGCCTAGCTGGTGACGACTGGTAATGAAAGCTTCTAATCAAAGCCCAGACTTGTAGCCTTCACTGCGCGGGTGTAGATGGTTTGGTCGATGGGAGCCTACTTAGTCCTGAACTGATTTCGACTGCTCGCCACGGGACCACTGCTTTTCAGCGTGGCCGCCGAATTACCAACCCTGGACTTGTAGCCCCCATTGTGCGGGTGTAGATAGTTTAGAAGGTGGGAGCCTAGTCAGTCCCGAACTAATTCTGATGGCTCTCCATGGGACCACTACTTTTCATCGCGGCTGCCGAATTACCAACCCTGGACTTGAAGCCCCCATTGCGCGGGTGTAGATAGTTTAGAAGGTGGAAGCCTAGTCAGTCGTGAACTGATTTCGATGACTTGCTAGGAGACCACTGCTCTTCAGCGTGGCCGTCGAAAATCCCCAAATTTGTAGCTTGATGCACACGAGTGTAGATGATTTCGAAGGTGGGAGCCTAGTTAGTCCCGATCTGATTCCGACGGTATGCCACGGGGCTACTACTTTTCAGCCTGGTCACCAAACCCCTTCGCTCGAACTTGTAGTCCCTACTATGCGGGTATAAATGGTTCGAAAGGTGGGAGACTAGTCAGTCTCTGCCTGATGTCGACGGCTCGCCATGGGACTACTGTTCTTCAGCATAGTCACCAAACCCTTGCTCCCCGAACCTGTAGTCCACACCGTTCAGACATAGATGGTTCGGAAGGTGGGAGCCCCAAGTATCTCGCCACGCGACCACCGCTCTCATTCGAAATAATGGCCGAAAAAATGAATCTCAGCTGAGCTAGTGTCCTCACGCTCAAACGGACTGGCATTCTATTATCAACAAAGGCCACTTACGCCGACACATAGATCGTTTGGCCAGTGCCCGGATAAATGCTACATAGTGTGTCAACCCGAGCTCATGACACCCGATTCGGTACAAACGCTCTAACGCGTACGCTCGGCTATCGCAACTCTTCCATAGTAGCAGCTGCAGCCGACTAATCAGACAAACAAGGTAAGCACCCAGTAGCTTACCTTGAGGATGATACATAGCTCGGGAGCTCTACCCTCGGCTAAACTATTTGTGGCATGCCCACTGTTGGACATAAGAACACAACAATGATCCTGAATCATTCACAATGCAAGCGGTCAAGCTCTCTACTGCAGACAGACTGCTCAACGTCCTATTGAATCAATCAGCCTATGCCAAACACAAGATGACAAGGCGGAACAAAAAGCATACAATAGAGACAACGAGCACAAAATGAATAAAATTATTTTCATTAACTGTTGAAACAAAAAGGATACAATTACACAAAGTTTACTCATTATCAGAAGAAGGTACAGAGAAAGAAAAGCTAAGTTTTACGGAGGAAGGAGCAGAGGTCGCATCTACACACGCCACAGCCTGAGCATCAGGGTCCGAACTGCCCTCTTCGTCCGAGGACTCAAAAACACCGGACAGGTCTACATATGACATCTTCTTATATCGACCAAGATCCAACTCTGGGTGCTCTTCCTTTATCAGCGCTAGCTGCTCCAGTTTGACATGTACGACCCATCAGAACTCGCATTTGCCTTGTTCATGCAAAAGCTCTTCCTCTCGCGACTTTGTGTCGGCTAGTTCACGTTCTAGCAGCTCCAACCTGCCAATCTGCGCGTCAATCTGAGACTGCTCTGTAGCCAGACTACTCTTTACCGCACCCAGCTCATGCTTTTCGAGTTCGAGCAGGTCCTCGGCCTTTCTCGCCTATCGAGTGTTGAACTCCACATCAGCCTCTAGTTGTTGCTTCTAAGCGGACCAGTCGGCCTCCTTCAAAGCACTCTCTTCAGCGAAAGACCACAATGCAGTGTTTGCCTCAGCCGTAGCTTTCTGCGTGACCTCCAAATCTTGGCGATTTTGGCCCAACTCCTGCTTGAATCTGTCTCTTTCAGACGCAGCCTCAGCCAAATTACTCTCGCGGGCTTCCAGACGTGCCCTCTGAGTCACAGCAGCCACGGCTGATTGCTCCAACCTCTTATCCTTAGCCAGCTTTTGTAGCCGCTCAATTTTATAAAGTGCGTCAAAATACAACGTCTGCATATGCGAGAAGACACGCTCCATGGTGTATACACTCTAACGAGCCGCCTCGACTTCTTTCCCAACAACGACCACCTGTCTCAAGTGAGACATACCCAGCATAAGGTACTTTAAGCCCTTATTCATATGCCCCTCTAGCGTATCCTCCTCGAGTTTTGGAGTGTAATCCATCAGCCAGCTATGACGCCTGCTAATGTGCTTCCTTGAAGCATACTCCACATCAACTTCCTGGTGCTAGATTTGAGTGCTCATCCTTACCAAGTCCGGTGCAAATAGGCTTATCCGCGCATCCAGATGAAGCTTCCCCGGGTCAGGAATCATGCCAACACCTCCCTTCTCAGTCACCACTGTCCCTAGACTTTCCTTCGCAACTTTTCTCTTGTTACGAGTAGCCGACCCTTTACTGCGTGACGGCTCAACAGGATCCGGAGGAAAGAAAGGAAGCATATTATCTAAAGGGCCTTCCAACACCTCGAGTTGTGGCTTGGAACGAGATAGTGAACAATGCGGACTAGAAGAAATTTGGCCTATGCCACCACCACCACTATCAGACAACACCCAATGGGACAATCATATTCCACAACCTCAGGCAGATCTTCACAGGAACCTTCTACTGGAACAGTCCCGCGCAAATCAGCAACAACAGAAGCTGCCATTGCAACCCGCATCAGCGGCTCACTCAAAGCTTCGACCTGCACATCACTAAGGTTCGACCTGTCTTCAACCTCGACAAACTGCAAGTAGTCTTTTTCCCAACCGGATACACCAGTCTCCGCCCTAATGGGCCGATCAGACTCACGTTCTTCATTGATTGGAGTGGGTCGTGCTGAAGACAACATGAATCTGATACGGGACCTTTTCGAACTCACAAAGAAGCAAATGATTCAGATTCAATCATCATGAGCGACATATCTTTTCAAGAGATGACTTAGCAAACCAATGTGACGGCCTACTAACTCGGGAAGGGGGGAGTAGCTGGTGATACACCAAAACGGTCACATCCCTAAGTCATACACGTGTCATACTGATCTCGAGGAATTACGGGCCCAACGTCATCCTAGCACTGATCCGGCTCAAGCGGTTCCAAGCCCGCCCAGCACAATCCGCCAAACGGACCCGAATTCTTACAGTTTGCTAGGCCCATATGTCTCACAGCCAGTGTTCTAAAAATCGGCCTAGGCGCTAGAAGGTGGAAAACCGCCCAGATTAAAGGTTGGGCGGTTCTGGGCAGTCTGGGCGGTTCTGGGCAGTTTGGGCGGGTCTAGGCGGGGTCTAGGCGGCCTAGGCGGTCTGGGTGATTTTTATTTTATTTTTATTTTTTAATAAGGCTGATTGTGTTCTTATTTTATTTTTCTTTCCTATTTTTTAGAAATAAACTATTAATTATTTTTTATTCAGTATATGTCTAAATGTAGCAAAGGATGATTACTTAATGGAATTCTCAAAGGATCTGCCGGTACCAATTTTACTAATGTAGATTTTATCAAACATAACTGAGGTTATTCATGCAATTTGAAGAAAAATAAAAGAGTACACAAATTCAAATTTATATAAAGTACCCATCATGACCAACTTCAGTCATTTGAGTTTTAATAAATTTTGTTCACGATTGTTAATTTTTCATGTTTTTAAATTTTGCATATGTATATTGGCATTAAATTGGATGTAATTGATAAGGTATTATGCTTAACTTTTGTAAATTATTAAAGTTATAATACAAAACCTAAGATCGCCTAGGCGCCACCTAGGCTCCTGGGCGCTAGGCACCTGCTCGCCGCCCGCCCAGCGCCTAGCGATTTTTAGAACATTGCTCACAGCTATCCTCAATACCCATAAGCCCTACTAAGTTAAGTATCTCGAGGATCAGCTTCGGACAGGCAACTACAACAGCTCTCTGCTTCCAACTAGGAAGCAAATACCAGAGTACATATCACACATAAAAACTTCCTCTTACGGAATACCCTCAGATAGGGAACTATCTCCTGCGTATCTAGGAGCACAGGGCTAACATGGAACTTCCCTACTACAGCGCAACTCCTAATTAGAGAAGGATCTCCACGAAGATCACCTTCCTAAACTACGCCATCGATGGCCTGGTCGAACTAGGACTCCCGCACTATAAATAAGACATGAGGTTGGTAAGTTAAGGTACGCTACAAATGCTTTATTTACAACATTATACCTTCCTCGGATTCCTGTTTGACTTTAACATCGGAGTGTCATCGGCAACCATAATGGTGGTCCGTGGCTCACGTGCGTTACTTGTGCAGGTTAGCAGGTAAACATGACTAGGTCAAATCATGGAATGGAAAATGACTGCATCATAAGGTAAAATCAAAAAGGGTTTCCATGTCCTTTAATAAATAGGTGAAACAAGAATCTAATAGTAATGGCTTATCTTTGACAGTTTCAACTTATCAGATTAGGGGTGGGCATCCCATCCCACGATTTTGCCAGATTTTTTCGGCTTCTATTAGGATTGATCAATCCAATCCCGATCCTGTCCCATCGTAAACTGATTTTTTAACATATATTATTAATACAAGTTTGAATATCACTAATAAACCCCCAGGTTTCAGGCAACGAAAATTAAAGTTTGAATATCACTTCTAATTTGATCTGTTTTGATGTATTATGACATGTTTGGATTTCCACAACACAATGATATTTCATTAGAGTATTGCACAAGAACAAGAGAAGTAGCTAGAAAACTTATTAAAGAGATATCAGAAAGCCTGGTATTGGTGGCATCATCTATCTTACAATTCAAAGAGGCTTTTTTGTTTGTCCTACGTGGCAAAGTTATGAAGCGGCAGAACTTAAGTGAAATTATTTGAAGCCCGATGCATTCCACTTACTCTCGACGTCTCCCTCTTCTCCATCTTCTTCTTCTCCACAGGGCTCTCTTCTTCCTCTCTCACTCCCATAGAGATCCTTCATCCCTTGCAAAGTCAACATGAATCACTCCCATCGACCGTGGCAAACACTCGGTAACCTCTCTCTATCTCTTTCTCAGTCGCTCTCTTCGTTCTTTCTTGGATTTCAATTAGGGTTTCACTCCGCTCTAATCTGATCGATGAATCCATCCAGACGGTCTACAAAGCAAGAAAGAAGAAGACGATCGAGTACTTCGCTTGCAAGAGCGTCGACAAGTCACAAATTACGGAGCTTTTTCAGAATTGCATCAAGTTAGCAAGTGAAAATGTGAGTAATTTTGGGTTTTTAGTTGTTTTAAGAAATACCCATTTGTTCGATTGTTGTTTTGATGAATTGTTTGGTGGTCTTCACCATTCTCCCTTCTCTAATCACCTTTGCAACCCGATCCAACCAGAAAGCATATACGACACAGATGTTCTACCCCACGACAACGCAGTTTACAAAGCTGTTCTCTGTTCTTCAGCTGGTCTCTACGACCCCTTTGGTGATCTAAAGCAGCTTGGGGGTGCTGACCCTTACTGCACTTTGTTTGTTAATCGCCTTTCACAGTACACTGCCGAAGAAACCCTTTGCACTGTGAGCTCCCCTTTACTTTGTTTACATTGCTTTAATTTGGGTTTTATTGTAATGGGTTGTTTTTGTTTTTTTATTTTTGGTTGTGTGTTGGTTGGTTGATTGATTAAGTGATTGATCAATATTTTTTTCTCAATGCCATGTTCTTGAATCTGTATTTTACTAGGGCATCTAGGGCTGAGGCTTGAGTGCATGATTTAACAACACTGTGATGTAGCTTAAGAGAGAACTCCCTTTAACAATTCAAAGAGGGTTGCGTTCATGAACAATTCATGTTAATAAGTTTTGGCTTAGATATCATGTTCATGAACAATTCAAAGAGGTTTGTGTTCATGAACAGAGTTGTGAAGATAGAATGTACTATGAGGTAGTGCCAACGGCACGAGTATTACACTAGTATATATACAAGGAAATGGAGTTGGAGTCTGGACTATAGATCAAGATCGTCAATCTATACCCTCCCTGCTTGCAACTTGAGCTTGCCATGGGCATGCCCCCACATTATGATCAGGGCCTCTTGACTCTCCTCATTCAGAACCAAGTTGGTGGTCTTCAATTGAAGCACAAAGGAAAGTGGTTCAATGTCAATGTTGTACCCAACTCTTTTCTAGTTAAAACGGGGGATCATATTGAAGTAACTACTCATCCTAGGAAAATTTCAAATGGAACTCTTGATTTAACTTCTTTGCACTACATTATAAATGACAATTTGTAACACACTAGGTGTTTGACTGTTTTGAAGCACTTAATGTTGTAGATATTGAGCAACAGGAAGTACAAGAGTTAACATTGGTGGGAAAAGTGTACACAATTCTTTATGCAAAAACAAAATGCTGAAAATGAAGTCTTTTAAACAAGGCCCAGAAGTTCATCGACACTTGATAGGAACTTCCTCTTCCTAGCCACTCAATTGTAATTACATTGTGTTATTGAGGAGAGTATGTTCCTATATAATAATGGCATGCCCTTTGAATACAAATGCTGGGTGGAGAATCTTGTTAGGAACAGACTTGGAGAAATGCAAATGATATTTTGCACAACGTTCATAGTTAAAGAGGCAGCTCAATAGTTTTAAATGAAAATCAATCCATAGTTAGAATTGTTAAATCATAAATATGATGGAATTGAAAAACGAAAATTTTGATATATGGGTTTGTGTTTGTGTGTGTTGAGGAAAAATTCCAAGCCAAGGAGATTTGGGGTATTAGACCATTTTAATGTCGTGAAGTCTATACACAACACAATAGTAAGTGAAATATATAGTTAATAAATCAACTCATTGTGATATTTGTATTGTTTGATTTGTGAGGATGATATGGATGTGATTTTAATTTGCCCATTTCTCTCTAATATATGAAACTCACTCTTTGCTACTTTGTTCGAGATTGTCAAGTTTAATCTCATAAGAGATACATCATTGTCCATTCATGCTTGTTGAACTTTGTGTTATTGATTGGAGCTTGTCTAACTGTCGAGGGAATGGGCGAGGAAAACAGCGAGGGAAGGGGGGCCATCCATCCCCTCGGGATGCGTGCAAGAAAAATGAAGGCACGCGTCCCGGGGGGATGGACGGTCTCCCCCCCTCGCTGTTTTCCTCGCCCATTCCCTCGACAGTTAGAATTTTCCTATTGATTGACTTGGTTGAGTATGATTTAAAGTTGTAATAGATTAGTTGCCATCTTAGAAGGATGTCAAGTTTGTTATGTCTGCAAATGCTAAACTAACTCCGTCATATTCAACTGTTCTAGTTTGCAACAATTATCTCCTTAAGATATTGCACATTGGAGTGCTTCGCTACTTGTATGAACTAGCTAGCTCCAACCTGTAAATATATTGCACTCAACAAGGTTGATCCACTAAAAGTTGGGTTCAACAACCTGTCACATACATCTCGCAGGAAGTTATCTACCCCAGTTGCACAATATGCAAACTCCCCAGGCTTTCATATTCACAATTCATCTAAACTTCAGTATCCTACTCCCCGTTGAATTGTAAAATATAGAAAATACAAAGGGGGAGACATACCTTTGCAGCTAAAGTGAACATGAAATGTAGCATGAAGAAGTTAATATATTAAGGATTCACATGCTCAAATATCTCCGGTAGTTGTTCTTATTGGATCCGGGGGTGAAGTTCACGGAGCCCCCCGACACCACTTCACAGCATGTACATGAGATTGTTGGCCAACGAACATGTCTCAAACAACGATATTGTCCCCAACTTAGACATCCGCCGTTCCCAGGTGTGGGTTTTTTTACGAACGAAGCTCAACTACTCAATTCCCCCAAAAAGCCTCGTCGCTATTGGGTACAGTCTAATCCTTTATTAATTTCACATAATGTTGCTCCTTACCTGATGTGGGGCTAAACTTTCACACGCTATGAGGTGGTGCCGGGGGGGGGGGGGGGCTTCATGAACTTCACCTCCAGACCCAACAAATTGTATCAAAGCTACGTTGCGCGCAAGTTGGAGACAATATCGTTGTTTGAGACATGTGACGTGGTGTCGGGGGCTTCGTGATCTTCACCCCCGGTCCCAACAGTTCTCTGGTTGGACCAAATTAGTAGGTAGATGTCAAGATTAGACTTTAGGTGTGTTTGATTTTTGGAAAAGTTATCAACGAAAACAAAGTTTTCTTTGGAAAAAAAATATTCAATTTTTTTTTTCAGTGTTTTATTTTGTCAAGGAAAAAAAATCATTAGAGATAACATTTCTATTTTATGGAGGAATTGTTCAACGAGGGTTTGAATGATTTGATGTTGAGTTTCTTGAGGGAAAAATTTTTCGAAGGGGGAACCTAAACAAAGTTTTCCCACTTCAAGCAAGAAAACTTTTCGCTGGCAGTATAGTTTTTATTTTTCATGAAAAAAATCAAATGCCAGAAAACTTAATTTTGGGAGAAACGTTTCCTTTTTCCATGAAAACAAAAAAATCAAACATACCCTTAGATCAAATATTATGATATAGAAGCACACATCCGTCCACCTGCATGTTATATTTGATCATTTGTGTTCATCTTTTGATTTGTTTGATTAAATTTCAAAACCATGACTTGATCTATTTTTTCTTGATTTTTGATCCATCTCATTTACCAACTTATTAATGCAATATCTGAATTGTTAAACCCCATTAATGTTTTTTTATGCAAATTGATTGCAAGTTTGTTTAGCAGATCAATGTGAACTTTGTTATGTTTTTCACATTTTTTATTTACAACCTACAATTTTTTGTTTCTTGCCACTGACTCTGATTGATGCCTTCACCACGGAGCCAAGATGTTCCCAAAGAGGGGGCAATAAATAAGTAGCAAATTTTAGGGGGGCAATTAGCTACTATTTGGATACTATCCACTACTATTCCCTATTACAAAATATAATTTGAAAATTTTAAGGGGGGCAACTGCCCCCTCTCTTGTATGTAGCTCCGCCCTTGACCCCATTGACCATCTCGGTGTACCACATAATGATTTCACAATCGTGTGTAATGGTTTTCCTTGTGGGTCTTTGGTCGGACTATTTGGTTTAAATAGATTGGGTAATTCGTCTATTCTTGATCATTTATCTAAAGAGGTGATTATTCATAGTAAAATTGGATCAACATCATATATGTTCGTAGTAGGAGTCGAAAGAGAGTAAACTGTGCTATTTGAAGAAAATCATGTAAAAGAAATGATGTCATGTGTGAACAAGTATCCTAAAATTGCATAGCACTATGTAGCAGAAAGAGTGAGCCATGCCTTTTGTATAACACTAGTATAATACCCGTGCCGTTGGCACTACCTCATAGTACATTTTATCTTCACGACTCTGTTCATGAACACAAACCTCTTTGAATTGTTCATGAACATGATATCTAAGCCAAAACTTATTAACATGAGTTGTTCATGAACACAACCCTCTTTGAATTGTTAAAGGGAGTTCTCTCTTAAGCTACATCACAGTGTTGTTAAATCATGCACTCAAGCCTCAGCCCTAGATGCCCTAGTAAAATACAGATTCAAGAACATGGCATTGAGAAAAAAATATTGATCAATCACTTAATCAATCAACCAACCAACACACAACCAAAAATCAAAAAACAAAAACAACCCATTACAATAAAACCCAAATTAAAGCAATGTAAACAAAGTGAAGGGGAGCTCACAGTGCAAAGGGTTTCTTCGGAAGTGTATTGTGAAAGGCGATTAACAAACAAAGTGCAGTAAGGGTCAGCACCCCCAAGCTGCTTTGGATCACCAAAGGAGTCGTAGAGACCAGCTGAAGAACAGAGAACAACTCTGTAAACTGCGTTGTCGTGGGGTAGAACATTTGTGCCGTATATGCTTCCAGCTTGGATCCGGTTGCAAAGGTGATTAGAGAAGGGAGAATGGTGAAGACCACTAAAAAATTCATCAAAACAACAATCAAACAAATGGGTATTTCTTAAAACAACTAAAAACCCAAAATTACTCACATTTTCACTTGCTAACTTGATGCAATTCTGAAAAAGCTCCGTAATCTGCGACTTGTCGACGCTCTTGCAAGCGAAGTACTCGATCGTCTTCTTCTTTCTTGCTTTGTAGACCGTCTGGATGGATTCATCGATCAGATTAGAGCGGAGTGAAACCCTAATTGAAATCCAAGAAAAAACGAAGAAAGCGACTGAGAAAGAGATAGAGAGAGGTTACCGAGTGTTTGCCACGGCCGATGGGAGTGATTCATGTTGACTTTGAGAGGGATGAAGGATCTCTATGGGAGTGAGAGAGGAAGAAGAAAGCCCTGTGGAGAAGGAGAAGATGGAGAAGAGGGAGACGTCGAGAGTAAGAGGAAAGCATCGGGCTTCAAATAACTTCACTTAAGTTCTGCCGCTTCATAACTTTGCCACGTAGGACAAACAAAAAGGCCTCTTTGAATTGTAAGATAGAAGATAGATTACTAGCCCACTTTGTTTATATGACATGTGTTCGTTTTATTTTTAATGGCAACTTATGCCTAAAGTAAATTCACCATTGAAAAAGATTCTGCAATCACACATTGGAAAATTAGGTAACTTTTTTTTCTTTGCGCAATAAACCGTGAAAAAAAAATTCAATGAAAAATTTTCCATAAAGTTTGTTTCTATGGTAAAGTTTGTTTTACATGAAAAAGTTATCCAAAAATCAAACACACCCTTAAATTTCGAATTTTACCAAATGAACAAAATTTTGGAAGTTTACATGAAAGCCATGTTTGTTCAACAAATTTGGAAGCTTTCCATGAACTCATTGCAGTAGCTATATAATGAATTTACATGCTTACTAATGTTTGTAGATTTGGAGCAGAACAAGAATCAAAACTTTGATGGCATAATTGAAAGGTGATTTAAGGCTATTGTTTAATAGTTTGACTTTGATTGGGTCTCCAGAGGTGTTTTGGAAAATGAGTTGTTTTTTATTTTGATTGGGAGACAAACAATAGAGATGATATTGAATAAGAGAGGTGGATTGGGTTGGATGATAGAGGTCCTTGATTGAATGCAGATAGAAAAAGCTTGAAATTTGCAAGCCAAGTGATGAAGTAAGTTGTGATGACATTCAGATTGAATCAAGAGTAATTATATGCAGGCCTTTTTTAGCGTCTCTTTTGTGTCTCGTTGAGGTTTTTTTACAAATTAATAGGAGAGAGAAATTAGTTTGATCTTACCTTATGGGATTTATGTGAAGAAGTAACAAAATGTTAGAGATGCATAGTTTGTAATCGATACTTTGGATAAGTTTTTTATCTCACCCTCAATTGAAAATCTTTTCTCCATGTTTGGTTTTTCTTCGTGTTCTTGTTATCTATATACATAAATGATAAATGAATATATATTGAATATTATCTTGATGTTTAATTGGGTTCGTTTTAGTTGTGATGGAGAAAATATAAAAAGATATTGGTTTTGATGGAATTTCTAGCAAATGATGGCTTACTTATGTATTGCCTTTCTTGCAGGTGTTGCTTTGGGTCTCCGTGGTTCCAAATGTTACATGCAGAGTTTGATGAAGGGTCTCTAAAAGTTGTTACGTGCATGTGGAGGACGTTTTTTTTTTTCTCCAAGCATGGGATTTTAGTGTATCTTAAATCAAGTGCAAGTTTTTATTATGATGCAACCATCTCTGTATGGAATTTACATATGAATGAAAATTTATATTCTACAATTATTTGAGTGTGTATTTATGATATCTTTTTTTTTTTTTTTTTTTTTTGAAAGGCAAGCGCGGGGTGTATTTATGATATCTTGGTTGCAAAGCCGCGCAAAACCCACTTCAAGGCCCTACCTCTAAAATAAAATAAAAAGAAAAAAAAAAATTAGTTTATGAGATGCTGCTAGATTGTATTCTAGCTTTTTAGGACACATAAACTATGTTATGGAAGATGTTTGATAAAATGTTATCAAGCTTATATGATGGCATTTCAGATATGCCATGCATCTATGCCGTCGAGGAAAACGCCATAAAGCTTTTACAACGTTGTCAACATGAGAAAAACACTATTAAATCTCTTCCATAACATTTTATCCACGTTATATAATCCATTTTTTCTTGTAGTGAATGACATTTCCACCTTGTATCACTTGACTTTGAACTCCCTCATAACATGTCACAACTTGGGTATTTTTTGTATTTGACTCTCTCCTATTTTCAAGTGTTTGAAATTGAATTAGTACCTACAAAATTTCTTCTAGTCTCTTCATTGAGTAAGAGTAAGCTCCTGTTAAGTAACTCCATGGTAAGATGTTCTTTGGGTATCGAATTACTAATAGACACCACCAACGTCTTCTGATAACAAGTTAAGAATTAACAATCTTTGATTTCATCATCCAATAGTATCTTCGTATTCGACAATTGATTCACCACACTTTACATTTCGTTCAAGTGCTTAGCAATAGAATTATTTTCCTCGAATTTCAAATTCTCCAACTTTTTAATCAAGAAAGCTTTGTTCGCAATAATTTTCCTGTCATACAAATTCTAAAGTTTAGTTCAACGAGAATGGGTAGACGTCTCAGCGGAACATGGTGAAATAATGTATCATCCCGCCATTGCCTAATGAGGCAAATGACTTTTCTTTTTAATTTCTTACACTCATCTTCAGACATATCCTAAGTTTGGCTTTATCCCCTACAATCAGAGCATATGAATCTTTGCAATACAAAATATCTTCTATTTTTGTTTTCCAAATAATATAATATCATAGCCATTAAGGCTAATCATCCTTGTGGTGTTGTTCTATCTCCATACCAATTCCAAACACTAACGACCTCCCAACAATTGCTCTGATGTCACTTTGTTGGCAAAACAAAACAAACAAGCACAACGAGAAGTCAAATAATATTTACCAATGAAAATAATCAACCAATATCTCTAAACCAATGTAATAATCAATGCAAACAATGATAAAATACACAAGAAGCAAAACAATAAAAGACACCAAGATATCTGTGGAAAACCCTTCAATGTGAAGGGTAAAAAACCACGAGGTAAATCGGATGAATCCACTAATCAACCAAAAATAGTTGCAATGTTGTTCTCAAGCTTTTTACCAAAAACTTAAATAATACAAGATGCAATATAAAGATTACCTCAGAAGAGCTTCAATCAACACCTTCCCAACAATGGCAGAATATACTGACTAAAATGACAATGAATCAGACAAGTTATTGACTAAGAACCATCCATTTATGAGTCACGAACACACCCCAAAACAACCCCAAGCTTATTCTCTCATTTCTCTCTGTTTGCTTCTATCTCAATAGAGGAATAAAATCGGCCAAACTCAAATAGTCCTAGTTTGTCATTATTTTTAATTAACCTCTCACAAACAATCACGTGAGGAACACCAATACAACTCTAATTGGTTGCACCCTTATGTGCTGGACCAATGCTCATGGGTTGTGGACCCATGGTACCTGATGCATAAAAATCCGGTCTCCTAAAAATTTGACCTGCAAAACAAGAGTTAGGTTGCCAAAGATCACCTTTTTGGTGGTCGAAGGCACTTTGATGCTTAAGTAAGTAAATCTGTAAGAGAGAGCTTAATTTAGACAGAGTTCAATTGAACTTGCATACCTTAGTCGAATGTTCATTTTACCTTATATATTGGTCGTTATTAATTCTCTGCGTGACTTAAACATGTGAGGCTTGAAGAGGTAAGACATTCTCTGTAACAATCTCCTATTTTACGAAGATACGTCCTTGGGGAGTAACTCCCTCCATGACTCACTTTCTCTATAACGTTTCTCTTCTTTAAGGGATAGATTTGTTGGGCCTGGATTTGGGCCTCTGACTATGATTTGTTTTGACGGACCCTTTTGGGCTTTAATGACTGGATCCGCCTTTTAGGCTTTGTGAGTCGGCCTTAACTTGAAATACTTGGTCCTCGTGATAAGTGATATTTTCCACTGTATGGTCGTGATGATAGTCTTATTTGATGTATCATCAACTACCCCCCCCCCCCCTAGTTAATGGGTATGCTGATGTGGCCACTAACTCTATGACAATTGGACTTTCGATTTCATCATTTCAATGCATTTAATGTTGTTAGAAGGTTTTGATGCGGTTTCTATTCTGATATCTTACCCGTCCGTTCATTTATGCTCCTTTTTTGGATTTCGTGCAACCATCATGTCTCGCACGTCGTTCTATTAGTAATAACTTCGTTGCTCAACTCTATAAAAGGGGGTTTGATGGTTGTGTTTTTCTCTTTACGCTATCTTTGAAATCAAAGTTTACTTTTTCCCTTCTTTTTCGCTCTCTTCTTTGTTCAATTTCTTTCCCATGTCTACTAACAAGATACTAAATGGTGAGGTGTTTGGCATTTGCGAAGCGCTCTTCTTGCTAAATAAGATGTCGCAAGTGATGTTGGAGAGTGTTTGTGCTGAGTACTCGTTGCCATCCGACCTTGAGATTGTTCTACCTAGGCATAACAATAGTCCTTGTCATCCACGGCCTGGCTATATTGCGCTTTATCCATGTATGTTTCAATCAAGTCTTAGTTTCCAGTTCCGGAGATCTTTTGGGATTATCTAGATTTTTTGGGCATTGCTCCTGCTCAAATGGGTCCCAATGACTGGAGAGTGATGGTTTCTACTTGTGTGAGAGCCATTCTTTATGGCTTTCCTTTAACTGTTAGGATCTTGCATTCCTTGGTGGGACTTGTTGTGGGCAATAATATTATTTGTTTTCTTCGCTCATTGCCTATTTTGGAAAGCTCAATGATGATTACAAGTATTGGTCAAGGTTTTGGTTTTATGTTTCCGTCAACCCTGGTTACTTTAAGTTGCACAGATTATGAGGTCGTTCTGAGTCCCCAATAAGTGGAAGGATCTACAATTGTCTGCAAAGGAACTGGAGATCAGTGATCATTCTTCGAAGCTTCCTCGAGTTGATGTGGAGTCGTTCCTTGCTATGAAGGTTATGAAGTACAGTGGTTGGTACACTATGAAGGAGGCGGAATGGGCAGTGCTTACTAAAGCTCGAGCTACTAAGATCGTTGCTCGTGCTGATCCTGTTGGTGTTAGTGATGCTAGCATTGATGGGAAAGTGAGCTCCAATAGGGTGGTTACGGATCTCAATCCTTTGTTAGCATTGGTGGTGCTGGTTCGGCCACTAGAAAAAGGAAGCTTCCTAGGCCCGCTCATCCGTCAAAGCAACTGGCGATAAGTCCTGGCCGTGTTCCCAAGAAGAAACGGCTTGCTAGTTCTACTCATGGTACCACTCGGACCGCTCGTTGTCCGAGGTTATCCGATAAGGAAAATAGGGAAGAGGGTCGCCTTTCTTTTGAAGAGGTTGAGGAGATAAATCATGTTTTAGAAAGGAACAAAAATGAGGTGGTCCGACCGTTGGACGAGTGTGAGAAGAGGCTCATTTCTACTCATGGTGTGCTCGACTTTGTCAAGTGGTCCGATGATGACCCTCGTGTCATCAACAATAAGATGTTTAAGCCACTACAAGAAAAATTGTGATTAATAGCGTTTAAAAACCGCTATGGTAGGATACCATAGCGGTTTAGTAACCGCTATGACAGCCGAAGCTATAATAGACCCAGGGGATATTATAGCGGTTTAAAACCGCTATGGTAAGTTCGGCTTTTATAGCGTTTCAAAACCGCTATGGTAGCCTCTTCCATAGCGTTTTAAAAACGCTATAATAGAGTCTAAAACCGCTATGGTATCCTCTTCCATAGCGTTTTAAAAATGCTATAGTAGACTCTAAAACCGCTATGGTAGACTCTACCATAGCGTTTTAAAAACGCTATGGTAAGTATACATAGCAAATTTTTTTTTTTTTTTTTTTTTTTTTTTTTTTTTTTTTTTTTTACTATCAAATGACTTTTTATTACACATCTCATAAGTTTTATGTCTAGAAAATAAAATTTTAAATGTGCCAAAGTTAAATAAAAATTTTCTTGAACATATGATAAATTGATAGCTAAAACAACTGGTAGTATCTGTGTCTTCTCATTAAAATTGGTAGAAAAACTGAATGTTCTTCCCTAGAACTTAAACATGCACAATGACATTAAAATGCCAAATACAACATCAAAATCAAATAACAATATTAAACCAATAATAATAAAAAAAAAAACTTATGTTCAAATTGACACGAATCCAGTGCAGTAGCTTATTAGTACCATAAACTAGCAACACGCTAAACATACAAAGAGAAAACCCAAAAAAAAAAAAAAAACGTTAGGAGGTGGTGGTAGGCTTTTGAATTACGAAGGACATGCACTGTGACTGGTGTACATTGCTAAAGGCCAAGCATCGGATATAAGCATTTGGTAATTTGGTAAATCAAATGATCCCTTCAGTAGCTCAGATTCCTGTTTAGTGAAAGACGGCAGCCTTGAGCCTACATTCTTCTTCATAATCTCCGGGTAGTCTCCATAGATGATGGGATTGATAACCCTGCAGTTTCGTCACAAAAACAAATTGTCTAAATCTGGCCTGTCCATTTAAATTACACCTGATTCAGATTTGAATTCAAAGAACAGATATTGGAACAACCCTTTAGATAAGAAATTTCTAATTATACACAAAATAATTCTTCAATGTGCACACTACAAAGTTTTTTTATAAAAATATATACACATGTACTTACCAACCAATGAAGAAATCGTTAGCTCTTTGAGTTGCCTGAACATCTACTGTTGAGTTTGTCATGGGAGTACACCACATGGCATAAGCGTTCATGCCTATTAAACCATTTTGCTTAGCCTGCAGTCGGGATATTTACCAAATGCACTTATCAAAAAACTCGTCGTCTGGAAAAACATTCTCAATTCTATTTTCTTACTTCTAGAATATAACAACTGGAAGAGTATTGACTCACTTGGTATTTGTCTCTGTACATTGTTACAATAGATGAATGTGCGAGTAAAATATTGTGCATTGCTTTGTATGGTTCAACAGATGAGTTTCCTGCACTGCAGTTATATGCTCCTGGAGGCGAACATCGCCGAGGTGGAAACTGTCCATAACCATAAGATGATATGGCCATTATATTTGGTTCATTGACAGTGGTCCAATGGGATATTCGGTCACCAAACTCTCTGAAACACACATCTGCAAAGGCTGTGAAGTCCTCACTGGATGAAAACAAATCAACATAAAAACGGTCAGAATTATATTGTATAGTTCATACGTAAGATACATAGTAAAAAAAACAAGAGGGGCATAGATTAATGTATTGTAAGGAGCGGATGTGAAATTACATGATCTTTGGGCTCAGCCATCCTTCATATTCATCTTCAAGTATTTGTGGAAAATCTAAATGAGAAAGCGTAGCATGCAGTTCAATACTTACAGTTCATAGAAAATATATATCAGAAAATCATCGCCGTGTCAGTTTGTTGGGGTTTCAGTCTCCACATTGCGCAGATACTGTTTCCAACTTAATTAAACACTTCAACTAATCTTAGACTGTTTAATCCACACATTTCATTAGGTTCAAATGGCTGAAAAACGTACCATGATAAACCAGTTCATTGATGAGATTATTGTAATACTCCAGAGCCTTTGGGTTGACGGCTCCTCTTCCATCTACAAGGACCGATAATAGTAATGTTACGCTAACAAAAAAGATACCAATATGGCTAAGTATGATTAGGTTGTGCATCGTACTAGGAAGGAGCCTTGACCAAGATATGGAGAACCTGTATGCTTCAAGTCCCACTTCACTGATAAGTTTTACATCCTCCTATAACATTTGATAATAATGAATCATCAAGAAAAAAGTTATGTATGAGATTTCAGGCTCTAAAAAACAGCTATATCATTATCAGTTATTTCATTTCCATTTTAATTCGCACGTTTCTCATCCCACATCTAAATCATGCCCGGAATCAGATTAAGCAGAGCACACATAAGTTACAACCCAGTCCAGATTGCAACTTTGACATAACTTCACTTGATTGTAATTGAATCTACAACTTGACGTATGTGCTTACAACAATAAGCTTGGAAATGGTCATTGTTAAAATTAAGAAATATGATATTTTGTGTTGTCATGTAGAGTTTTGGTGCCAAGAGGGTCAATTTTTATTTTCCTTCCTTGTTTGAACCTAATTAGTGAGTGTGACTTGAAAAAGACGTGAAATTAGCATGTTTCACAAAAAAATAAAATAAAAAATAGTGAGTCTCACCTTGTACTTGTGGTATCCATCGGAAGCTACGTCTCCATTGCTCTGGTATCTCCCATCGTAGTACCCGGGAATATTGTTATTGGTCCTGTGCACATAACCCACCTTCAAACCGAAAAAGCACAATAACTATATTACTAATGACGAACAATGAATCAAATAAAATACAAACTGTAGATTAAAACCACATCGGTACTGCACTCACTCAGCAAAGATGAAAGAAATAATATCCCACAATATGCACATAAAAATCATGTTGTTACCTGATCAAACTCAAGGCAAGGGACCCATCCCTTGGCTAGCATGTAATCGATCTCCTTAGCAATGGATTCATCAGTGAGAGGTGGCAAGCAATGATAGCAACGACAGCAAGAAGCAGCAGCAGCAGCAAGCAACCTCTCTTCTTGACAGCTCCTCCAACATCTCTGCAAATGATCAAAATTTGAAATTTTTTTATGTTCTGGCCTAAAACTAACACATACTTTCAGTACCACAATTATATCGGCTCTCTGCTGTTTTTAAGCTATTAAAAATTCATAAACTTGACTTGTTAAGAAAACACAACACCACCACTACCTAACTACAATATCCAACATTAAAATTCCTGGGAGCTCAGAGTTTATGGGAGACTAAAACCAAGCTCTGCCAAATAGATATCATACAACAACAATGCATTTGGAGATAATTGACAGTGCAAGATTGAAACTTGAAATGATAGTTATGAGAATGGATAGTGAAGCAAACTGTGGTTAGGACAAATGACAATAAAGAATGGATAAATCCACAGCATGTTCTCATCCACACTCAATGGCAATGCCAAGTTCATGCTTGTATGACTTTTGAATAAAGAGATCGTCTACTCCAAACAGAATTGTAACAGTCTAAAAGTTGAGAGTTGGTTGTCACCGAAAATGAGCTATTTACTGAAAAGTAATCATGTTTTTTTCAAACCTTCCCTTCAGCTACCCGTCTTAACGCCTTTGCAACAGCTACAAATTAATTTAAAAAAAAAATGTAAGAAGCAAGCTACAAAATGAGCTCATGACTAAGAAAACATAATATAGAAAAAATGGTGCCAATACAAGGGACTATATACAGATGCATAATGGCCAGGACAGATACATATAATGGCAGCACAGGAGATACAGGATGCAAGATCATTGTTACAATTTTCACACGAGGTTCAATCACATGGAGATTAATCAATAGCCAATTTCATCATGGAGACCATGGAAAGTCAGTCTATCCAATATTCCTAGTTAATTGAAATATGTTCAGACGCCTAACATTTAGTAAGTATCCTTTTCAACCCTTCAAGGCAATAATAGCATTAAGACATTTCATGATATGTAACCACAGGAAGGAGTAAAGTTAATTTGGATAAAGCTTATCCAAATATAGAGTATCAAAAGCCAATAGATTCTTTATAATACGATATTTTGTTATCAAACAAAACTTAGCACCTTTTAGAATGGTATTTATAAAACCTAACCATAAGATTGCAAATACTCCACACTGAAAACATCTGAATGATGCAGGCCATTTCTTACAGCCATGGAGATCCAAGTATAATACATTCTTTCCATGCCCATCAAAAACTCCACAAAATACTCCCTCTTCCATTTCAAACCCCTTCAATTGAAAACAACTAAACCCATTAAACCATCAACAAAAAACCAATAACTTTGGAAGTGAACAAAAAAAAAATAAAAAAAAAATAACACATTGAATTAAACAATGACAATTATCAATTAAAAGAATCTTCATTTTAATAGCCTAATCTCCTCACCCAATTCAGCCTCCATAAACCAACATAATTTATGGAACAGACTCCAAATCAAACAATGACAATTATCAATTAAAAGTGCATAAACGAAAGGTAACTTTAAAGTGCATAAACGAAAGGTAACTTTAATGTTTAAACAATACCTGTGGGGAATGATGGCAGTATGTCAAGAAAAGCCACATTATTTTCAACAATAATAGAAATTCCCTTATTAGAAGAAAGGAAGGAACATCATTAGTCCCATGCTCATTTAAGAGCAAAACTATGAGAAAGTTATTGTACTAGTACAAAATATAGATTTTGTTTTGGTCAGTGAAGGTTCAGCCAGACATACAAAATATATATATATATATATATATATATATATAGCCATAAACGCAGACAAAAAATATTAGACATAATAATGACTAACATAAAGTTTCAAAGCTAATTAAGATAATACCTCCAATTTTATTTTTAAATATAATTCTTTTTAGAATATATCTATGCAGTATCAATATGAAAAAACGTGGAGGAAATAAGATGATAATATTCAAGAAGCATAACTTCAAGGTAGTAAGTGGATTTATTTTCTCAAATAAAATAGACAGGTGACTTACAAGTTTCTTCAGAATAATCAACACAAGTTGCTAAATCCTCGTGATTTCCAACTGTACTACAAACTCCAGAACCAAAGTCATGCCTATAATATTTGCAAAAGAAAATATTACAGAGTGCAGTCTAGTTAATCATTGCAAACATTGGTGATCAATAAAGTGATTACAAGGAAATGTACACTATGTTTTATCAGGATTCTAATAAATTACAGAAAGCCCTATCATTTAACAAGTTCATGCAGGTAACATTGTTAGATCTTAGAAGAGACGCTACCATCAGTGAGTACTGAGTAAGAATATTTTGTGAAGAAACAAAATCTAATTAAACAAAGACCAACCAAACTGAATGGTTACATTGGTATTGATCTACTTTCCAGACCTTGTGACAGAATGGCATCTATATTGTTATTAAACCAAGAAACTAGTGTATCCATCACCCAGTCCATGCGTGCCTAAAATGAGCTGACAACTACTTTTGTTCTTTAATATGAGGTAGATTGTTATGTAGGATCTGACAAATCTCAAAGACTCAAACTTCTGTTGATCATGAAGAAAAAAGAATAGGAACCTAGATGTCATCCACAAGCCATGGCCTAACTCAGGTCATGGAAAATCTACTTACAATAAAATTGATTTTCTCTTTAAGTTTTCAAATATCATTTATAAGTAAGGGATAAGGCCCCCACTTGGTTTCTAGTCATGCAATAACAGCCATTGCTAGCAACAGATGGTTTGATTCAATTTTGGAAGGAAGCTTGTGACAAGAGACCTGCACACATTCAAAGTATATATTAATGAAAGGAAAGATATTGTTGATCACTTTTGACAAGAGACCTACCACATCATGCAGCCTCCTAATCTCCTCACCCAATTCAGCCTCCATAAATCAACATAATTTATGGAACAGACTCCAAATCAAACAATGACAATTATCAATTAAAAGAATCTTCATTTTAATAGCCTAAATATTAAAAAGTAAAAGAAGGGGAAATGGGGGGTGGCAGTTGAGTTTAGCGTGCTACCTTGCATTTTCCTTCAGCCATTTGCATAAGCATATTCCTTCGCTTTCTGGTGCTGTTTGTGGCATCAAATATTCCAACCAATGATGAAAGGACAGCCATAAGAAAATTTTTGAGGGGAAAAAAAGGAAAGCTGCAACTAAAACTAGCTAAAATATGAATATCTTACCTGACCACCTTCTTGCATCCAAGCTATCATATCTTCCATTGCAAGGCCTGCTACCTAGTGGCATGTGAGATAATGACACTTTGTGCAAAGAAGGAAAGGTATGTAAATAGCTAAGGGCCGCATTCATAAAGAGCCAATAGTGATTAACTAAGATATCATTGAAAAAAATGTCTGACCGTGCCCCTTTTACACTGATGATTGCTTAAGTTACCAGCCAATCAAAATTTTGCTTTTCATGAAAGAGTATTAAGTAATGAGCATGAAACCCCCTAAAAAAGAATTTTTCAACATTTGCCATTAACACTATTAGAATTACACCTACACGCTACTGTCCTATTAGGAGGGCCTTTGCAATTCATAACACTAGACCCAACATTATGCCCCTCAAAGCACACTTTTATTGGAGAACTTTAATTAATTCGCCAGCTCAGTCAATGAAAGACTTGAACTTGTATGTAGATATGAAAATCATTGTTAAATAATCCCTATCAAGTTTCTAAAATGATGCTGTCAGAGAGTATATTCAGATTAAAACAGAGTATATCAAAACTTTATTATGTATTTATGTGCTCTGGATACTACTATATATGTCTGCATCCTGTTACTTCATATATACTACTATATATGTCTACTATCAAGTTTCTAAAATGATGCAGTCAGAGAGTACATTCAGATTAAAACAGAGTATATCAAAACTTTATATATGTATTAAAACAGAGTATGTCTGCTCTGATTTCACCAACTTAACATTCCTGGCAACAAGGATGGACCTGCAATGCAAGAAGCAGAATAACAGGACATGATCAGCTAATTGATAATAAAGACGACTTTACAAATGTTCATATTACAAGGTTCTTGGATTGTAAAGTATCTCTTTTAGAAAGACCTACCTTCTCCATGTGCACGCAACGTAGGTTGTTCCTTTTTCCCATTGATAGAGTGATGCACCTCTTTTCCGAGTGCATTCACAACCTGCAAAGCAAAACACACCAAGCCAACCATTACAGATTATAATCAGTTCCCTTCAAAAGGGGATTCACATTTGGAATTGGAAGCATACCAGTCGTGGTCCATTCTCTAGCATTTGTTCACGAAGAGATGAGACCGGGTTTGCCAATTGTACTGATCTGCTAGTGGATCAAGTGAAATGGGGAGGAGAAGATCAGACAACTGTACAAGTTAAAATCTACGGTAAAACAGAGATATACACACCCTGTCCCATGTGAAAATTGAGCTGAAACACCCATCATTGAAGCAGCATGCGATGGTATATCATTTGAATGGGCTATTGTAGATGGTCGAGAAATCTTTGCACGATCTTCTAGAGACATTGAACTTTGCAGACTTAGGTCAAGTTTAGGATACCCAGCTGCATTAGATCTATCTGTACCAATTGATTCAGACAAAGAGCTCCATTTCTCAGCTTCTGCAGCTGATCCTTCTAAGCTAGAAGAGATATCAATAGCTTTGATTGCTGAAGATGCATGTTGAGACAGGATGTTCTTGTCTTTTGGAGCTGCAGAATTGAATGATTGAGATGTTGAACAGATGGAATAAGTAAAGAATGAACTGTAACAATCAGGAATATAAAGATATGATATAAACCTCCAGCTGAAAGAGTAGGACTTATTATTGTTTCCTGCAAAAGAGAACGTTTTTCTTCTGAAGTTTGTTCTTCCGCATTGCTTTCATTGTTTGGTGACATTCTTGCCAAAGAAAACAAGGCTTCTGCAACTTCTTCCTCATCAGGAGCAATGTCCCTGTCGTGGAAGCACCAATTGCATGAACTCAAATGCAAGTCCCACACCCTAGATCAAAAGCATTGAAAGGAACCCCATTGCATAACTTTGATGACAGTGAAGTAAATATGCAAATTTCCTAAATGAAACTATACGAAAACCATGAGAACCTACAACTTGAACTACATAATGCATCGGTGACATAAGATCCTATCATCTCAATGACCATTTCTTCTCATAAAACAAACATAAGCTCAAATGAAATGAACATTGGTGAAGTATAGCACCTCAAGATCAACCTCAAGATCAAATTCAACAAGATTTAGTTCACAGATTTTGTACTGCAAAATTCAAAGACCAAAACCAGAAAAGAGACAACAAATAACATGACATAGAACTTCTAGAATCCAAGCATTAAGTATTACAGATATCAATCTCCTTCATCTAGTAGTGCTTACCGGCAGTATCTGGGTATAAACAAGTGATTTCCAGAGAAACTCAATAAAAAGATGAACCATTGTCATGCGTCTCCTGCATTAATCTATAAATTACACACAAAATTGAGTTTATATTGATTAAAAACAAACCCACTTTAAGACACCTACTAGGCTACTACCACTTACATCCCTGAAATTAGAAGCCTAGACATCAAACAAAGAAAATGAATTTTGACCATATGAGTTCCCGAAAAGAGGAAAAATAACAAAATTTCCATTAAGATTAAGCTACAACAATCCTTCAATGACCCAAAACATCACAAAAGGAGTTGAGTTGACAAGCTTAAACAGGCAACACAAAATTCACTGATGCAACCTTGAACCATTTATGTTCCCAACAATAACCTAGCAAGACTTGTAAGGAAAACACAGCTCTTGCTTATGAAACAGGGGATTAGGTTTTCATTTACCATGTCTTTGACTTAATCAATCTTCATTGGGATAGAAATGAAGAGTAATCAGTTCAGAATGATAAAATGAAAAATGACAACTAAGAATCAGATGTGTTACCTACCTATGAAACATTAGCTCCAACTCTCCATCCTCAAATTCATCATCCGTGTCACAAATTCATGCTTGATCAAACCTGAATCTTCTACAATCAATAGAAACCCTAAGTTAAAATCTGTCTGGGCACGTTTTTGGAGCTTGGGTTTTAGAGAAAAAGTGATCGAAATGAACAAGAAGAGTAAGATGATGAAAGGAGTAGAGAGAGAGGTACCTTTACTTCAAACACTCAAACCAAACCATATCTGCAACAGAGAGCAACAGAGAGACGGTTGCTGTTGTCGTTCTTGCTTCATTTCGTTCTCTCCAGAGCAACACAGGAATTGCAAGAGAGGGAGACATGAGAAGGATGTCGATGTAGGATGTCAACATGAGAGGGAAAGGGAGACATGAGAAGGATGTCAACATGAGAGGGAGAAATAGAGGAGGAGATTTGCAGAAGAGAGAGACGTGAGCGCCTTCAGCGTTTTCAAATCCCCATGTTGGTTCATTTGGAAATGTTGAAGCAGGTTTGTAGGTTGGAGGGAGTGGAAAATCGCGGGATGTCAATATTTGGGCGAGCGCCTTCAGCGTTTTCAATTCCCGCCCAATTTTAATAGCGTCTTCTGATTTCCATAGGAAGTAAAAATTGGCTTTTATAGCAAATGAATGAAAAACGCTATTATGAAATGCTATAAAAGAGGACTTTTGTTGTAGTGAGCTTGCTGTGGAACGATCGAAGGATCCTAATACGACAAAGACCATAGGTGACTTCTACTTTAACCCACTGTGTGAAGAATAGGTTGTCGATCATGGTCAGAGTTTTAAGGCTCCTCCTCCTTCTTCTCCTATTCGTGCTGATGACATAGTGGAGTTTCTTGCTTCTCCGTTTGCTCGTCACTCTTCTGTTGTTGTTGCTGCCACTACTGACTGTCCTCTTGCAATTACTATTTCGCAAAAAAAAGGGCAAGAGTGGTTTTTTCGTTATCACTGCTACTCCAACCGTTCTTCTGACTGCTGGGGTGGAGGTTCAGTACTCCCTGACCCCGAGTTCTTCATCCACTGATTGGTTGGAAGGAGCCCAATCTGGAAGACATCCGTATTAAGTCGGATGGAAAGTTCAGATGGTTTAATGATATTGACTTGCAGGACAGTGCACGCAATTTGATCAACAAATGGCATAAACAATTGGTGGAGATGGCTCCAATGCCTGCGCAAAAGCCTAATAGTCATCTCGACAATGGCCTTAAGCAGATAATGGAAGGGATGAATCACCTCACTTATGCTGGGGTAATGGGATCGGACTATCAGGTTGCACGTGACTAGGTGGCTGCTCTTGAGCGGAAGATGGCAGGGCATTTACTGGTGTTTTCTCACATTCTCCATTAGTTGGACACATTGAAAGTGCATTGTACGGAGTAGGAGAAGGCAATCGAGATTGTTTGAGCTTCTCTAAGGGAGGTTGAGGTTGTACGAGACAAGTTCACTGCTGAGCTTGAGGCTTCGAGGAGTGAGTTGAACGGAGTGCGTGATCAGCTGGACGTTGTGAAAAGGGAGCTTCTATTGAAAAGGTTGGTCATGATGAGGCCATTCATTTTGTTATTGAGCAATCCATCAGTCGTAAGGTTGCTGAGGAGCGGGTGGTGCAGTTAATGACTATGCCTGCTGATGTCAAGTCGGATGCTTCCACAATGCTAACCACTGTTGAAGGAGAACTTGTTTTGACCAAGAACGAGCTTGCAACAGTAAAGGACAAACTAAAGATTGCGAAAACGGTGGATTGGAGAAGATTCGTTGATGGTCGAATTGATCTCCTCAACTATATGGAGAGGGATGGTCTTGATTTGACTAGATATTGTGGTTTGGTTGACCAAGTTTTCGAGGATGATGACAATGAAGAATGTGCTACAGATCCGCCAACTGATCCGGTTGATGAAAAACCATCGTCTCCTCCTCATTCCGATCCTGCCCATCATTTGTCCTTATTGTTGAAGAGAAAGATTCATCCCATCCTGCTGTTGATGCCATTGTCCATCCTAGTTTGAGTGTTCCTGCTAATAACATTTTGATCACTTCTATTGTTTCCTCTCCAACTGTTGTATTTTCTTCTCCATATGTAACTGTGTAGATCTTTGAATGACAAGTTCTTCTTTGTTGATATTATTATATTTTTATCTTTCTTGTATTTGTTGTTTTTTATCTGCATGTTTTTGCCACAATTATGTCTTTAGTTTGACGTGATCGCAGTTTGTTTATTGTCTGGATCAATCACGATATCTAATTGTACACAATAAATGTGCGTTGATCTCGGTACTCATACTTTATGTATCTTGGTAGTTTAGACTTGGCTGGATTTTTGCCTTTGCGCTTGTTTCTTGACCATCTGAAACTTTCATTTCTTCTAACTTGTTAAGTAGACTAGAAAGCTTTACAATTAAGTCTGACTTGTGCATCCAGACTTTTGTAAGTATATTTCATAGTCCAACATGTTGGTCGGGACATAAGTTTTTACGAGTAAATCTGATTTATACGTCCAGACTTTTGTAAGTACGCTTCATGGTCCGACAAATTGGTCGAGCCAGAAGGTTTTACGAGTAAGTCGACTTATATGTCCATACTTTTGTAAGCGTTCTTCGTGGTCCGACATGTTGGTTGGGCCAGAAGTTTTTACGAGTAAATCTTACTTATACATCCAGAGTTTTGTAAGTACACTTCGTGGTCCGACATATTGGTCGAGCCAGAAGGTTTTACAAGTAAGTCGACTTATATGTCCATACTTTTGTAAGTGTGCTTCATGATCTGACATGTTGGTCGGACCAAAATTTTTTACGAGTAAATCTAACTTATATGTCCATACTTTTGTAAGTATGCTTCGTGGTCCGACATATTGGTCAGGCTAAAAGGTTTTACGAGTAAGTCGACTTATATGTCCATACTTTTGTAAGTGTGTTTCGTAGTCTGGCATATTGGTCGAGCCAGAAGGTTTTACGAGTAAGTCGACTTATATGTTCAGACTTTTCTAAGTGTGCTTCGTGGTCCAACATGTTGGTCGAGCCAGAAGTTTTTACGAATAAATCTGACTTATACGTCCAGACTTTTTTAAGTACGCTTAGGGCCAGAAGGTTTTATGAGTAAGTTGACTTATATGTCCATACTTTTGTAAGTGTGCTTCGTGGTCTGACATATTGGTCGGGCCAGAAGGTTTTACGAGTAAGTTGACTTATATGTCCATACTTTTGTAAGTATACTCCGTGGTTGATTAGACCATAAGTTCTTCGGATATGGTTGACTTATTTGTCCGAATTTTTTACCCTCTTTTGCATAATCTTTCATTATGCTTCGGTGTTGCTTTCGGGTCAGGTGTTGTTTAGTAGGTTTTTAATATGACTTTAACGCCCTGACTGGATTAGATTATTTGAACACGAGGTGAAGAGTTTCCCAAATTTGGGAATCTTATTGATAATATTTCTTCAGAACCATATGCAAAGGCAAATGGTGTTCCTCTTGTAGGGGTTTTCTTTGTCATTTTGTAGGCCTAAATGGTGAATGGCGGTTCAGACCCCCCACCATCCTTTTGATGCTTCAAGCTTCTTGTTGATTGTTTCCAGGGTTGTTTTATTTTGAAGCCATCCCATTGGTTTCCTGATCTGTTGTATCAAGCTTTCGTGATGCCTCCTTGGTTGATTTGTCAGTTTTTATTGTTCTTTGCTTTTACGTATTAACTCAGTATTATTTTGGTGGTAAGTTGTCGTCCGAGTATCCTTAACTTTGGAATTCGTCATTTGACTGGTGAAAATGTAGATTTATCTTGGAATGGAGGCTACGATGCTGAATCTTATCTTTTTTTCCAGTATTTTGACTTATGGGTTGTATAGGACTATCCATGCGCCACTTTCCTTCTCTTTGGGTGTTCTGTCACAACATAGGATCCATTTGTGAATAGTTCCTACATTGTCTCTTTCCATTTTATTGTTGTCTGGTTGATGTATGTCGACGTCATTCCTCCTAATAGTTTTGGTAAACGGCTGACTCCTGCACGGCCATGTCGTTTGAGGAGTACTTGTATCTACTTTAGATCAGTTTTGACTTCGTGTTGTCTTGAAGTCTGCTTTGGTGTTGTTTACCTTAATTGAATGCATTCGACTATGTTTGATTTTAATTCGAATGGTGCAATAAAGGGACACACTTCAATGAAGTCTTATTCATTGAAGTGTGTCCTTCGAGAATGATTTCCACAACGACTTATCTCCTTCTTAATGGTTCTCCCGTAATTTTGATGGTTTGTGTCACGTGTATGGTCGCGACAAGATAGCTAATGGACTCAAAATGCTTCTTGATCAAACCCTTGAGTCTGCGCTCTTCAAGGTACTTCGATTGGTGACTTTCTCAGCAACAAGGTAAGCCGAGTAGAATCCAACACCGAATTGTCCAATTATGCTCACATCAGCGCTGGCTGCCAAGGCTTCCATGAATTTTTGGGTTCCATACCTTGCAATGGTATCAAGTTTATTTTTGCCAAATCAGAGTTATTCATGTCAATCACTGTCGATGATGGAGAGGGTTTTGTTGTCAATTTTGGGGACTATGTGGATAAAGAGCTCTAATTGGGAATCAAGCTTACTTCTATCAGTGCGATCCTCGAACCTAATCAGCTGGTTGATTTTCACCGGAAATGCAAATGTCTTTGTATCCCCCACTGCTGAACGGTATATCGGTTGACAAACAAGAACGAAAGTTGGGTTCTAGCAATGGAGTGTTGTGTTATATTTTGGAAGGTTGGAATCTATTTTATCGAGTTGATGCAGCAGCTCCTCTGGTCGTAACGGTCCTCATTGTCCGCTTGGGGCCCTCACAGTTGCGTAGTTGTGTCCAAGTGCAGCTGGCTAGTCTCATTTGATGATCAGAGTGGGTGGTACCGCTGATCGCTTCGTTGAACGGTTAGATCATTCTTTCTCCTTAGCTGTGATGTGTAGGACATATATCAACTATCTAGGTTGTTCTTTTGATCCTGTAGCGGTGTCTACCTTATTTTTTTTCTTTAGATTGCTTGTTTGGCAACCCGACGAATTCCTCGAGAAGCCCTTTTTGTGTTCAATTTCATCCTTCAAATTGTAGTAGTCTTCAGTGTCATGCCCGTGATCCTTGTGGAAAGACCAGTACTTCCTCTTATCTCGTTTATCTGGTCTCTTCTCATTTTGAGTGGCTAGTTGATATCCTCCCACTTCGTCATGGACTTCAGGATGCTTGCTCGACATGTTTTGAAAGTTGTGTATGGTTTATACGTCTTCTTTACTACACTCGTTACCCGTTCATATCTGGGACTTACAGATTGCCACTTTCCAGGTTCTTGCTGATTGAATTTGGATCTTCTGTTGGTCTGATGCCTTTTCGACTGACCATTCTTCTTCCGAGATCTTTTATCCCTCCTCTCCTGATTCGCTGGGAAATGTTTCTTTTTGGATCCGTTCTTCTTCTTGGCGGCCAACATCTCCTCGAGGGTGATGTACTTTTGAGCAGTCTTCTATAAGGTTGTCATATTTTTTGGAGAGTCTAGGTTCAGAGAATTATAAAATGGTCCTCTTTTCAATCTGGAAGTGAAGGTGGCAATGGTCGTGCCGACGCTACAACCGTCAATCATTGTCAACTCGTTGGTAAAACAAGTGATGTACTCCCTTATGGTTTCTTCAAGCTTTTGCTTTATGTGAAGTAAGTAATGTGGACCTTTCTCATCCGCTGGTTGCCAATGAACCTAGTGATGAAGGCAGTGGCTAATGCTTGGAAAAATTCTATCGATCTAGGTGGTAGACTGTTGAACCAATTCATCATGGTGGAGGTGAGACTGGTCAGAAATGTTTGGCCTAAAATGGACTTCGTGCTTTTTGTCAATGCCATCATGTGGTGGAAGTGTTTCAGATGGTCTGTTGGATCGGTAGTGCCATCATACACGCCGAACTTTGGGGGAGTGAACTTTTTTGGTAGAGGAGTCCTCATGAGTGCATCAGATAATGATACAACACGTAAGATCATTGACTCCGATACTAAATGGAACTTGTATAGGGATTCCATCGCTCTGGAAGCCATCTTCTTGTGGTTTGTTGCCTTCAAGATTCACTTGTTGAAGTCCTGCAGGAACTTCATTGTTTTATCAGACATGGTTGGCAGAGTTTTGTTGTGGTGGTGTTTGGACATGGTCGACATATTGAGCACACTCCTGGGTAGGTTTGTCCACAACTTTAATCAGATGATCCATCTGGGCCATAAGTTGATCCACGCGGGGATCCGTGATTGTACCGCCAGATGTCTGAAATGATTGGGCTACTACTCCATGTTGTAATACTTTGTTACTCGGCACAGTTAACCCGGTCGTTGTTGGGTTTGGAACATGCACTATTAGTAACTCAGCTTCACCAGTGGAATGGTTGCCTTGATTGTTGCTAGGTTGAGGGTTTGTAGAGTGTTCCATTTGTTATAACTTTTTATCGCTGATTAGAACCAGAGTAGTCAAAGCCATGGCTTTTCATCGCTTAAAGTAAAAAACTAGGCCAAGCCATGACGTCTCGCTTTTGTCAAAGCCAGACCACTACTCTGAAGCAACAAAAAGGCCATGGCTTTTTGCATTTTTTTGCCAAAGCCTAAGCTCCCAAAGCGGTGGCTTCATGTTACAAAGTGTCTCCAATATGTTTTCGAATTCTCTTACTAATTTTCTCTGATTTTGGTCGGAAAAAAAGAATGGAAAGGGAAAGGGAAGGAATAAGAGATGAGAAGATTTTTGGCGAAGAAACCAACCGGATTGCTCGGACGCGGACGGAAGGGAGATGAGGAATACGATGAACAGTACACAATGATCTTACTGACTTTGGTCAGAAAAAAAAATGGAAAAGGTGAGGGAATAAATAGGAATAGAAAGGAAGAAGAGAAGATAAGATTTTAGGTGAAAAAACCAGCCAAATTGCTTGGACGCAGGCGAAGGGGAGGAGAAAAACGATGAATAGTATGCAATTATCTTACTGATTTTATCTGATTTTGGTCGGAAAAGAACGGAAAATGGATAGGGAAGGAATGGGAATAGAAAAGAAAAATATATGAGATGATTTTAGGTGGAGAAACCCGCCAGATTGCTCAGACGCAAGCGAAGGAAGACAATTAACAGTACATAGGGTAGGAGGAAGATGATGAACAGTACGAGCGGACACTCACTGCATTTCTGAGGGCACCGGCCAAGAAAATTCAAGAAAAAAAAATAAATTAATATTAAATTCATTTAACATTAACACTATGTAATTAATATAGAATTAAGGAAATCATGGTTTTAATTTTTCAGAGCACATACTTCCATTATGCACTTTTTAAAATATAATATGAATTGTTTTTTAAGGGCCGCTTTACGCTTCGCTTTTTGAAAAAAGTGAAGCCATCGAATTTTGCTTCGGCTTCGCTTCACACTTTCTACCTTGATTAGAATTAAGAAAGTTTTCAACCACAAACTCTCTTTCAGAAAGGAAACTTTCATTCCCCACGGACGATGCCAAACTGATGCATCCAAATATGGTCTCCTAGAAATCTGACCTGCAAAACAATGGTTAGATTGCCAAAGACCACCTTTTTGGTGGCCGAAGGCATCTGTAGGAGAGGGAGCTTAATTTAGACAGAGTTCAGTTATACTTGCATACCTTAGTCAAATGTTTCATTTACCTTATATAGTGGTCGTTATTAATTTTGTACGTGACTTAAACATGTGAGGCTTGACGAGATGAGACGTTTTCTGTAACAGTCTCCTCTTTTATTAAGATACGTCATTGGGGGAGTAACTCCCACTATGACTCTCTTTCTCTGTAATGTTTCTCCTCTTTAAGGGAGAGATTTATTGGGCCTGGATTTGGGTCTCTGACTATGATTTTGTTCTTACGGGTCCTTTTGGGGTTTGATGATTGGATCCACAGTTTTGGGCTTTGCATGTTGGCCATGACTTGAAATACTTGGTCCTCGTGATAAGTAATATTTGCCACGTGTATAATTGTGATGATAGTCTTATTTGATGTATCATCAGTACCCACCAGTACATCTATAAGATCAATTACACACATATAAGAGCAAAACTTATGAGGTACATCAACACATCTGATAGTTCTTCTCCCACATGTTGTTTATCAGACTCTATCCAAGTGTTTGATTACAATGTTTTCAGTGTGAACTGATATTATTAATCAATGCATCACAGCAATATTTTCAGTGTGAACTGATATTGGATAAGTTTTTTGTAAAACTTGGCAGGTGGAAGCTTGATTACAAAGGCTCATACAGAATCCTGGTGAGCTACAAGAATACAACACCAAGCAACAAGAAGTAAACTAGAACTTTCGGATAAGGTCATAGATGTGAGGAAGTGTGCAACTCCTTTCATTACAACTAGTTCCTGCAGGAACGGAACATCTTTTTTGAAGCCACTTCCATGTATATATTCCTTCGCACCAGGGGTTGTATAGGTCCTATCCTCATCACCGACTATAAATTTCACAGGTACTTTCAACTGCACATATCAAACTCTATTTCAACAATGTGTAAGAAAAGTATCAAAATTTAACATGAGTCATCAACTTCACAATCAAAAGTCCAAATCACTCCTAGTTAAAACAGACAACACTTTCAATTCAATTAAATACCAAACCAAATACATCACAAAATAGAAAATTTGAACCAAACCTGGAATCTGCAAATATAGTAGTCCTCACCAAACATAGCTCTCATGCTCGCAACCGGCTTTCTCGAGGGATGCCGCGGCCGAAAGGGCACACTCAAGTTCACCAAAGCCTTCACTCTATCAGGCCTAAACAAGCAAAAGTACCAAGCAATCACTGCTCCCCAGTCATGCCCAACCACAAACACCTATAAAACACAAACCCAATCACTAAAAACTCAAAAACTAAACAAAGGTCAAAACTAGGGTTCTCTCTTTCATCACCTAATCATTCAAAACTCAATCAAATGAACAAACCATGCAATAGGGTTCTCTCTTTTCTCATTAATTCTTCACCCATTCAAACAAATCAATCAAAATTCCACAAAATATGAATTGGGGTCCTCTGTTTTCTCACCTGTTGAAGACCCAAAGTGTCTATAAGAGCTATGAGATCACCAACGATGTGGAAAACAGTGTAGCTCTCTGATGAAGGAGGTGCATCTGTATCACCAAACCCACGAAGATCTGGGGCAATAGCTCTGTAACCATGGGCAGAAAGAGAGAGTATTTGATGCCTCCATGAGTACCAAAGCTCAGGGAAGCCATGTAGGAAGAGAACCACTGGGTTTCCTTCTTCACCCTTATCTGCTATGTGCATGTTTATGCCATTTACAGATAAAGTTGTGTGAATGGGAATGAGCAGGAGCGGCGTAGGAGAGGAGCGGAGCAGAGCAGAGTCGCCTTCGTCGAGGAGGAGGAGGAGGAGGAGGCGCGAGGAGGAGTCGCCTTCGCTGCGAGGAGGAGGAGGAGGCTCTGAGGGTTAGGGATCTTGAGGGTTTGGAATTCGTAGAGGAGGAGCAGGGTCTGTTGAGAGTGTCGCCTCACGTGCCAAACACCCTCCCTATGGCACGTGCCTGGGAGGGTCCGGACCACGGGCGAGCTGTGTAGAATTATTCCAATAATTGATATCCATTAGAGTTTAATCTTCATTTTTAATACTAATTTGTTTTCTGACGAAATTGTTAAATCCACGTTATTTACTGATCAACATTAATTTTTAGACAATCTTACCCTTACCAACACCACCACCTCCCAACCACCCACCCCGAAAACACCACTGACTCACTAAAATTGCCAAGACCGACACCACCATCTCCCCCAACCTCCTCATGTCCCACTGAAACCATCGTATTCCCTTCCCTTCTCTACTTTCGGCTGAATCCAACAACGACTACATCAAATTCAACCACCAACAAACTTGTAACATCCATCCACTCATCTGAATCAAACCACAGTCAATCCCACCTCGCCTGCAATACCCATACACTTTAAGTACCAAAACCTCCTCACCCACCCCTCCCCTGAATCGAGCCACTGAATCAAACCAATACACACTAGAGAGAAGAAAAACAATAATGGGGAGTCGATCGTCTCTAAGTGTAGCAGGGATGGAAGTTTCCATCTCTAGCAACGACTCTGTAAATTGGGTTTAGCTATCCATAAACCCTTCTTCTCCCCCTTGTTCATTACCCTCATCCTTCGCTCCCCCAACTGAAGACGCATCCTCTTCTCACATCATTGATTCATTTCTACTTAACCTGGTAACAAAACCTTTTTTTTTTCTATTTGATTCTTCTCAGATAGATATTATATTGATTGATTGGTGCATCTATTATGTGCAAGAGAACTCATAAGACTTCACCCAATGCTCTCGAATTGCTTCAAATCTCTCCTTCTAAAGAATTCCCCACTGTCGGACTTCGTCTTTCGTTCCAAGACCCACTCTCCCAATTTGCAAGAACGAGGTCAGCTCATTTATCCAAAAAAAAAAAAAAAAAATGGGTTCCATTGGAAGAGAGGGTGGGCGGTGGTGGTTTTTGAGGTTTCGGTGAATGTGTTTTCAAATTCAGTGTTGGAGCAGTAGTATTTGAGCTGATTAGAGAAATGGGCTCTCCTCTTTGTCCATGCTGTTGATGATAGTGGTGAGAAAAATGGGATTTTGGTGGATTGGATTGGTAGAATTTGGGTTTCCTTGGTGGAGGAATTTGGGTTTGCGCGTTGAGAGGTAAAGGTGAGTGGAAGAGAGATTTCAAAGACTTTGGAGGTTTATAATTGCACCCCGAATGGGCCCAAACAACATAGGATTAGAGAAGATGAAATGATGGTTACAGTTACAAACATGGTGAAAGGGTTGGGGAAGTAGGCTTGTTAAGGTATTTTGGCCATTCATTTTTTATGGAGATACTTATTAGAGTCAAGGGTGTTTTCGGTTCGGTTCGGTCCGATCCTAAGTCTTGGGTACTTGGGTCAGTTAATCGAACCGGCTCAGTTCTAGCTTAACCCAAGCTAAGGGCAAAATGATCCAAATATTAATCTTGACTAGTCAATGACATGAACTTAACGGTTCTATCAAAAATGAGTATTACGCTCAATAGTTTTCAAAACAATGATCAAACTCTAATAGATATAAATTAATGAGTGTCAAACTAAAAAAAACCCTTGATTTTATAAATGAAATTCTCTCACATGGTTCATTAATGAAAGAAAAATGTTGAGCTACTTACTTTTCTTAAAGTTGTGCAAGACTTATTCTATTTTACAATGCTCCAACAAATTGTGCTATCGAAGAGTGGTTCAGTTTCATGCCTAAAAATTAGTATCTACCCTTTATTACCATCTGGGAATGGGTTTTCAATTTCCAGCAAATACTAAAGAGTTTTCATAGGAATTTTTTGGAAAGAGAGCAGCTATGTGCACCCACATTTTCCTCCAAGTTTCATCATGTTTTTCCCTCCAAAATTGGGTGAAATTTTTAGTAGGTGCCACCACCCAATCAAAACTCTCTTTCCCAAAAGTTTCACCAAAAAAATACGAGGCTATCCAGGGCATGCGCAAGAGATCTCCCTCCATTTTTTGGCTATAATCAAACCCATTCCTATCATTCGACCGTGTTTGACCCACATTGCTCGATTTTGAAATACAAAATTTGAAGATGGAGGAAGGAGAGTTTGAAGGCTTTGTGGCTTCTTCCAAGTGTTCAAACAAATTTGAGGGAGATATTGGTTGCTCAAATCTCACTCAATCTTCTTATGACAGTGGAACAAACCCATTTAAGGTATGTTTATTGCTTATTTGTAACTTTTTTTTTATAATAGCTTAATGTTGTTTAATAATAAAGTCTTCCAAGTGTTGTTTGATAGCATGTTAATATCATTCCACAATTTTAGTGATACCCATTAGTAGGTGTTGATTTTTTCTTCGATTGTAAAGCATGGTTTGTAAAAAAAAAAAAAATTGAAAATTGCATAAAACCATTGTAGTATCCTTCCATGCTCATTATCAATTTCGACTTTGAGCTAGGGTTTGATAAAGCATTGTAGTAGCCTACTATGCTTACTACCTATTGGTGTGTGGATTGATTTGATATTAAAAGTTCGTTTTTATGCGGTTGCTTGGTATACCAATGTTGGTGTGTTGTCATTGTTTGTTTACTGATCTTGCATATGATTGGTTGTATATAGACTACTTGTTGGACATGACGCTTTTGCCTTCAAATGAGTTAAGTCAAAGGAATCGAAGGCAAAGGAAGAGCTGACAACGCAAGCAAGTGTGGGGCGTTCGAGATAGAAGCGTATTCCTCGATTTGATGAGCTTGTCTCATGCAGTGTAGACTATGCTGTGGACATACTCGATGTTCCTTCCCTTCCAATAGTAATTGTGGATTTCATCCTTTGAGGTAGGTATTGGGTTATCCAACTTTGGGTGACTAGAGGAGGGTCAGGCAAGAGCTCTTGAAATAATTGACCAATGAGTAAGATTTCTATGTTCAATTGTGGGTGAGGTGGATTGTTATAAGTTGAAGAAATGGTTCGATCATTTTAAAGACCGGACGAGCTCAACTTATTGGATGTTAGTGCATTAATTTCTTCAATTGGCTGAAACAACATATAATTGTACAGTTGTGACATACAGTGAGACATGATTCATCACTTGCCTTCCTTATCTCACCTACTTTAGAGGCGATGTGGGTGTTTTACATCAGCTATATTTTCGGGAATCACTTTGTTGGTTGATTTATGAAACCTGATGCATCCATATCATGCCCACATCCACAATGAGCCTACAGGTGTACTAAAGAAGCTGAACTTTAGATTGCACCGTTTCGGGCCGAGAATGGCAATATGGGTAGGCATTCAACATATTCCAACGAAATATCCCATCCCGGTTGTTCATGACTTAACATAATGTAATATCAGTCTAAATAAATATAAACACTACTTATTTATTATTTTGTGATATATTATTACTTTCTATGATGTGTAAAAGCTTTCTTTGTTTCTAGTTTGCTAAAGATAAAAAATAAAAATAAAAGGTGTGTGTATGGGTGTGTTTAGTCAAATTAAGAAAACATAAACGGAAAATGACTTTTAGGGCTTACTTTTTCACAAAATAGACAATTTAGATGTCATAATTGATGTAATGACTAATTTGTGTCTAATTTTATACTTTTATGACTAACAATGACTCTTTTATTAACCCATGTTAACCCATAAGGTTATATGACATATTTACCCTCCTAAACAAATAGAAAACTTAATTTTATAATTTTATGACCAACAAGGACTGCACAGAAAAAAAAAACCCTACGTTAATTGTTATTGAACGACAATTTTAGTCACTATTTGTTATTGACCAACAAGGACTACAGGAAAAAAAAACCTATGTTAATTGTTATTGACCAATTTTAGTTACTCTTTGTTAATTTTATTGATCAACAAGGACTACAGAAAAAAAAAACCCTACATTAATTGTTATTGAGCGACAATTTTAACAATGACTACAAAAAAAACATTAGTCTGGTCACTAACCTGAAAAAGATTAGGATTTATCATATGAAAAATTAGTATTTATAACATAATATTGTTATTGAACGACAATTTTAATTACTCTTTGTTATTGACCAACAAGGACTTCAGAAAAAAAAAATTTCTACGTTAATTGTTATTGACTAATTTTAGTTACTCTTTGTTAGTTTTATTGACCAACAAAAACTACGGGAAAAAAAAATCTACGTTAATTGTTATTAAACGACAATTTTAACAAGGACTATAGAAAAAAAAACATTAGCATGTTCACTGACCTGAAGAAAATTATGATTTATCATATGATGTCCATTATTTTCAGGTTAGTGAACAAACAATTTTTTTTTGTAGTCCTTGTTAAAATTGTTATTCAATAACAACTAACGTAGTTTTTTTTCTTCTGAGTTATTGTTGGTCAATAAAACTAACAAAGAGTAACTAAAATTGGTCAATAACAATTTTTTTTTCCTGTAGTCCTTGTTGGTTAATAACAAATAGTAACTAAAATTGCCGTTCAATAAAAATTAATGTGGGTTTTTTTTTTCCTGTAGTCCTTGTTGGTCATAAAACGATAAAATTCTGGGTTAATAAAAGAGTCATTGTTAGTCATAAAAATATAAAATTAGGCACAAATTAGTCATTACATCAACTATGATATCTAAATTGTCTATTTTGTTAAAAAAAAATAGGCCCTAAAAATCATTTTCCCAAACATAAAATAGAATCTAATAAAATAATTTGACTTAGGGTAAAATAGTCAAATTCTCTTATACATAAAAAAAGGGAAGAGAACTCAAAATGTCTTACTCAACAATCTAAGTACAAGAAAAAGGGTGAAAGGGGTAAAGGGATCTTACGGGAAAGGTGACTTAGACTCTATTGACGACTCAATTTATGATTTTGATTGTTATTTAATCTTAGATCTCTCTATTTTGCATTGTTGTTGTTGTTTCGCTTATGTAATATGTGATGCACTTTTTACAAGCCCTAAATAACTATGTATAGAAACCTGATTCTACATAAAATCACATGTTTATCATAGTTAAAATGTAAATCCTAGTTTGTCCCCTTGTATATATATCCTAGAGTTCTTTGGTGTACATAAGAAAATGAAAGGAAGTATATGGTGATAGTAGTTAGTTTTACTGTTAGGAGTTTAGTTGACTGAATCAAAAGAAGATTAGATAAGTATGCAAAGAAGAAGATGGCCAGAATATATTAAGAGGGTCCACTTCCATGGACGATATCAACTATGTCGTCCAAAGGACAGACATGCAGACATCATTTTCAAAATTCAAATAGAGTAAAAGTTAGGGAAACTTGGTTGGGGATTTTTACGATGATCTGTGTATGCTAGGTGGTAGAGATTAAGTTAGTAGTAGTAGTTGGTAGATGGATTAAGTAGGAAATAGTAAATGTGTGAACATCATTTTGTATATAAAAACTAAGTTGCAGTCAAATGTTTTCATGACAAAATCCGTAAAAAGTTTTTTTTTTTTTTTTTTTACATTTAACCATGCTTAGTTGTAATATTTGTTGGTTCACATTGTAGTATGTTTTGGTTCATAGATGTAATATGATGAGTTCATAGCAGTATTATGTGTTGCACACTTAACCATGGACATGATGCTTTAGTTCTACGATCAATATTGTTATTTTCCACAACTCTAAAGAAGAAGAAAAAAAATAGATGAATGGAAAAAAAAAATGGAAGAAAATATGGGGATATTGCTCGATGAAATCTATATGATTTTAGTATACAAACTTGCTTGTATACTGGGCATTCCATCCCAAGTAAGTTTGGTCGTAGGTACAATAATTAGAACATATTTTCCATAAATCAAACTTCGGTTGGACACCCCACTTGAGACATGCACGAGATGAGAAATTTCGGAGGCAAGGGAGACACACTTGGGTTAGGTGTGTTCAACATCGAAGAGAGTGTGATTGTGGAAATGAAGCGAAAAATTAGGGCAATAACGAAAATTTTGATTTTATCATAACGCATAACCAGTATTAAAACTCGAATAACTTTATGCTCATATCCAATTTGAACACTATGTTTTAGGGTTTTATAGAAAACTGAATTCTGAACATTTTTTCTAATTCTGCTTGGTTTGGTCAAACTGCAAATTACGATGTCCCTATTGGTTTTTGATGAAATTATATCGAGTTGTAATAAAAACTGAATATCTTCGAGTATATTGAGAATTTTATTAAAGTTGTTTCATGTTCTTGTAAAAACATATTTTGAGCAACTTCTATGAAATAGGTTTTTTCTATGTTTTGGCATAGTTATTCCAGAAAATGTATATCTCTAGAGAGTTGTTTATTTTAAAATTTTAGTTTGAAATATTAGATTTGCACAGGCATGGGTGAAACTAATTTTTCTACAGGAATGACTCATCCTTAAAAATATTTCATTCATTGACGTGCTTAAAATTCTAAGCACTTTGTTTCTATATGTGTGTGTGTGTGCGGACATGCTTGAGGAAAAGAAACTAAATGTTCATTCAATCATTGAATGAGAACTACACGTCTTCCTTAAGGCTTATTTATTGGTATTCTATTATTGTCTATTGTAACTATGATGTATATTTTTTTTTGTTGAAAGTAAGTTGGTCACACCAGTTTGGAGTGTTCATAATGAACACAGCTCGAGAGACTCATCAGGGTTAGTTTAGAGCTTAGAGGCGAGCGATTCTAGCCCCGTGGAGTTAGTTGTGGCGTTGACACATTTCGTTAGATTTTTAATTTTGGTGTATTGCATATGTAATAAAATGTAAGATACAATTATTTCTTTCTAGATTTGAAGTCAAAGACTTTGGATTGGTTGATGTAATAAATTCAGGCATATTTGACGTATGATTTATGTTGTTGAAATATAACATGATTATGTTGATCTTAGTTATGAGAGGAAGATTTTGGAAAGTTGGTTTATTATATTTATTACTTGATTCATAAAATGTTGGCCGTATGTTATTATTTCAAATTCTCGAATGGCGCAAGGATTGGAAAACGTGGAATAACGAAATATCTGTACCATTTTAATTGTTCCCGCCGTTCCTTGTTTTTTGGATAATCTATTATGTAGATTGTTTGAAATCCGGGCTTAACACATAGTTTGATTCAATGAAACTTTTTTTGTAGTTTTTGTTAGACAACATTATTAGTCACTTTTGACAATTGTTGATCATTTTGTTACATAATGTTTATCATGGTTTCACTTAAAATTTCGAAGTAGATTTTACTATCAAGATATTGATTGCACAAGTATTACGGTTTAAGCTTACAATGTTTTTTTTTTGCAGGTTATGAAGTTGATGAGTTAAAAAAAACTTGTATGTTTAATTGATTAAACACAAATGGGGTTTCGCGATGATATGGTTGTATATTCACACATCTTTTATAAATTTGATGCCTGAGAGGTGACATTTTAAAAAAAAAATACGAGTTTCTCTAACAAGACTCGAACAAATATTTGCAAGTTTAATTACTACAGTGAAATCAAAACTTTTCAAAATTTTGATGGGCGAGAGTTGTATTTAGTTTTTGAGTTTACAAAAAAAAAAAATGAAAATTTTGAGTCTCTTTTGACAAATTCTAATGAAGGTTTGCGTGTAATCGAAACTTTCTAAAATTTTGATGGCTAACAGCTGTTTACAGTTTTTGAGTTTTCGAAAAAATGAAAAATTAATGAGTATCTATTGAGACACCAACCGAGATCTAATATTTTATGAACCTGAGCTAAATCATCACTATCTTCAACCAAAATCACACTCATCTTCAATGAATCTTCTCCATCTTCAAATATACTCTTCCATCTGAAATTATTATTTGCAAATTGATTGGGTCAAAATTACATCAATCAAATTTTGGCATTTACACCATCTTCATCAAACATCTTTCTCAAAGTTGTTGGAACACCTTAAGAACTCACAAAACGTCTCGTTTTCAAGCTTCATGTTCAACCTTCCAAATAACACTCAAACAATCTTCACATGAAACAAACTTTCAAATCACACTTAAACACTCAAAATTGGGCAAGGTGATGTAAAAATGGTTGAAATCGAGCAAGGAGATCTAAAAAATTATTGAAATCAAGCAATGGATGTCAAAAAATGGTTGGAAATGGTGAAAAGATGGTTGCAAGTGTGTTTAACTTGGAGAGGAATCTAGTTTTCTGGCGAAACTTGCCGGATTATAATTTTTTCTATCAGGTTGTATAAGGCAAAAAGAGGTGGCACAAATTTTTTCTGTCATGTACAATGTGGTGGAACTTGGAGGAAACACGGGTATACATGGCAATTCTCTTTTGGAATGTACAACATTTAGCCGTTGGCACCTTTTTTAGGGTTTCAATTAAAGAAGGCTAAAAAAACCATACTGTAAATCCAAAATTTTATTCGTCTCAAGGTTGTATAAATGTATGAGATTGATCTAAAGTGGATAAGGTCATGAGAGATGGAGTGGGAAGTGATTGGACACCCTAGACTCCTTTTGGGAAAAAAGGATAAAACTTTACTAGTGAAGGGAAATGCGAAAGGTTTGGAATTGGGCACAAAATGATCGTGGAGTCAAAATATGTGACACCTTGAGAGAATAGTGAGAGCCACATGAGACAAAAGTGCTCTGAAAAAGTTGTTTCACTTCAATTTGGGGTTTCGTATTTATAGGTAAGCCAAAACCCTAAAAGGAAGTGAAAAGTCATGCTTCCGTTACAAATCCGTCAAATCATGCCATATGTCACATGTGTAATAAAGTCGTTGGATTTGCTAAGGTGATCCAAACACGAATATTTAAGAATTATGAGCAATTATGCTCATAATTCCACGATCATGAATGCATCGTCAAGGTGCTTAGGGTCCAAGGCACAAGCGCTGTGAGAGTTGAGCAGGGCACCTGGTGTCTTGAGCACCATGGTTTTAATTATCTACCGCCCTCCAAACCTACGTCCTTATGTATCCCCCATTTTGGTAAAGACCTAGTCCTTACATTTCTTAGGGACTAAGCTTTTTATTTTTTATTTTTTTTTTATTTCGTCATCTACATTTAGTCACTAGCAAGAGTTTTGTTGTCATGCATAAATAAATAAAATTGACAATATAGACAATAAACAAAAAGACAAAGGGAAAAAATGTAGAATGAGCACCCTAATGACACCATGCACTTGTGGTTCCATAACCTCAATATCATCGGTTTGAATATCATAGACCTAAATACACAAAAATGTTTGCAACTTGGGTAAGATGAACAAGTCCCGTAACACAGGTTTGTATTAGTCGTAGGCAACTAAACTATAATTGTGATAGAAAGAATTTTTGGTTGTATATAGGAAAAACTAGGGGTGGGCACGGGACATGATGGGACAGGACGGGATGGACCTCATCTCTATCCCATCTCGACCTCGTCCCATCCCAAACATGATCGGGACAGACCGGGATGAACATGTACTAATACTCGTAGGAGTTTCCTTCTGAACTGAATGAAGTATGAACTAAGAATGGTTACTAGCGTTATTGTGTCTAATGTTAATATTATCCATCTATCACCAATAAACATAGATCTTAATGGTATATGCTAGACTCCAACTTTAGTTGTGATATTTTTACCATTATTTTTATTTAATTATTAAGTTATACCATCACTTACACCTACTCTTCTGATTTTAATATGAATTCACAACTACAATCATTACTTGATAACGATGCCACCTAATTAAAAAATTCAACGTTCATAGTTAACAAAATCACAACTATTTCAAAATAAAATAAAATAATAATAAATAAATAAAAATCACTCACAACTAAGGTATTAGCATTCAAATCAATTGAGTGACCTAAGGAACTACATCAAGATCGCGGCATCGAGTTCCCTCCTAATGACATCAACTCTAACTTTGTGACATTTTACCATTGTTTTCCCCTAATTAAGTTGCCCTCCACTCAGATCGTCTATGTATCAGTTAATTATATCATATTACACTTACTTTTCTAATTGCTATAATATGAATTTACAGCAACAATCGTTACTTAATGATTATGCTGCCTAATTAAAAAGCTCAAATATCGAGTTGACAAAATCACAACTAATTAAGGCATTAGAATTTAAAGCCATCACTTGACTTAAGGCTAATGATCACAACATGGAATTCCTCCGCAATGCATAGATGATTGTTTATACAATCGTTCCTTAATGATTGTATGTTACCACTTATTAGTAGAATACATGAATTTTTTTTTTTTTTTTTTTTTTTTATAATTTATTGAACAATACTAATAATTTGAGGGTAACATACTAACCTAATTTTGGGACAGAACGGAATAGGCAGATTTGAAATCTTCATCCCACTTTAGATCGGGACAAGACACTATCGGAATCGCGAGATGGGACGCCCCCTAAGGAAAACAATTGCATGACCTATGGGCTTGGCCCGACCCAAGTTGAGACTGGCTTCATTTTTAACCTAAAGATCCAACGGCGGAGAAAAGCATCTCTAAACCTCTCTCTCTACTTAAAACCCCGAATAGAAACCCTAGCTTCCTCTCTCGCGGAGTCCCAAATCTCTCTCTCACAGAGTGTACTCTTTTTTGCTTAGCCGATCTTCGTCCGTCTTCGACAATGGTAACTCTCTGCAACTTTTCTGAAACCAACCAATTCCTTTGATCTGATCTCTGTTACTGATGATGGGTTGGTTCGTTCACTTTGGTTTGCGTTGTTTTGTAGCCGTTCAAGCGATATGTGGAGATTGGGCGAGTCGCTCTCGTCAACTACGGGAAGGATTACGGAAGGATCGTCGTCATCGTCGATGTTATCGATCAGAATCGGGTACCCATCACTTTCATTTTACGATTTATACTTATTTCTCTCTTGAGCTTGTTTTGTAGTGGAAGATAATGGGATTTTTAAGATTTGGGTTTTGCTCTCAAGTCTTAGTTTGGGTTTGTCTGTGCTCTATGATGATGGCTTTTGGTTTTATTCTTGTTTGAAGAACTGAAAAACATGTCTCTGATCTACTTAACATTGAAACACTTGTACACCACATCAGTGTTCTCTCAAATTTAGTTCTCAAACTTCATTTACTTTGTTTCAGCTCGGTTGTTGAAATGTATGTTGCAAAGCCTGGTTTAATTGACCATTACCATGGTGTTTTGACTTGGGTTCATTTGTGTCACTGAGAGCAGAAGCGTCTTATCAATTTGAAATTATATTCAATAGAAAGCCAATTTGCAGAGCAAATGTGTCCAAATTTGTTATGGCATTTATTTTGCATTGAAGGTTGGCAATAAGAAAAAAGGCGATTCTCCGTGCCTCTCAAACATGCCCATTTTGATCAGGCCTCGAACAAGTCGCGACAGCCCTAAATTAATGTCTAAATATTACCTAAAGCAGAGTTTATTGTTTTATGAATGAAATTGCTATTTAATTTTGTAATGTTCCATTTTATAGTTTGTCTTGTGTTTGTAACAATGCATGCATTTTTTCACAAACGACTATCGAGAAGCCATTTATTAAATTGCAATGCTTTTAGGAAGTGAAATTTTTTTTTCCCTGTATAAATACTAACACCTATAGTTATTTAAGTTTGCACTCTCGTATGAACTCTGCTCCTGTATCTTTCGTTGATTCATACATCAGATCAGATTTGGGTGCATTTTTTGTCAGAGTGCTATGAACATGTCCCACCACAGTTTGGTTTAATTGTTGGCATGTCTTTTGACTCATTTGTATTAATATGACTTGGCAGGCACTAGTTGATGCCCCTGATATGGTGAGAGGTCAAATGAATTTCAAAAGGCTTTCCCTGACTGATATCAAGATTGATATCAATAGGATTCCCAAAAAGAAGACCCTGATTAAGGCCATGGAGGCTGCAGGTGGGAGCACAGATCAAGTTTCTGCCACTGAATCCTGTCTCTTTTCTCATCTGTTGGATTACTATTCCATTGTTAATCAAACTGTTTTATTATGATTTTAGATGTCAAGAACAAATGGGAGAGCAGCTCCTGGGGAAGAAAGCTGATTGTGCAGAAGAAGAGAGCTTCACTGAATGACTTTGATAGGTTCAAAATCATGCTAGCCAAGATCAAGGTTAGTTTACTTGTTTTATTCGTTCTTGGGTTATCATATTCTATGCTTGCATGAAGATGCGTTATCTGTTATGTGGGTGTGGAGTTATCTTTCATTTTACCACATTCTTTACATCCATGTATGAAATCCCAGTTGTAAACGTTAGCACATACTTCCTTTGCAACTGACTGATGCTATTGAATTTGTTTATGCAGCGAGGTGCGGCAATCAAACAAGAACTTGCAAACTTGAAGAAGCAGGCTGCTTGAGATTTAGTTTAAAATCTCAATTTTGTGATAGTTTTGTATTATTACTTATTATCAAATATTTTACTGATTTGAAATCAGTTAGTTCAAGTATTTGGAACAGACCTGATTTTGCCTGTGAGTTTTAGTTGACATTAGACATGTTTTAGTAAAGATTTGTGTTTTCTCCTTTTGCTGTGTTTCAAGTAATACGTTTATATTTGTGTTCGTAATTGTGCAATGTTAGTTTGCTATGGTGTGATGGATGTTGGAAATACAGGTCCAATTTTAACTTGTAATTAGAATATTGAAATGTGAATGCTCATGGGTTCATGAGCTAAAAGTAACAGGAAAAGGACTGATTATCGATGTTGAAAGGATAATTTTGCTGGAGTTGTGGTTGTGTGATATCTGGCTTGTTAGAGCACCCCACAGAGGGAGATTGGATTCTTTCTGCCTGACTCAAATTGTTATGTTTGCATGTCGGGCTTGTCTAACGAGCGAGGAAACGGGCACACACACATCTCGAGGGGGATGGAGGGTTCCACCCCCCTCCCTCGCCCGTTTCCTCGCCAATTAGAATTCCCCTTGCATGTCGTTATAAGTTTTGCCACTGGTTTATTATCTTGATTTGACATTTGAAAAACCGTATTGTGGAAAGCCCCATCTGTGTGCACTTGCAGGAACTCATATTGTTGATCTTTCCTTACCTGTAGTTGCCACTCGATAGCTAGACATGAACCTATACCAAAGGTTTACAGAACTCTGCCATCCATTAGCCAATGGATATCAATTCCCAGTTTTTTCTTTTAGGCCATTTCAAACCTCACTTTTGGCACGTCATACTGCCTCTAACTTAATGAACTATTTTAGTGTAATTGAGTTGAATTTTGTTTTTCCCATACTCTTACCAGTGCTTTACATTATTACCTACAACGACATACTCAGACACACACAAGGGCGGTTCATGAAAAGAAGTAATGCCATATATTCAAATTGGATAAAAAAAACTCATAAATTGCTGTTGGAAATACGTTTCTGCAATAAAAAAAATGATGTAAATATAAATATAGATCAATTGCTGTGGTGATTAATCAACTCTAGCTGGTATCAATTGTCAAATAACAAAGATGCGAGAACTTGGGAACCTTGTTAGAAATGGTTTTCGCATTAATTTGTAAAGTGCATTTTGATGATAATGATATAATCTACTAAAAATGATATAAAGAACAAAAAATTATCGCGCCATAACTCTATGCTTTCTCTGCACAGTATTGGGCCACGCAATCTTTTAGCTCCATGATATTAAAGGGGCTCCGATCGAATTTTCGGCAAAGATCCTGAATCGCAGAGTACAGGTATTTTTTCCCATCTGGTTGACTCCACAAGTAATTGAGGATTTCAAGTGGGATTACAGTTGCAGGCTGAGCAATCCATTTTTGCTTCCATGGCACAATACCGTTTATGCTGATGCAGAGAAAATGTCAGTCCAACCATAACAAATCAAATGAAAGTAGATTTTTTATTTTAAATAGAACTTTACGGCAATTATGTTGATTACCTATTGAGAATATTGACCATGTTGGGCCATTCAGCAAGTTTGAAGTGCACGTCATATATGTGAGTATCCCTGCAGCGTATTTTCTGTACTTCTCCGTGCAAACTGCAAATACTACGAATCATGTCTTTCTCATTTTCAGGAACATTTGAAATCCTTATGACCGTTGTTCTAGGTGCATCAGTTCGGAGGATTGACAATTTTCTTCCTGATGTGCATATTGGAGATGCTGCAATGGCTTTCTCCTTGGCATCTTCTGTCTATTATATTGGCGATTCATAAGCAAGCAATTAATCAATGGTTGCATCATTTTATAGTCTACGACATCCGAGGGAATGCTTTTATGTCCACCAGAGATTATTATAATGGTGCAAAGACTCACCTCAAACTCGATATAAGTATCTGAACCTGAAGATCCCATGAAGAAGCCAGAGATGCGACCCCCACTGACTGAGAGTGCTTCTTTGAGATGGTATGCTGCTATGTCATGAGGCAACTCCTTGACTTTAACTGTTCGTGTAGGATGCTTCACCAGAGCTGCAGGAATATCGGGATCCACAATAAGGTTGGGAGGACAAACTCTGTTGGATGTGTTTGTAGAACAAGAAGCTGCCTCTAGGAAGACTTCTTCCTGTTTTATGGACACAACTGTTTTAGCAAGAGCCCTTTGCAGCCCTTCCTTTGTCTGCATCAAAACGAGAAGTGACGCAACTGAGCAACAACTAGATTTGAAAATGGAATTTGAAGCAGTAATGTCTCATTTGAAAAATGCCAACCTTAAAAATAACATAAGCATCTCTGAACTTTCCTTCCCTTTGTTGAGGGATGAAACAAACTTCAGATATGGGGCCATAACCCCCAAATGTCCCATGAAGGTCATTCACAGTGTGACATTTCTGCAAGAACCTCACCAAGAGGATTGTTCGATCTCTCTCCTTCTCTGTAAGCAGCACTGTGAAAGAATTCATCTCTGCTGATGCTTTTTTATACGGAACTGCAAACTTTGGATTTGATTTGTACTTCCCGGCAAAAGAATAATTACCTGGATCACTTCCATCCTTGCACTCATTCACTTTCTGAGAAGCAAATGTGTCAAATTATGTCTTCACTATCAAAACTGAAATTAAATCAATGCAAATTGCTCGCTGAAAGGGAAATTAATGGTGTGTTTGATTTCAAGAAATTTGCCATGAGAAAATTTAAAAAAGAAAGAAGAAATAGGAAAGGAAGTGGGAAAATTTTCTCTATCATAAAGTTGAAGATGACTTCATTTTTCACAAAAAATTTCTTAGCTCCCCCAAGAAAATATTTCCCACAATTTTGTAACAAACCAAGAGGATAGTGATCATCACAAAAATGCATGTTCTTCATTCCTCTTTCCTTCATCTCCCTTCACACTTTTGGCAAATTTTCGTGGGAAAATATTCCTTGCACTCGAACACACCCTAAAAGGTCAAATACGAAATGCAAAAGAAAACCGGAAATAAATTCATAAACATAAAATTCTTGTCTTCATCGAAAACCAACCTAAACTAAAGTGATGTCAAACAACCTTCTTTATGACCTAACTTCCTTCGAAAGCAAGTACCCTAACCCTACTTTCCTAACAATTCCCTAACTAATGCTAATGGGCTTACCTGGCCCGACCCAACCAAATAATAATTAAATATTTATATATTTTTCAGGCTTTATTCACATCACAAATGGTACCTTATTTGTTAAGTTTTCTTTTGCATCAAGAGGATTAGCTCTAGTCTGAGTAGCATCAGACTTGGTCTGTGTAGCATCAGACTTGGTCTGTGTCCTTTTCTCCATAAGCTGCAATATTATAGATGTATCCATTTTGTTTTGCTCCTTCATATGTTTTTCTGTTGGGATAGTGTTCTTAACCTTGTCCTGAGTAACCAAGTCACTAGTGAAACTTTGTCGTCCAATTGGATCTGAATGCTTCAAAGTTGGAGGTGACACGGCTGCTTGGCTTTTGGCACACTTAGCATCTATAGAGAGTTCTTTTAATTTGCCAATCAAACTCATCACATCAAATTTCCCAAAAGAACTATTACCTGCTTTCATTGAATTATCTGAATATGTCTCTTGTTTTGAAGTATCATCATGCACTTCTCTGTAATCCATTTTGCTTTTCCTTACGAGATCTAAACCCAAAATCTGTTGCGCATTGTTATTTGATTCATAGCTGTCATTTGATGTCATGCAAGAAGTCATCTTCTTGTTTGGTGGGACTTCTATTTTCACTAGCTTTTCGCTCGAACTTGTTGCAACACCATTCTCACTGCTGCAAGAACCTGTCCCATTTTCTGATAGCGGAAATGCATTTCTCGCTCCACCAAGCTCAGGTGCAGCTAGTGTTTCTCTCGTCTTTATTGCCTCAACAGTGGTTGCATCTATTGAACTATCTGATGATTTATTTGTGGTTTGCTGTTGACTCTCTGAATTTCCCAATATCTTTTCCCTCAGATCTAAAAGGATGTCCTTCAGAATGTACCATGAACCCCCCACCATGTTTTGGACCTGTTTTGCTTTTGGGAAAACTCCAGGATGTTGTTCCATATAGCTGTTGTCATTAGAGAGTAAGCCTTGAAAGCGGATAGTTCATAGAAGCAATCTCATAGAAGCAATCATACTAAATTTAAAAATAACAAAGTGCAAATATTAAGACAGTGAATTGATACCAAATAAAGCAATACTTACTATATGAAACTTCGGGGGCATAGAGTCCATAAACAGGGAACATGTATAACGACTTAACGAGTAACTTTTTTTTCAGCAAAACAAATAATGTTTGATTAAATAAAAGTGAAGCTAGCATTTAGATAAAGGAGTACTAAGGCTAGGCCAAAAATACAAGCACCAGGTAATTAAAACCCCAAGTGTATCCCCAAGCCCACAAATTTTCTTTGATTTCCATCCACAAACTATCAGCATTCTTGACACTATTTTTGAAAATTCTGTTATTTCTCTCTCTCCAAATGATCCAAACAAAAGCATGGAGTGTTCTTTTCCAAATCCATTTTCCAATCAAAGATAAATTCGCCTGGTACTACTAGCTGAGCTACACATTTCAGTCCAATCCAGAAAAGAGGTGGGAGCAAGAGAGTTGATGTGGAGTTCTGCATAGTATTTTCTCCAAAAAGGGAAGCAGAGAGCTCACAGAATAGGAGGAGATGGTCAATGGTCTCTTGGGCTGCTCCACAAAGCACACAATGATTGGGGAGTGCCTTGCCTCTCCTGCTGACATTGTCAACTGTGAGTATCCTCCCATTGATGATAGCCCACAGTAGAAAACAGACTCTAGGAGGGATTTGTTTGTGCAACTTGTGAGTTCTCAATTCCAAGTCTGAGAAAAGTGATCAAGTACCCACTTCAGCATAACAATCTTTCACAGTGAATGGTTTGTCTCTGTTACTCGATAGCCATTTTATCTTGATTCCCAATCTAGATGCATTGATTCAATGGCATTTAATAAGTTCACAATTTGAGAGAGCTCCCAATCATTGAGGTTTCTTCTCAGTTAAGTCCCCAGAGGAGTGGTTATTTACTGACTCTGAAAAAGTGACAAAATCCCAGATTTTACTATTATTTTTTCTGCAAGCATTGTAAATGACAGGGAAGGAGAGTTTAAGTGGTTGCTCACCTAGCCATTTGTGATCCAAAAACTGAATCCTAGCTCCATCCTGGGCTTCAGAGGAGGAGGGGGCTCTCCAAGCTTCCTTTGAGACTCATGATGCCTTTCCATAAGCTCCAACCCTGAGTGGTCATACTGGACTGAGCATTCCAATACTCTATGCTTGCACCATATTTGGATTTTCTTCATAATGCTTCAGTTTCAGACCCAAACTGGCATATCAATTTGATGAGCAAGGCCTTGTTGAATTGTTTTTATTTTTCTAAGCCCAAGGTTGACAAACCTCTTTCCAATTTAAAAGAGTGATATTTTTTGAGGTCGAGTTTCCCCAAAGGAAGTTCTTCATACATTTTTCAATCCTCTGCAACTGATGTAGGAATGATAAATTAATTACATCATGCAAATAGGGACCAAAGCAATGGTGTTTTTGTTTTTATTTTTATTTTTTTTTATCAACAAACCAAGAAGTTTCATGCCTTTACTATATGTATTTCTTTTTCCAGGTCCCAAATCTTCCAACAAGTCTCCCAATAGTGGATTCTCAAACTCTAGTATCTTTGAATTTGGCTCCAAGAGGGAGACCCAGATAAGTAAGGAAGGACACTCTGCCACACCCTAATACGTTAGCCCAATGGCCACAATTTTGTTCTTAGCAAAATTCACCTTCAATGTGTTTATATATTAGCACTTCACCCCGCTTTGCACCCCAGATAACCTAGGTTACAAAGACCCCTTCCTGTGAGAAGCCTCCTGGTTTGACTTTGAAGTGCTGTGCCACACACCTCCAATTTTACAGGTTCTCCCTAGGAAGCTTGCATTCGATCATATACACTAAAAGGCATTAAGAATGTGAGTAAATATTTATTTGGAAAGGTCGGTGAAGAATATGGCCCACCAATGCCATACTGTATTATGTTGACTTCTTTCCCGACATCCATTCCTCTACTAGAAACAAGTGTCAAGCCAAGTTACAAAAATTATCCAATATAAAAGGAGAAAGCTTTGAAAGAATCTCCTTGCTACAAATCGTATTAACTGAAACGTTGAGTCGTGCATTCTTTAAATTGGCAAATGCTCCAATTTGGATATCACCAATGAAGCATAGGAGGAGCTAATTGTGAACTGACCATTCTCTGCACTGCAGTGACTGCACAGAAATGTTATTGGTTTCTATTTTCGTGTTTCCTATTTTATTTGTTATTGACTTGCTGCTTGGTGGTTGAACATGTCAAATTTTGTTCATACAGATTGTAACCTAAAACCTTTGAGCAGTATGGCAGGAAAGGAATGGTCGAATATTTGGGGGAGGGGAATACATAATCTGCAGGGTTATCAAGGCATCAATTTGGCAGCTTGGAGTTGCACTGAATCTCCTCAAGGATACTCCCTTTGCAGACTTGGTGTTTGGTCAGGCAACTTAGGAATTTAGCCTAGCTAGTGTTTCTCTTCATCTGTTGTTTTAGTTTAGTCTCTTGCTTCATTGCTTGTATGTTTTCTATATGAGTGGGTACTGAATCAATAAACACTTCTTTGTATGTTTTCTGTACGAGAGCTTCTTGCTCCTTCCCCTTTTCAGTTTTTCAATAACATTTCTTGTTGTCTTTCCAATAAAAAAAATAATCCAAAACCTTTCCATATGTCCTCTTAAAACTATAGTATCTGACAAATCATCAATATATGTCTTGATCATATTAACAGTCAAGGAAATCAATATCCAATCTCTGTTCGTGAAGCAACTCATAATACAGCATGAGCTCGTTGATAATTTTTCTCACAATCTTATCCCAACTTCCCAAGAACAATCTACGTAACCCCTCAAACTCGAGATCCCCCCCTCCGGCAGAAAAGATTTGACATTTATTTAAAATTGAAAGAGAAAACAACAAACAAACCCCTCATAGAAGAGACATAATTTATGGTGAATTCCTCAAATCCATTATTCTTTGAATCCATTCTGAGTGGAACTGACTCCAAAAATGAATGCCAATCAGGCAACATCTTGCACAGAAACCTATGACCCTTTGGGTCTATAACATATATTAGTAATCTAGACTTTCCACTCCTTCTTTTTCACCAAATGCCCCCTAATGAAACTAAAAGCCAACTCAATTCATTTTGTTCCATCAAGTATAATTCCCCATCCCCATTTCACCCCCACACCTAACCCTTAATATGGATTTCCACGAAATCACCCTTTCCCATACTCTAATACACCCCAATCCGAAGTTTGTTTCCATTAACTAATCCACACTTAATATAAACCCAACTCCAAGTGTACAAACCAAATGTCTCTATACAACTACGGAACCTAAAATAGGGAGTTCATAGGTCATACACATACAAGTCACATACTAAGATACCCATCAATGCAAGTTCATGATCACATTCTTCGATTTTATCACGTCTAACAGAAATTAATCATAACCCATTATCCAAAATCCTTAAAAAAAAAAAAAGCATCTTTGGGTACATAACGAAAAATGGATTTCTTTTAGCACTTACCTCCTCACACATGCTTCTACTGCTGCCCTTCTCTGCTGTCTGACCACTTCGGATTTCTTTAAAGGGGGAACCTTTGCAGTCACCCTAGTTGAAGAAGTTGTCGATGAAGAAGAAGAAGAAGAAAAACTTCTAAATAGTCTCAAATGCCCTATCACAGTGAAAAAGCTTTAGAATTTTTAGTTATAAAGACATGGGGTTTCATGGAATGGAATAGTGAGTAGATTACCTCTTCTCTGCAAATGAATCCTTTCTCCTGCGAGAAAGAGTCGAGAGAGCACCATTCGCGTTCGTAGAGGTTCCTCCTTTACTCTGTCTCACTCTCACTAAGAGAGAGAGGCTTGGGGTATTAGGGAGGTTTTAGAAGAACAGCAAAGAAGGGATGATTTCCATCTGCAAACAGGTTTGTCAATTACTGAAAGTGCCCTTACGAACGGAAGTCATAATACATTAATACCTTGAGCACAAAATTAATTAGAAGCTAGGGTAAATGGGTCATTTGAGAGATGGGTTTAGTTTGATCACGATAATTTTACCAGTTTGGGATAGAACATTTTGGTGCCATAAGGTTTTTTTTTAACTTGTTATGGAATTGTGTATAAAAACTAACAATCAAATCAAAATGGTGTTTGGGTTTTTGTTCTTTGTTTCCCCCCTCCCTTTTTATGATATTGAGCTTACCATAAGATGGTAAGGCTTTGGATTTTGTTTAATCTCAATAATTTTGTTTAATCTCAATAAGCGTTGAAGTGGATAACCTCGTTTAATGCTTGGAAGTGAGATTTGTCCTCATCCCATTTGTACTACCACAAGTAGTAGTAGGTAGGGAACCAACAACTTTGGATGCCCTCGGAAAGAGCTTTGCTAGGGAGCGAGGGAGGGAGCGATGGGTGGTTACACCCATCCCTCCCCTAGAATTTTCGCCTCGGAAAATGATAGTCAAACTTTTTTTTACAATTTTTCTAATTGTCAAGGGAACTGGCGAGGTATTAAGGTACTTTGCTTAGTATATGTAGATGGGTAGTGATTTGTGAATAGGATTCCATGTTAGGTTGTTGGTATTGTTGATTGCATTGAAACTGATGGATTTAGTTTAGAGCTTGGATATATTGCTATACTGAGCTCCAAAGGTTGTATAATTGTGTGTGGGTTTACGTCGGTAAATCTAGTAAGCATGTTGATTCCATGTTTGAAGACTACATGATTCTATCTAGCGTAGAAAAAAATGCTAGATGTTTCTCGATAATGTGGGGGATGCTAAGCCTGGGGTGTGAATCATGACATTGTATACTGTGGTATAGTGGCAGTACGAATTCGCATTCAATATTGCCTAAATTGAATTACTCATAAATGTGTGTTATTATTCTAAGCTCTCCCTGCTGTTCCCTGCTTTGCGTAATACTCATTTTGCTCCTCCTTGCAACCTGAGCTGAGAATTTCTTTTTCCTTGAAAACTTGTGTTCCTGAATACTGCTGATAAATACATATGTGACTATTCAAGTTTTAGGGTTTTTGTTTATAAATGTACGTATTCAGGAGACTGCACCAATCTATGCTGTCACTTTACTTGAATTGTAGATTATGTTTTTTAATTGGACTTGTAAATCTTTGATATTGGTTTATTTGTAACCTTGTTTCTAGCTGAAGTTGGAATTCATCAGCCCATTTTGTGTTTAATAGTAGAGTTGGAAGTTGTCATTTTGTGTTGTTATACCACAAGCCTGAAAGTGAACCCGTCCATTTATTTCTTGTCGAAGCCTTTGATAGAAGTTCTTGACAATATATGATATTTTGTTTAATTTAAACAGTTGGAGCGGATTGCGACGATGATAGAATAGAATTGTTTCTATCTCAAGTTAAGGGCAAGGATATCACAGAGCACATTGCATCTGGTCAGGAAAAATTGGCTTCAGTGCCATCTGGTGGTGGTGGTGTTGCTGTTGCAGTGGCTGCATTAGGAGCTGGTGGCGCTGCACCTGCTGCTGCTGCTGAGTCCAAGAAGGAGGAAAAGGTTGAGGAGAAGGAGGAATCTGATGATGTAAGTTTGTTTTGTGGAAACTTTGTTTCTTTTTAACAATGTTCATCCTCTGCACTTAGTATCCTTACTTGCATCTTACTTCACCAGATTTTGAACTTTGATTTCAAATATTTTTGTGTTTTGATATTAGCAATCCCTAAATATATTTATTTTTCTTATTGCAGGACATGGGCTTCAGCCTCTTTGACTGAACTTTTGGTTCAAAGAAGTGGAACCAATTTATCATAGGAATTTGGGTACCAAACAATGCATGGTGTTTTTAGACAGTTTATTCATATGTCAAAGTTTTGTTTCTTAATCTGCAAAGTCATTTTCGTTTCATGAGATTTTGATAATTGTTGAGGTTTAGTGTTGTTAACCTTCATTGTCATAGTGGATATTGTTGGGGTTCCATTATTGAGTGTTTCAGCATCTTGTTTATATGCGGCCATGACGTAATATCACAATATCCTGGTTACCTGTGTCTGTCCGTTCATTGCCTGCCATTACTGTACATTGTGATTGGTATTTAGTTGTCATGCTAGTTGAATTTTATTTACTCGACTACACATGAAGACCGTTTTCCTTTAATGCACCTTATTTTGCTTTGACCTTTGAATAGCTTTAAGACCTTGCTGGACCTATGACTATCTTTAAGACCAAAACTCAGCATGTTTCGATGAGAATGTGCAGTATAACCATTAGTTATGTTCAGTATATTTCATTTTTTAATCCAGCAAAAAATAATATAATGTATCAAGCAGTGTTAATGTCTACGCAAAGTGGCTTTTGTTGAGATGTGGAAAACAAACAAGCAGGTTTTGGTGTCTTGCATACAGTTAGGCAAAGAATCAAAACTATGATGAGCCTGAAGTCATTTTTCTTGAGGGTGGTCTTTTCTTTTCTTCTCCAGTGCTGAAAACTGCATAGTGCTTTATAGTCTTGTAGTTGAAAACCAATTTACTATGTTATATGAGAAAAAGCAAGATGGATTCTAAAGATGTTTTGAATTGGTGAACTATTTATTTCTTCGATTTCATTTTAGGGATCCATGAGAAATCACGCCTAGTTTTGGAGTATGAGTTCCAAAGTTGATTTTGCTTATGGTGAAGATTTTTCATTTGAACATGTCAAGTTTGAATTTATTTTTCCTTGAACCAAACATTTGGAAAAAAGTCCAAATTTAATTTTTTTTCCCTGGCAACCAAATATCTTAAGCCCTTAAATGTCAATAAGAAACTAAGCTTCAAATGATGCTCAATTCTACTCTAGTAAGTCTTAACAAAGCAAGCAAAGCAGGTCTTTGCAATTACAGTTGCAACTCTAGTACTCTACAATTCCACTCTCGAGGAAGACACCCACTACCTTGCCATCTTTGATCCAGTATGTTCCAAACTTGGCTTTCGGGGTGGCTGGGTTGCTGTCTCCGAAGAGTATTGTATCCCCAACATTGTCTCCATAAAATTGCCAGGACAGATCAAATGAGCGAGAATAGAAGAATGGAAGGTAGTCATATTCCTCAATTGTCTTCCCTTCTTCGCTTGCCTTGATAGCCTACATGAATGAGGACATGATCTTGAATTTGGAAGAGCCAAAATGACAACTGGAATCATTTACAGATTATGACAAAAGCGAAAAAGTTACCTTCACAGCTTGCTCTGCCGATTTCCTAGCATGATCAACATGTTCCACTCTCCTGATCTCATTGAACAATTTCAGAGGAAAGGTAGCAACATCACCAACAGCATACACATTGGGTACATTGGTTTTGAAGAATGCATCAGTCTACAAGCAAGTATTGAAACCTTAGACTGGAGTTTCTGAAATGTATATATTTGGCTTTTGAGCTTGCCCATTGGAGATGCTTTTAGCAGTAGTATTGACCAATATGACATGACCATAATAGTCTCCCTACGAATGTAATGTTTTGCAACCGAGAGGAAGATGTTTAAGCAACCATCACTGAGTTGAAAGATGCACATGTTTTAACTGTTGCTAAGTTATAATTATAAGTATCTGAGATCAATCATCAACATTTTGTTTTATGTTGCAGAACATTAGCTACATCCTTCAACATTTACGTTCAGTTGAATATTGAGAAAATGAAAAAAGAAGAGAAAACATGAAGATCCAATTTTGATCATTAGATACTTTAATGTGTCCTTTATTGCTAAATTAAGATCTAACAGAGTGGGGAACAAAGTACCTTAATTCCACCCTTCTCTTCTTCAACCTGGCCCTTGAAAAGTGTAATAAGAGGCCTTCCACCAACCCCAACAACAACAATGTCTGCATCCAACGCTCCACCATCCTTCAGCTTAACTGCTTTCACCTGTAATATGGAAACAATACTACATATAAAATATGCATATGGTACGACTTCCATCAATATACATGGCTCGGGTGCTCAAGTATTTACCTCTCCACTTTCATCAAAATCAAACCCAACTGCAACTCTGCCCTTGATAATTTTAATTCCTTTGTTAGCATAGTAACCTTCATAGAAAGCAGTTATCCCAGCTGTGAAGAGCCGAGGCACTGCAAGGAACAAGATTCACAAACGACATATCATCAAATCTAGTTGTTGAAAAAATTCTATTTTAAGTTAATTGATTCATAAAAGAAGAAACCTTAGATCTAGAAACCCTATATCTAGAAATCAACCCTAGAGAAAGTAGAAATCCTAGATCTAGCAACCCCCAACAAGAAATCACCCAGAAAGAGAGAAAATGAGAGGAAAAATAAAATAAAAAGAAGGTAGCAGCTTTACCTTTTGGGAGAGGGTGGCGATGGAGCTTCGAGCTTCTCTTCTCTTCTCTTCTCTATGTCGAGTCTGGTTTGGGGAGAGTTCGGTCTTCTCTGTGTTTGGGGAGAGCTTCGGTCTCTCCTCTGTGTCGAGATGGATTTGGGGAGAGGGAGACTTCGGTCTCTTCTGTGTCGAGATGGATTTAGGGAGAGGGAGACAGTTCCCTCCCTCTTATTTCCCCCAAATTCGATTTCCCCCTTTTTTCTTTTTTTTTGAAACAAAGGTCGGGCACGTGCGAGGGAGGCTCCCTCGCCCATTCCCTCGACAATTAGAAAAACAACTTTTTTTAAGGTTTAAAATAGTGGCATAAAGAAAGCAAGATAAGTAATGCAATTATTTATTTATTTATTTTTATTTTGTGTGTGTGTGTTTTTTACATAGGGAGCTATGTTTATATTTAGAATTTAATTAAAGAAAGGGGCTCCCCTATATCAACTAAACTCCGAGTTTATCTGTTTCTTGTTGAGAATAAAGTAAAGTGAGATTTCAAGTGACAATAAACTATGAAATGGTTGGCATCACATATCTTCTTTTCTTGAGAATTGTGTTTCCGCCTTGGAAATGGTATTCCCTCGACCTCGTTGAAGTACAACGAAGCCAACAAGCAACTCCATGAGCGCAGACGCGCGAAACCCTTTGCTTGTTGTCTCCGCTTGCTTGAGGTTATGTTTTTGGCTTAGTTAGCTCTTTGTGTGGTAACTACTACCGCTACACTATTCAAGTAGTAGAAGTGGTGATAGTAATTCAGTGCTAAACACTCAACTCACTCAAGGTTTGGAAGACCCTTTTGCTCGCGAGGTAGCTGTTACATAGAAAGGATAAGAGGGAGGGGGTACCAAGGAGGTAGACAACTATGGTTGGCTTAGACCTTGCGTATACAACTCCTCTTTTTGGTAGCTTTCTCTTCAAGCACTCTTTCCTTAATAAGGGTTAGCTCTGTTTCAAACGCGCTTTCGTGAAAAAAACAACTAAATAACTTTTCCCATTCAAGCATTGCCATCTATTCCTACAATTATTTATGCTATGAAAGTCATAAGCTATTGAACGCAAGGAAATCCATATAACTGCTCCACAGATATAGCTAGAAAGTGATCTCTTCCTATAATGTAGCTGGAAAAGCCAACAACTGCTTATGACCTCCTATAACGACTACTATTGTTATGCCTGAAATGAACCTGTTATGAAAACGATACACCTGCTCTACAGACCTATGGCTCTATCATTTGTCAAGAAGAAAAAACTCGCTAGGAGAAAGCAGAAGGAAGTCACGTTACTCTCCCAATTTTTCTACCGCACTCCTGGATTTGCCCTTTGATTATGTTCTTTCCTTCTTGTTTGACTTATTTCTTCCCTTTGTCAACTCAGTGTGTTGGTATTGCTAAACACTTTACTAGCATTACTTGGTGTTCTATTTGTATTTCCTCTTACCACCGCAGCTTGTGATGACGATGAAAAAGAATTGGATCTTAAATTTAATTGAGACTCAGCAGACAAAATGAATTAGAATTTGCCAGCACAAGAGGTTGTTCCCAATCTCGGGATGGGCCTGATCTGGATTCCTCCATGCAACAAAATAAATATATATCATGTAACGACTCGCCTCAACTTACACGGGGCGAGTGGCTAAAATCCTACCCTAATTTGTTTGTGTGCCGCAGAGAGATACCAGATGAAAAATGAAATCCTTCGGGAAATTAGGGATCTGGATGAACATGGCTTTTGGCCTATTCTAGATAGGGAAAACTTTTGTCCAGCTCTACTAGTCCTAGAGGGCTAGTAGAACCTTACGGTGAAGTTGGGGCGGATGTCATCGTCCTTCTCTGATTCTTATTGATCTGTCTACGGTCATCTGGATATACTTATGTTAAGGAAGCCTTTTCCGACAAATATTTGGGTGACTTTTCAAACAAAGTTTTTGTCCTTATTCCTTATTTATTATAAGGGAGGGGTTTTGCTTTCTGTCAAGGTTGACTGAATATATCAGTTTTACAACATGTAGTGTCTCCGGATCGACCCCTTCCCACTAGATTTGGCAAATGGAGTCACGGTAATGTAAGTAATTGGCTATGAGCGTTTTGGACTTCCTGCATCTGGTGATGGATGTTTGATTTAATCATATCATTTAGGGGAGATCCATTTTCGATCAACATCGATCCTAAGCAGAAGAAGGAAGCAATTAGGGTTCCTTCGGGGGAACCTATGGCCCCGCCATATACTGATTGGTTGTTGAATGGTTCGAATCCCCGACCCCCATTTTCTCACCTAAGCGCACCAATACTATGCTCCGATCTCTACTCGATAGTTAAAGAATTCTAATAAAAAAAACTCTGAACCTATGAGCTTAATGCATGTATTACAAGGAGCACTGTACACCGAACGAAATGGACACTCACTAAATGGTAAATGATATAGCCAAGAGGATGGGTATTATTAAGTCACCGATTTGATTTGAGGGGAAACAAGAGTTGAGTGAGGAATTGCCCCCCCCCCCCCCCCCCCCATCCTATGGTGGAATGAGAACACTCTCCTTCAGGTGGATAACTCTTTTCTAATCTCGGTTCACCTTCACACCGAGTAAGCAGGTGATGGCTCCGTTACACAGTTGTTGGAGAGAGAAATAAGGCACATGCGAGTTCTGGGTGAACTATTAAAATATGTGCCTCTCATCATTAATTGTCCTATAGTTTAACAATGACTATTAAAAAAAAACCCAAAATAAATGTGTGCATAAATAAAAGAGTATTGACTATTTTTTATTTTTTTTTTAAATTTTAAGGTAATGAAGTTGAGGATCCTTCACTAGGTGTGTAATAGTAGAAAATTTTGATTACTATAATGCTCTTAGAACTTCTCCTTTTACTTTTGTCACAAAATCCTATTTTCAATATACATGAGCTATGTATGAGTTATCTCAATGCTATATAGCTATTATATGGATCCTTGCCGCAGTTGGGCCTCCACGGGTGTTGCCCAATGTGCACCCCGTGCCTTTCTCTATTGAGGGGTTATTCACGACATACTTCTAAATCATACCCTAGGTGACTCGTTTTAGCTTTGGTTCTCGAGTGTCTGTCCATATGTTTATCTTAATTATTTCTTTCTTTGTGTGCCTTAGGTTATAGTTTTGCAAAAGTTCTCGACTCATGCTCTAGTTGAAAATATTATTGCCAAAGTATTAGAGAAGTAAAATATCAAACTCGCTTAGATACAAAATTAAGGCACTATTATGATTACACGTTAACAAAACCGCCTACCCTATCGGTAGGTAAGCGCACTTAAACATTTAGAACATTTTTCTCTATTTTACATATTAAACCTTGGGTTCAGCTAAAATGTATCCATTTGAATCGAAGAGATGGAGAACTACAACTACTTGTGGATGATCTAAGTCACACTCAACATATCACACCCCAATAATTTGGGTAGATGATAACACACGCTTTCCTGTCGGAATCTATTGCCCCACTCTGCTCTGTCCTTTACGCTTTCTTCATTTTCATTCACTACAAAATCGCTGTTAAACTGCCAAATACCACCTTTTTGGTAGCTGAAGGCACTCCGATGCTTAAGTCAGTAACTCTGTTGGAAGAAGGAAGAAAATATGGACAAAACTCAGTTAAAGTTACATACATTTGTCGAATATTCCCTTTACCATTTATAATGGTCGTGATTAACTCTCTACGTGACTTAAGAATGTGAGGCGCAACGAAAGGATATGTTTCTATAACAGTCTCCTCCTTAAAGGATATGCGTTTGTGGAGGCATAGGTCCATCTCTAGCTCTTTCTTTGTGCAACGTTCTTCTTTATGAAATAATGTGTATCGGGCCTGGATTTGGGCTTCGATTCGTCTGGGCCTAGATTTAGATCCTGTTTACGCCTCCTTAGTAATGGGCCTAGTCTGGGCTTCTATAATTGGCCTTATTCTTTCTGGGCTTTATGAGCTGACTCGATGGATCAGGCGCTATGTTCTCGTGATGGGACTTTATGTCACGTGTACGGCCGTGATGATTAGTCTATTTTAATGTATCATCAGCTACTCCCCCTCTTAGTAGTGGGTAGGGTTATGTATCCACTAACTGTGTAACCGTTGGTATTTCGATTGTGCTTTTGCACTGAACTTGATGTTTAATAACTTTTAGTTGTTCGATTGTCTTGGTTCGCTCATTGTCTATTCGTTTTCGCGCTTATTTTTAGTGCGCCATTATGTCCTGTATGTCGCTCCGTGAGCGATCTCTTCATTTTCTCCGTTGTTTAAAAGTTGTTGTGGCTAACTTTCTTATTTCTTTATGCCATCTTTGTTGTTAGTGTTACTTATTCTCCTCCATTGCCTCTTTTTCCTCGCTCTTTCTTCCCTGTTTATGATGCATGTCGATAACATGTTAGTTGGTGATTAACTTTCTACTTGTGAGGCTCATTTTCCCCCAAACAATGCCTTTCGGGCTACCCTGAATAGTGTTCGTTTCAACTATGTTTTGCCTGACAACCTTGAAATCATTCTTCCTCGTGAAAACGACAGTCCTTGTTCCCCGAGGAAAGGATAAATTGCACTTTATCCTCTCATGTTCTATGTCGGTCTTCGGTACCCGGTTCCAGAGCTGTTCTAATCATATCTAGACTTCTTGGGTATTCCTCCTGCTCAAATGGGGCCGAATGGCTGGAGGGTTATGGTTGCCACGTATGCTAGGGCAATTTTCTCTGGTATCTCTTTATCCCTTCGAATCTTGCACTCGTTGGTGGGGTTCAGCGTGAGGCCCAACCATACCTGTTTTATGTATTCTCCTGCATGTTTTGGTAACCTTAATGACGACATCAGGGGCTGGTCGCGGGATTGGTTTTATGCGTCTGTCCACTTCAACTTACGTGGTCTTCCGATAGTAAGGTCTTTCCGAGTTCTTCTTAAGCATCAAAATATGAGATTGACTATTGAGGAGCAGATTATCAGTGACTGGGGCTTTTGGAAGTTCCATTGGAGTCCTATTTTACTGATGATAAGGTGAGGCGTAGTGGTCTATACATCATGAATAAGACCGAAAAGGGTTCGTTGACCAAGAGGCAGGTCGCAAAGATTGCTGCCCGCATTGCCAATGATAAAGTTGGCATTGATCGGAAAGTGAGCTTTGATGTTACAGATCTCAATGCTCCTGTTCGTAATGCTACTGATCCTCTTTCAAGAAAGAGAAAAATAGCGAGGCTTATTAGTCCGTCGAACCGGTTGTTTCTGTCCTTCGATCGCGTGTCGAAGAATAAAAGGCTTGTTGACTCTGTGTGTCGTACCTCCCTTATTTCAACTTCTGTTGAGAGAAATCTTTCGAGGGAAGACCGTTGTTCTCTGCAGGAGGCTGGCTCTGAAGAGGAGTTAGAAAGATATTGTTCGTCCCTTGGACGACGGTGAAAAAAGCTTCTCTCTGCTTATGGTGGTCTTGACGTTGTCAAGTGTTCCAATGAGGATCCTCGATCCTTCGATGACAAGATGCTCTAGTTGGTTGTTGTTCAATCTAAAGAGTTTGACAATCGAGATTTAGCTCCTGAGTTACAGTCTTGTCCTCCTCCTTCTCTTCTTGCTGACGGAGGGATGGAGGTTCCTCCTTTCGCAGCTTACTTGATTTTTTTTGCTACTAACCGTTCCATTTCTGATAGACAACGATAGGGTGACGGAGGTTCTCCTGTTGTTCCTTCGTTTTTCCCTACCATGGGTGGTGGTGGTTCCTCCGTACTACCTGATCCTCGCGTTCTTCATCCACGTGTCAGCTGGAAGGAACCTACTTCTGAAGAGATCCGAGTTAAATCAGATGGGAAATTCTGCTGGTTTTCTCGCCTTAGCTTGCGGGACAGTGCATGTAAGCTGGTAAATGAATGGCACAGACGGTCGATGCAGGGGCCTTCGATGTCCATAATGAACCTGAACCTTCATCTTGAAGATGGTGTTAGGCTTATAATGGAGGGGATGACTCATCTTGCTTATGCAGGAATGATGGGCTTGAGTCATCAGGTCAATCACAATCTTATGGTTTGTTTGGAGATGAAGCTTTCTGTGCTGCTGCTGGTATTCTCCCATGTTCTTTATCAGTATGACGCGTTAACAACGCGATGTTCAGAACAATCCAAGGCGGCTGAGGTTGCTCGGGCATTGTTGGCCGGGGCGGAGGGTGCACGGGATTGCTTTGTGGTTGTGCTCGAATCCTTGAGAGCTGATCTAGAAGGCGTCCACACGTTTGCATGATGTGGAGAAAGTGCTTCATGACGAGGCCGCGCGGGCCATGATAAATCATTCCAACAATCGTGATGTTGCTGAGAAGAGGGTGGAGCAATTGTTGTCTTCGTTTGACAAGGCCATGGTTGACTCCTCTGTGATGCTCACTACTGCTGAGGGCCAACTTATTGCGGTAAGAAGTGAGTTTGCTTTTGTTAAGGATAAACTTCGTGTTATGGAAGTGGTAGATTGGCAACACGTTGTTGATGGTCGGATTGAACTTTTGGACTATATCGAGGGTCTTGGTGTCGATTTGTCCCAGTACCATCATCTAGTTTATCAGACTTTTGAGGACGTGGAAGGTGCCACTGAAGATCCTTTGAGTGTCCCAATGGCTGAAGGAGTCCCCGTTGTTGATCCGGCTCCTGTAGCTGGTATTGTTGAGGATGTTATAAATCTTTCACCTTATCCTTCAATTGCTATCTTTTGAATGTAATTGAATGGATTTTGAATGATCAGAATTAGCTCCTTTATCCACTTTGTTCATCTGTCGTTGTCTTGATAACCTGTATTCAATGTTCCATAGATATGCTTGTAACAATCTTTTGGTGATTTGAATTTTCCTATGCTTTAGTATGCATGTCTTGATCTTGTGCTTATTGTCTCTAGATTCCCGTGGAAGCTGTTGAATTATCCACCCGATCTTTTACTTTGTTAACTCGACGTGACACAAAGTTGTTTTGCTCAATTGACTCATTTGTTCAATTTGTTTCGTTGGTGCAACATTCTAGTTGTTCCAAAGTCACTTTACCTAGTTGACTTGTTCGTTCAGCCTTTACTCCATCTTGGTTGATTCGAAGTTCCCGTGATAGTTTGACTCGTTTGTCCAATTTTTACTTTGTAAACTCGATGCCTCGGTCGATTCCAAGTTTATGTTTTAAGTTTGACTTGGGTGTCCAACTTTTACTTCATTGGTGCGACATTTTAGCCGACTCGAAGTTATTTTATTTAGCTGACTGTTCGTCCAACTTTTACTTCATGAACTCGACACCTCTATTAATTCGAAGCTTTTGTTCATAGTTTGACTTGGGTGTTCAACTCTTACTTCGTTGGTGCGACATTCTGGTCGACTCAAAGTTATTTTATTTAGTTGACGCGTTCATCCAACTTTTACTTTGTTAACTCGACACCTCGGTCGATTTGAAGCTTTTGTTTTTAGTTTGACTCGGGTGTCCAACTCTTACTTCCTTGGTGCGACACTCTAGTCGACTCGAAGTTATTTCGTTTAGTTGACTCGTTCGTCCAACTTTTACTTCGTTAATTCGACACCACGGTTGATTCAAAGCTTTTGTTTTAGTTTTACTCTGGTGTCCAACTCTTATTTCGTTGGTGCGACACTCTAGTCGACTCGAAGTTATTTCGTTTAGTTGACTCGTTTGTCCAACTTTTACTTCGTTAATTTGACACCTCGGTCGATTCAAAGCTTTTGTTTTTAGTTTGACTCTGGTGTCCATATCTTATTTCGTTGGTGCGACACTCTTGTCGACTCGAAGTTATATCACATAGTCGACTTGTTCGTCCGACTTCTACTTCTTTAGTTGATCAGACTAGAATTTATTGTGAATATCTGACTTGCGTCCGGGTTCCTTTTGGGCTTTTGCGCCTATTGTTTTGCATAACTGTGCTATAAAGCTGTTCGCTTTTTGTGACATGTCGATTCCAAAAATGAAACTTTATTGATTCTTTGATTATTTTAGTGGTCATTATTCCTGGAGTGTCTCCATTACACTGTGAAACGTTTCTTCTTTTATTCTTGCGTTGCTAGTGTCTATCCTCGCGTTGGCATTCGTGCCTCTGCTATTCCCCTTATTTGGCACTGCTTGTTAGTGTCTGATGGAGTTTGTTAGTTCCTTTATAAGTGACTTTGTCCAAATTTGCTGCTAAAGTTTCCGAAGCATTGGTCTTTCGACTTCGATATAGGGTGGGAGGTGTTTTTTTCCCAGGGTGGATGTCGTGTAGAGCATATATTAGTTCCCTTGACCGTTCCTTTGATCCCGTGGTTGTAGCGTCCTTCTTTTCTCTGCCTTTGAATTGTTTGTCTGATATACCGACAAACTCATTCAGTCGTCCCCTCTGGATCCAATGCTCGATTTCTTCTTTCAATTTGTAGTAGTCTTCAGTACCATGTCTGTGATCTTTGTGGAAAGAGCAATACCTGCTTTTGTCTCATTCTTCCAGGTTTCCTTTCATCATGGCTGGCCAGTTGACATTCTCCCAGTTTGATATGTGTTTCAAGATGTCGGTTCGGTTTGCTTTTAGGGCTGTGTATGGTTTATACTTTTTCCTCGTTACACTGGTTATTCGTTCATGATTGGGTCGTGCCAATTGCAGCTTCCTGGATTCCTGTTATTTGGGCTCTGAATGTCCATCACTTCGATGTTTCTTTAAATGGTTGTTGTTCTCCTGTGATCCGTCATCTCGCCTTCTTTTATATTTTCTCTCTTGTTTCCTCGAATGGTTCTCCATTTCCTGTTTGTTCTTTCTCCTTGCAGCTTTCATTTCTTCAAGGGAAATATGTTTCTGCGCTATTTTTAGCAAGACTGCCATGCCTTTTGGAGGTTCCAAGTTGAGGGCATAAAAAAAGGTGCCTCTTTTCAACCCACGACGAAAGTTGCAGCGGCTGTGTTGTCGCTGCATCCATCAATCATCGTTAACTCATTGGTGAAGCGAATAACATACTCCCAAATTGTTTCTTCTGGCTTCTGTCGGATGTGGAGAAGGTAGTGGGGTCCTTTTCTCATTCCCTGGTTCCCAATGAATCTGGTAATAAAACAGTGGCTAAAGCCTGGAAAAAGTCTATTGACCTCTTTGGCAGGCTATTGAACCATTTCATTGTTGTGGATGTGAGGCTTGTTGGGAACGTTCTACATGGGATCGACTCCGTGGTTTCTTTTAGAGTCATCATGTGGTGAAAATGTCGTAGGTGATCAGTTGGGTCGGTGGTACCATCGTACACTTCGAACTTTGGCGGGGTGAATTTTTTTGGCATTGTGTTCTTCATGAATTCGTTAGAGAATGGTGGCTTTGCCAACTCGTATAGTACATTGGGATTTGTGAGTCCGATCGTGAACAAGATTTTTGCAACCGTTTCGTCGCACTGTGGAGTCTTGTCTCAGTGGAGCTCGCTGCTCCCGATGTTTCCCTGCTGGGGTTCTGCTAAGGCTTTTTTACTTAAGCATCTTTGTCATGTATTTCATCTGAGTCATAAGTAAGTCTGCCCGAGGGTCTGTGGCAGCGCCGACTGTGTCTGGGTTGTCTGGACTATTTTGTGTAGCGGATCTGCATTCTTGGATGCTATTGGTTCGGTATTTTGGGTTACATCTTCTCCCTGAGCCGTTAGTGATGCGTCAATGGGAGAGTTGTCGCGATCATTACTGGATTGTGGATCTGTAGACTGCATTATTTTTTTTGATGGCCTCGTTGGTCTTTTGTTAGGTTATGGTGAGTCTTATCACTGTGAATCTTATTTTTAGGAAAAAGGAAACTCTTCGTTCCCCATGGACGATGCCAAATTGATGCATCCAAAAATCGTCCTCCTGTGAGTTTGACTTGCAAAACCACTATTAGACTTCCAAAGCCCACCTTTTTGGTAATCGAAGGCACTCCGATGCTTAAGTCGGTAACTTTGTTGGAAAAAGGAAGAAAATCTGGACAAAACTCAGTTAAAGTTGCATATCTTTGTCAAATTTTCCCTTTACCTTTTATAATGGTCGGGGTTAACTCTCTGCGTGACTTAAGCATGTGAGGCGCAACGGAAGAAAGCTGTAACAATCTCCTCCTTAATGGAGATGCGTTTGTGGAGGCGTAGGTCTCTCCACGGCTCTTTCTTGGTGCAACATTTTTCTTCTTTATGAGAGAACGTGTATCGGGCCTGGATTTGGGCTTCGATTCGTCTGGGCCTGAATTTTTATCATGTTTACGCCTCCTTAGTCGTGGGCCTAGTCTGGGCCTCTATAATTGGCCCAATTCTTTCTGGGCTTAATGAGCTGGCCCAATGGATCGGGCATTGTGTTCTCGTGATGGGACTTTATGCCACGTGTACGGTCGTAATGATCGGTCTATTTTGATGTAACATCACATTGTGTCGCCATTGTTAGAGTTTCACTCTTGACATCCTACCCATTACTCAGATCTCTCTGAGAAACCAGTAGCATTGTTTGCTTTGAAGTTTCTCTCATTTATTTGGACCCAATGGAGTCTTGAACTCGGCTTGATTGTGCGTTGTTTCAGCTAACACCAACTCGAACTAGGTAATTTGTTTGGCTACAAGTTTCATTGGGTTTTTATTTCTTGTTTCAGTTTGTAGTTTCAGTGTTCGATGAATTGCTAGAGACAATGTCAGTGCAATCTTGGGCGTTCCTCGTTTGATGGAAAGATTGCATCTTTTATGGATTTTATACTGAATGAGGTCTCATTGAAGTTACCCCAGTGTTTATTTTTCTAGATTTTGCAACATGTATAGTGCATGTTTGGGTGGGTGGATAACTCATTATGAATAAGCAACATGTGTAATGCATGTTTTGGGTGTTAGATATGTCATGCAGGGAAGTGTTCACTGTTTGAGCTTCTGTTCATCATCATCAAAGTCCATTCCCGATATTTTCGGGGTTGGCTACATGGATTTTGGTTCTCCAAGCAATTCGGTCTTCCCACATATCCTCGCCTAATTCAAGCTCAATGATGTCTTCATTCACCGCCTTCATCCAAGTTTTCAACGGTCGTCCCCTCCGTTTACACCCTCCATTAACTTGCCAATCTAGACATTTTCTAATTGGCGTCGTGCTTGGTCTCTTTCGCACGTGACCAAACCAAGTTAAACGTCTTTATCTAATTTTGTCCTCTATGGGCGCTACACCTACGTGTCTCCTAATTCTTTCATTCCTAATTTTATCCTTACGAGTTTCACCACACATTCACCTTAACATACGCATTTTTGCTACTGCCATCCTATGTGTATGTTGTCCCATAGTAGCCCAACATTCTGAACCGTATAACATGGCTGGTCGAAAAATTGTCTTATAGCATTTCCCTTTTAGCCTTGCAGGCATCTTTCTATCGCATAATACTCCTGATGTCATTCTCCATTTCAGCCAACTAGCTTTAATCCTATGGTCTACATCTTCTCCAATAGCCCCATTATTTTGAATTATAGATCCTAGATATCGAAAAGTCTCACACTCTGGATCTCAATTGCATTACTCCTCCCTCGTGATTAACAACCAAAGTTGCACACTAGATACTCCGTCTTCGAACGAGTAATTCTAAAACCCTTACTCTCTAAAGCTTCCCACCACCTATCTAATTTCTGACCTAAACCTTCACTAGTATCATCAATTAAGACAATATCATTCTGCAAATCATCTGCAAATAACATGCACCAAGGTACATCTTATTGCAGATGTCTCGTCAACTCATCCATGACCAAAGCAAAGAGATATGGACTTAAGGCCGACCCTTGATGTAGTCCTACTGACACTGGAAATTCATTGGACATCCCACCTGCTAACCGAACACTCGTTACAGCCCCTTCATACATATCCTTAATGATATCGACATAACATGGAAACACTTTCTTCCTTTAAAGCACCCACCAAATTAACTCCCTGGGGACCCTATCGTAAGCTTTCTCCAGATCAATAAAAACCATATGTAAACTCTTACGTTCCTCTCGATATTTTTTTATAATTTGCCTAAGCAAGAAGATGGCCTCCATAGTAGACCTACCCGGCATAAATCCAAATTGATTCTTCGAAACCGTGGTTAAACTCCTAAGTCTTCGTTCTATAACCCTTTTCCAAAGTTTCGTATGACTCATAAGCTTTATCCCTCTATAGTTCGAGCAATTATGAATATCCCCTTTGTTCTTATAAATTGGTACCACAATGCTATGCCTCCACGAATTTGGCATTTTTCTAGTTTCCAAAATCCTATTAAAAGGCTTAGTTAGCCATTGAATCCCAACTTCTCCCAGACATTTCAACGCTTCAATTGGTATATCATCCGGTCCAACTGCTTTCCCTATCTTCATTCTTTTTAAAACTTCTCTCACTTCTGTGGCACTAACACTACGATAGAACACGCAGTGTTTCCCTTCTTGTGAAGCATACCTCTCCAAGTTTAACTCCCTTCTTCGGATGATCTCATCAGCAAGGCCCAAATAAGCGAGTGGGCTCAAGTGGGCGCCCGACCTGATCCAGCCTAAAAGACAGAGAATGGCCTAGTACATACTGGTTAGAAAACATAAACGGCGAAGGCCTTAAACGTCCACGAAATGTAAAGGACCCATGAAAATATTATCAATAAATCCCAGGTATTCACTTTATTAAAGTTCCACTGTTGTTCATCATATCTGGTTGAAATTCTACTGTTGGTAGGGGAAGTAAGTCTGGATAACCAAGTCAGACTTATACGCCCAAGGCCACATGATGGCCGAATCTGACCAAAGTTTAGTCAGCTCGTAAAGACTGATGATGACAACTTCTGGTCCGCTCTAACGCCTAGTCCGCTAATAACGGATGATAATGGCTTAGAAAGTGGAAGTCTTGTTAGAGCTCATGAACCACTCATACTTAAACTCGCAACAGATCATGCAAGTGCGAGAGTTACATTCGCATGATCCGCTGCGACTTGGTCGTTGATGGACAGTTTTGAGTGACTGTAGTAAAATGACCATAACTTGCTCCTTTCAAAACATTTTAAGATGATTCAAACTGTGGTCATTAGATAACTTAAAGTACTACATTTTTCATGCTGATGAACTTGAGAATTGGTCTCAATCGAGCATCAAAGTTGGTCGAAAGTCAGGGACAATACCTTGTTTTCTTTATCAAAAAAATTTGAGTGACTTTAGTAAAAAGACAATAATTTTCTCATTTAAAAATATTTTTAGGTGATTCAAAATTTTGTCATTAGATAACACAGAGTAATACATTCTTCATGTTTTGATGAGCTTGAGAATCGATCTCAATTGAGCGTCAAGGTGGGTCGAAAGTCAGGGACAATACCTTCTTTTTTATGTTTTGAATGAGTGCTAGGCTGTTTTGGGAAGAGGGGAGGCTGGTGGTGCGGCCGTTGTAATGGCCACCATTGCAGCCTCATTTCCTCTCTCTCATCATCGCACGCTAGATTTGATGAACCCTTTTTGGTTGAGTCGAATGGAAGTGGAATGAGAGAGATTGGGGGAGAGAGCGACGGTTCAATTGGGAGGGGAGAGGTTCAGTTGGGAAGGAAGATGCAGTGGGAGCTTCAAAGTTGGGAAGAGAGAGAGGAGCATATACAACATGGTGATGTTAAATTAGATGTTCCAACTTAATTACGCTGATCTTGGTGATGTTGATGCTGATGTTTTTGTTGATTGGGTTGACAGAATGGACAAGGTTTTGGAATATAAGTCTCTAATAATTATTAAAGTTCTATGTTTAGTTGCAAAAAAGTTACAGGGTATTGCATCTGATTGGTGAAAAGATTTGACCATGGTAAAGTTGTTGGGAAGGCACCAGTTCAGACTTGGCATAAGAGGAAAACATTATTACAACGTGCTTTCATCTCCAAAGATTATCAGCGACATTTGTTTAGCAGATTGCAAGAACTGACAAAGGGCAAGTCTACAGTTTCTGAATACACTGAGGAATTTCGTCTTTTGTGCACTAGACTGAAGATTAGTGATTCTGAACAACAAAAGGTTGACAGTTATTTTCATTGACTTCTCAGTCTATGCAGGAGACTTTGGATATAATTTCGATTAGTACCATCGAACAAGCAGAACAACATTCTAAGAAGGTCAAAGCACGTTCACAATATGATTTGACTACTTCAGTTATATTTTAGACAACTCTAATGCCTACCACACCAGATAAACCAGTTGCACGTACTATTGCTTATAATTGTAATCTCAAATGTTTTGGATGTGGGAAAGTTGGTCATCTTCGTCAAGATTCCCGAAAGATAAGGTAATTTCCTTTATTGCAGATGGAGATGATGGTGATCTGTTGGCTGTTGATACTTCTCGTCCTCAGGATGATACTACAGGTCATGAGGCACATGAATGCATCTATGTGGTCGCTGAAGCCTTGGCTGACAAAGGCTAAGCCCGAGGATGAGTTTTTCGAAGTAGGCGGAAAATGATGTAATATTAGGTGATTTTTTTTAATTATTTTATTATTGGGTGTCCACTAACAATCCTAAGTTTGAGTTAGAAGTCCAATAGGAATCGAGTTTAGGGTTTTATTTTGCTTAAATATGACATAAATCAAATTTGTAGGTAGTTTGAAGTTGCGAGAATTATTTCAGATCGAAGAAACTTTGTAAGTCAAATTTCTATTATTTCTTTATTGCATCCGCACTGATAAATATATAAAATTGTGTTTATGTTGTATAATTGTTATGTGTTTTAATGTAATTGTGAAGTTGTAATTGATCCAAGGGGCTGTAATTCTCAACAAATTTGTACCAGAGCAATGATTTTCTCAAGAGTTTAGCTATCAGTTACTGTGATAGTGACCAAGGGTCTAAGGGAGCACAAAATTATTGTTGAAGAAGTATGGTGCTGCCAAAATTGTGGCGGACATGGCAGACATACAAAATGGAATTGAAAAGCTGAATAAAAATAATACACTTATTGGAAGTTGTCTTTGGAGTCGTATCACCAAGGGCAAGACTTGTGGGAGATAGTGGTGGAGATGAGTTATTCCACCAGAAGATATTCAAGAAAATGCGGAAAAGTTGCATAAATGGAAGATAGGGGTTGGAAAGTCTATGTTCGCAATCAAGGCTTCAATCCATAAAGATTTGATAGAGCATATTTGTGATGCAAAGACTCCAAAAAAAGCATGGGAAGTGTTTGTTGCATTATTCTCAAGAGCTAATGATGCTCGACTACAATTGTTGGATAACAAAATTGATACTCTTGCACAAGGTAACATGTTTATGACTACTTTATAAGAAGTTAAAAACATATGCTATAAATTTCACAATTAGATGCCGAGTCTACAATTATGAAGCCCGCATGAGGAGCATTATTATTCGGGGGCTATGACCTGAATACAGTGGGTTTATTGCGGCAGTTTGAGGGTAGCCCCACATAACCTTTACTAATGGAGTTGAAAAATCTTTTGATAAATCAAAAGACATTGGCAAAGCAAATGGAAAAAGTTACAGTCAAGGATGATAATGAGGAAGCCCTCTACTATGATAAAATGAAGGGTGGAAGGACAATAGACTTCTGACAAGATAAGTTCCAAGGGGGCTCAAACAACAAAGATGATATCAAACAAGATAGATAAATAAGGACATGTTATAGATGTGAAAAGCCGGGTCACATTGCTCGTTATTATAGAATAAATATCCCAAAATATGATAAATGCACCAACTATGGTAAGATAGACTATTGTGCAAGAAACGGTCGAAGAAGAAGATTGTTGAAGGTAACTTAGTCACATGTAGCAATCACCATGATAATGAAGAGGAATGGGATTTGCAGCGTTTGCGACAACTGCGTTGGAAGATTTCGCTGAAGAATAAATATACTTCACAGGATGTGAAGACAATGACATAGAATGAGAGTAACTATAATATCACGTAGCTCTATCGATGATTGAGAAAGAAATCAACTATGAAAGTGATTGGGAAGTCGATTTTGAATATGTGGAGAAAGGCAAAGAATGTCAGGATGAGGCAGTGGAGACACCAACTGATGCGGTACCACTCCCAAAACATATGAAGTTTGTTGGAACTGAGGAAGAAAAAATTGAAGTGGTGCAACAAAAGATTTTGATTCTACGATGGGTGTGGAGGATGGAGAAAACGATAACAAGATGAAGCAAAAAAAAAATGTTGGAGTCAAAGACTGCACAAAGGCGATGAACATCACTAGTAAATATGTAACGACCCGATCCACAGAGTACTATATTGTCCGCTTTGAGCCCAAGGCCCGCACGGCTTTAAAACGCATAGTACTTTGTAAATCCAAACTCGTACATATATAGTACATCACCCTCCCGCAGCCAGACGATGTGGGACTATGATATCCCCTTTGTAGCTTACCAACCCTCTTGGGATCCATAAGCTCTTAGGATTCCCCCTCACCATCCCCCTCAAGTCCACCCACACAAGGGTATCACAGTCCACCCCCCTTGGGAGCCCAACGTCCTCGTTGGCACACTTTCGGCTAGGTCAGACTCTGATACCATTCTGTAACGACCTGGTCCAAAGAATACTTATTATCCGCTTTGGGCCCAAGGCCCGCACGACTTTAAAAAACGTAATGATCCAAACTCGTACATATATAGTACATCACCCTCCTGCACCTAGGCGATGTAGGACTATGATCTCCCCTTTGTAGCTTGCCAACCCTCTTGGGATCCATGGGCTCTTGGGCTTTCCCCTTACCCTCCCCCTCAGGTCTGCTCACACAAAGGTATCACAAAGGATATCGAAGGAAGACATATGAATGATACATTGTCAAGCTATAAAAGGAAAAAGAAAATTGCAATGAAGAAGATGGGCATGACATGAAAGTTCGCAAAAGAAACATAAACACTTGACATGACGGGAACAATTAGAACAATGATTCAATGAAAAGTATAAGGCACCACCTTGGAATTGTAGCGAGTTGTGTTAATGGGGATGCTAAGAAGTTGGCAACACCAACTTTCTAGACATTAATCTTCGCATTTCTTTCCACCAATTCTTGCATTTGTTTCTCTAAGAAACTCTTGTCATCGCGATCAAGATCGCTAGATTGGAGGAAGGGACTAAGCAAATTCTTTTCATTATTAACCTTTTTTGATGAATCTAACTAGTAAAAAGTTGATGAGCACAGAGAGTCGCAGACCTCGACCGGATCTGCACGGGCAGTCGCCGTCCTCGCCCAGATCTGCACGGAGAGTCACCGATCTGCTGCGATCTCCCCCGATCTGCTACGTTCTTGCCCGATCTTCTCCGAACTCCCCCGATCCAATGCGATTTCTTCCGATCTACTGAGTTCTTGTTCGATCTTTATCTGAATCAAACAGGTTCAGCCATGAATCAATGATGCAACTACAGGAACCTACTCCAATCTCCCAACTGCCTCTTTGGGTGGGTGATAGTATTAGCAAGGGAGGCACATCTCAAAACCCTGGAAACAAAGCTACTGGAAGCATGACAGAGTTGGGAACTAATGCACAAATGAAAAAGAAAACTCATTCTCTTATCAACGCATCCAAGGGTGCTTTGAAGAAGACCTTGGAAACGCATACAAACCCTAATGTATCTATGGGTGCATTGAAGGAGGTTGGGAAGAACCACCCTTGCCAGGGATTACAACAAAATACTCCCCCTAAAACAATGGGATGGGCTTTATTGTTCTCTAGCCGTACTAGTGGAAGTAGCACCAAGTTACAATATGTTGCACCGTCTGTGACAAAAGGCAAGACAATTGTTCATATCAAGGTTGCAGATCATGAGAAAAGGGTGACAGAATGCGAGCATCATCTGATTGGGAACTTCGTAGGGAAGAGGCTTGCGTATGGATTTGTAAAAGACAAACTGAAAGGACTATGGTCACTGAAAGAGGAGTTTGAGATGTCTATCTATGGTGACAGAGCATTCGTCTTCTAGTTTGGGAATGAAGAAGATAGAAGCAAAGTTCTAGAACTGGGTCATGTTCATATAGCTAGTAGAATTTTTATAATTCGGCCATGGCAGCCATATATTGAAGAGGATGTTGAAGTATTAGAGTCAATACCCATCTGGGTAAATCTGAGAAAAGTGCCTCTCTTTTTATGGAGTCCAGAAGGATTGCAGTCCATTGCGAGTGCATTGGGGAAACCTCTGATGCTAGATAAAGCAATGGAAAATAAGACAACGATTGTCCTTTGCTAGGGTATGCATTGAGATGGACTCGAACAGTAAGTTCCCAAACTCGATATCAGTTGCCATTGATGATGGAAAGATGCTTGAAGTGGAAGTGGAGTATTCATGGAGACCGTGGAAGTGGAGCTGCCCAAAAAAAAAGGCCAACACCACCAAAATGACCACCTACTGGCGTGAAAAGGGGGCAAAGATGACAGACAATAAGCATGAAAACCCAGATAAGGAGGAGGGATGGATCACTGTTACGAGCAAACATGCATCAAAGAACATGGGAGCATCCAAAAATGAAGCAAAAAAAAAAGGAAGGAGCAGAAGAACCAATTAGTGAAAGTAAGACTGAAATGTCTACAGCTCTGGTTGTGTATGAGAAACAAGATAGTACATCCATTGAAGAAACAAATTTGTTGGAGGACTGTCATTAGCTACAAAAAACACACTGGCACCTACAAAAGCTCAACCAGTGACTGGAGGTAAGCATACTTTCAAACCTAGGCCAGAAACACCGGAAGTGAGAGAACATAGCGGAAATGCAAGGAATGGAAGAGATAATGTAGTTAGTATACATGAGAAATAGGGTGTAGGTGAGGGTGACTGTGATGAAGAATCACAGTCCCCAAGAACCCCAAATGAACGTGAATTCCACGTAGAACGGATTGATGTTCCCCTAACCTTAACTAACGTTAGAAACACATTGAAAATGTTAGAAGAATATGTGAATGGGAACGAAGTTACTAATGTAGATAATGATGCAATAGAGTATGTCGGCGTGGAAGAGTTTAAACAATATTTCTTTGATCTAAATGATCAATTTCTCCCAAGGAAGACGCTCCCCGGCGATCTTTCCGAATCAGAAATGCAAACCCTAAATTCAAGGGATAATTATAAAAGAGAAGTTAATGAAGATCAACATTACCTATTGGAATCTCTCAAGAACTAGTTTATTCCTAGAAGTTAATTTTTTTTCCTTTCGAGTGAGTCTGTGTGCTTCAAGAATATCATTCCAACTTCTTCTATTTATCAGGCAAGGGGATGGATATCCTTATTCTCAAGATGATTAAGCAATTGATTGATACCTATCAAAATTGCGGTTTAAGTGTGTTCACCAAGGAGCCATCTGGAAAACCATTCAACTGGTGAGTTTAACTTTTAGCTTAAAACTCATGAATTCTTCTCTTAGCTTGGTTGAGGATATTAAGGAAATTTTATTTCCTTGTGATGATGTAAGGTATGATGAAGGGATAAGTGAGTGGTGTAAACTTGATGTACCTTTATGTTTTTTATTTTATTTCTGTGGTCTGGGGAGCCCATTTATACCCCGCGGTTGCCTTTAAAAAAATATTAAAAAAAAAAAAAAAACCTAAAGGTCATAGATTTTTGTATCTTGTCCTAGAGAAATCTAAGGAAAGCCAACATATGGCTCTAATTGTTTATCTAAAGTCTTCTTTAAGAAAAATCTCAAGCTTCCCACCGACCTATGTTAGGTATAAGTACAAGTGCGTTGGAGTAGTAAAACCAAGAGCTCTAAGTGAGGAGTAAGGGAGCAAGTAGCTCTAGTGTGTGTGAGAGGTGGTATGTGTAATGTATGAGTTATGAATTATAATTTGTAATTGTTGTTGTTCTAATTAATAAATTGTGATTTTGTAATCGATCTAAACGAGCAGAGAATTCTCAACAATTTGGTATTAGAGCGATGATTTTCTCAACATCTTTTAGGTAATGAAGTGGAGTTGAGAAAGTCTGAAGGTTTGTGTATCACGGACAGAAGCTTTTCGAAGTTTTCATTGATATGATGCATAGTTTTCTTGTCAAACTCCCAAATGCGATACTCAAGGATGTCATGGTTGCTCCTTCAGGATCTCATAAAAAATGTATTCAGCACGCCATTAATTCATTCTGAAACTTGAAGAGTTGGAGGACAGACTTATGTGGGTGTTTCCTGCTGAAACAAATATAACAAGCTTGATTACTCCTTCCACTCCTCGTGAAGTTTCTGAAAGAGATGGAACACGAGTTGAATTTGCTCAACATCTTGTTGCAGCTCAGCTGATGGAAGAACGTGAAATGATTCCCACAGAACCAAGAGCTGTCATTGGCGCTTCCAGTGAAAATGAAGTAACTTCCATTTGGTTTCATGAGTTTAATTGTTCTATTTCGTCTATGTCAATATGATTTTGGTAGAGTCAGTTTACATAATTATTCACTTTAATGTCGAAATGACTGATATAATTTGAAGGATTTGTTGACCAGATATTTGCTTATTCACATATTGTGATCAATTATAGGTGTGTATACAAACCATTTAAAAGATATCAATGTTGTTTTGAAAAAGCGATAGGGACAAAGTAGTTGAACAAATAAGATAAATGTAGAGGGCTCTTGTGTCTCCTTGGCTTTTGAATTTTCACAGGTATATCTGCTTTCAGCATGCATCGCTTATGAAATCAAGCTGTTAACAAGTTTTTGATGAATAAGATATCAACCGACTCCTATAACCTTTTTAATTTGGTTTTACCATTAGATATAATATATGACGAGCATGAGAAAAAGCTGTTTGGCACCCTTTAGAAGACCTAGCTAAATGGTTTAGCTTAGCTATACACAAGTAAGAATTTAATCATCGAGCTTTACCACGTACAAAAGAAAAGAATACATGTTGCTCCGAAAGGAGATCAACTATCATGTTGATTCAATTCATTCTGAGCAGTACAGAGGCCGCCCACACAAACATATCCAATAAAATCAGAACAAATTGGGAACTAAAGCAAATGTTTCAAAGAAGTAGGGTGAAAAACTGATTAAACTTTTGGTTTTGCAATTCTACACTATTGGGAATGTTCAACACACAAGTTCTTCAATTTCATTGGTACGACAACCAGTCCTTGGTTGTTCTGATATCGTCTCAGGTTCTTCCCAAGAAATACCATGTTCAGTCCTTTGCTTTGGAATCATCTCAAGTTCTTGCCTTCGTTGTGTACTCATCTCATGTTCTTTCCTATTTTTTCAAACCATGTCACCTTCTTCCATCAGCTGATCAGGAACGGCAATTCGAGTGATTTCAACTTGTGTTGTGTCCCTTGCAGTTGCAGAAGCTTCGTGAGAAGTTATCAAGTTAGTGATATTTGTTTTAGCTGGGAACACCCACCGGATTCTGTCCTCCAACTTGTGGAGTTTGAGAAGGTATCCAATGGCACGTTTGATGCTTTCTTCGTGATCTTCAGACTGGCCCTCAACAAGGTTTTTGAATATAGCAGTTGGAAGATTGATAAGAAAACTGTGCAGCATGTCAACAGAGACCTGCTGCTGCTGCACATGATTCTCATTGAGATCATCAATCTTGTGAAAAAAAAAAAGGTTGCTTTTTGATGGCTTCACTCCACCATGGAGTAACATCTCGATTATGTCTACTTCCCTGCCAGTCAAAGGATTAGCACAACATTGAAGAAAACATTTTAAACTGCACAACCTTCCCCACTGCTGCTGCTCGAAGTCCCAGTTCTTCCACAATTCTTAAGCCAACCTTAATTTCTGTTTGTTCTCGAAGCTGGAGACGTTCATTTTTTTGTCAATAAAGTAAATGATTTCGAAGACCTCGTTAAATGCCTGTGCCAAGAACGCTACTGAATCCCTGACCTCATCCAAGCATATAGCCAGTCTGATGTATAATACCATTGACAGACATGATAGTCTATAATCATCAGGAATTTCCTTGCCAGCTGTTTGACGCATTCTCACAATATAATCATAAATGAGCTGTTCCGAAGGATGAATTTCCAACAACCTAATAAGATGATTGGAAGAATTCACTTTTCTTGTTGCAAACCATCTCTCCATGTCCTCTAAGCCTTTCCTTAGTGTCCATTCTTGCACATCCATATCGCCAAACCCAAAATTTTCTTTGAAAATGTCTTTAAATTCTTGTATAGATCCCACATTCATCTGCTTATGCAGCTTAATACAACAAATACATTTTGCCGTCTCTGCAAAAAAGCCCCCCAGGATGATGGAAGGTAATGCTACCAATCTATTTAATCTGGAGATCCCTAGTATTATTAACGTGGTTAAATAATTAACTCTAAAAAACGCATTATTGCAATTTACAAAACCCTGGAGCAGGAAAGAGTCCATTCCAGACTTCAAGAGATTGGAGGGATCCTTGGTATCTATGTACTGGACCAAACAGATCCATCTAAAGAAGTTGCCCAGAAAACCCAATAACACAAGGAGAAGCTGAGATGCAACAATCAGCCACATTGACCACTTATAATCAGAAACTCCTAAACAAAAATGCACCTTCTCAAAAAGAAAAGATGGAAATAGTGCTTCAGATAGAACCCCGGTGTAAAACATAGAAACCATACCCACTGTGGAAACAAAAGGGGTCCTACAAAGTACTATTTGTGGACTGGAAGTATAACTATACATATAACACAATCTCAGTCTATCCATCAGAGTACTCTTTCGAACATTTACAAGGAGATCTTTAACACGATCAGAAGAAATATCCTTCTTGTTAATGACCTCCAAAGCAGAAAACCACAACAATATGAGCAAGAACGACATGAAAAACAACATTATGGAGTGTTCTATAATGAACGAGAAGATCACCCCGGTGCCCATTTGTATGCACACATTCACAATGACAGTGACAACAAAGACGGTCAAAGCAGCCATATTTGAAATACATTCTGAGCTTCTCATATCACCAAGAGAAGGCATGATCAAAAAGGCCATACAAATGCAAATTAAGGTAGATCCAATGAGCTTAGACACTTGGTCTTGAGCACTGGCCGGGCATTGACGTAGTGAGGTCTACTGAGAGCTTTGCAGCCACCGACAAAAGAGTTAATGTTAACGAATTCAGTGAAACAGTTGACAAGGAAGCCATCGCCTCCTCTGACGAAATCCATTATATATGTCAAGAAACATGAATAAAAAACATACCAAAGTGGCTCCTCGATGTACAAACCAATAACAGGAACCGGAGAAGACTACCTGGATTCATCCAAAGTTCCATTCACACACCAATGCTTCCCCATCAGAGAGTATTTAGTTAAACAAATGATATTGGTCTTTTTCTTTTCGTTTATGGTTTGTCAAGTATGCTTCATCTATATATGCACATGCACATAAGATCTTTGTCTGCTTGGTTTGGGAAAGAACTATTCTGACCCCTTTATCTAAGGGTATGAACATGCAGTAGTCCAAATATGGAATCTGAGCAAGGGACTCATTATTATAATATAAAGGATAATAGTTTGCTTAAGCATGTAGGTATGGATACTAATAATTTATCTGTTTCGTCTTCATCTTTATCTTTGGCAACTCACTTTAGTAGGGTCTTAAACCTTTACCAAGGCCCAGATTGTTCTTTACTTGTCATCTTGATTTTTTTTTTACTTGTAAAAAATTATTTTATGTTGCCAGTAAAGCAAAATATTATTCCATGTTTGCATGAAAGCAGTTCCAGAAATTCTAGCCTGCTGGTTTTCATGCCGGGGGGAGGCAAATTTACATTTTTGCCCTCCTCAAAAAAGGTGTTTTGTGGTTGTGTGTTTAAAGAGGAGGGGCAAAAATGTAAATTTGCCCTTCAGGCGTGAAAACCAGGCTGAGATCCCAGGCCGGCTAGAAGGGTTCAAGCAGTTTAGATCTAATTGCATTCTGGTTCAATTTTGAGACTTGATTGAAACGCCAAATCTATTTTATCGTATACACATCACCATCATCAAAGCCCAATACTTTCGGGGTCAACTACACAGATTTTAGTTCTCCAAGCAACACAGTCTTCTTACATATTCTCGCATAATCCAAGCTTAAGGATGTTTTCCTTCACCACCTTCATCCAAGTTTTCAACGATTGATCCCTCTGTCTACACTCTCCATTAACTTGCCAATCTAGACATTTTCTAATTGGCGTCGTGCTTGGTTCCTCCGCACGTGACCAAACCACGTTAAACGTCTTTTTCTAATTTTGTCATCTATGAGTGTTGCACCTAAGTATCTCATAATTCTTTCTTTTCTAATTTTATCCTTACAAGTTTTACCCCACATTCATCTTAATATACGCATTTCTGCTACCGTCATCCTATCCGTATGTTGTCCCGTAATAGCCCAACATTTTGAACCGTATAGGATGGCTGGTCGAACAATTGTCTTATAAAATCTCTCTTTTAACCTTGCAGGCATACTTCTATTGTATAATATTCATAACGTCATTATCCATTTCATCCAACTAGCGTTAATCCTATAGTTTACATCTTCTCCAATAGCCCTATTCTTTTGAATTATAGATCTTAGATATAAAAAAACCTCACACTTTGCGACTTCCACGTCTTCGATCTTAATTGCATTACTCCTCTCTCGTGATTCACAACCAAAGTTGCACACTAGATATTTTATCTTCGAACGACTAATTCTAAAACCCTTACTCTCAAAAGCCTCTCGCCACCTATTTAATTTTCGACCTAAACTTTTCATGGTCTCATCAATTAAGACGATATCATCTGCAACAACATGTAACAAGGTATATCTTCTTGCAGATGTCTCGTCAACTCATCCATGACCAAAAGAAAGAGGTATGGACTTAAGGCTGACCCTTGATGTAGTCCTACTGACACTGAAAATTCACTGGACATCCCACCTACTGAGCAAACACTTGTTACAGCCCCTTCATACATATCCTTAATGATATCGACATAACATTGAGACATTTTCGTCCTTCCAAACACCTACTAAATTATTCCTTGGGGACCCTATCGTAAGTTTTCTCCAGATCAATAAAAATCATATGCAAACTTTTACGTTCCTCTCGACATTGTTTTATAATTTGTCTAAGCAAGAAGATGGGCCCTGTAATAGACCTACCTAGCATAAATCCAAATTGATTCTCCGAAACAGTGGTTAAACTCCTAAGTATTCGTTCTATGACCCTCTCCCAAAATTTCATCGTATGAATCATAAGCTTTATACTTCTATAGTTCGAACAGTTCTGAATATCCCCCTTATTTTTATAAATTGGTACCACAATGTTGTGCCGCCACGAATCTGGCATTTTTCTAGTTTTCAAAATCCTATTAAAGAGCCTAGTTAGCCATTGAATCCCAACTTCTCCCAGACATTTTCACGCTTCAATTGGTATATCATCCAGTCCAACTGCCTTCCATGTCTTCATTCGTTTCAAAGCTTCTGTTACTTATTTGGCATTAACTCTACGATGGAACACGTGATGTCTCCCTTCCTGTGAAGCATACCCCTCCAAGTTCAACTTCCCTACATGTGTCTCATTGAGTAGGTTCCAAAAGTAATCCCTCCATCTATCTAAAATAGCTTTATCTTACATTAAAACTCTTCCATCCTCATGCTTAACACATTTAACATGACTTAAATCCCTAGTCTTTGACCAAAGGTGTACTTTGATTTGACCAAAGTTTTAGTGCTTTGGATATGTACGGCTACGCACAGTGTACAACAACATAAAGTTTAAAAACCAAACATGTATTGACCAAAGTTTTGGACTATGGATTTGACCAGAGTTTATAGTATTTTGGATATGTTTGGCTAGAGTTGTATGAAAGTCTAACACTAATACAGATTATATAATATTGTCTTAAGATTGTTTGAAACAATTTGTAACAGTGAGGGGATGGGATAATCTGAGGTTTGCTTAATGCAATGTCCTTAAGACAATATTCGAACCGTTTCGGTGAAACGTTGATGGTCATTAGTCTCCCAAGATACAACAGATTTGTTTCTGTTCCTAATGTACTTTAGGATAGAAACTCAGGCGAATAGAAATATGAATTGACTTTGAGATGACTAGGAATGAACCCGTTTGATTTGAATGTAAACTCTTCTTTTGCGTGCTAGGTTGTTGTTGTAATGGTGAAATGCTCATATTTTGGATATCTCAAATGGTCAATTTGAGACTCTACTTATAGCAAATGAAACACTACGTACCTGCTCCCAGAAGAAACAATTGAACCAACACATATGTTTTTCTAAATACTTACATAAAGGACGTTATGAAATGAGTTTACATAATGTATGATTTACTCATTCAATAAATATGGAAATACAAAATTTCCAGCAGTACATATGATGGACCCTCTGTTTCCTTTGATCATGGCTAACCCTGCATGCTTGACCCAATTTACTATACCATTAAGAGTAACTTAAAGTAAGTTTCCCGTTTTTTCATGTCCATATTAGCTGATGCGTCCAAATCCGATCTCCTAGAAATCCGACCTGCAAAACAATGGTTAGATTGCCAAATACCACCTTTTTGGTGGCCGAAGGCACTCCAATGCTTAAGTCAGTAAATCTGTAAGAGAGAGCTTAATTTAGAGAGAGTTCAGTTAAACTTGCATACCTTTGTCTAATGTTCTATTTACCTTATATAGTGGTCGTTATTAATTCTTTGCGTGACTTAAGAATGTGAGGCTTGACGAGGGGAGACATTTTTTGTAGCAGTCTCCTCTTTTATGGAGATACGTCCTTGTGGGAGTAACTCTCGCTAGTACTCGTTTCCTTCGTAACGTTTCTCATATTTAAGGGAGAGATTCGTTGGGCCTGAATTTGGGCCTCTGACAATGATACGTTCTGAAAGGCCTTTTTAGGTTTTAATGGTTGGATGCATTTTTTGGGGCTTTGCAAGTCGGCCCTGAATTGAAATACTTGGTCCTCGTGATAAGTGATATTTGCCACATGTACGGTCGTATGATAGTCTTATTTGATGTATCATCAGCTACTACCCCCTTAGTTAGTTGGCTGATGTGGCCACTAACTCTACGACGGTTAGATTTTTTTACTTCATCATTGCATTGCATTTAATGTTGTTGACAGTTGTTGCTACGTTTGTTACTTTGATGTCTCGTTCGCCTATTCATTTTGGGATTTCATGCAGCCATCGTATTTCGCACATCATCCCATCAGCGATTTTTTTGTTGCTCAACCCTATAAAAAGGGCATGAGAGCTGTATTTCTTTCTTTACGTTATCTTTGTTACCAGAATTTGATTTTTCTCTCCTTTTTTGTTTTGGTTTTTGCACAATGTCTGGTCTCAAAATTCTAAGTGGTGAAGTGCTCGATACTTGCAAGGTTTTTTTTACCCAAACGGGCGATGCAGACGACTCTAGATAATGTTCGCTATGATTACTCATTGTCAGCTGACCTTGAGATCATCTTGCCTGGAGATGACAACAGTCCTTGTCGTCCAAGGCCTGGCTACATTGCTTTGTACCTAGCATGTTTCAGTAAGGTATTTGGCTTCCGGCCCCAAAGATCTTTTGAAAATATCTAGACTTCTTGGGCATCGCTCCTGCTCAAATGGGTCCTAACGATTAAAGGGTGATGGTTTCAACATTGGCGAGGGTCGTTCTATCTGGGATTCCTATGAATATCAGGATTTTGCATTCTTTGGTGGGGTTTAATGTAAGCAATAATCATACTTGTTATCTCCACTCTCCTACTTGTTTTAGGAAACTTAAGTATGATTACTAGGGCTGGTCGAGGTCCTGGTTTTATGCGTCCATTAATTCTGGCTACTTCAAATTACGGAATCAGCATATTATGTGGTCGTTCCGAGAACCCAAGAGGAATGAATTGTATTTGACTGTGGAGGAGCAAGTGATCCTTGATTGGTTTAATAAGCTTCCTTGAGTCCCAGTAGAAGTTTTCCTTGTTACAGATGTTGTCAAGCGTAGTGTCTTGTACACTACAAGTAAGGAGGAGCGCGCGGCGCTTACTGAGGCTCAAGCTGCCGAAGTTACTATTTCTCGTGCCGACAATGTCATCGTTTCTGACGAGGGGCAAGATCATACTTATTTGGTTGGCGTTGGTGATGTTAGCATTGATAGGAAAGTGAGCTCTGTTAGGAGGCTTACAGATCCCGATGTTCCTGTTACTGTTAGTGATGCTAGCTCGAGCATTAGAAAGAGGAAGCTTCCCAGGCATGCTAGTCCGTCGAAGCTACTGGCCGTATCCCGAAAAAGAAGCGATTTGCTAGTTCAATTCATGGTGCTACTCGAATTCCTCCTCGTCTGAGGTCTTCTGGAAAGGGTGATGGAGAAGATATTGACCTTGCTACTCAAGATGTTGAGGAGATAAATCAAGCTCTGGAGATGAGCAAAAAGAAGGTGTCTCATTCTTTGGACGACCATGAGAAGAGTCTCATCTCTTCACATGGCGTGCCTAATTTTGCCAAGTTGTCTAATGATGATCCTCGTGTCCTCGATAATAATATTTTTAGCTTGCTATCGAGCATACTAATATCCAAATAACACGAAAATCGTAGTTGATTTCGAGCATGACATTGCCCTTGGTCGGAGTGTTAAGTTTCTTCCTACTTCTTCCATTATTGCTGGCACATTGGAATTGCAGGTATCTTATTCTACTCATCAAAGTTTTTCTCATGATCATCCTACTATTGTTCTTTTTAAAAAGAATAGCAAGAGTAGTACTTCTATCATTACTGTTCATTCGGCTTCTGAGGGTGGAGCTTCGGTTTTTCCTTATCTCTTTATTCTTCATCCTTGAAAGGGTTGGAAGGAGCCCAACCCTGAAGAGATTTGTATCAAATCGGATGGGAAGTTCAACTGGTTCTCCGAGATTGACATGCAGGATAGCGCACGTAATCGCATTGTCGAATGGCACAAATGCCCGTGCATCCGCCTAGTAGTCACTTTGATGAAGGTCTTAAGAAAATCATGGAGGGAATGAATCACCTCACTTGCCCTGGTGTAATGGGGTCAGATTATAGGGTTGTACGTGGTCAGGTGGCACTCGTTGAGCGGAAGATGGCAGGGTAGGCTTTGGTGCTTTTTTACGTCCTCTGTCAATTTGATCCACTGAAAGCGCCCTGTGCAAATCAAATTGATGGAAGGAAGCAGATGTTGTTCAAAACAAGTTTGTTTTGGAACTTGAGACCTCGAGAACGGAGTTGAATAAACTTCGCGATCGGTTGAATGTTGTTGAGAATGAGCTGTCCGGTGAAAGAGCTGGTCGTGATGAGGCTATGTGTTTTGTTGCTGAGCAATCTGCCACTGTGAAGGCTGCTAAGGAACGAGTGGTTCAGTTGACCACTGAGCTTCCTACTACTAAGTCAACAGTTTTCGTGAGACTCACTGCTATTGAAGGCGAGCTTATGTCAACTAGGGATGAGCTTGCAGCAGTCGTTGATAGATTAAATTACAGAAGTGGCGGACTGGAAAAGAGTTGTTGATGGTCGTCTCGATCTTATCAATTTTACGGAGTCAGAGGGTTTAGATTTTTTGAGGTATCGTGGTTTAGCTGACCAAGTCTTCGAGGATGATGAGAAATTTGTTTCGGATCCGCTAAGTGATCTTGTTGATGGGGATCAATCATTTCTTCCTCCGTCCAAACCCGTGCATTAAGTGACAGTGTTGCTGATATGAATACTCAACCTCCTCTGCATGTCTCTTCTTGAATGCTTCTACTAACCCTTCTCCAATCCATGTAACTTCTTCGTCTGATGTAAACAAGTAAATAATCAATGAAAATCTAATTTTATCTATATTTTTCGTTTGTATTATATATGTCTCTTCGTCTAACTTATTATTCTAGACTTAGTTGCTTTTGCGTTTGACATTTTCGACTGAATTCTGACTCGTTCGTCTGAATATCTTATAAGTACGCTTCATGGTTCGACATATTAGTCATTTAGAAGCTTTTGTGATTGAATCTGACTTTATATGTTTGATTTTCAAACGTACTTCGAGGTCATACACTCTAGTCGACTAGAAGATTCATATATAAGTCTAGCTTATACGTCCAGGCTCTTACAAGTTTACTTCATGGTTGATCAGACCAGAAGTTGTATGTGTATGTCTGACTTATTTGTTCTTATACATATATTTTAGCTTTACTCGTAGCCCGATACATTGGTCGTGCTAAGTGTTTTACGAGTAGACTTTTAGTCTGACTTTGACGTCCTGGCTGAACTTTATTGTTTGAACACAAGATGAAGGGTTTAAATTTGGAAGTTTTATTGATTCTTCAAGTGTTCTACATTTCATGGTCGTGGTAGTTGTGCACCATTTATGTGCTCCAACCAGTATGTTCCTCGTCTGTTGTTTTTTACCACTTTGTATGGTCATTCTCAATTCAGATTCAATTTACCTGTGCCTAGTTCTTTTGTGTTGAGTTGAATTTTCCTGAGCATCCAGATGCCTACAATGACTTTTCCTGGCATAACTTTTTTGTTATAGTAGCTCGCCATCCGTTGTTGGCAGGCTGCTGTTTTGATCGAAACATTTTTCTCACTTCTCTTCGAGGAAATCTAATCCACTCTTAGGGCTTCATTGTTACCCTCTACTCGGAATTCTTCGGTTCTAAATGTTGGCCTACCAATTTCTATGTACCATTGCTTCAGATCCGTATGCGATGGCAAACGAGGTTTCTCCGATTGATGTTCTTTTTGTTGTTCTATAAGCCGAAAGGATGCCTGGTAATTCAGACACCCACAATCTTATTTATGCTTTGAGCTTCTTCTTGATTGCTTCTAGGATTATTCTGTTGGTTACTTCGTCTTGTCCGTTTGCTTGCGGGTGAGCAAGTGCTGAGAAGTGTTGTTTGATACTTAAGCTTTCGCACAACTTCTTGACTTTCTTGCCTTCAAATTGCTTCCCATTGTTAGTGACAATTATTCTTAGACTGCTCATCAAGATTAGACTTTGGCCTCGCATGTGAGTATATGGGGCGAATCTTTGGCATTTGTCACAAGTGTGAACGAGTTCATTTGCATCCGCTTGTATTATTGGTCAATAGTAACCCAGTGTTAAAGCCTTGTAAGCTAATGTTCTTCCTTCTGGATGGTTCCCGCATATGCCATGGTGAATTTCTCGCAGAATATAATTGACATTGTCGGGTGAGAGGCATCTTAGCAACGTTCATGTGACAGACCTCTTGTAGAGTTTGTCATTAATCAATGTGTACCGTGTTGCTCGGTTTCGTAGTTTATGAGCCTCCATCTTATCCATTGGAAGTGTTCCACTATGTATGCTAGGATTGGAGTCATCCAATTGTTCTCCTGGTCCATTGCACATGCTTCTTGCACTTGATTTTCTAGTAATGAACTTTCTTGTAATGTGACGAGCAGATTATCATTTTCTTCAGCTCGTGATGCTTCCTTTGCCAACTTGTTAGCTCTTTCGTTCTTTGTTCTTGCACATCGTTGAATCGTTGCAACTTGGAAGCTTTCCATCAATTCAGTAGTATTTTTGTGATAGGCTTTCATCCGAGCATCTTTAACTTGGAACTCGTCGTTCATCTGATTGACCATCAGTTTGGAGTCAGTGAAGATATTGATTTCACTCACTCCTAAGTGTTTGGCCAACTGCAATCCAGCTATCGCTGCTTCGTACTCGGCTTCATTGTTTGAGGCTTTGAAACTTAATTTGATTGCCTTTTCCAACGTTACGCCTTCAAAGTTATACAGGATTATTCCAGCTCCACTTTCCATTTCATTGGATGCCCCATCACTGCGTAGGATCCATTCGTGAACAGTTCATTCGGTTTGTCCTTTTCGTGATTACTTTTTGGTTGATGTTCGTTGATGCCCATGAATTCAACAATGACTTCTGCTAGTACTTAAGCTTTTATTGCAGTTTTAGGAACGTAACTGATGACGAACTACCCGAGCTCTATTGCCCATTTCACCATCCTTCCGGATAGTTCTGGTTTGTGCAGCACCAACAGAAGTGGTTGTTCGGTCATGAAAGTGATGGGATGAGCTTGGAAATATGGTCGTAGTTTTCTTGAAGATACGACCAGGGCAAGTGCCAACTTTTCCAAAGCCGAGTAGTTAATCTATGCGTCACCCGCAAATGTTTTGCTGACGTAGCAGACTGGCTTTTGTGCGCCCTTTTCCTCTCATATCAATGTTGAATTGATCGCATGTTCGGACACTGACAAGTATAAATACAACGTTTCTCCTGTGCTTGGTTTTGACAGCAGTTCAGTGTTTCCCATGTCAGCCTTCAGGCTTTGGAAAGTTTTTTCTCATTTTTCATTCCACTTGAACATCTTGTTTCCTTTCAAGTTTTGAAAAAGGGAACACATTTATCTGACAACTTGGAAATGAATTTGTTCAAAGCTTTGCGCACCCTTGATGTTAGTTGGCGACTGCATGTTGTGAAATGTTTGTTTCTATTTTGGATCAACTTCTATCCACCTATGATTGACCATGTATCCAAGGAACTTCCCTTATTCTACTCCAAATGTACATTACTCTGGATTCAGCTTCATTTTGTATCTTCGGAGCTGAGAGAAGGCTTGTCCGAGGTCTTTGATATGGTCTTGTTTGTGTAAGCTCTTGACTAACATATCATCCATGTACACGTCCATGGTCTTGCCTATCTGATCTTTGAACATCTTGTTGACAAAACGTTGGTACGTAGCTCATCCATTCTTCAGCCTGAATAGCATCACTTGGTAGCAGTACATACATCTTTCTGTTATGAAATATGTCTTTCCTTGGTCGGGCGAGTGCATCTGTATCTGGTTATAACCGGAGTATGCATCCATGAAGCTCAAGAGTTCGTGTCTGACAGTGGCATCCACTATTTGATCTATACGTGGGAGTGGGAAATTGTCTTTTGGGCAGCCTTGTTCAGATCCGAGTAGTCTACACATACTCTCCACTTGTCGTGCTTCTTTTTTACCAAGATTGTGTTAGCCAGCTAGTCTGGGTAATGAGATTCCTTGATCATGTTTGCAGTCGTCAGATGGTGCACCTCCTCATTTACTGCCTAGTTGCGTTCTGCGGCAACTGGCCTTATTTTCTGTTGGATTGGCTTCCTATTCGGATTGACTTGCAATTTGTGAGTAATGACGGAGGGATCGATACCCATCATGTCTTTCATCGTCTAGGCGAAAATGTCCTAGTTATCTTTCAGCAGTTAGATCAGCTTCGTGGCTAGTTCTGGCCGGATTTTTGTGCCAATCTGAACTATTTTTCCTCCTTCTTCACCGTCCAAGTTGGCTGTAGTTGTTTCTTCTTATGGTTGCCCAGTATTTGGTTGACCTCTTGGACTGGTTGGAGTTGTATTGTCGTCATGGAGATCGGAGTCCATTCGATCAGGTCGCTACAGTGGCTCCGCCAATCGTGGCGGTGATTGCTATCTGTGTGGAGCTTTCATTGCTGTGTAGTGGCATTCATGTGCAGTTGGCTCATCTCTTTTGATTATCTCGATGTCGTCGTCAGTGTGATACTTCAGACATTGCACCTATCTCGTGTATCCAAGGTCGTCCGAGAAGCATGTTGTACGAGGATGGAAAGTCGACAATTAGCAAGACTCGTTGTCTACCCAGTTCTTCTACTTCAACTGGTAATCAGATCATTCCGAGTGGGCGACATTATTCTCTACTGAAACTCACCATTGGCTGATCGTTAGATGTGAGCATTTCCTTAGTGAATTGCATTTTACGGAATGTTGTTAGGTACAAAAGGTTGGCCGAGTTACCTGTGTCGACCAGTATTCTTTTGATCTCCCATTTGGCTATCAGTACTGAAATCACCAGAGCATCATTATGAGGGGAGTGGAGTCCCTTCGCATCCTCTTCGGAGAAAGTCAGAGTTCGCTGGGTCGTTCTGACGCATTGTACGAAAGGCTTAGGATATCAAATCCTTGTCCATAAAACCTGGATTGATCGCTTCCGTGATCGATTGGATAACTTTTTTTCTAGCTACACCATGCAAGACGTATATCAATTCTCTTGTTTGCTCATTTGACTCGGTGGTAGCGTCCGCCTTCCCTTTCCCTTTAGATTGTTTATCTTTTAGCCTAATGCACTCTGAGTCGTCCTTTCTGGATATGGTGCTCGATTTCTTCCTTCAAGTTGTAGCAGTCCTCGGTGCCGTCCCCGTGGTCTTTGTGGAAAGAGCAATACTTGTTTTTATCTTGTCCTTCTGGATCTCCTCTCATCTTGGGTGGAAATTTGACGTCTTCCCATTTCGCCATGGCCTTCAGGGCCTCAACTCGACTTGTTTTCAAAGTTGTGAACGGTTTGTACTTTGTGTTGACTGCATGTGTTGATTGTTCATATCTGGATCTTCCAGATTGCAGCTCTCCGGTTTCTTGTTGGTTCGACTCGGACCTACCATTGGTCTGATGCCTTTTCGACTAGCCATTATTTTCTCAAGGCATGTCGTTTCTTCGTCTTTCTTCTTTCCTCTCCCGCCTTATTGAGGAAGATCTTTTCTTAAATTCATTATTCTTCTTAGCAGCCAACATCTCCTTGAGGTTGATGTATTTTTGGGTAGTCTTCAATAGAGTCGCCATGTTCTTTGGGGGTCCAAGTTCAGAGAGTTGTAGAACGACCCTCTTTTAAATCCGAAAGTGAAGGTGGCAATGGTCGTGTCTTCATTGCGTCCGTCAGCCATAGTTAACTCGTCAGTAAAATGAGTAACGTACTCCCTGATGGTTTCTTTAGGTTTTTGCTTGATGTGTAGCAAGTAATGTGGACCCTTCTCATCCGATGGTTGCCAATGAATCCCATGATGAAGGCAATGGCTAACGCTTGGAAGGAATCTATTGACCTTGGTAGTAGACTGTTGAACCGGCTCATCGTTGTGGATGTGAGGCTGGTTGGAAAAGTTCGGCACCGATTAGACTCTGTGCTATCTTCTAGGGCCATCATGTGATGGAAATGTCGCAGGTGGTCTGTTTGGTACAATATGGAATGCAATATTGTAATATTGCGTTATCTGACATAGTTAACTCGGTTATTGCTGGGTTTGGGGCATGCATTATTGGTAACTCAATTTCACCAGTGAAAGGGTTGCCTTGATTGTTGTTGGGCTGAGGGTTTGTAGAATGTTTCATTTGCTTTAACATTTTTTTGTTGCTGATTAGAACTAAGAAAATTTCCAACCACAAACTCTATTTCAGAAATGAAACTGTCGTTTTCCCACAAACAGCGCCAAACTAATGCGTCTAAATCTGGTCTCCTAGAAATCAGACCTGCAAAACAAGGGTTAGATTGCCAAAGACCACATTTTTTGTAGCCGAAAGCACTCTGATGCTTAAGTTAGTAAATCTGTACGAAATAGCTTAATTTAGACAGAGTTCAGTTAAACTTGCATACCTTTGTCGAATGTTTCATTTACCTTATATAGTGGTTGTTATTAACTCATGTGTGACTTAAGCATACGAGGCTTGACGAGGAGAGATGTTTTCTGTAACTGTCTCTTCTTTATGGAGATACATCCTTGGTGGAGTAACTCCCGCCATGACTTGTTTCCTTCGTAACGTTTCTCCTATTTAAGGGAGAGATTTGTTAGGGCCTGGATTTGGGCCTCTGACTATGATCTGTTCTAAAGAGCCTTTTTTGGCTTTAATGGTTGGATCTGCCTTTTTGGACTTTGTGAGTCGGCCCTGAATTGAAATACTTGGTCCTCGTGATAAGTGATCTTTGCCACATGTACGATCATATTGATAGTCTTATTTGATGTATCATCATTAGCTATGCTTCCGCCATATCCAGCAACACCCACATTGTTGAACATAATGTCTAACATTCCAAGACATTCTATGCCTCGATAAACCTTACTATTTTAATCCTCTTTTCTGGATTAGAGAGGGTCTTCCTATTTCTATTTAAGTCGGTATTCACTTTGGATGCAGATCATTCGAGGGGGATTGAGGAAGGCTAACCTTTGTCCATGATGCCCATTACCATCAGCTTCTTCTCAGGAAATAGACTTCGTATGCACCTTTTTATTGTTTTACTAGAATTTGGATTGCCATGACCTAAAATATGTGTCATACAGGTAATAGAGATGATGTTGTTTTGTTTATTTGTGGGTGAAATGTTGATCTGATTTAAACATAGTTGGAGTCATTAAACATTTGTTGCACTAGTGAACTGCACAGTGATCTTTTCCGTTCCATATATATCCTTCCCCTGTTTGCTCTGTTTTAAATGGTTACATGCTTTTGACAATGACAATCGCTTTCCTTGGTGTGTGAAAACCTATACACTCAAAATTTGGAACATATCTTTAAAACTAACTGGTGGGAAGCCGTAGAATACTAATTAATAGTAACTTCAAGAATACATGGAATTAATGAATGCATTGAAATTTCAGGTTAGCTGTTTGTATAGAACAACAAATCATCATAGAAATCCTTATTTTTCTTCTGAGCTCCCCATTTAAATATTTCTGTCACCTAGATCAATGAATGTAATAACTTGAAGCTTTCACTCAGCTAAGGTAGCTGAACAACCAAGATTATTTTGAGTGACATGAGTTCCAATGCAACGTAATTTGCTTTACGACATTACTTGCAAGCTACGAGAATGGGCATGGATCCATTGGTGTGGAAATATCTTTATCACATATCTGAGGGTCAATGTTTATAGCCCTTTCTTCCTGAACATGGAAATAAATATGCCCTATTTTGACAAGCCGGAAAAAGTTTTTTGGTTTACGTATTGATGAGCATTTCTAATTGATAATCAGTACGAATTCATGTAATGTGCATATGTATTTGATTAAGCACACAAACCAATAATATTATATGATCAGTGCATTTATTCTGCATGTCTATCACCAAATATGCTATAGTAAAAAAAAACTTTAATAAGAAATTTTGTTGAATGGAATGAACTTATGGCACAAATTTCAAGTAGGATTTATCAATTTATAGCACTAGAAAATAATTAATTTGCTCCCACTAATCTTATGATAAACAAATTGAACAATCAGATTTTCCTCAAAACCAAAAGAGAAAATTACTCGATCAAACATTTTTATACCATTGACGAGATGTTTGCTTTAAGCCATAGATGAATTTCTTTACTTTGCAAACTTTATATTCTGAGTTTTGAATCTCAAAACCCTGCGACATATCCATTCAGAAATGCAATCTTAACATCCATCTAATGTAACTCTAAATCATAATGAGCTACAAGGGCCATAATAATTTTAAAAGAGTCTTTTTATAATCAATGTCTTCCATTTGAGTAAAGTATTTCAGCGACAATGTCTTATATCTTTTGATGTTACCTTTGGAATCGCGTTTGGTTTTTAAAATGATCATTTGCATTTTGCCCCCTATTAATAAGGGCTTATTGAGCTTTACCCCCCATAATTAATTGAATTGCATTTACCCCCCAAGACTAGCAGTCAACGTGCCTTGATCGTTTGTTTTCAAAATAGATTACCAAATATCCCTGAGAAATCAAAGGCTGAGATTGAATCTTTCATATCTCAAACATCTCATATCGAGATAAACCTAAGGCCCAACTAAAATTGTAATCGTATTTCTAGGAAAAAATAACAGTTGATTTTAAAAATTTTGCATCTTAAATAGCTTATATGGAGGAAAATCTAACAGTCCAAATTTAATCGTACACACATCTCTAAGTAAATCTAACAGTCCAAATTTAATTGTATGCGTATCCCAAGGTAAATCTAATAATCCAACACACATCTTGAGAAAAGTCTAAAGGTTCGGATTTATTTGTGCACGTATCTCGAGGAAAATCTGACAATATGAATTTAATCGTGCTCAAATTTCGAGAAAATCTGGGGTGACCTTGTATTAGCTATTTATATAGGGAGCATATTTCAGATTACCCAACAAAAACTTCACTTCTTCTTCATCTGCTTCGTTGTCTCGTCGCCACCTTCTCCCCTTCTTTCTCCTCTGTCTTGCAGTCTCGCCACCGCCTCCCCCTTTCCTCCTCCCTTCTTTTCCTCATTCATCCTCCTCCCTTCTCTTCCTCCTCTCTCTCGCAGCCTCGCCACCACCTCCCCTTTCATCCTCTCTCCTCTTCCCCATTCCTGCACTTCCTCCTCCTTCCTCCTTTTTCCTCCTCCTTCCTCATCTGTTTCACAACCCCTCCTCTTCCTCCTCCCTCGTCTTCTCCTTCATCCTCCTACCTCCTTTTCTATTTCACAATCCCTCCTCCTCATTCATCATCTTCTTCCTCCTCTGTCGATGATGGCAGGGCTGTGAAACAGATGAGGAAGAAGAGGTGGAAGTTTTTTGGGTAATTTGTAGTATGCCCCTATAATAAATAGCTAATACAAAGTCACCCAGATTTCTCGAGACGTGTGCACAATTAAATTCAGACCATTGGATTTTCTCGAGATGCATGCACAACGAAAGGTCAACTGTTAGACTTTCCTCGAGATGCATGTTGGATCGTTAGAATTACCTCGAGATACGCACACAATTAAATTTAGACCATGAGATTTACCTAGACATGTGTGTACAATTAAATTTAGAGTGTTAGATTTTCCTCAATATGAGCTATTTAAGATGCAATTTTTTAAAATCAACTGTTGGATTTTCCTCGAGATACAATTACGATTTCAGTTGGGCCTTAGGATTTTCCTCGAGATGAGATGTTTGAGATACGAAAGATTCAATCTCAGCCTTTAATTTCTCAGGGATATTTTGGTAATCTGCTTTGAAAACAGATGGTCAAGGCACGTTGACTGCTAGTCTTGGGGGGTAAATGCAATTCGATTAATTATGAGGGGTAAAGCTCAATAAGCCATTAATAATAGGAGGCAAAATGCAAATGACCCTTTTAAAAACTCATTTGCATCTAATTGGTTTCACCCCCTTAGGTAACTCGACAAGATCTCAAACGTTGTTGTCCTTCGTAGACTTTAACCCATCTAACATAGCATGCATCCAATATGAAAAGTGAGCACTTTGTTTGGTTTGAAAAAAAAGTGATATGATCATTTTCCATTCATTGTCAAACTCATGCTCATCTAGATAGACTAAATAATCATCCGAAATAATAAATATCCTCTCCCTATTGAATCTACTTATTGGCATTTATAATTGAGGAGGTTGAGGTGTTTATGGATTAGCAGAAGGCAATCCAGCTATATCTTCGTAATTTGCATCAGCATCTTGTTGAAGAACATGTATGATCACATTAAAGGTTGAATATCCGTCATAGGAATGTCAACACGTTCTTCTTCAAAACTAATATTTCTAGATTGTGTACTATCACTATTATCAACATCCTCAATAAACTTGGCATTATCCATCTTAATTAAGGTATTAGTAGAGGGGCAATAAAATTTTAATCCCCTTGATCTTTCTGAATATCCAATAAAGTAGCCATTAACAGTTCTGGAGTCCAATTTTCCTTCATAAGGCCTAGCCTCAGTTGGACACCCCAAATATGTAACTGTTGAATGCTAGGACGTCTACCAGTCCATAGCTCATATAGGGTTTTGTGAAGTGTTATACTAGGTACTCTATTAAGGATATAAACCGCAGCCTTTAGGGGGCCTACCCAAAAAGACTCTGATAAGGTAGAATGACAAATCATGTTTCTAACCATGTCTTTTAGGGTCCGATTTCACATTTCAGATACACTATTTCATGGTATACTGAGGGACGATGCCACATTCCTATAAGTACCTAGCAAATGGACCTTAACATTAGCCTGAACCATCATATCTACCGTAGTATTCACCACCACGGTCAGATCTAATGGCCTTGAACACATCCAATGATTGTGATTTTTCATATATTAAGTATAGATACCCATAGAGAGAATAATCGTCCGTAAAAGTGAAAAAAATATCATTGACCATTCCAACAAGTTGTAGGGAATGGACCACAAATATCAGTATGTATCAAATCTAAGACACCTGAGCTCCGAATACCTAACTTCCTAGTGTTTATTTGTTTCCCCTTTATGAATTTAATACAGATCATAGAATCTGTAAAATCAAAGGTATCAAGAACTCCAGTTGACACAAGTCTTTCAATCCTCGGTCAAGAGATATAACCTAGACACTTGTGCCATAACATAGAATTGTTCTCTTTGATTAATCTTCGCTTAGTACCATAATTAATAACATGCAAAGTTTCATTTGAATGTAAGTGGAAAACATATAATTCTAACTTATATAGATTATCAATCAGAGATCCAGCACCAATAACTTTGGAATTTTGTATGAGACTAAAACTTCATTTTTCAAAAGAAAAAGTATAACCGAATTTATCCAAACTTGAAACAGAAATTAAATTTCGTGTAAATGACGGAACATAATAGTCTCGTCCAAATCCAAATAAAAACAGACACTTATTTTTATCTAAAGACTCTAATTGCCACCACACAAGCTTTATTGGCATTCCCCATGTAAATGAACCTTTCGGCATCATTTGGTTTTCGAGTCCTTATGCAATCCTGCATGGAAACACTGATGTAAATAGTTGCACCTGTATCTATCCACCAGGAATGGTGTGGTACCTCAGCTAGATTAAATTCACAACAATCAAAACTAAAATTATCACCTTACTTTTCAAGCTACTTCTGATAGTTGAGACAATCCTTCTTCACATGACTCACTTTCTTGCAAAAGAAACATGTGGCGACCTTATCATGTTTATGTTGCATATTTACTTGTGAAGTCCCATCAGATGAATTTCTTTTAGCTTTAACAAAAATATTTCTTTTCTTTTTCTTGATGCCTAAATTGCTATTGGAAAATATTGTCATATGAGAACTTCTGTCATTTCTCGTTTTCGACGTTCCTCTTTTTGCACACACTGAGCAATAAGCTCATTAAAAGTCCATTTCTCCCTTTGAGTATTGTAATTGATCTTAAAGGGACCAAACTGTGTAGGAAGAGAAATCAAAATGAGGTGCACAAGGAGATCATAAAAAAACTCCAACTTTAATGTCCTCATTTTGGAAACAAGATTAGACATTTCCATTATTTACTCCCTTATGTTTCCTTTGTCAATATACCGCATGGTAACAAGTTTTCTATGAAGCGTACTTGCCTCCACCTTGATGCAACAAATTAGTCTGCAACCTGACGTAGAAAATCCTTAGCATTTTCCTCCTTAGACATAGCACCACGAAAAGTTTCAGAAATAGAGTGCTTCATTATCATAAGACTAATGCAATTAGAGTGCTCCCACTTTTCATAAGAAGTTTTTTCTTCAGGTGAACTAGAATCAGTAGGCTTAGAGGGTTCATTAACACGAAGTGTGTAATCCAAATCCATACACCCAAGAACTATTACTATATATTATTTTCATTTTTCAAAATTTGATCCATTAAGCACTGGAATGTTGTTTAAGTTGGCAGATATCGAAGAAGCATTCACTAAAATAACACAAAAAAACAAACTCACATCAATTTATGTACTTATCATCAACTTTAATGCATTGATATGATAACAGAAAAAGTAAATAATTAGTAATCATCATCTTGAAAATTTTTGTCTAATTAAGGAACAAACAAATAGACGAAGGGCAAAAACTAGTACATATAAATTTACATCTTTAATAATGGGCATTTGTGAGAAACCGAGCACACAATTACAATTCAAGTCTTTGGACATGCATGGTAACATGTAAGTGGTTCTCTCAAAACAACTAAGGCTAATTAATAGAAATAAAATAAAATTGGGCTTGGTCAAACAATGACCTTCCTTTTGGCCGATCATTAAATGCATAAGTGAATCCCAAAAATATTTTACTTAAATTAATTTACCTCATACTATCAATGAACCGGCCAAAATAACAACCTTCATTTGGACAGATTGTTATCCGCATGGGTCATGACGCGACCATATGCAATCCACAAAAAAAAAACTGAAATTCAAATTCAAATAAAATTTCATGAAAGATGTCACTTAAGCGGCGTAGGACAAATTTTCACCCAACTTTAAATTTTGGATTGCTAATTAAAATGTACTTTCGGTGCTCTAAAAAAATTTTCTTAACTTTAGATAATTTTACACCAAATCCACGAGTAAAGAAGGCAAAAAAAATGCAACGGGGTCCAGACCCACAAACCAGGTGGCCCAAACGGGGCTTAGGGGACCAAATAACCAAAATTGGTCCAACGAATTTGAACCGAATCGGTCCAGTTTAATTGAACCAAATGGTTCACTGTAATTGAACCGAACCGATCAGAGTAACTAAACCGAACCGGCCAAAGTAGCTGAACCAACCTGGTTCGCTGGACCCAACGAACCCAGACCCAGAAACCGACCTTGGCCAAGAAACTGACCCAGATCCAGATCTAGAACCCAGAACTTGTCTTCTTCGCCCGTTTTAAAACCATATTTTCAACTCTTTAAAATTGAGAATTCATATAATCAAAAAAAGGGATTAAATAATCTGAAATCGACATAAAACATTGCAAGATAAACAAGGGGGTTTCAATCGACAAAAAAAATGGATTGATCGATCTGTGTGCAACAATACCGTGAGGATTCAACTTCAAAATGATGAAGACAAAACGCCCATGCAACCTGTTTCTTGCCGATCAACTGAAGCCCGGTAATCGAAGGGGTCGATCGATGAGAGTTCAAGATCCACAGTCATAACCCTAAAGGGAACCCGAGTCCCTCAATCGAAGAGCAACTTGGCATTTTTTTAGCAGTAAATTTGGAATAAAAATAAAAAATTTCAATATTTTTCTTTTATCATCAACCACCGAAAAGATCCGTATGGGGTCGATTGTTGAATGGCAAATCACTATCCAATCGTCGGGAGAATCAGATCCGGCGAAATAGATTTATAGGGTTTGATAAAACCTACGTGATGATAGATTAATTAATCAAAATAATATGAAAACAAAAACTGTATGTTTTCTTCAATGATTCAGGCATGGAGGCTCTGATACCACTTGTAGGAATCTAACAGATCCTAAACCAATACCTCATGTCAATAATCAAGGAAGAAAAATTGTAATCAATGAGTACCTGAAGTTGCCATTGATGAAGAATATCCTTGAAGTAATCATCTCGAACTAGCAACACGCAGCGGAGAGATCTTCCACCTCCAGAACTTTTCTCTTGTGTTTCTCAAACCAGATGGGAAAAGTAGGATATAGAGAAATTAGGTATGGAGTGAGGACCTCAACCATATATATAAAGCCCTAATTATATTATTAGCCCATCATCAATAATAGAATTATATTAGGACTTAAATTGGTATCTACACATAAATGACTTCCATATTCAATTTAGTAATACATGTCAAGACATAAAACATGTAATTAGAAATAAGTTTATCACTCTAGTATTTTCTCTTAATGATACAACTAATTGGGTCTAATCAAACACCACTCACCTATAGTTCGACAATTTACAACGTATAATAATATGAACTATGTAGATCCACCTTAAAGGAATATTCTAACAAAAAATGCCCTGTTTTGACAAGCTGGAAAAGTTTTTTGGTTAACGTACTAATGAGCTTTTCTAAATTGATAATCAGTACGAATTCATGTAATGTGCATATGTATTTGATTAAGCACGTAGACATGTCTTCGGACTTGAGGCATTTAATAGTTCATATCACAAGACAACTTGTGTTGTTGGATGATTACAAAGTTGAGCATCACTTCAGGGAAACAAACAAGGTAGCGGATCACCTTGCTAGTCTATACCCAAGCTCTAAGACTGTAATTATCTTCATGCTCTTTCTATAAGTTTGGGGATCCTAAATAACCCAGGCTCATTTTCCAAAAAAAAAAGAAAGAAATTGAACTCACCTTTACAAGGTTCCTGAAGTAAGTTGTGGTGTAGTTTCCAATAGGGAAGAAGGCTTCAAGTAGATCCGCTAACTAGCTGAGGATGAGAGATTGCCCTGTCAAGCTAGTCTTCAGGCACGTAGTCGGTGATTTTCATATCAAAAAATAATAGCATTAGCATATTCACGACCATGAGTAGATCGAAATTGATAACACATTATTTTCATGTCAAGAAACATTAACATTAGCATATTCACTTGGTGAGTCTAACCCTTAGTGATAGCCTTATAAATGATACGTTTTAAGCCTCTAATTCTATATTTGTTATGTCCCAATATCTAATAAAAATATCACATTATGTGTATTTTGTAGAAAATTAAACACTATTCTTAAATCTTACCCAAAGTGACACAATAAAGCAAAGTTCAACAACCAAAAAGCCCATTGGAAGTGGCACAATAAGCCCATTGGTCTGCTGAAACACCTGGTATGTCAAATGTAGGAATAAGAATTGAAGAGGATGGAAACTTGGCGTTGTTAAGCCGAACACATGCTATTGTTTGGCAGTTTTTTTATCATCCCACAAACACACTTCTGGCTGGACAAACAATAAAGAAGGGACAACGTCTTCTGTCAACCATCTCTTCTACGATTGTGAGTCATGGTTTATTCTAATCTTCCATTGATTCAGAATCAATTTCTATATTTCTAAATGCAGAAATGTCAATTCGGTACCAAAGTTTCTAAACAGAGAATGCCCAAGAAAATTGAACTGCACTTTGGCATATATTAGGCTTTACAAAGATAAAATCATATTCTTCTATGAAAATGAGAATGGCCTGCATCCACTTTCTTACAACATCCCCAACTTGGCAAGTATCCAAATTTTGAGGATCGATGCTGATGGGGGTGGGATGCAGCAAGTGGATGGAGGGTCATATATATCTTCTAGGGCTGAACAAAAACCCGATCAAACCGATTAAACCGACTGAATCGATCAAAATCGAACCAATTGGTTCGGTTTAAATTCGGTTCGGATCGGTTTCAGTTTTAAAAATTCAAAACCGAAGTGGTCAGTTCGGTTTTCGGTTTTTATGTGATTTTAACCGATCAAACCGAACCGACTGAATATATATAATAAATAATATATATTTTATATATAAATAATATAATATGTTTAAAATAGTCGGTCGGTTCGGTTTTATTTCGGTTTTGGTTCGATTTTAGTCGGTTCGGTTCGGTTATAATTTGCATAAATTGGAATCGATTCGGTTTCGGATCGGTTTTGTTAATGGTCGGTTCAATTTCGGTTTGAAAATTTTAAAACCGAACTAACGGTTCGATTTGAAAACCTAATATCTTCTTAGATGATGGGGATGAGTGCCAGTTTCCTCTATAATGAGGGAGGTGTGGGCTTTGCAAAGATAGTCAGTGCACTTGTCCTAGAGCAAGTGACGGGGCAAACTACTTCATACCGATTAGTAATGAGTCATCTGAACTTGGATGTTATCAAAATATATCATTGTCTAGCTCCATTTTTCTGCTTCGATATAAACCGATAAATTTCGGGCATCTATCTTATTTTAGTTATAACGATGAAGGAGCAGCAACTCCTGGTTTAATGTTTGTTTCCATTGAATGAAGATGACTAGATCTGTACCCATTATGAATCATACTGCTAATGTGTTTTTGTTTGCCTGACTTCATTCTACATTGTAACTCTATAAGTTGTACTTTGCTGCAGGAGTTACAGGGAAACATGGGTACAGGGGAGGGGAAAACATGTCCGAGGAAGGACCTGAACATATCTCCTGGTAATGTACAGTGGGGAGGTGTCCAATCAGTTGGGTTGAAGCCTTTCGAATCATAAAGCCCACATCCATAAACAGTGTGGTCAAGTCGTCTCCTGCTCAGACATAGTAGCTCTATGAATATGGATATGGATTTTGCAATATAAGTTTCCATTACAGAGATTTTGTTACTGTTTAATAACTAATTTTCATTTTACGTAAGCTGGTTGGAACTTATGCTAGAGCTCTTGTTGTTCTCTCTAATGGAAAAGGGTGTAAGTTGTATGATGTTGAAGGTAGAGAGTATTTGGATATGACTTCCAGCATTGCCGCCAATGCGCTCGGCCATTCTCATCCAGATTTTATCACTGCTGTTAATGAACAACTGAATCTTCTCACACATCTCAACAATGTTTAATATTCCATTCCTTAGGTAATGTCTTCTTCTTTTTCCCATTATTTCTAGCAAGCTAGCCCAGCTATATGATTATGCGTTATGTGACCTATGGTATGACTTAAGAATTATGTTTCCATTTGTTTCAGAGATCTAAATGGGTATCTAAATTAGCTAAAGCATATAACAAGAGAATTAAAAAAATGCTAAAAGTATTTGATCAAATCACAGTGTGCTCTTTTTGGGCTTGGGACAAGATTTTTGCTGCTATCTTTTATCCTTGCTTTGAGTTGTAAATTCCTCTTTATCCATTTAGTCATTTGCAGCTATGTCTATTATATGATAATTTGGATAGCTCAAACAAGTTTAATTTCAACCAGTCTACAAGACCATTATCGAAATAAAATTTGTTTCCTGCCTTGAAATGCAAAAATAGTAAACATAACGAACTAAGAAGGAATTAGGAGTTGTATGAACCATTTACGTTTGTTTTGCCCAGAACAAAGGATTCAAAATAGAGGAGGATAGGGATGGTGTTGTTTAAGTTTAATCTATGATTTGTCCCTTTCAATATTTTATTTTTGCAAATCCTTATGATTCCCCCTCTAAATCTAAAGTATTCAATTTCTCTATTATAAGGAATCATGGCCAGTGATTATAAATGAGATAGGCTCTGTTTGGTACATGGTAAATGAATGCATATGCAAAACTCTATGTTAATCACCAAAAATTCAGGTACAGTGCTTACCACCACTAACATCATGTAAAGAAATCAAATACATGACTAGTTTTGCATCGATTTTCCTTGGTATCAATGTACATTGCAAACTAATGCCAATGCACGCGAGATAGCCTATAACACGCGAGATTGAGGTGAAATATGACGTAGCGTTGGGATAGACAGGTTGAGAACGGATTCGGTATATGTTATTGCTAGTAGTTGGTGATTCCTTCAACAAGCAATTGTGAAGTAAAGCTTGTTGGAGAACAATCAGAACAATGTATAAATTTATTTGAAATAAATAATATAACAATACAAATACTATTTGCATTATAAATTGATTACAACGAAATCAAATAAAATAAATAAACCTACTAACTTGTATTGCAGATAGAGGCTTGCAAAATCACTATTTTGAATTGGCGGAGTTGGTACGTCTTGATTTGTAGATAGAGGCTAGCGGATACGCTATGTCCTATATACAGAATCCGCCCCTACTAGGTGTTATAGTTCTTTAGGCGTCTGACTACCAGGATTCAAAACAAAGCTTGAAGAAGAAGGAATTACTATAGAAAAAATTAATGTGTTGAATAACTCATTTTTCTCTTCAATATATAGAGAACAAAAGGGTGTATTGATCAGACACATCCTTTCTTAATTCAAAACGGCTTGAAGTGCAAAAGACACATCATTTCTTAATTTAGACACATCATTTCTTCAATATTTGTTATTTGCTATACAAACTCCAACAATACCCCACATTTGTATAGTAAATATACAGAGCTGTCTTCTGGAGAGAAACTTAGACACGATATGCATTGGGAGAGGTGTCTTTTGGACTTGAGCCTTCCTTAGTGAATACTTAATTATTGGATTTACCGATGACGCAGTGTGTATAGGAGACATTTAACTGTTCACCAGGTTTAGTAAATCAAGACAATGAGCATCTCACATATCATATCTTCACATTTTTCAATTCGTACGATTGTGTTCATTTTGGTCTTGAACAAATCCCGGATTCATAAGAGCTTTAGAGAACTCAACCATATCATTCTCATAAATGCGACCCCACATTTACTCCCATATAGGTGGCACTTATATTATTAATACCCTGTTGTATTCATCTTATCTCTCAAGATATTAGTGTCATTAAGAATAAATAAATATTCACCCTGACCATCACAGGTAGTATACATTTCTTATCATAGGAATGAGTAAATGTGTACACTCTATTATTTGAGTTTCACCTAACTAGTTTGTCTTTTTGAACCTAGGCCTTGGATCTCCATTTGGCTAGGTTAGGCTTCCGCCAGGTATACTCCTCATTGGATTAGCTTTAAGTCCATTCCTCTCAATAATTTTAACACTTGCTCTTTTGGTATACCCTTTGTAAGTTGATCCGCAATATTCTTCTTTGACTTCACATAGTCAATTGAAATGATCCCAGTTTTGAACAATTGTTTTATAGTGTTATGCCGTTATCTTATGTGCTTAGACTTGCCATTGTAAATGTTATTTTTCGCTCGCGCAATGGCTGTCATGCAGTCACAGTGAATACATATAGCAGTCATAACGGAATATCTTCTAAAAAATTTCTTAGCCAATCTGCTTCTTCAGCAGTCTGATCTAAGGCTATAAATTCATATTGCATTGTGGAACGTGCTATACACGTTTGTTTTTGTGATTTTCAAGGCACTGTTGCCCCACCAAGTGTAAATACATATCCACTTGTGGATTTTTCCGTTTTACCGGATATCTAATTAGCATGTGTATATCCTTCCAAAAGTGGAGGATATTTTGTATAATGTAATCCATAGTCAATACTCTTACCAAAGCTACACAATGGTCCTTGGATGGTTTGATAGTATATCTAGCCAATCTATTTTCTGAGTAAGCAATATTCGATCTAGTACAATTTGTAATGTATTGTAGTGTCCCAATGATACGCGAGTATTCCAATTGAGTGACATTTTCTCCCTTATTCTCCTTGAGATGGCAACTTGGATCATAAGGTGTTTTAGGCGGGTTGCTATCAAAATGACCAAATTTAGGCAAAATTGTTTCCACATAATGTGATTGGGTAAGTATGTATCCATCATTATTTCTTAGAATTCTTATTCCCAAAATTACATCAGCTTTACCCATATTTTTCATATCAAAACTCGAGTTCAATATTTTCTTAGTCGAGTTTATGATATCCAAGTTCGGTCCCATGATGAGTGTGTCATCAACATACAAGCAAACAATGACAATAGAACCATTGTCAAATTGTTTGATGTAAACACATTTATCACATTCATTGATCCGAAATCCATGTGATATCACTGAATGATCAAACTTTTCATGTCATTGTTTAGGTGTTTGTTTATGTCCAAAAAGAGACTTTACAAGTTTACAAAACTTCACTGATTGTTCCATAATTTTGTCTATAGATTGTTGGAGAACAATCAGAACAATGTATAAATTTATATGAAATAAATAATATAACAATACAAATACTATTTGCATTATAAATTGATTACAACGAAATCAAATAAACTAAATAAATTTACTAACTTGTATTGTAGATAGAGGCTTGCGAAATCACTATCTTGAATTGGCGGAGTTGGTACGTCTTGATTTGTAGATAGAGGCTAGCGGATACGCTATGTCCAATAGATAGAATTCGCCCCTACTCGGTGTTTTAGTTTTTTAGGCATCGGACTACCAGGGTTCAACTATCTAATACCAACACCGTAGCACAAGGGTGTTGGCTCTGGCGAATTTACCGAATGTGATCTCTCTTAGAAGTGAAGAAGAATGAATTACTATAGAAAAAATTAATGTGTTGAACTCGTTTTTCTCTTCAATATATAGAGAACAAAAGGGTGTGTTGATCAGACACATCCTTTCTTAATTCAAAACAAGGCTTGAAGTGCAAAAGACACATCTTTATTAATTTAGACACACCATTTCTTCAATATTTGTTATTTGCTATACAAACTCCAACAAAGTTGTCTAATTTTTAGGCATTGAGGGTAGATGTAAAGTTGTCTAACTTTTAATTGACTGCAGTTGGCATTTTTTGCATCACAAATTTTACCTTATTGTAACTATTTGTGTTTGATTCAGCTGCTTGTTAGTTTTAGTTTTCATGTGTGTTTATTTGTGGCAAGAAAGTCTATTGTTGATTTATTAGTGGTTGTTTTTTTACAATAATTTGTGTTCCTGGATTTTTTTTCTTTCATAATAGTGTTTTAAATTGCTTGTTGATCAAGATATAATTCAGTATTTGGAAAAAGCTTTTGGTGTTGGCTATATGATCAGTCAAGGTGACAATGGAAACGTTTCACAGCTGCAATCTCCAATCCTCCAGTAAAAAGGGTGCATGTAGGCATTAAAGCACATGAGGGAGGGAGCATCGATCATAAACACAACATCAGTAAATGCCTACAAGGGCAATGTGAAACTTCTAGACTACACATAGACCAAGATGCAAGTGTGGCGTTCATTCGGGGTCTGTCCCTACAACTTGCAAATAAGGGAATTCGAGTCAATGGTGTGCCGCCTAATCCTGTGTGGACTCCGCTGATACCAGCTTCATTCAAGGAAGATGAGACAACAGAATTTGGGTCTCAGGTAGCCATGAAAAGTGTAGACGGTGATGTTATTTAAAGGCAACAGAGCTTGGATTGGTTGCAACTATTGTTGATAGAAATGAATTTTCTCGTTCTATGAGAGTAGTACAGTGATGTATGTGTCCCAGTATTTTTAATACAAATAATTTTGTTGGAAATATTTCAATTTTGCCATATTTAATTTAGTTTTTAATTTTATTTATTATATATATGTATCTTTTACCGTAACTATTTGATAATAGCATTTTAAAAGGCCATTTAAAATAACACTTTCTAAATGTTAAAATAAACAATTGATAGTGATAGATAATACAACCATGACATTCACTAATGCTATGATAGATAATACAATTATGACATTCACAATACAACCATGACATTCACAAATGCTATGATAAATAATAGAACCATGACATTCACAAATGCTATGTTAGGATAGCATTTTAATAGTGTTATGTCAAAAAGATAACATGGGCTACTATGACTTGCACTATATGCTATGGTACATCTTCGATAGCATTCTTGCAATGTCGTAAAAGGCCAATTTTCTTGTAGTTCGTATCAAAAGACAACTTGTGTTGTTGGATGATTACAGAGTTGAACATCACTTCAGGGAAACAAACAAGGCAGAGGATCACCTTGCTAGTCTATACCCAAGCTCCAAGAATGTAATTATCTTCGTGCCCTTTCTATAAGTTTGGGGATCCTAAATAACCCCGACTTATTTTCCAAAAAAAAAAAAAAAGGAAATTAAACTCACCTTTACAAGCTTCCTGAAGTAAGTTGTGGTGTAGTTTCCTATAGAAAAGAAGGCTTCAAGTAGATCAGCTAACCAGCTGAGGATGAGAGATTGCCCTGTCTAACTTGTAGTCAGTGATTTTCATGTAAAAAAATAGCATTAGCATATTCACTACCATGAGTAGAATGAAACTGATAGCACATTATTTTCATGTCACGAAACAATAACATTAGCATATTCATTTGGTGAATCTAACCCTTAATGATAGCCTTATAAGTGATACATTTTAAGCCCCTAATTTTATATTTGTTATGTCCCAATATCTAAAAAAAAATCTCATTATGTGTATTTTGTAGAAAATCAAGTATTAATCTCAAATCATACACAAAGTGGCACAATAAGGCTAAGTTCAACAACTAAAAAACACATTGAAAGTTCATACATGCATTGTCAAAGACTAAAGATCTTTAAGCCCAAGACCCATGAAGTCAAACTCACAAAGTATCATCATCTAAGGATCTCGAGGGTATCAACTTGAAGATTTGGACATCCACATGAAAACTTCATCATAGCCAAAGAATCTCTATAAACTCCACTATCTATGCTCACATTTAGACTCCATCACTTTTATACTCCACCTTATTTCACTCCAACACTCTTCCTTATTTCACTCCAAGATTCCACCTTCCACCTCATTATCTCTACATATAAGTCTCATCTTTCTTCATCTATAAATAACCCACACATGAACACACTTGAGGGAGAAAAATAAAACACTTTGGAGGAGAAAAAATTGTGGTTAGAGATTGAAAGCTTTGGATAATCATGCGCTTGCGGTATGATTTGAGATCGATCTAGTTTTTGGCACCGTTTTCGGGGAGGGCAATGGAAAATAACTTTTAAAATCCATCTTTAAATGCTTATCACCATTCTAGTTTAGGATCATTTTCATAATTTAGGTGCATTTGCATTATTTTGATAACATTTGTAGTCTGAAAATTCTGATGCATCTTCATGTTTGTAATTTTTTGAGTATCTAATATTTTATTTTTTATTTTTTAAAACTTTTATTGTAAATATGCATGATCTTAACTTTCACGGACATCTTTCCATTTGTTCATTGGACTAAAGGTAAGTGAGAAGCGAATTTTTGAACTTGGACTACCTGTGCTGAAATTTGTCTACTGCAGATGACTGAAGTTTGGACACATGTTTCTACTGATTGAGAGTTCTTTTTTTAGTGTTTCGAAATTCTAAGTTGTTCTAAAATTTGTCTATTTTCTAGATCATCTTTTATATTTCAATTTGGATAACTGGTCGAAACAGAATTCGAATTCTTGTAGCCGATACACAATCTAGACAGTGTTTTGTTCACTTCAACTTTGCACTACTTTTTGGCATCCAAATGAAATTTTAGAATTTTTCTAAGAAAACTTTGGTTTGTTATCAATCTATAAAAATTTGTATATTTGAATTTTATAAAGTATTGAATTCTGCACGATTTTTCAAAGTCGATCTATCAGTTCTGGAAATTTCCAGCAATGCATTGTTTTTCCAAACTTGAATGATTTTCAAAATTGTGGTTCTATACTTTGTTTTTGAAGCCATTAATCATTCTCATATGGAATACTTTTCAGGGATTGTGCAAAAAGGATACTTGGAGAAGAGCTTTGGTGAACTTAGTGAACAATGGAGGACAATTGGATCATAATTATAATTTTTTTTCCTTTGAGTGATTGGGAGGACTTATATTTGTACTATTAAGTTGTAATAAGTAAAACAAAGTCCAAGATACAACCGGAAGCAAAGCGAGGTACCTCTCTCAACCCACTTTGAATCTCCTGCAAGAAGTGTTTTTGAAATGATTTTGAGTGTTTAAATTTTTGCAAGATATCGAATTGTGTTAAACTACATAAAAGCGGACTTGGCTACTTGCAACTGAGTGAGACTTGATTACCCACCTCATCATTCTAATTCACGTTCAAACTTGACCAAACTAATTAAAATGAACTCAGATAATTAGTGTCAATTAGAATGGTGTTCATAGGACCTCACAAAAAGAATAGACTGTATTAAACTCTTTTGATGCAAGGCTGCTCTAGTGCCAGTTGATATGCGCCGGTAAAGACTAGTGTGACAGCACCGTCATTTCTTACCTTTTCGCCTAGAGAGTGGTGCTTCGACAGAGTTTTGCACAACTATAATCTTATTGTGATTAGGAACATAGGGGTTTTTGAAAGTTTTTAAGTGATAGCTAATTTCGTGATTACTCTTTGCATCTTAAAGACGTCCTTCAAAGGCTTAGCCAGTTCTAGCATGTCAAACAAGGTAAAGCCTGGCTAGAACACATATCTGCGTAGTGTGGTGGTCTAGAGGGTTTTCATATAATAAGCTATCCCTTACTAACTTACAAAACATATGGGAAAATCTAACTAGGGTGAAAATTGACTTTTGAGGCGCTCAAAATCATTATCTACTTCAATTAGATTTGGTCTTAAAATCAATTGTCCATTTCACTTGACTGAAGATAATCAATTTGTTGTGTGCTAGACACCAAGGACTTATTTGTGCATCATCTTCTAAGTGAAATTGCATTTAGCTTAGTTTTCATTTGAGGGTTGTGATTGTTGTATGAGCGTTTGGTCACGGGACCACACTCAACGCTTGACTCGGATTGATAAACCATTTGAGGGTGTCTCATTATTGTTTGAAGTTGAAAATTCAATGGCGGATCAAGGGAATGAATAGCCTTGAGTTGAGGTTAGGGAAAACCCAGTCAATGTTGGTGGTAGAACTCTTCGAGAGTATTTTTCCCTAATAAACCAAGGTCAAACCTCGAGCATTGTGTTGCCACCCACCACTGCAACTCATTTTGAGTTGAAGGCACATTTGATCTCGTTATTACCTGCATTCTATGGCTTGGGTTAGAGAGAGAGAATCCTTACTCTCACATCAATGAATTTTTGACAATTTGCAACACTTTCAAATTTCAAAATTTCAGTGATGATTATGTTAGACTTTGCTTATTTCCTTTCTCTATTAAGGAAAAAGCAAAGATGTGGTTAGACTCATTACCATCTGGATCCATCACTCGATAGGAACAATTGAATTTGAAGTTCATCAATAAATTATTCCCAATGTCGAAAACTATTTTCCCTAAAAAGGAAATCCAAGATTTTAGGCAAATGGATGATAAACAATTTTATGAAGCATGAGAAGATTTAAGGACATGTTACTTAAATGCCCCCATCATGCTTTTGAGACTTAGAGGTCGGTACAATACTTTTACAATGGGTTAACCCAAAGTAATTGTCATATGATTGAGTCAATGAATGGAGGGAACTTTTTGAGTTTGAGTGACGATGCAACCTTTGAGTTCTTTGAGAAATTGTCAGAGAACTCCCAATAACAGTGAGATTTTTCGAATAGAAGAGATAAAATCTCTACAAGCAAGGTAGGACTTTATGATGTAAAGGAAGATGTAGTTATCCACGCCCAACTAGAAAATATGAGGAGGCAAATTAAGGTTTTATCCATGGCTCAAGCTAAATTAGCCGAGACTATTCACCCTGTCATGAAGGTTTCAGGCAGTGAACCTAACACATTTCCTTGCACCATTTGCACAGAACCAACATATGCGGCTCATTCATGTCCCATCTTTTATCCAGAAAGATCAACTGGGGAAGAGCACGTTTAGGCCATCGATGCTTATAAAATAGCGAACCCTTTCAGCGAAACATACAATTATGGTTGGCGAAACCATTCCAATTTTGCGTGGAGGCAAGATCAACCTCAAGTTCATGGAGCACATCAATCTTATAGGGGACCAAACCAATTTCACTAGACAACATTTCTCTAATGTGCCCCAAAGGAAAAGTCAATTTGTTGCACCGCAACAAAACAAGTCATCATTAGAGGAAATGTTGCAACAAATGATTCATGCCCAGAACATGGCTACTCAAGCCATAGTGAAATTAGGGGAACAAATGAGTCAGCTAGCAACCATTGTTGGCGATAGAGAGAAAGATAAGTTTCCTAGCCAACCAATACCAAATCCCAAGGGACAATGTTTGTCACAACCACTTCAATCTCAACATCCCAAAGGACAGTTTGAAATAGGAACCGATTCAAACCAAGATCTCCAACATGAGGAAGTAAAATCCATTACGACTCTGAGGAGTGGTAAACAAGTTAACAACAAGGTTGGGTTACTCGAAGAGATTGAACCAGTTTCATCTCAAGAAAAGGAAAAAGAGACTCGAGTGTCCAAGAGTCCAGCAGTTAGGAATACGAATCCTAAGCAAAGTCAAGAACTAGAATCAATGAAATCCTTTGTCCCAAAAGTTCCCTACCCTGAAAGACTTTTACCACCAAGAAAAGGTCCTTTGAATGATGACATCTTTGAAGTGTTTAAAGAAGTGAACATCAACATACCTTTCTTAGAGGCCATCAAGCAGTTACCTTCATATTCCAAATTTCTCAAAGATTTGTGTATTGTGAAAAGGAGAACCAATGTGCCTCAGCAAGCCTTTCTTGCAAAGCAAGCTTCGTCTTACATCCAACAACGTACTGCTGTGAAGTTCAAAGACCCAGGTTGTCCAACAATTGTTTTGAGAATAGGTAAGAATGAGATCAAACAAGTTTTGCTAGATCTAAGAGCTAGTGTTAATCTATTGCCCTTTTCAGTGTACAAAGCTTTAGGTTTGGAAGAGTTAAAACCAACTTCCATCACCCTCCAATTAGCTGACAGGTCAATCAAAGTTCCATGGGGAATCATTGAAGGCGTCCTCGTTGAGGTTGATACATTCTACTTTCCAGTAGATTTTGTTGTGTTAGACATTGAGCCAGTTACAAATGTTAAAAACCAAATCCCGGTCATTTTAGGTCATCCATTCTTAGCAACATCGAATTCCATCATCCACTGCAGAAATGGTAACTTTTCTTTTGGCAATATGACAGTTAAACTTAATGTATTCCATAGTGTCCAACACCTAGCTGAGGAAGAATGTCAGGAGGAAGTGAACATGATAGAGTGCCTCAGTGAAAAGTTTTTTATGAGACAATGTTATCGTGACCCGTTGGAGGAGTGTTTGACCCATTTTGGTTTGGACCTCGATAAGGAAAATACCATTAGAGAAGTCAATTCATTGCTTGACTCTATACCTTTACTTGACACCGATACTTGGAAACCAAAAGTAGAGCCATCACCCATCGGTAACAAGCCACAAATTTCTTCATTAGTTGAGCCACCAAAGTTGTAACTCAAACCATTGCCCAACCATTTGAAATACACTTTCTTATGAGACACTAATACCTTATCTGTCATCATTTCTACTCACTTAGATAAAGAACATGAAGGTAAGTTAGTGGAAGTGCTCAAAAAACACAGAGGAAATTGGTTGGTCTATTTTAAACATCAAAGGAATAAGTCCTTCTGTGGTGATGCACAAGATTCATCTCGAAAAGAAGGCCAAAACCTCTAGAAGACCACAAAGGAGACTAAATCCTACAATGAAAGAAGTTGTGAGAGGAGAGGTGATTAAACTTTTAGATGCGGGTATTATATACCCCATCTCAGATAGTCAATTGGTTAGCCCAGTTCAAGTAGTTCCCAAGAAATCTTGCATCATCGTTGTGAAGAAGGACGCTAATGAGTTGGTGCCTACTCGTGTCCAAACCGGATGGCGAGTATGTATTGACTATCAGAAGTTAAACTCAATGACTAGGAAAGACCATTTTCCTCTTCCCTTCATTTATCAAATGTTAGAGCGGTTAGTCGGTCATGAGTATTTTCTCGATGGTTACTCTGACTACAACCAAATTCCAATTGCCTAGGAAGATCAAGACAAAACTACATTTACCTGTCCATTCGGTACCTTTGCTTATAGGCGTATGCCTTTTGGTTTGTGCAATGCACTTGCAACATTCCAAAGATGCATGTTGAGTATTTTCTCCGCTATGGTGGAAAATTTTCTAGAAGTCTTCATGGATGACTTCTCTGCTTTCGGTTCTAGTTTTGATCAATGTTTGAATCATTTGACCCTTGTGTTGGAAACATGTAAGTAGAAAAATCTTATACTCAATTGGGAAAAATGTCATTTCATGGTGAAGGAGGGTATTGTGTTAGGTCACATAATTTCAAAAAGAGATGTTGAAGTAGATAAAGCCAAAGTTGACACCATAGCTAATCTACCACTTCCAAGAACTGTCAAAGAAATCTGATCCTTTTTAGGAAATGTTGGTTTCTATCGTTGGTTCATCAAAGATTTCAGCAAAATTGCGAAGCCCTTGTGTGCACTTTTGGCCAAGGAAGCCTCGCTCGATTGTATTGATGAATGCTTTAAGGCATTTTAGCAGTTGAAGTCTAAACTTACCTCAGCATCCATCATTCGTCCACTTGATTGGAGTATTCCTTTTGAGATAATGTGTGATGCATCTGACTATGCTATAGGCGCTGTGTTGGGGCAGCGAATAGACAAACGTCCCAAAGTGATCCATTATGCGAGTAAGATTCTCGATGTTGCACAACTCAATTATTCCACCACGGAAAAAGAGTTGTTGGCAGTTGTTTTTGCCCTTGACAAATTTAAATCTTATCTCGTTGGATCCAAAGTATTGCCTACACTGATCATGCAGCTTTAAAATACCTTTTGTCTAAAAAGGATGCAAAACCATGTTTGATCTGATGGGTCTTGTTACTTCAAGAACTTAATCTTGAGATTCTAGACAAGAAAGGAACCGAAAACGTGGTCGCTGACCACTTATCTCAGATGATTATTGAATCAGAAAAAAATTGTTACCCATAACAGAAACTTTCCCGGATGAGCAATTAATGATGATCGCTAATGTCCAGTCAAAAAAACCTTGGTATGCTGACATTGTGAACTTTCTCGCTACAAAGAAAATTTCGAAACATTGGTCTAGGCAAGATAAGTTCAAGTTTCTATCCATGGTCAAGTATTTTTCTTTGGACGATCCTTGTTTCTTCAAATACTGTCCAGATCAAATCATTCGTAGATGCATCCCTGACTTGGACCAGAGAGAGGTCTTGGCATTTTGCCATGATCATGCATGTGGAGGCCATTTTAGTGCGAAGAAGACTGCTAGAAAAGTTTTGCAATGTGGCTTCTATTGGCCCGCCCTTTTTCGAGATGCCCATGTGTACTGTCAAGCTTGAACAAAATGTCAACAATTAGGGCGTATATCTTGCAGACACATGATGCCTTTGACTCCAATGTTGATTATGGAACTCTTTGATGTGTGGGGTATTGATTTCATGGGTTCGTTCCCAACTTCATATGGTTTCACCTACATACTTGTTGCGGTAGACTATGTTTGAAAATGGATTGAAGACATAGCTTGTAGAACCAATGATCACAGGGTAGTTGTCAACTTCTTAAAATAGTACATATTTTCCCGTTTTGGCACACCCCGTGCACTCATTAGTGACAGAGGTTCCCACTTTTGCAGTAGAGTACTTGAGAACCTAATGAAAAAGTATGTCGTTGTCAGTGTTCTAAAAAGTGCTAGGCGGTGGGCGGGCGGCGAGCAGGTTTCTAGCGCCCAGGGGCCTAGGCGGCACCTAGGCGGTCATAGGTTTTGTATTATAACTTTAATAATTTACAAAGGTTAAGCATAATACCTTATCAGTTACATCCAATTTAATGCCAAGATACATATGCAAAATTTAAAAACATGAAAAATTAACAACACGAAAAAAAATTATTAAAACTCAAATGCTGAAGTTGGTCATGATGGGTACTTTATACAAAGTTGAATTTGTGGACAAATATCCAAACCTACTCTTTTATTTTTCTTCAAATTGCATGAATGACCACAGTCATGTTTGATAAAATCTACATTACTAAAATTGGTACCGGCAGATCCTTTGAGAATTCCATTAAGTAATCATCATTTGCTACATTCAGACATATACTGAATAAAAAACAATTAAATTGTTTATTTCCACAAAAGAGTAAAGAAAAATAAAATAAGAACACAATCAGCCTTATTAAAAAAAAAAAAAAAAAAAAAAACTCGCCCAGACCACCTAGATTGCCCAGAACCCGCCCAGTCATTAATCTGGGCGTTTCTCTAACGACTAGCGCCTAGGCCGATTTTTAGAACACTGATCGTTACCCACAAGGTTGTTGTACTATACCACCCACAAACGAGTGATCCGGTAGAAGTTTCCATTCGACAAATCACACTAATCCTTGAAAAAACTTTCAAACCAGATAGAAAAGATTGGAGTTTGAGATTGCCAAAGTCTCTCTGGGCTTACCAAACTACATTCAAAATCCCCATAGGAATGTCGCCCTACCGTTTAGTATTTTCCAGACCTTGTCATATACCCGTTGAGCTCGAGCACAAAACTTTTTGGGCAATTAAACATCTTAACTTTGACCTCGATAAAGCTGGTGAACATAGAAAGTTGAAACTAAATGAGCTTGATGAACTCATAAATGATGCATACGATCCATCCAAGAAGTATAAGGAGAAAATGAAAAAAGTCCATGATAGTCAAATAATGCGAAAAGAGTTTCACCCAGGTCAAAAAGTATTTTTATACAATTTTTGCCTTCACATATTTTCGGGGAAGTTAAAGACCCGTTGGTCAGGACCTTTTACTATTAAAACTGTTACCCCATGGGGGTTATCAATTGAACGACAATAGCTTCCAATTCAATGGACAACGTCTCAAGCCCTTTTTAGAGCATCGTAACCCAGAAGTTGAGGAGATCCTTCTGGAAGACCCTGTTACGAAGATTGACTGTCATTTGTACTCATTTATTGTATACCATTTCTATGTCTTTGTGTTATTTTGATGTCTTGGCTAACCCTACAGATCATACCTTGCTCGTGGTCTGTGATATGTACATTCATGGAAGACCCTGTTACGAAGATTGACTGTCATTTGTACTCATTTATTGTATACCATTTCTATGTCTTTGTGTTATTTTGATGTCTTGGCTAACCCTACAGATCATACCTTGCTCGTGGTCTGTGATATGTACATTCATTTGAGCATCAAACAAACCTATGGTGATCTCTACCCTCTGTTCCATTGTTATTGTTTCTCTTTAGTTCATATTTAACCCAGGTGTCTAATTTAAAACATTGAGGACAATGTTTGATTTTGGTTTGAGGGGAGATATTTCAAAATTTATGTCTTAGTTGAAAATGGGTTGTACATTGAGTAAAAAAAAATTGTTTTTCAGTCTTTGTAACCCGAGTACTTATCCATGATGAGATTAAGTTCCATAAAGCTAGTTACAAAGGCATCTGAGTATAGGATTTGAAACTTTGGAAGTTAGTAGTATTAGACAATAGTTTGTACTATTCATAAGCTAGGCATTTTCTAAGAGTTTGCATTGAGAGCTGTGTTTTAGCTTCAATGTTCTTGTTTAAAGTTGGAAAAGTGGATTAGTTATCTGGTGAACATGAGAATAATAGTGGAGACTTAAACCCTGTGAGATTTCTAGCCTTTCTTCTTTCTGAGGGTTATACGCTAATTCTGAATTTCATGAGTCCGACATTATCTTGTTGCATGATCTCTATATTTTTTGTTTCTGTAAAAAACTGAGAATAAAACATCAAAGTTGAATCATACCACTACAATATGTTCTGAAGTTCACCAAGGCATAGAAACCATGTTATTCTAGGGAAATGAAGATAGGTTTTTCTTGCCTAGTTCGATCCTTGTAGCCTACCCTCTTTGTTGTTCACAATTGAAACCAGTTTTAAGTTTGTTATGTTAGCCTTTTATTGTTTAGCCCACTAACCACCAATTCAACCCACTAATTATCCAATTATGTTTATGGTGTCATTTGCTTTTGAGAAAGGTTAGCGATAAGTTATCAAAGAAAAAATGGTTCATCATGGATATACTCCACAGTATCAAAAGAATTTACAAAGAGCCTCAAGATCCAATGCCATTTGGTATAGGAAAAAAAATAGAAGTAGTATTTCCTTACAATCAAAATAAAATTAGATGCTCACAAAAGAAGGAGTTGAGCACCTAAGCTAGATTAAATTCACAACAAACAAAACTAAAATTATCACCTTGTTTTACAAGCCACTTCTGATAGTTGAGACAATCCTTTTTCACATGACCCACTTTCTTGCAAAATAATCATGTGGTGAACCTTATAATTTTATGTTGAACATTTGCTTGTGAAGTCCCATCAGATGAAGTTCCCTTAGCTTTAACAATAATATTTCTTTTCCTTTTCTTGATACCTGAATTGCCATTGGAAAATGTTGTCATATGAGCACGTTCTGTCTTTTCTCGTTTCAGACGTTCCTCTTCTTGCACACACTGAGCAATGAGCTCATTAAGAGTCCATTTCTCCCTTTGAGTATTGTAATTGATCTTAAAGGGACCAAACTGTGTAGGAAGATAAATCAAGATGAGGTGCACAAGGAGATCATCAGAAAACTCCATCTTTAATGTCCTCATTTTGGAAACAAGATTTACTCCCTTATGTTTCTTTTGTCAGTATACCGCATGGTAACAAGTTTGCTAAGAAGCATACTTGCCTCCACCTTGATGCAACAAATCGGTCTGCAACCAGACATAGGAAATCTTTAGCATTGTCCTCCTTAAACATGGCACCACAAAAAGTTCCTAAAATAGAGTTCTTCATTATCATAAGACTAATGCGATTAGAGTGCAACCACTTTGCATAGGAAGTTTTTTCTTCAGCTGAACTAGAATCAGTAGGCTTAATTGGTTCATTAACATGAAGCGTGTAATCCAAATCCATACACCCAAGAACAATTATTATATGTTATTTTCATTTTTCAAATTTTGATCCATTAAGCAATGGAATATTGTTTAAGCTGGCAGATATCAAAAAAGAATTCACTAAAATAACACAAAAGAACAAACTCACATCAATGTATGTATTTATCATCAACTTTAATGCATTGATATGATAACAGAAAAAGTAAATAATTAGTAATCATCATCATGCAAAATTTTGTCTAATTAAGGAGCAAACAAAACGATGAATGGCAAAAATTAGTACATATAAATTTACATCTTTAATAATGGGCATTTATGAGAAACCGAGCACACAATTACAGTTCAAGTCTTTGGACATGCATGCTAACATGTAAATGGTTCTCTCAAAACAACTAAGGCTAATTAATAGAAATGAAATAAAATTGGGCTTTGCCAATCAATGACCTTCCTCCGGGCCAATCATTGAATTCATAAGTGAATCCCAAAATATTTTACTTAAATTAATTACCTTATACCGTCAATGAACCGGCCAAAATAACAACCTTCCTTTGGGCCGATTGTTGTTCGCATGGGTCATGACACGATCATATGCAATCCACAAAAAAAAAATCAAATTCAAATTCAAATAAAATTTCTTGAAAGAGGTTACTTAGGAGACATAGGACAAAGTTTCACCTAAATTTAAATTTTGGATTGCTAATTAAAATTTACTTTAGGTGCTCCAAAAATTTTTCCCTAACTTTAGATAATTTTAAGCCAAATCCACAAGTGAAGAAGGCCAACAAAATTCAACGAGGTCCAGACCCATAGGCCAGGTGGCCCAAACAAGGCTTAGGGGGGCAATAACCAAAATGGTCCAACAGATTTGAACCGAATCGGTCCTGTTTACTTGAACCAAATGGTTCACTGTAATTGACCACACCGGTCCAGAGCAACTACCGAACCGGTCAAAGTAAATGAACCGAACCGGTCAAAGTAACTGAACCAAATCGGTCAGAGTAACTAAACCAACCAGGTTTGCTGGACCCAACAAACCCAGACCCCGACCCAAAAACTGACCCAGATCCAGGTCTAGAACCCAGAACTAGTCTTCTTCGCCCGTTTTAAAACCATATTTTCAGCGCTTAAAAATTGAGAATTTAGATAATAAATAAAATAGATAAAATGATCTAAGGGTGTGTTTGGTTGCATGGAATCCTATGCCATGGGAATTCATGAGGGGACCCCTACATTTTAATCGACACAAAACATTGCAAGATAAACAAGGGTGTTGCAAAAAAAAAAACTAGATTGATCGATCTGTGTGCAACAATACCATGAGTATTCAACTTCAAAACGATGAAGACAAAAAGCCCATGCAACCTATTTCTTTCCGATCGACTAAAGCTCGACGATCGAAGGGGTTGATCTTGAGAGTTCAAGATCCACAGTCATAACCCTAAAGGGAACCCGAATCCCTCGATCAAAGAGAGACTTAATGTTTTTTTAGCAGTAAATTTGGAATAAAAAAATTCTAATATTTTTATTTTATCATCAACAGTCGAAAAGATCTGTATGGGGTCGATTGTTGAACAGCAAATCACAATCCAGTCGTCAGGAGAATCAGATCCAGCAAAATAGATTTCTAGGGTTTGATAAAACCTACATGAGGATAGATTATTTAATCAAAATAATATAAAAACAAAAACTGTATTTTTTTCTTCAATGATTGTGACATGGAGGCTCTGATACCACTTGTAGGAATCTAACAAATCCTAAACCTAGACCTCATGTCAATAATCAAGGAAGAAAAATTGTAACCAATGTGTACCTGAAGTTGCCATTAATGAAGAATATTCTCACAGCAATCCTCTCGAACTAACAACACGCAGCGGAAAGATCTTCCACCTCCAGAACCTTTCTCTTGTGTTTCTCAAACCATATGGGAAAAGTAGGATATAGAGAAATTAGGTTTGGAGTGGGGACCTCAACCGTATATATAGAGCCCTAATTCTATTATTAGTCCATCATCAATAATAGAATTATATTGGGACTTAAATTGGTATCTACACATAAATAACCTCCATATTTAATTTAGTAATACATGTCAAGACATAAACTAATCGGGTCTAATCAAACATCACTCGCCTATAGTTTGACAATTTACAACATATAATAATATGAACTATGTAGATCCACCTTAAAGGAATATTCTACAAAATACGCCCTGTTTTGATAAGCTGAAAAAGTTTTCTGGTTAACGTATTGATGAGCATTTCTAAATTGATAATCAGTACGGATTCATGTAATGAGCATATGTATTTGACTAAGCACATAGACATGTCTTCGAACTTGAGGCATTTAATAGTTCGTATCAAAAGACAGTTTGGGTTGTTTGATGATTACAGAGTTGAGCATCACTTCAGGGAAACAAACAAGGCAGCGGATCACCTTGCTAGTCTATACCCAAGCTCTAAGAATGTAACTATCTTCGTGCTCTTTCTATAAGTTTGGGGATCCTAAATAACCCCGGCTCATTTTCCAAAAAAAAAAGGAAATTGAACTCACCTTTACAAGGTTCCTGAAGTAAGTTGTGGTGTAGTTTCCTATAGGGAAGAAGGCTTCAAGTAGATCAGCTAACTAGCTGAGGATGACAGATTGTCCCGTCAAGCTAGTCTTCAGGCACGTAGTCGGTGATTTTCATGTCAGAAAACAGTAGCATTAGCATATTCACGGCCATGTGTAGAACGAAACTGATAGCACGTTATTTTCATAGAAACAATAACATTAGCATATTCACTTGGTGAGTCGAACCCTTAGTGATAGCCTTATAATGATACATTTTAAGCCCTTAATTATTTATTTGTTATGTCCTAATATCTAACAAAAATATTTCATTGTTTATTTTGTAGAAAATCAAGCACTAATCTCAAATCATACACAAAGTGGTACAATAAGGCTAAATTCAACAACTAAAAAGCTCATTGGAAGTTCACACATGCATTGTCAAAGACTAAAGATCTTCAAGCCCAAGACTCATGAAGTCAAGCCCACAAAGTATCATCATCTACGAATCTCGATGATATCGACTTGAAGATTTGGACATCCACATGAAAACTTCATCATAGCCAAAGAATCTCTCCAAACTCCACTATCTATGCTCACATTTGGACTCCATCACTTTTACATTTCACCTTATTTCACTTTTACGCTCTTCCATATCTTTATTCACCACTTTTGCACTCCACCTTATTTCACTCCAACACTCTTCCTTATTTCACTCCACCTTCCACTATTATCTCTACACATAAGTCTCACCCTTCTTCATCTATAAATACCCCACACATGAACACACTTGAGGGAGAAAAAGAAAACTCTTTGGTGGAGTGAAATTTGGAGTTAGAGATTGAGAGCTTTGGATTTTATTGATGTAAGTTTTTGTAGTTTTTCTTTATATTTATGTTTATCACCATGAGTTGCCTAGGGTCTACCATGTTTGGCTAAACTTCACTTTAGGGTGTAGGAAATCTCCGTGGGAGGATGACCCCATTTAGGTTCACTTAGCTTGGTTGTTGTAATATCTCATGTACTTAGAACTTGTGTAATGTTAGCTTTGTTTAGTGACTTCGATTTAATCTCATTTATGAAGATGTTAGAAGTGTTGTCTTTCATTAATATGGATACATCACTTGCTTTTATTTTCGTCAGTCAAAAGTCGAAACTATAGTCTTAATTCCATATTGTTCTAACAAGCCCTCTATTTAATGATTAAGATCTTCTTTATCTAAGACTCACAACCTATTTAACCTCTACGCTCATGGGTTTTGAGGTTATTGACTTGTTAGTCAAGCATGATGTTTGAATGTTAACATATGGGAGATTAGATCCTTAGTATTTCATTTCAATATGGATTCTTTGGATGCTTTAATACCATGCTCTTATGCTAGATTATAATATCCATATGGCTTGATGTTAAGTGCTCAAAGTTATATTTTCTACCCTAAGGTGAGATGAAAAATGTAGCTTAGGGTGTGCTCATGAGTATGTTTGAATACCAACTAGAAGTGTGGTCTAATGGTGGCTATCAATCCATGGTGGTGATCCCCAAAACCCTAAGATTTCTTCTCTCAAGTTTTATTTTAAGCTAGATTTACATTTGCTCTTGTTCATTAGAAACATTATTCAAAACCCTTTCTTTTAACTAGGATAAGGATTTTAAGTTTATTTTCAAAGTTAGTTTTCCAAACTTTGTCCCTCATTGTGGGATTCGACCCGTATTTGCCGTTATCTAACTCAATAGATAATCGTGCGCTTGCGGTATGATTTGAGATCGATCACTTAGCCTAAGCCCCGTTGATCCATTTTAGCTTGTTTGAGGAGTTTAAGGAAAAAAAAATTGTGTACGATGATGTAGTGAATGATGAAGGGATAATGGAGTGGTGTATATTTGATGCACTTTTATGCTCTTGATTTTAATGTTACAGTTCGGGGATCCTCAAAACCCTAGCTTGCTTTAAAAAAAAATTAGCACGAGCATATTACCAATTGTGATTGAATCATCCTTTCGTCGTATCTGCCTACACTTTTTTTATTTTGTAAGGAAAGAGAAACAATATCAGTCTTCCACATTGATGTTTGGAAAAAAGTCGAAAAAAACTAGTAAGATCCTCAAGTATACAAGTATATGCAATCCTCAGACTAATAACCACACTTTTATGCTTAGACATAGTACTGCATGGAAGTCATCTACATCCTGAGGAATTGAAATGTTAAAAGTAGGGGTGGGCATTCGATCCCGCATTCCCGATCCCATTCTGGTCTCGGCCCCATTGTTTCAAGTTCTTTTGGGATTGATAAAACCTATCTCGATCCCGTCCCATCCCAATCTAGAGTGGGATGGGGTCGGGATGAAGATTTTCAAACTTTCTTATCCCGTCTCGTCCCGAACTTATTTATTTAATATTATTATTATTAATTTCAAATTTATGTGCACGAAAGTGGGTTTTCTTGACATACATTATTATTATTATTATTATTATTATTATTATTATTATTATTATTATTATTATTATTATTATTATTATTATTATTATTATTATTATTATTATTATTATTATTGATGATGATATATACACCAAACTGTCCTTTAATCTGCATCGTAAGCGCGTCATGATGATCTCATCAGCAGGACAAAGCGGGCCCGGACGCCCACCAAATCTGGCAAGGCCCAGACAGCAGTAAGCCCAATTCGACAGAATCCAGAGAGTTGGATCCAAGTTGCAATGCCCTATTAAGCCCACACATCACATGGTAAAGCCCAATACCCGTAAGGCCCAATCAGGCAAGTATCTGAGGGATCTCCTAAGACGGGCAGGCTAGTAAGACATTGGTTCTGACTAGAAAACATATTCCAGAGTATAAGTCCTGCATGGAAACTTCATTGCATGGACAACACTCCAAAAGGAAAACCTTTCCCACAAATCTAGGAACACAAGTCGTGTAGAGAAATTGTCCTATATAGACGACTCCCAACTAGGAAAGGATCTCCAGCCAGATCTCTTTCCCTAAACTATCCCACCAAAGATTTAGCCGAACGAGGACTCTCGCATTATAAATAAGACCCAAGTTTGACGAAGAAAGGTACGCTACAGAACCCAATTTATAGTTTTAAGCTTTTCTCCAACCTTGTATGACTTTAGCAGCGGAGTGTCATCGGCCACCACAATGGTGGTCCTTGGCTCACGTGCATTCCCTGTGCAGGTCAGGTCAAGGAAGAGCAGGAATCGACTACATCAATTTGGTGCCATCTGTGGAGAGCGACGAAGTTCCTTGAAAATAGTGATATCACCCTGCCTCATAGTACAAAGATATGGTGACCACGAGCTCTTGCAACAATGAAGACATCTCTTAGCCCTTGAACACTCGTACTGCTAGAGTTCCGCCAGTCCCGACAAATGTGGCCCCGCGGGAGGAACAAAATCAGACCCCTGCGGCAATGGCAGCCGCAGCGGACCCAAGGGTGGATCTACTGTCAACCTAGATGCAACAGATTGCTCGAGCGTTGGAGATACTCACCCAATAGAACCCTCCACCTGCAGAAGGAGAACGGGAACAACAAAGAGCCCCGTCCCAAAAAACAATGGAACGCTTTCAGGAGAGTTGCACTTCCCCTACAAGCTCTCAGTGGACCAAAGGCGGAGACCCAGCGTCTAAAGCTGAAGAACAGGTCTCCCAAAACCCCATCCGGCTAGAGGCCACCAATCCTGATGTGTTGTTCAACCTCACAATCTTGCAGCTCATGGATCATATCATGAACGAACCTTTGCCGAAAAAGTTCACTCTATCGAAGCTGGAGTTCTATGATGGGACGACAGACCCATCAGATACTTGCGCCACTTTCAACATGTAATGGCGCTCAAAGAAGGATCTAAAGCAATAATGTGTCGGTCATTCCCTACCAGCCTAAAAAATCAGTGTTGACCCGGTTCCACAGCCTCCCTTCGTGGTCCATCGACTCATTCCGAACACTGGCAAAAGCGTTACATACACTCTTTGTCGGTAGCCAGTGAATTGAAAAGGGCTCGCATTATCTGCTCACCCTTAGACAGTAGCCCAACGAAATGTTATGGGAGTACGTTACACGCTTTGACAATGAGTTGACTCTCATTGATAGCTGTAGTAGTGACACCGCGGTAACAACCTTCTCCTCAGGTATGAGGAGAGGGAAGTTCTATGATTTCCTCACTCTGAACCCTCCAATCGATATGACGGACTTACTGAAACACGCCCAGAGATACATCACTCTCAATGAGATGTTGACCACCAAAAGGGAGGCGGAGTCCAAAAAGAAACCCTCTGCATCCAGAGACAAAAAGAAGAGGCAGAATGACGACGACAGGAAAAGAAAATGACGGTTCCAATTGCAATTGCACGAGTCCACATTCAACGAACTAATGGCACTGCACGCGACCCAATTAATTGGGGGGAGTAACCAGCAATGAACCATCTCGTAATCTACATCATACATCTTTACAACTCGGGCCGCCAACCAATAGGCCCAAGCGAGTACCCCATTGGATCTGGCTAAGTATAGTATGAAGGCCTTAAGCACCCATGCAACGCGGAACACACCTACAACGGTATTATTAATAAGTCCAAGGTATCTGCTCTATTGTCTGCCACTCTTTGAACCTGAATGAACTCGGTCCGATCATTTTTATGGTGATTCGACTTCAGAACCAGATCTATTGGTTGACCTTCGTATCAGACTACTGGGCAAATTAAGCAAAGCAGACTTACACGCCCAAGGCCAAGCGGATGCCTAACCTGATCAAAGCTTAGTCAGTTTCGACTGATGACGATGGTTTTGATCTACTCTAACCCTAGTCCGCATAAAGCGGATGACGATGGCTTAGAAAGTGGAAGCTTAGTCAGCACTCATGCAACTTGATGACAATGGTTTGCCAGGGATCATGTCCAACAATAGACAATGATCGCCAAACCCTATCACTCTAATCCTAGTCTTTCGAGCACGGATGACGATGGGTTGGAAAGTGGGAGTCTAGTCAGTGCTCGCAACCTGATGACGATGGCTTGCCAGGGATCATCGTCTAACTGCAGACAATGATCGCCGAACCAACCAAGGTTTAGTCAGTTATAACTGATTACAACAACTTCTGGTCTCCCTTCTAGCCTGGTCCACCAGTAGCGGGCATAAACAATTTTAAAGCCCAGACAGAGCCCAGGAAACTTAACTAGGACAACTCACAAGCACCATCATCTGATTATTTGCAGTAATGCACACGCATGACCACAGTCTAACCAGTTCGCTTATAATAGCAACGACAATTGTTGGTCCAATCCACAATCTAGCATGCATATGGCAACAGCGGATCAATTATACGGCTTTCTGACTCAGCATAACCTCTTGTCTAAAAGCTAATAGTGCAGTAAGACAAATCAGGAAAAAAACCAGCAGGGAAAGTCAAAGAACGCATAAGTACAAAATGATGTTTAACATGTTATCTCTTATTGATAAGTCAAAAGTACAAAGTTCACTCCTCATCAGGAGGGGGTTCAGACACAACATAGCTAGATTTGGTTGGAAATGAAATAAGGGATGCATCCGCAAGCGCTGCCGCTCGGACGCCTTGATCTTCATCACCTTCTCCTTCAGACTGATCACCTTCTTCTTCTTTCGACTGGTTGGAGGCTTTCCCAAACTCTGTGTAAGACAACTCTTTATAGCAAGAAAGGTCCCATTCGGGATGCTACTCCCTGCTCAGCTACAACAGCTATAGTCGCACATGCACAACTCTGTTGAACTCAAACGTGCCCTAGATCTTCAAAAACTTTTCCTTGTGCACCCTCGACTCAGAAAGATCTCGTTCCGTCAGGACGACGAGTTCCTAAAATAAAAAAATTTATTATCAGTAGAGGAAAATACCTTCTTTCGAAGTTCGTCTTCACATCTGACTCCGTTTGAATAGGCGCAATACAACAAAACTCTAACCCCAAAGAGATGTCAAACTTTACTTGTACGAGCAAAACCCAATCTCTCTTCAGAGTCGGGTCGACAAAACAACGAGTGAAATCCGACGTCTTTTAGTGTCAGATGAATAACTCACTTAAAAGTAGTATGATGGCTTTTAAGAGTCGGATAAAATCAAGAACACAACCTGATCACTCAGAATTAGGCTATGACACGGGTAAAGTTTGATTTCGATCCTTTCAGAGTCAGATGAATAACTCAAACGACGAAGTTTGGAGCCCTTTTCAGAGCCATATGATTAGTCCACTATCAGATGAAATCTGATCTCTGTTCGAAATCAGACTTCTATTCCACTATCGGATGAAGTATGATCTTCGTTCGGAGTCAGATGATTAGTCCACTATTGGATGAAATATGATCTCCTTTCAGAGTCAGATGAGTAGTCACTATCGAATGAAGTCTGAACTTCGTTCAAAATCAGATGATTAGTCCATTATCAGATGAACCTTTCGGAGTCAGATGATTAGTCAACTATTGGATGAAGTCTGATCTCCACTATCGAATGAAGTCTGATCTTCTTTCGGAATCAGATTATTAGTCCACTATAGTCTGATCTCCATTCGGAGTCAAATGATTAGTCCACTATTGGATGAAGTCTGATCTCTTTTCGGAGTCAGATGATTAGTCCACTATCAGATGAAGTCTGGTCTCCTTTCAGAGTCAGATAATTAGTCTACTATCGGATGAAGTCTGATCTCCTTTTGGAGTCAAATGATTAGTCCACTATCGGATGAAATTTGACCTCTGTTCGGAGTTAGATTATTAGTCCACTATCAGTTGAAGTCTGATCTTCGTTCGAGTAGACACACGCCCATTTAATGAAGCACGTTTGAAGTCTGATCTCCGTTCGAGTAAGCCCAATTTGGCAGAATCAAGAGAGTTGGATCCAAGTTGCAATGCCCTACTAAGCCCACACGTGATATGGTAAAGCCCAATACCCATAAGGCTTAATCAGGCAAGTATCTAGGGGATCTCTTAAGACGGGCAGGTTAGCAACACATTGGTTTCGACTAGGAAACATATTCTAGAATATAAGTCGTGCATGAAAACTTCCTTGCATGGAAAACACTCCAAGAGAGAAACCTCTCCCACAGATATAGGAGCACAAGTCGTGTAGGAAAACTTTCCTACATAAATGACTCGCAATTAGGAAAGAATCTCCAGCAAAATCTCTTTCTCTAAACTACGGCGCCAAAGGCCTAGCTGAATGAGGACTCTCACATTATAAATAAGACACAGGTTTGACGAAGAAATGTACGCTACAGAACCCCATTTACAACTTTAAGCTTTCCTCCAGCCTTGTCTGACTTTAGCATCGGCCACCACAACGGTGGTCATTGGCTCACGTGCATTCCCTATGCAGGTCCAACTTAAGGTCAATGAAGAACAGGAATCAACTACATCAATTATTATTATTATTATTATTATTATTATTATTATTATTATTATTATTATTATTATTATTATTATTATTATTATTATTATTATTATTATTATTATTGTTGTTGTTGTTGTTGTTGTTCTTGTTTTCTTGAAGAATAAATCAAATTGTTATCTTGTCATCAATATAATAAGTAACCATGATTGAATAAAGCATAAGTTGTTTTTAAAACTTTTAAACTTTTAACATGATTGTTTCATAGTGGTTGTTTGAAATCCTACCTGGAAAATATATTATCTCAAAACATATCAACAATCACCATACGCTTATCCCATCCCTAATTCGTTTGAAATGGAACGAGGTCGAGATGAACTATATCATGTCCCAAAGATAAAGCAACGGGATGGGATGAGGATGAGATCCATCCCATCCTATACCCACCCCTAGTTAAAAGTATATTTTCTTAATGGATTCATCAACATTCTCTCCACCTGCATCTACAAAATACTGCAGCAATTTCTTAGTAACGATATGTAATACGTATAAAGAAAGAAGAAACTCGAATGTCATAACTTGAAACGGTTTAAAATCATTTTGGGGGAGACAAACGCCCTGGGTTGTTAAGTGATGGAAGCAATAAAAGGTGAATTACTGAAGTTGAGAAAGTTGACCATGGATTGGAAAGTTCATTAAGTTATTCCCAATCAATAGAGGAAGTTTAGATTGATTTTAGAATATTTTATTTGAGATGAGAAATTATTTATTTGTGTAATTTTTAGATTTTAGGAATAGTAGTGATATCCAAGCTACAACTGGTTTGGAGGAAGATGTTTTGGTTTCTACCACCTTTGTCAAACTCATGTAATTTGCTTTTACCTGGCTGGAGAAAGAACAAGTAAATTAAAGGTCTACAACTTTCATTCTAAAACAGTTATTGCAAAAAGATTGAGAACTTTAATCATTTTTCTCCCTAATGATGTAGAGAAAAACACTAGTCGATGACCTAATCGTTACTCTAAAAGCTTAACAAACATTCAAAAATATATTTCCATTAACGATTTGGATGACTCGTGTCAGTCAAACAGCTGGGTCTTGTGTCCATTTGATTATTTGTTTGTTTACCTAACTTTTCTTCATATTTTGGTTTAATTAGAATAAACTTTCGTCACATCTAATATATAGTGCTATGACATCTACATCCTATTGACCACTAAATATTGCCACCTCTATGACTTACGAGATTTTAAGCACTGAATAATCATTGGTGGCATTAAGACTTGTGAACAACATTACTAACTTAATTGTCATGCTTGGTAAATAATTTTAGTGCCAAAATATTAATGTGTTTGCACACTGGCCGGCCCTGGGGGCAAGCCACCGAAGCCCCAGCTCTAGATCGTACACTAATTTGGGACCCTCGAATTCTAGTAATAGTGGGTCTTATGTTGATAAAATAAAATTAATAAACATATATACATGGCGTACAAATGAAATATTTATTATCAGAAACTAGTTTTAATTGTTTTCTAAATGAATTTGGGCACTTAAGATTTTGCTTAACACCTCAATTTTTTTTTTTATTTAATGTTTGGCGCATTTTTCCATAAGAGCCGGCCGGCCGGCCCTGTGTATGTCATATGTATATCTTTTCTTTTACAACAAAATTTTCATGAACCAAACAAGGTGTTGCAAAACATTAGATTCAATGTTTAATTTTGGTTTATGTCTAAATCAATTAATCAAATGCTTACCAGTTTTCTAATGGCCTTCAATATGCCATATTTTAAAAATAAATAAATAAAAACAAACAAACAAAAAAATAAATTTTTTTAGTTTGATACTCATTAGTTTAAGTTTGACACTCATTTTAAAAATTAATTAAATCTAACCCTTAAACTATGTTAACTATAACGGTCAATGTAATTGATTATCCTTAAATTGTTTAATTATCTTAAAACCCAAATATGTCCTTCACTTTAGACAACATGTGCAAGACATACATGGCTAAAACAAATCCAAATTTCAACAAAAGCGCCATGATCCAGCTATGTGACCAGCCCAAGCGTTGATATTTTGTGTTTTGGAAGACGAGGAAACCAAGACAAGAAAAATGAAACTTGTTCTTCTACACTAGACTACACTACCTCCTAGGAACCCAACCCGGAATCCCAAATAAATATCATCTCAAACAAGATTACTTTCCTACCTTAGTATCATTTCTACTATTTCCCTTGGTGGGTGTTTGTGTTTTCTTCTGGTTTATCTCCTCTTCCTGAACAACAAACTTGAGTCTCACTCAGTCTCAGATACACACAGAGAAAAGTGAAAGCAACCAAAAAATGGCTTTGTCTTCTCCTTCGCTATGGAAGATAACAATTGGATCTCCTCTAACACTTTCTTCACCTTCTTCTCCTTGCAGAACCTCACCTTATATTTCTCTCTCGTCGGCATGAGAACAAGAAGAAGAAACTATGGCATTAACCTCTCTTTGGATCATAATTCTTCTTCAGTGAAAGTTCCTAGGACTGGAACTTAAAGGAAAGGAATTATTGAAGAAGAAAGTGATGATCCAAGTCGGAAGAGGATCATCCATGGATTCAGGAAATGATCAGCTACATCTTCCAACTGCTCGACGAAATGACCGATTGACGCCTCTCTGTGATGAAAGCATGAAATCAATGGGTGACCTTTCCTCGACGTGATTTCAATACATATTGTCCAAACTGATATGGTAGCCTCATCTTGGTTGCACTTCAATGGGGAGTGATAAAATTATTTGTTTGCAGTGTTGGGGTAAAAGAGGGGTATAAATGGTTGTCATAGAGGAGCAGAGAGCATTGTCCAAAGAGATGAAGTGGAGGAGTCGGATCTAGTCGAGACCCATGTAGACCATTGTATTGTTCTACTTTTTAGAACATTGGATCCTGGCTTTTTGATGAATTTTGGACGTGTTTTAGTCAAGGCACATGTTGTCTAAAGCAAGGGTATATTTATATTTTATGATAATTAAACAAGTTAAGGGTAGTCAATAACGTTGACCATTATAGTCAACATGAGTTTGAGGGTTAGACTCAGTTAGTTTTTAAAATGAGTGTCAAACTCAATTAGACTTAAAGTAATGAGTGCCAAACTCAAAAAAAACCAAAAACAATTTTGAGAAAAAACAAAAAGATAGTATCTACCTGTATCTGAGTGTTTCGCCGGATGCCCCCCAACTTTTGTATTCTACATTTAGGTTTTAAAAGTGGCTTGGTGTACCCAATACCACTGCAACGACCTTCGACATCGTTGCTACCACCAACATCATCACATTAGCGTGACCTTTACTACCACCATGATTGTGAATTAACACCCCAATACCACCACCATCATTACCATCATCACACCATCGCCACCACCACCACAACCATCATTGTACCATATATATTGTCACAACTGTCATCCTTGCAACCACCTTCACCGTTGCCATTACCACCATACCACAACCACCGCGACCGTCATAACCATCGTTCTTACCACCACCTTAACTATAAAATCAACCACTTCCATCGTTGCCACTACAATAAACTCAAATGCCCACATGCAATGATATTAGTTTCCATGAAACAACAAAACAACATGAAACTTTTTTAGGAAAATAAAAAATTTTGAATTTTTTCAAGATTTTTTTCCTCGATATTTATTTTCTGTGAAACAAATAGATCTTAACAGAAAACGCTAGGTCGGTGTTACATAGTTTGTGCAACAAAGTTGAAACATCCTAACATATCAGTGTGTAACAAAGAGTTAGTGCAACCGAGCCAAATAATTGAGTACACATAACAACTCCAAAAGAAAGTTGACTTGCATTACAAAGGGGAATATCCCAAACACACTTGCATTACGAGTGCTAACTTGCCACCACATTCCCTTTTACCACCATAGCCATCGACATCCACCTTCTTCCTTTCTCAACTTTCATGTACCACTTCCATCTTGTCCTTCAATGAGTTGTTGAATCATAAGCAGAGAGGAAGAAGTGTCAAATGAAGAATGAAGAAGGTGGTGTGTGTAGTTTATTTATTTATTATTTCACTAGATGCGTAGGAGCCTTATCCTAGATTTTGTTGCTCATTTTAATCCTTGTTTTCTTTGTGCAAAGCAAAGCAAAGGGGAATATTCCAAATACAATTAAACCTTTATAAATTAATACTTGGACCATGAAAATTTATTAATTAATGGAGATATTATTTTATTGATAAATCAATAATTTACTAATTTATGCATTAATTAATAAAAATTAATTTATCAAGAATATTATTTATTTATTGCAAAACTTTGAACACAATGCATGTACTGTATATTGTGATTATAAGAATATTACCTAATTACTGAATTATGAATTATCATTATTCTATGTATTTGTTTAACCATAACAAGTTCATGAATGTAATTAGTCTTATTAAAAAATTCATGGATCATCCATTTTTTGCAACAAACTAAAATTACATCGATATATACTTAATTATTTTTTAGCCAAACCAAGTTCATGAATTTATTATTTAGTCTTATTAAATAGAAGTCATCGATCTATCCAATTTTTGACAAACTAAAATTACATTCGATGTATACATCTTAAATTCAAGGGAATGACAAAGAAGATGAAGTTGAAGACGACAATTATGTACTGGAGCCTGTCTCGCACAAAGATGTACTCAAAGCAACAATCATATTGCATAGTTTTCTCTTGCAATACGAGAACACTATACCAGAGCTCTTATTATATTAAGAAAAGTTAGAGATGAGGTTCAATAAGACATCAATTTCAAGAGGAAGCAAAGCCTCATAATTGAGTCATGTATATATATAATTTTAATGTATAAGAAGATTATTAATTTATATATCAAGTGGGGCCCATTTGTTGTTTAATGTATTATCTTATAAATTTAGTAAATTATTAATTTGTCACAGCGGTCCCAAGTCGGGACTGGGGCAAAATATTATTTAATCAAGGCTTTACTCAACATACATTTTAAAGGTCATGTCTAATGGACGGATCACATTTGTTGACAAACACCAAACCCTTTGTTGAGCATTAGGTCAAAGCCAACCAAACTCTTTTATATAGCCTTTGTTCAAAGTTCAAACCAAAGGGAAACACTTATGGCACTCAAAGAGTTAGGCCACAACATAATACTCAGAGGAGTAATATTGTCCACCTACTTTCTAGACAATAAATATCATTTAGAAGTGTATTTAATTAATTTGTTTAACCAAAACAAGTTCATTAATGTATTTATTAGTCTTAATAATAGAAGTTATCGATCTATCTAATTTTTTTTCAACAAACTAAAATTACATTCAATATATACATCCTAAAATTCATGGAAATGACAGAGAAGATGAAGTTGAAGACTATAGTTTTGTATTGGAGCTTGTCTCAATTCATTGGAATGACAAAGAAAACGATAGTTCTGTACTAGAGTCTGTCTTGCGCAATGCAATCAGGCAACAATCACATTGCATATTTTTCCTTGCAATATGAGAACACTGCACCAAAGTTTCTTAATGCACTAAGAAAAGTTAGAGATGAAGTCCAAGAAGACCTCAATTTCAAGAGGAAATAAGTAACATTGGAGTCATATTTTACAAATACCTTCTAATTGAGTCATGTATATATATAATTTTTTATGTATAAGGAAATTATTAATTTATATATCAAGTGGGACCTATGTGTTTCTTTTTAAATGTATTATCTTATAAATTTAGCGAATTATCAAATTTACCAAATTGGTCCCAAGCAGGACCAGCCAAAAATATTATTTAGTTGAAGTTATTAATTTAACGAAGTTATACTATATAGTGTTTGGCACCGGCATGCATTTTAAAGGTCATGTCGAACGGACGGACCACGTTTGTTGATAAACACCAAATCCTTTGTTGAGCATTTGGTCGAAAGCTACCAAACTCTTCGGTATAGGCTTTGTTCACCCCAAAGGGAAACACTTGTGGCACTCAAAGAACTAGGCCTCATAGTGCCTCAACATAATACTATGAGGAGTATTGCCCGCCTACTTTCAAGACAGTAAAATCACTTAGATGTATTCGCCATTCTGTATTTTACATCACTAAACAATAAACTGATTGTGAATACACCGAGTACTACTCCGCGTAAACTTCCCAAACAAAAATTATGACAAAAGCCCAAACTAAAATTCAAACTATAGAGTAAGATGGGGAAGAAAACAACCAGCCTCAGAAAGTCACAAGACTCACACCAGTACAGTAGTAACAACGCAAGGCAAGGCAAGGCAAGACGGCAGTATCATCCCATCATTCACACAACCTTACTACCTTACACGGCAACCCCTAATATCAAACATCCACAAAAATCCTTTAATGTCATTTTCTTCTTCTATCTTCATCAAGACCAGAAATTTCTTTGTTATCCGTCCAACACGTAGACATGCCAAGATGGTTCTACATAGCACTTTGAGTGTGACTCGTAACTTTATATATATTTGTTGAGAGTAGTTAAAATTTTGCAGGGTTGTCTATATTGAATTTCATCCAGAGTTTTGAGTTTGACTATAAAAATAAACGCTACAACAAGATAAATTTTCTTACAAGTTTTCTTATAAATACAAATTAATACATCACATAAACATACAGCTATAGAGATACATAGAAGAGTTTTATATTAACAAAGAAAGAGAAGATAATGAAGTTGGGAGAAGAAGATCAGAAAAGGCAACAGAGAAGAGAACCTCATCCTTTACTGAGAAGGGGAAGGAGACAGAGCTCTTACACTCATGGGTTCTCTTCCAATGAACTCAAATCACTGGCTTCTATTTGTGAAGCTTTCATACCTCCTCTAACATTTGAGTCACCCAACAAGGCCATCCAATCCTTCTTTCTTGCTTCAGGTTCTCAATCACCCATACCAGATGAGGTGAAGTAGTAACAATGAAAAATTCACTTTAGTCCATTATTGCTTCAATGGGTATGACTTAAAAAGTTTGTACATCTATTTTACTGTTATTTTTGGAGGACAGATTGCAGAGCTAATGGTGAACAAGTGTCTCCCAGAGGCTTTGTTCATGGTGAGAGCGGTCTTAAAGACGTTGTCCACAAGATTGGGGACTCTATTGCTATGTGGATTCATCTGTATCAGTGGGGATTTCCCATTCATCACAAAATTCTCAGATATGTCGATAAGCAACAGAGAAAAAGTTTTGCAGAATTGGTCAAGAGCGCGGCACTTGAAAATTTTCAGGCTCATCTTCATGATCTTCAAACTTCTATGCTTCTTCACCTTCTTCTCCTGGGTAAGTCTCCTGACTATATTATTAGATTAAGGGGAAATCTTTTGTTTACTTTCAGTAGATTCTTATATGCCTTGGTATTCTTTTGATTTATTTTTAGTTTGCAAATGATCTTTTGTTGAATCTGTCCACTCACAAACACGCCACTATCTTTAAACAATAATGGTACACTTCAATGTCATCGTTTTCACCATCCTATTTCATTAGATTATGGACTATGATAACGCGGCATGGACCTATTGATGAGAAAGTATAACCTCATTTTCAAAAAGATGATTGAATGGAGCCAAACTCTCGGCTGTGATTAATTAGTAAAAAATATACTAAAAACACAGTGATCTACAAATATTCTGCCTACAGTAATTGATGAATACTTGGTCAGTCTTTGCTCATATTAAAATCTAACCCTACCTATTATTAGTCAATGTAAATTCGGAACCATGGTTAACCACTATGAATGAGCCTGTAAGCATCAAATGGTGACACTTGGTATATATTTGATGGATCACCAACAAGTTTCTCCGTGGTGGAAATTATTTTCTTAGGGTGCAAGGTAGGAATGTTATCATTTTTCAACCTCTAGTAAACTTTTTTCTCTCCGTCTCTATTCTTGTACTTTTACGAAAGTTTAAGGGTATCTTTGCATAAACTTCGATTTCGTAGAATGTGACCCGTCTAACAAACTTTCTTAAGATTGTTGATGATCATCAACCTAAAAATATAGGAATAAAGTTCTCAAGTTTCTCATAAACTTGAAATTTTGTACTAGTAGCTAATGAAATCAAACACAGATAACTCTAGAAGCTGGGGCTCTGTTCACCTTTGGACACAAACACTATTCCATTCTCAGGGGAAGCTTGCCTTAGTCGTCATGCAATTGAAGATAACGTTGATAGCTTGTATTGGAACACCCTTATGAAACCAACCAAAAGCTGCTTTTGGTACTTGACTAGTTTGGTGCTTACTGTAGTTGTACCTGTTGTTACCCAGTAAAACATATATATTGTAGCTCCAACCCTCAGTTTCTAGTTTAGCTTGATATATGAAATAATTCACTTTTAGGATGAATGACAAGTTTTCAGATATATCCACTGAACAGTAACTGATAAAATTCTTCTTTCAAGTTTTTAACTTGTTGCCTGGTTTAGAAATTTTTTGCCTTTAATCTGCTCTTTGTTACTGAGAATTTATTTGTTGCAGACTGATGAAAACTCACACAACCCAGCATGGGATGCAATGGGATATTATGTAGACTCTAACAGGAGCACAACCGAGCACAGAAAGGAAAGGCCTCTGGAGAAAGGAATTGTTGAAACAATGCATCAGACTGATTCAAACCTCATTCAATCTCTCTCCCAAAGGGGACTCAAAGTCACAGAAGACCGAGAACACAATCTTTACAAGATTGAATGTGATGTTGTAATTGTTGGTTCTGGATGTGGTGGAGGTGTTGCTGCTTCAGTTCTCGCCAAGTCTGGCAAGAAGGTTGTTGTCCTGGAAAAGGGGAACTACTTTGTACCAGATGATTATTCCTCTCTAGAAGGTCCATCCCTGAATCAATTATACGAGACAGGAGGGATGTTAGCAAGTGTCAATGGAGACTGTCTAATATTAGCAGGCGCAACAGTAGGAGGTGGCTCAGCAGTGAACTGGTCTGCTTCCATCAAAACACCAAGCGCAGTACTGAGAGAGTGGGCCAAGGTACAGAGAATTCCATTCTATGGGAGCTCTGACTATCTCTCTGCCATGGACACTGTGTGCAAGAGGATTGGAGTAACGGAGACCTGTGACTTGGAAGGTTTCCAGAATCAAGTTCTGCGAACAGGGTGCAATAAACTTGGTCTGAAAGTTGAATATGTTCCACGGAATTCATCAACGGGTCATTACTGTGGCTCTTGCTCTTATGGTTGTAAGACTGGAGACAAAAAAGGGACAGATTCTACTTGGCTTGTCGATGCTGTAAACCGTGGTGCAGTGATATTAACTGGGTGCAAAGCTGAGAAGTTCATGTTAGAAAAAAACAAGTCTGACAGTACTAAACAGAAGAAATGCTCGGGAGTGATGGCAACAGGTCTTAATAAAAACATCACAAGGAAACTACTTATTCAAGCTAAGGTGACAGTTTCGGCTTGTGGCTCTCTCTTGACACCCCCTCTAATGATCTCTAGCGGGTTGAAGAATCCTCACATTGGAAAGAATCTTCATCTCCACCCTGTTTTGATGGCTTGGGGATATTTTCCCGAATCAATGACAGAGGTTAAAGGAAAAACATTTGAAGGAGGAATAATCACATCACTGCATAAGGTAGAATCCGCAGAATCTAGACTCCAGGCAGTCATTGAGACCGCTACACTTATGCCTGGTTCGTATGTTTCATTGTTCCCCTGGGTGTCTGGACTTGACATGAAGGAGAGTCTTTTGAAGTATGCAAGGACCGTTCACTTATTTCCGCTAGTAAGGGATCAAGGATCAGGCGAAGTGAAGGAGGAAGGCAAAGTAACTTACAAACTCGGCGAACTAGACAAGGAGAGTATGAAGACAGGACTTCGACAGGCCTTCAGGATTTTGATCGCAGCTGGAGCAGTGGAGGTGGGTACACACCGGAGTGATGGACAGAGAATTAAATGTGATGGACTCAGGGAGGAGGAATTAGACGAGTTCTTGGACACTATAACAACAGAAGGTGGACCAAAGTCGAATGGGGATAACTGGGCAATCTATTGTTCAGCTCATCAGATGGGGAGTTGTAGGATGGGTGCTACAGAGGAAGAAGGTGCAGTTGATGAAAATGGGGAGAGCTGGGAAGCCGAAGGATTATTTGTCTGCGATGCAAGTGTCCTGCCAAGTGCAGTCGGAGTCAACCCCATGATTACCGTCCAGTCCACTGCATACTGCCTCTCCAAGAAAATTGCAGAATCCTTGAATAAGAAAAAAATGCCTTGAGATAATTAGGTTCGTTTCTTTTCTTCAATTAATAGATCATACCCATATGTATTTGTATAATTCAAATACATTGATATCAAGTAAACTTAGTCTAACCAGCGGGTTTAGCAGCAAAACAATTATCACTTGGCCTCCATTGGGTACACGGTAAAAGAATGCATATGCAAAACTTTACGGCACTGATAAAAGCTTATGTGCTTGGTTGACTTCACTGGAAATTGAATTTGGGCCATCCGCATCTTCTAGTTATTAAATCTTGCAAAACTAAGGGACAAAATCTCTGCATTAGTTTGCAAAACTTTCATTATCTTCTCTTTCTTGAATTATGTTACCAACTTCTTCATAGACACCCTAACCACCACCATATTTTGTATCCATCACAGCTTCAACCTCCACCACCTCAACTATCACAACATAACCACCATAACCACTTCACTACTATGAACAACAACACCTTCACAACTACAGAAACCACCACCCTTATAGCACCATTATATCCACCGCCATCACAACCACCCACAATGGTATAACCACCAGAACCACCGCCATTTTCAGCCACCACCATTCGCATTCGGAGCCAATACAACCACCATAACCCCCACCATCTTTGCAGCCACCGCTAGCTCAACCACAACATGCCACAATTACAGCTACTAATGTCATCACCACAACTACTAACTAATGTCATCACCACAACTACGTACCATGAAAAAAAATCAAATACTTGTCCAGCTTTGCATTGATTTTCTTTGATTACTAGCTAATGCCCATAAAGTAATGCATTGCAAACCAATGCATTTGCATTTTTTTGCAAAAAACATTAATCTACACCAAGCAAGGCCTTGGTGAATACCTTTTATTTGTTGTTATGTCATGCAATAAGAACGGATTAGCACAAAGCAATTAATTGTTCTCAAAGTAAAACAAAGCTTTCAACTGACTCAAATATAGATTGAGATTCCATAGGGGCGTTGGACAATAAGATAATAAATCCAAAACCGTGTATTTGTTTAATTTGGCTAGTTGGCAAAAAAAAAAGCCACCTAATTATCTAAATCAAGCAAACTACTGTAATATGATTGAATGAATAATTCCTATCACTTTGGGGTTTATTAGTACTCAATATTACCGGCATGCTATTACCTGCCGGTTTTCGTAATTCATTTTGATTTCATCAGAGTTGTTTCACTTGTTACACTGCTCAATGCTTTTTTTTCTCAAAACTATTATGAGAAAGACAAGTCTATCCAACATTTATCAACAGAGAATATAAAAGCGCTGAGAATAAAAGCCTGTAAGAATACTCCATTGAATTGTAAAATCATAGAACCTCCGCCTCCATTAAATAAACAGAATTTTTCAGCTTTATTCAGCTCTTTTACCAATCGGATTTCCATTCGGAATCTTGGTGGTGTTGCGTATTTTGCCATTACATCTATACTCAAGATTAAGAAAAGCACAATGAATCCGTTACCAAGAAAAATAAAAATAAAAAAATGTCAAACCAACACCATAGGCATGGAAAAAGTTCCTTCAACTTTTTATAGCTGTAACTGCTTTCTCAGCTGCATCATCCAGATCTTCTGCAGTAATTAGTGTCATTCCACTTTCCTATACATCAGCCGCATCAAACAAAATACCCAATTCAATTTGGGGGACAACAATGATTAGGAAGCCATTGTACAAAAAGAGATAAACATGCATTTTACCTTCAGAATTCTCTTCCCTTGATCGACATTGGTGCCTTCCAGACGAACAACAACTGGTACTTTCAAAGCAACCTTTGAACAAAACAAAAAATTAGGATAAAACATAAAATCTGATATGGCAGGGTTAAAAGGTCATTACAGGGAGAGAATTACAAAAATCAAAATTCCAGACCAAATAAGGATGACAATCACATTTGTGCAAAGACAGATTCCCGTTATTAAAGCAATTGCTAACAAAACTGTAATGTTGAAGTTCTTTAGTTTCAAGTTGCTACTCGAAGGGGAAAAATATCAATCTTAATTAGTTGCAAGTTCAATCTTGATACATAGTCAACCGATCACACATTAGTTCACTCGAGAAATGGAAAGGATGGAACATTTGGTGTAGTTCATACTCACTGAGAAAGAATCCCAACAATTTTCAAAGAAATAAAACATAAGACAGTAATTACCTGCTTAGCAGCATTTACGATTCCACTTGCTATCACATCACACTTCATGATACCCCCAAAAATGTTAACCAGAATGGCTTTCACTTTGTCATCTGATGTCAATATCTTGAATGCTTCTACCACCTATTCAGCAGTAAAGAAAACAAAACTCAGAACAGGATTAATATATGTTTCAGAATCTAATGTCAATGTATCGTAAATCTATTTTTAGTAGAGATGCACCGTAAAGAAAATAACGGAAATATATTGTAAAAAAATTTGATCGTGTATCCGTTTCTTTTAAGGCTGGACTACATACTGGTCCATAGGAGTAGTCAGATATATTAAGATAACTGACTATTAGTAATGGCATTTAGCATGCATATTATTCCGGTAGTGGGTAAGTTTAGCAATATTAGTATTAGTGATATTGTGTCATTAGACATATTTAGTAACAGCCCGTAATACTTGGGGCATTGGTTTCCAATTAGATTTAGGTTAATTAGCTTGTCATATAAGTTAGGAATATTATAAATAAAGCAAGGAACAATTCCTTGTTCTTCAATTCGAATTGTAACTTCAAGAAAACTAGGATTATTTGCATGAATAAACTAGGGTTTCATTTTCTTTCGTTCAAATATTAATTAATCTGATTACATGAAGTTATCCGTCGTGCGTGATAACGTTCCATAGAGGTTTCGATGAGTGTTTCGAACCACACATGACCAGGTTAAAGAGAACAGAATGGGGAGTGGAAGTGAAAGCGATGACATCTCACCAATCCAAAACAAAAATGGAGGTCGACCAGAGGGCTCCCTCCCCATTGCGGGGCAATGGGGGCGTTGTTTCGTTGCCTCCGTCGCGATGTTGTTTCGCAAACATTCATATTTCTGAATTTTTCTATCTTTCAGCTTCTTCCTCATTTTCTCGGAAGCTCTTAATGATGATGATGCTTGGCAAGAACACAATATTTTCACACTCGATGTAGCTGTCAGGGGAAGATTTGTAGCATGATTATTGGTTGAGGATCCAGTGAGAGAACTTGATGTCCAAATTAATGGTGGATACCTTAGGGTTGAAAGAGGAACCCCTTATTGTGCATTTTGCAGTAGGATGATTGGACCTAGGTAAGAAGGTAAGAGCGACCACGAAGTGCTTAGTTCCTTTCTCTATTGGGCAGTATAAGGATCGGGTTTGGTGTACTGTGATTCCGATGAATATTTGTCATTTGCTGTAAGGGAGACCTTGGCAGATTCAATGGTGACCGATTCATAATGGACATATGAACACTTATAGTTGAAGGACACAAATTTATACTACAGTCGCTTCATCCTACACCTGCGAAAACGTTAGTGTATGGAGTTGATATGAGAATACGACAGGAGCACGCCCCTATAGTTGTAGTATAGGAAATCCTTGATGATATGTATGCGCCAGTACGATCACTTCACCATTTCAGTTACCAGATTTTCTCATTCCATTTCATATGCAGAAATCTCTTGCCACATGGAGAGATGTTTGCAGTGAGGGTGGCGAGTCTTTGCCTCCATTGTGAAATATTCAACATGTCATTGAGTTGGAACCAACAGCGTTTATCCCTAATAGACCACATTATCGCATGACCCCTAAGGAACACGAGGAGTTACAACTGCAGATGACTACACTTAGCAAAAGGCTACATTCGAGAGAATGTGCCGCCAAGTACAGTTCCCATTTTGTTAATATCCAAGAAGGATGACTCTTTTCGTATGTGTGGATTCGCAAGCCATTAATAAGATCACAGTCAATTACCGTCTTCCAATTCCAAATCTGGAAGATGTGATTGATACTTTGCAGGGTATCATGGTATTTATCAAGTTTGATCTTAAAAGCGGCTACCATCAGATTCGCATGCAGCCATTAAATGGAAGACAACCTTTAAGACGAAAGAAGGTTTGTATGAGTGGTTAGTCATGCCATCTGGGTTGTCCAACGCCCCTTCAACATTTAAGTGGATAGATGACACGCATTCTACAACCTTTTATTAACAAATTTGTTGTAGTTTACTTCAATGACATCCTTATCTTTAGTCGCACAAAGGACAAACACTACAGCATGTTCGGACTCTTTTAGAAGTTCTGCGAGACCATAAATTTTATTTGAATATGAAATGTGTTTTCATGGTCTCTTCGGTGACCTCTTGAAGTATGTGATGTCAGGAGGGGGGATATTTGTTGATCAATCTAAGGTAACTGCTATTCGAGATTGGTTGTCCCCACATGTTCTTACCAGATACTCAGTTTTCATGATTTTAGCTTTATTATAACACCACTTTTCATGATTTTAGCTTTATTATAACACCACTGAGAATGATGTACTATTTTCTTGGACTGTTAACTACCAAACTGCTTTTGATACTATTAAGCTTAAGATGACCACTTTTCCAGTTATAGCAATGCTAGATTTTGGAAAGATCTTTGAGTTATTTTGTGACGCGTGTAAGACAGGTGTGGGAGAGTAATGTCACAAGAGGGACGACAAGGCTTATTCTACATATATAATGGATAAGTTGAATTATTCTACGAATGATGTTGAAAGCTCAATTGAATTATTCTACATATAATGTTGAATTGTTTGTTGTCGTCAAGGAAGCATGGACACGAACACGTGCGTCGTGTCCGACGCAAACATGACACGCTGACTAGACAATTTTCCAAAAGCTAGGACTCGGGGACACATCGACACGTCATACTATTTTTTCAGTAAGTCATAAACATTTAAATAATAATCTAATAAAGTCTCTTTTTAGAGTGTCTTGAAAAAACTCTGTAGAAAAAAAAATAAAGTAGAGAAAAAGTATAATAAAGAAGAAGTAGAAGAGAGAAAAAGCAAATTAGAGAAAAAGAAGCAAAGACTAAAAAGAAGCAAAGACTAAGAAAAAGCATAGACTACCTCTAATGCTTTAGTGGTTTTTTGCCCTATTTATCTGAAATCACAATTGAAAGAGTCATTCACTCCAGATGGATCAACAACCATTAAATTAGGTGGTTATTTGCAAACATCTAAAAATTAAAAATTAAAACAAAGTTGATTTTCGAGTCTTGACTGTGTCCTGACCATGTTTTGAGTGTATCGGAGGCGTGTCCGACACGTTGACAACATTGACCATGTGTCTAACACCTGCCGACATGTTGAGCAAGTATTCGACGCGCATCGGTGGCATTCGATTGAGTGTCGATATCGGATACGTGTCGAACATGGATACAAGTTTTCAAAGAGTTTATGCTTCCTTGGTTGTCATCCAAGCACTGCGTCATTGGAAACATTATCGTGAATTTGTGTTCATTCTGATTATGAAGCTCTTCGTTTCCTTAACTCGCAAAGACATGTCAGTGGTCAGATTAGTAAGTGGGTCAATGAAGTTCAAAACTTCACCTTCATTGTAAGGCATGTTAAAGGGGTCTCACAACCGGGTAGCCAATGCACTTAGCCGCCATGCAGATTGTCTGGTTGTTATGTGTACTTTTGTTGACGAGTTCGATGAGTTAGCAGCATTATATGGATCTGGTCCTTTCATTGGTCATGTATATCTTGCTTGTCATGTTGTTGCATATCAGTCAGGTGATTTTCTTTTGCAATATGGCTTCTTATTTTGTGGTAAAGTGTTTTGTATTCCTACTTCTCCTACGCGAGAGAAGGTGATTGTTGAGCTTCATAGAAAAGGTTTGGGTGGCCACTCAGGTATCAGCAAGATGCGTTTATTATGGGAATGCTACTTTCAGCTCGCTATGCAATCTGATGTTAATACCTTTTGTGCAGAAGTGTTGTGTCCCAGACTGCTAAGGGATGGATGACAAACTTTGGTTTGTATACACGTCACCCACTCCAGAGAGACCGTGGTTGGATATTTCCATGGATTTTGTTTCAGAGTTCCTGGCATCACAAGGTTACAATTCAGTTTTTGTGGTGGTTGACCGTTCTTCCAAAGTTGCTTAGTTTATTCGTTGTCAGAAATTGATGATGCACCACGTCGCTAATTTATATTTTCAGGAAGTGATTCGCCTTCATGGTGTTCCTCGGAGCATAGGCAGTTTTGGAAGACTTCGAGGCAGCGTTTGCATTGTTCTATGAAGTTCTACACTGCATTTCATCCGAAGACAGATGGACAGACAGCGGTTGTTAATAAGACCTTACTGACATATTGAGTTGTTTGGTAGATGAACATGGCGGTTTTTGGCTTTTGTTTTGCCTCATGCGGAGTTTGAATAATAATACAGCGAACAAAAGTACGGGGCATTCGGTTTTCCAGATTGTGAATGGTTTTTCTCTTTTTGTTCCTATTGATTTGGCACATGTGACTAGCATGGGCTCGGTGAGTAGCGACGCAACTGTAAAGGCTGAGTAGATGAGTTTGATTCAAGAGCAAGTTCGAAGTCTTTTGAAGAAGTATATGATAAAGGGCGTTGTGGATAGCCACACGCACTTTTGTTTCATTTGAACCAAGTGATTTAATTATGGCCTTTCAAAAGGGTCAGCGGCGGATGGGGAAGGGCTCGAAACTCATGATGAGGCGCATTGGCCTTTTTCCAATGTGCGGCGGATTGGCGATAATGCTCACGAGGTCAATTTTCCAAATAGCTAGGATGCACCGTACAATTAACCTGGGTAGCTAAATCGTTTCGCGGTTGCTTCGCGGTCCAGGACCGAATTACAATTAATCGAAAATAATCGGATTTAATCAATTTTTTTTTTTTAAATCATATATTTTTAAAATTTAATCATGGTCATATGCAAAAATAATTAATTAATCAAAATATTATAAATTTGTAATTATATTACTTCACTAATTCATACAATGAACTTAAATTTGCAGGTTGGAACTAGTTACCTGGGTTGCTTGTTTAGGAACAACAAGAAGAAGCAAGCAATAAAAACAACAACTCAATTTAATGCTCACAAGCAATTGAACATGCACAGCATTTACAAGGAATGAGCAAATTTGAACATAAAAAATCAGAACATGGCATACCCACAAAGCAAATATAAACACTGAAATGGGGGTTCAATCAGAGGCTCATGATGCTCAAATTACAGGAAAAAAAAAACACAAAAAAAGGAAGAATAAGATATCTGAAATAAAGAATTTTCAACATCAGAAATCAGACATGCTATACCCACAAAACATGGCTCGTGATGGCTAAATTTTAACCCAAAAAAAAAACACTAAAAAAAGGAAGAAGAGATCCAACATACCTTTGATTTGGTTTGAAGGAAGGTAGGAAAAGGGAGAGCCATCCTGATCTGCTTCTTCTTTGGTTTTTTTTCCCCTTTCTTCTTCAGTTCTTCGCTGTGTATACCCATTTCTTCTTCTTCCCGATTTTTCTACAGTTTACTTAGAGAAAATTAGAGAGGAATGTCAGTCCCTTTTCCGGACTTCGAATCCAATTAGGGATCTGAAAGAACAAGAAGAACAAATCTGAAAGATCTCCTTCAGTTCAGATCCTTCAGCTCCTTCAGTTCTTCTTCCAAGGTACATCTTCTTATTCTCAATCTTCACTTCTTCGTCGTTCGTTCTTCTTCCTTCATTCTTCTTCTTTAAATCTCTGCAAAAATGAATCGATTATGTTTTTTTAATAAAGACGATAAATCGGCGAGTCAACTCGGCCGATTATGCAGTGACTCGCCGATTTTGGGTCGATTTATCTGAGTCCGTGAAGGCCTAGCGAGTTTACTCAATTTGAAACGGTCCAGTCCCGTTTTTCGATTAATGGCCGATTTAGTAACACAGCAATTAACATTGTTGATCTCACTCCGTTCCGTGGTGATGTTGTACCTCCCATTCTGCTACCAATAGCGCATTCCCTACCTCCACCCAATGTGACAAATCGTGTGGAGAGCATTATTGAGTTCTGGCATTAATCGTTTCAACAATGTACTCAGCCAGTTTTTGGTTCAATGGAAGGGACAACCTGCTTCCGACAATTTATGGATTTTTTATCAGTATCTGGAGCTTTTGATTACCTATGTGCGTAACTTGAAGTCAAGTTCTTCATAACCGGGGGAGGATGATGGTATTTAGCATATATATTATTATAGTATGTGGATTAGTCTAGCAATATTGTAATTAAGCTTATTTTGTAACAACCCATAATAGTTAGGGCATTGGTTTTCAATTAGGTTTAGGTTAATTAGCTTACCAAATAAGTTTGAAATATTATAAATAAGGCAAGAGATCGTTCCTTGTTCTTCAGTTCGAATTGTAACTTCAAGAAAACTAGGGTTTTTTGCATGAATAAACAAAACTGTGCGGATCGGGTCGTTACAGAATGGTATCAGAGCCTGACCCGGCCGGAAGTGTGCCACGTGGAGGTGGGCCCTCGGGCAACGTGGACGTTGTGCCTGTGTGGCCAACGAGGACGTTGGGCCTTAAGGGGGGTGGACTGTGAGACCCTTGTGTGAGCGGACCTGAGGGGGAGGGTGAAGGTGAGGGTGACGGTTGGAGCCCAATAGGCCCAACAGGCATGTGGATCCCAAGAGGGGTTGGGCTAGCTACCAAGAGGGATCATAGTCCCACACAAGGATGCACCGACTCTCCGAAAACCCCCCGAATCACGCGTCAAATACATGTCGGACACGGATTCGCGTACGACACGCGCTGGACACGTATTGGACACGGGGTCAACGGTCAAAATTCGTTGACTGATCTGGACACGGTCCAGACACGGTCCAGACTCAGTCAGACACGGTCCGGAGGTAGTCAAAATTCGTTGACTACGAAAATGTTAATTTCGCACGATTCTTCCTCCCTCCCACACAGACCGAGTCAGAGCAGAGAAAAAAAAAAAAAAAAACCCGAAACCCTAACTCAGAAACCCTTTCGCAGCCATCGATCGATCGATCGATCGTCAAGACTGATAGAGACGGAGGAGAAGAGATCAACAGATGGAGTGGAGGAGAAGAGATCAGATCATGGCATCCTCATCGACACCAGGACCAGGTACGTTCGATCTATTCGATCGATCGATTTCTTTTTTCTTTTCTTTTTTTTCCTGAGATGTAGAGATCGATCGATCGTTCCTGTTATGTGAGTTGCTTCATCGACCCTCGATTGAGATCGAAATCGATTTCATCGATCGATTTAATCGATTATTCGATTTCTGTTTTTTTTTTTTTTTCTCTGCTAGTATTCTCTGAATCTCTGCAAGTGGGTATGTTTTTTTTTTGAAATTTCAGCGATTTCAACAATCGATTTAATCGATTATTCGATTTCTGTTTTTTTTTTTTTTTTTTTCTCTGCTAGTATTCTCTGAATCTCTGCAAGTGGGTATGTTTTTTTTTTGAAATTTCAACAATCGATTCGATTCATTCGATTTTTTTTTTTTTTTTTTCCTGCAACTGCAAGTGTATGAAACTTCCTGCGATTCGTTTTTTCTTGCAAGTGTATGTTTTTTCTTGAAGTGTATGAATCTCTGCAAGTGTATGAATCTCTGAATCTCTGCAAGTGTATGTTTTTTCTTGAAATTTTTTTTCCTGCAAGTGTATGTTTTCCTTCCTTGCACCTATTTGCTGGAAAGTGAAAAGTGAAAACTAAATAAGAAATTAAAATTGGTTTTAGCAGGCCAAGGAACTGGGGATGATCTTTGGAAGCATGTGACAAGATTAGGAAAACCAAATGAAGGTGGGGGAAATCTTAGATGGAAGTGTAACTATTGTCAGAAAGAATATACAGGCTCTCTTACTAGATTGAAGCACCACTTGTTGAAGATAAGTGGTCATGGGATAGCTATTTGTGCCAAAATCTCCCCCATACAACTTAGAGAGGTGCAAAAATTTATTGATGAAGCTGCATTGAAAGCAGAAAGTTCAAGGATACGAAGTGTTCCTTTACCTCCTTCAGTGGGATCAAGTAGTCACCCTCACCTGAGTTCAAGTAGTGGGGGGGTTGGCCCTTCAGTTCCACTTTCATACAATGAACAGAGGAAGAGGAGAGCCATTACTAATCCTATTGCACATGCGTTCAATATGAGTGAGCGACAAGAGTTGGATGCTTTGATTGCAAGGGCGTTCTACTCAGCTGCCTTGCCATTCAACCTTGCAAGGAATCCATATTTTCAGGAGGCTTTTACCTTTGCAACGAATAAAGCAAAGTCTATTAGTGGTTACAAGATTCCTGGGTATAATGCATTGAGGACGAAATTGCTTCAAAATGAAAGGAGCAACATTGAGAGGTTGTTGGAGGGAACAAAGTCCACATGGGTTACTAAAGGGGCAACAATTGTTTGTGATGGGTGGACTGATTCTCAAAGGAGGCCTCTCATTAATTTCATAGTGATTAATGAGGGTGGTCCAATGTTCTTAAAGGCTGTGAACTGTGAAGGGGAATACAAAGACAAGTTCTTCATTGCTAATTTGATCAAGGAAGTTGTACATGAGGTTGGGCCAAGGAATGTCGTTCAAGTTATAACCGACAATGCTCCAGTTTGTAAGGCTGCAGGTTTACTTGTTGAGAGCGAGTATCCTGAGGTTTTTTGGACACCTTGTGTAGTTCACACTCTCAACCTTGCCTTGAAGAATATATGCGCTCCAAAGAACACGACTGCAAATGAAAAGGCCTACAGTTTGTGTAGTTGGATTATTGATGTTGTTGGGGATGGGGTGACGATCAAGAACTTTATCATGAACCATTCCATGAGGTTGCACATGTTTAATGAGCATTCGAGATTGAAGTTGCTTTCCATAGCTGAGACACGCTTTGCTTCAAGCATAATTATGCTGAAGTGGTTGAAAGACATTAAAAGTAGCATCCAAAGTATGGTGATTGGAGATAAGTGGGATTCCTATAAGGAAGATGATGTTGACAAAGCACGGATTGTGAAAGGAATACTATTGGATGACTTGTGGTGGGACAAAGTGGATTATGTGCTTCGTTTCACAGAGCCTATTTATTCAATGTTGCGGAGGGCTGATACAGATAAGTGTTGTCTTCACTTGGTGTATGAGATGTGGGATGTTATGATTGAGAAAGTGAAACAAGTTATTTATCGTCATGAAGGAAAGGAAAATACTAGTGAGGAGGAGTCAGAGTTTTTTTCAGTGGTGCATCAGATATTGGTAGATCGATGGGAGAAAAACAACACACCACTGCATTGCTTAGCACATTCCTTGAATCCAAGGTAAATAATTCCATTGTTTTTAATTTTTTATTCTACTTATTTTTTATTTGGGACATTGCTAATATTAATATATAATATAGGTATTATAGCACCGAATGGTTGGAAGAGGATCCTAATCGTATTGCGCCACACAAAGATCCTGAGATTACAAATGAGAGAAATATATGTTTCAAGAGATACTTTCCTCTAATTGAAGACAGAAGAGTGGTTGTTACAGAGTATGTAAAGTTTTCAACTGCTGCTGGGCAGTTTGCAGAAAGTGATGTTATACAGAATAGAGCATACCTAGATCCTGATGTGTGGTGGGTTGCTCATGGTACCAGTGCACCTAATCTCTTGAATATTGCTTTGAAGTTACTTGGCCAACCTTGTTCTTCCTCATGTTGTGAGAGGAATTGGAGCACATATAACAACATCCACTCATTAAAAAGGAACAAATTGACCCCAAAACGAGCTGAAGATTTAGTGTATGTGCATTCCAACCTTCGTCTTTTGTCAAGAAGAAAACAAGAGTACCAAAAAGGTGAGACAAGGATGTGGGATGTCACAGGAGATACTATTGATTCGTTGGATTTGGATGCTACTGGAGTGCTTGAGATTGCCAGTCTTTCGCTTGATGAACCTGAGCTAGAGGCTGGACTGTTGGATGCAGAAAATGTGACAGTGGATGAGCTAGTTAATGAAGAAAAGATCTAGCCGCCTTGCTGGTGACTGGTGAGTTTTTAAAATTATCAATTTACAGTATCAAGTTAATGAAATTATATGAGTATGACTTGACTACTTTATGAGATTTACAGTATCAAGTTAATGAAATTATGCTTTATGAGTATGACTTGACTATTTGAGCAGTTGAGCTTGACTTTATGATGCATTTGTAAATTTGAATGAATGAATTTGAATGTATTATTGATATGTTTGAATTTGATGAATTACAAAAAATATATATTAAAAAATTAAGTTTGACCGTGTCGCCGATCCTATTTTTTTGAAAATTGCCGAGTCGCCGTGTCGTGTCCGTGTCCGAGTCCGTTCATCCTTGGTCCCACATCGCCTGGGTGCGGGATGGTTATGTGCTATATATGTGCGAGGTTGGATCCTCATAGTAAGAGGCCTTTTAAAGCCGTGCGGGCCGGTTGGACCCAAAGCGGACAATATCTTACTGTGCGGATCGGATCGTTACAGAATGGTATCAGAGCCTGACCCGGCCGGAAGTGTGCCACGTGGAGGTGGGCCCTCGGGCAACGTGGACGTTGTGCCTGTGTGGCCAACGAGGACGTTGGGCCTTAAGGGGGGTGGACTGTGAGACCCTTGTGTGGGCGGACCTGAGGGGGAGGGTGAGGGTGAGGGTGAGGGTTGGAGCCCAATAGGCCCAACAGGCCTGTGGATCCCAAGAGGGGTTGGGCTAGCTACCAAGAGGGATCATAGTCCCACATCGCCTGGGTGCGGGATGGTTATGTGCTATATATGTGCGAGATTGGATCCCCATAGTAAGAGGCCTTTTAAAGCCGTGCGGGCCGGATTAACTTATTTATATGATGATATTCACTGCGCCTAATCTATCAATTAAAATGGGACAAACATGCAGATAAACATTAAAAATGGGACAAGGCTAAGCGCTTGAGAAAATTACAAACCTATCACAACACTAAAGGAAGACTATTTAGACAATAATATCATCTCTTGTATGTTGTTTCTTTGCTTTGTGATTTCAGTAATATCTTCTCTTTTATTCTTAATATATTTGTTGGTTGTTTGACTGGTAAAAAAGAAATAAAAAATACACACATGAAATTTGATCTGGAAGCCCCAAGTAATACCCAGATACCCCAATTCAACAAGGCTTTACTGCAGATACTCCAATTCCACACCAAGGCTTTGATTTATGGGAGACTTCAGTCTTTTGTCCTTTATTTAATATAGAAAATGGGCGAATAGTGTCCAAAAAAAACACTCTTTTCTCCTATTTTCTTCTTCTATCCTGAACTCAGGATGATTTGATCTACAAACCAACTGAAATCTCAACCAAAGATAATAGAATAACAAAGATAACAGAAAACTTTCTCTTCACAACTTAGTGAAAGAGACCTAACATTTCATTTACTCAAATCCCGCCTTACAACCATTCTTCTCACCTATTTAACTACAAGGATGTGGTCCATTGACTTGCATTTTGTCATTGGTATTAGTTTAGTTTTGATTGGGTTTAAAGGTGATGGGAGGCTTAAGATTTGAATTAGAAGTAGTCAGATCCTTATTGGAGGGGGTTGAAGTGAGGAAATAAGACATGGTTGCCACAAAGGGAATGGAGTGAGACTTAGGTATCTTGCCTTGTGCTTCTAATGCACTCTCTTGCATCCTGGCCAAATATAATGCTCGAGTCAAATCTCACACACTTGAACATTAAATATAGAGCTCGAGCCAAATCTCATACGCTTGCACATTTGTACTGAAGCCTTAATTTCTTCCTTCAAACTACTAAAAACTAAGATAAAAAAATATTCTTCACTACGCTGCTTGTTTTTCATTACTACAAGGCCTTAAGTTACTCAAACTTTTCTTAGTACTCCTCAGCTAAATCAGTTTTGAGTCAATTTGTTAAAGCTCCCCACATAATTCTCCTGCCCAACATCCTCAAATCTCAAACAAATGTCATCCAAGAATTCTTCGCAATCCAAGAATTCCTTACCAACCTTGTAATCGAGAAACCACGAATCTGTTTTACCCACAAAATGCAGTGATGCTATACTAATTTTCTAGTCTCATCTACATCATATAATTCAAAATCCTGATTGCATTTTCTAAACCAATTTCTAGGGTTAGATCCATCAAAATGGGGAAATCAAATTTTTAGGGTTCTCAAACACTTACTGCATACTCCATTAAGGAAGTGTATTGTCAGGTGAAGTGTGATCTTCATGAAGCACTGCTCCCTCCATTATTTGTAATTACCTCTTTGTGCCCCTTCACCACACTCAAATCTAGTTCCTCGATGTATTTTTGCTTTGCGTTCTAAGCCCTTTCACCCAACAACCGAAATTATTGCTCGAAACGATCTTCAATTAGTTTCTCTTATTCCTCTCGAGCTTTTAATTCTCTCGCCATTCGATCTGCAAGAGAGCTGAAGTGGTTATATAACTCATGAAGCCTTGCCTCGTTCTTTTTAACGATTCCATCTAACTCCTTCATTCTAGTGCCATCAGCCATGGTTGATCCTTACCCTCAGATTTGTTAGCTATGATAGCAACTATCCTGTACTCAGGATGGTCTGATCTACAAACTAACTGAAATCACAACCAAAAAGATGTCGAGTAACGAAGATAACTTAGTGAAAGAGACCTAACTTTTCATTTACTCAAATCCTGCCTCACAACCATTCTTCTCACCTATTTAACTACAAGGACTAACTTTGTAACGAACCTTGGGACCAACTAACACGTAGTGAATGACTGGCATTTTCTTTGAACAAGCCACTAATACTCTAATGAGCCCCCTATTTCTAATAGTTCCCTTTTTTCTATGGCATCTTCAAACTTTCTTCTTCCTTATTCAGCCACCACCAAATTGATAGTTAAGTCCTTTAGGTCTTTTTTAGTATTCAAGTTTCAAAATAGACCATTCAAAAGTAGACCATTCGACAATTGCGATCCAGATTTATTAAAACTTGGTATTTCGTTGTTTACCATAAAAACATGTACGAGTTTTTTTTTTTTGCTTCTAACAAATATCAAAGAAATTTACATCTCAGTAATTAATATTTTCATTTGAGATGAGTCATGACTAATTTTTCTCTAAATTATTCCACATATATTGTCGAATCTACGGTAAAAATGTCATTCTTCTGATGAAAGTTCAATGAAGATAAAGAAGTTGAGGTGCAAAGAGAGCTTATTTTGATTTGAACCCCCTACTGGGGCTTAAATGCAATTTTTATGAAATGACAAATTTTCCCAGATGGTCAGGTGCATCAGATTGATCATGAGGTATCAATACTTGCCTGTGAAAAGGGGAAGCTGCCCTATAAGTGGCTGGGTACAAACAGGTTTAGGGGTTTCGTACTTGAGAGGGTGGAAAGGAAGTTAAGCACGTGGAAATGTAAACTCTCACAAAAAAAGGGAACATTTGTCATTATTTTTTTTATTTTTATTTTTTTTGAAAGGCAAGCAGGGTTTTTATAGGATCCCAGAACCCATAAAGATGCCGCAAGCTGGGTTTGAACCCATGACCTAGTGGTACTCTAACCGTTGAGCTGTCATGTCATTGGCGATTTGTCATTATTATGGCTAGCAATAACCATATCTACCTCATTTTGAAAGCAAATTTTACCATTTTCCGTGACTTCATACGTGGAACATAGAAGCTGAAGCTACCAACTTCAATAATAACAGAATGTACAAACTGACCGCCAAAACACCAATGCTTCACATTAAATTGTGTGCTACATGCATGATGTGCTAAAGCTCGTTCTCAAACAAAATCAAAGAAATGATGTGAAAGTGACAATTAGCAGCAAGCACAAGAAAATAACTCATTACCTGATTTTCTGAGGCATTTCCACCAACATCCAGGAAATTGGCCGGAGTTCCACCGTGCAACTTAATAATGTCCATCGTGGCCATAGCCAATCCTGCCCCATTCACCATGCACCCGATTTCTCCATCCAAGCCAATATAGTTCAAATCAGCTTTCGCAGCAGCAACCTGTCAAATAGATAGCAGAACGAAAAATTACAACAAACAATAATAACACACAAAACAATCCGTCAATTGAAACTCAATCAATGTTAAATATCTGAATAAATACAGACCTCACGAGGATCCTCCTGAGTTGAATCACGAAGAGCAAAGATCTCTTTCTGGCGAAACGCAGCATTATCATCAAAGTTCAACTTTGCATCAGCAGCTACCAACTGTTTATCCGAAGTCTCTGCAAGGGGATTGATCTGTAGAAGACAAATCACAAGTTCTTAGTCAAATAGTATGTGCAAATGCCAAAATATTGCTATCAAGTTCATAGCCAGTTTTAATAAATTTCTAGGAAAGAGCGCATGCTCACCTCCAACAATGTGCAATCGGTTTCACAGAAAAGTTTGTATAGCTTCTTCACTTGTTCAATTGAATCAGCTTTGTCTGCTACTGTGGGAGCCAAACCATCAACTACTTTTGCAGCATCTTCATCTGTGATTCCTTTGAAAACGTCAATTGGCACCTGAAAAAAGGTAAATTTATTACAAAAGGAGAGGGAGTGGATTTTCAATCACGTTGGTTGAAAGTTGAAACAAAGTTCAAGCATTTTTAAAGAATGGCCGTAATTACCTTAATAATCATGTCTGGAAATTTCTCTGCTAAGTCTTCAATGCTCGTTCCACCCTTTCGGCAAGCAATAATAAGCTGTCCCAAACAGGAATATAAGCACACATTTAGAGTTGTAGAAATCACAAATTCCAAAGGAGACCATATTCATCTAAATTTTAACTTATTACAAAAACATAAGACTCACATACAAAATACAACAAGGCTTAAGATGCAAATGAATCAAACTTTATTGTCAAAAGCAAAACAGATGTGTTAGTAAAATAAAATGAATATTCAATATTGGTTGGAAGTTTGGAACATACTGGACCAGCACTAGCACGATCAAGAGTGATAGCGAAATACATTTCGTTGACAAGTGACAGCTTTTCACACAAATAAACCTGCAAAAAAGATACAACAATTTCATTATTAGTCCTAGTGATATGAATAACTGAAAAATGCAATGATACAACCTAAGCAAAATGAGAAATAAAACCTCAATGAAAATGCCAGAGTTTGCAATTCTTCATATCATGTTCTCAACATATTGAGTATAATATCTAAGTATGCATGCAAATGTGGGTGATTGTTGTAAATAACTACATAAATATAGGACGATACTACAGTTTCAAGACAAGTACCATAGTAGATAGTAAATACAAATCAACACCATTTTCCCATTAAGTTGGTCTTTGTTTTACTGGTGGGTAATGTGATTTTCAATTTGTATAGCATCAGTGTCATACAACCAAACCTAACCTATTTACAATTTAGCGATCCTATCAAGGCAACAAACCCAAATCCTGCCTGTTTACAACCAGTTTGTGTCATGTCGACCATTCTTCATGTGACTGGTTTATCATATCAAATAATTATGTCCTGAAATTAACCTAAATAAAACCTATTAGGTTAGTTACATTATTAAATTATTTAATGTGCCAAAAACCTATTAGGTTAGTTACATTATCAAATTATTTAGTAACATGCCGAAATTTGTAAAAAACCGAGACCCCAAACCAAACATGACCCATTTAATTAGCATTTTTGCCTTAGCAACATGTTTATGACCCCAATACAAACAGTCAAATACACCAGAACTGTACATCATGTCGTGTTCATCGGCCAGGTTGAAATTGCAACCCCTGGTCTTGAATATTGTTTGGGGTGTAGCACCATAATTTTGTTATTGTGGTTAAAAAATCCAAGAGAGACGAATGTGCCTCGAAACTACCACAGGAGTATCACGTGCAATCTATTAAGCCAGACTTCTTCGTTGCAGAGGCTTAAAGACTTTTGAAAAGTAGCACAACTTCTTGTGGAAGAGAACCCGGAAAACTTGATTGCACCTAACCTTGCACTTTTAGCGTCTTTAGCAACTCATGCTCAGGTTTATGCCAGAATCATTCTCAATCAGAATCCTTTTTAGATTAAGTCAAGCTAGGGAAGTCTCTTAGGAAACTGTAGCAAATTTCTACCTTACCCAAAAAAAAAAAATCTTATATGATCCTCTAATCATATACTTATCTACTTTTAATTTCCTCCATTGCCAAATGACTTCTGTAACTTCGGAATATATTTTATCATAGACTCGTTCTTTTAGTTATATATAGAAAATTTGAAACAACCATGCATAATAAGATTTAGATAGTACGCATATTAAAATTACAAAAATTGAAGGTTATTACAGTTAAATATTAGTCCATTAAATAACAAATCCAATTCTTTCTCCTTCATGCACGAGTAAAAGTTCATTTTGATAGCAAAAACGATAACAAACAAAGGAGGGAAAAAAATCCAATAACAAGTTAGAGAAAGCCTAACCTTGCTAACAATTTTCCCCTGGGGGCCAGTTTGTTTGGTGACAAGTATCTGCCCCAGCATCTTACCTTGAAAATAATAAGAGCAAACATAATATTGAAAGTTTATGAGATCACATAGTACAACCAATAGTTTTTAACTTTTACAATAGAAAATGACAAGATAAAGAAGTTCCACTAGTAAATGCTAGAAAACTTAACCCTTCTCCATATGAAAACATTCCAATCATATATAAAGTGAGAGAAAAAGAATGTCGTATGAAAATTCTAACCACACTAGGGTATAAGAAAAATAAAATGACAAATCTATTGAACTAAAGTTCCCATTCTATGTCGACAGAGGTAAAGCAAGATCAAGGTCCACCAGGACCACCACTAGAGCTTTGGTGAGGCGCCGCCGTGGCCAAGGGTAGAAAGTTTAGATTTTTATTTATATTAGATTTTGATCATGTTGAAGTATAAAACTCAATTAAGTTTTTTTAAACGGGATTATTTTGTTTTCTCTTTGTTCAAGTTACATTTCCACAAAATATTAAGGGCTTCTTTGTCATCCTCACCTTGACCAATTCTGAATCTGGAGCGCTCTAAGGCTGAGCCAAGGCGCTTTGAAGAAAAAATGAAGCTTTTAAAGCCTTTGCGAATGCCACGGCTTTATTAGTAGCCTCCCATGTTTTTCATTCTAACCAAGGATTTAGGTAGAATCCGGTAGAATCCTCATGCAATAGCAAAATCAATAATGTTCTACTAGGTTTCAGACTCAGGGGGAAGCAATTTTACAGTTACATATGTTGGTTACAAATAGTAATCTCATTTTTCCAGTGGCAGAACATGCACAACTATGCTTCATTAGGGCATCTTTTACTGCACTAAGTAAAACAACATCAACATGCTTTAAAAACAATAACTTTGAAACTAAATCAAATACAAGTCCAGGAATGGAAGTGAATATCATGATAGAATATGGAGTTTGCAATTGGCGTGTAAACATATTAAGTAATGCATTACCAGCTATATCTTCAACTTGATTAGTGTTAACAATATGCACTCCACCCTTGAGACCACTCTTGAAGGTCCCCAATCCTCTTCCACCAGCAAGAATTTGACTTTTAACGACCAACTGCATTGCAAAAATCACACCATTCAATCAACAACTTGAAGTAAACCAAACTTTAAAATGCAATAGAGAAAGAAAGAATCACCTCATTTTCACTGGGGAAAACATCCTGAATGGCCTTTCGAACCTCCTCCACAGACCCAACCGCGACACCCTTTGGTACATTGATTCCGTACTTGCCCATCAAATCCGCCCCCTGTTGGTCATCATCAAAGAAACAATCTTTTCAGAAGATGGAAAACAAACACGTAGTAAATCGATCTGAAGAGAAGCGAAGAGAAGAATGTGAGGGACCTGGTATTCGTGGATGTTGAGACGACGGACTTGTTGTTGCTGCCATCGACCCGCCACGGAGAGGGACTTGGAAGCGAGCTTTGTGAGCAGCCCTCTCATCGTTCCTTCTGTAGATCAAAACAGAAGATTGAAAGAGGTTTTAGTGGAGATCGATCGAAACGAAACCCTAGGATAGAAACTGAGAGATGAGAAGAAGAAATGGACAAATAGAAACCCTAGTTTTGATTTGATTTGATTAGTGCTTCTCTTCTTCAGTCGCTGGCGGTGGAATCGCGTTTTTAGACGGACGGTCTGCAGGAAAGTTGGAAAGGGAGACTTGCGTTTCTTAAAGATGGTCGTTGTGCTGTTTGGGTCGTTGGATTGGATGGGATTGGAATACTACTGTTTCGTGATTCGATGATTTGGACATCCACCACACTCCTTTTCAAGATTTTTCCTTCTTTCATATCTCATGGAAGAATAATTCTAGGGAGCCTTGTTAGGGGGTGTCTTTTGTGTCTCTTTCGAATTTTTCGACACTTATAATCCTTTTGTAGATATTGTTTTAACGAAAATGGTAAACATTATTAAAAAAAAATCAAAAGAGGCCCCAAAATAAGGCTCTCTAAATAACTTGGCCCTAATCGTTGGGTGCCAACACACAGGGGTGGACCTACAGAGGGATCAGAGGGGGCAGTCAATTTTCAAAAGAAAAAAACCTAGTTGATGCATCCAAATCCGTCCATGTTGATTCCTGGTCTGCAAAATGAACAGCAGTGAGCCAAGAACCATCGTATATGTCGAGTATTTCACTCCATCGACTCTATTGTCAAGGCGTGATGGAAGGAGGACATCTCGCTCAGGATCTTACCGTCCATGATTGAGTTTTGTTCGGCAATCGACTCTATTTTGGGACCCAATACTTGACTGGGTCAATAGCTGTGCAAATGGATCATGAGTATGTGACAACTCAGAGATCTTTGTTCGGGTCTTATTGTCCTAGGTCAAGCTCGAAGGTTCGCACCACGTTGGACCCGTGTTGTAACACATGTAAGTTTTACCTTGGCAAGTTTAATTAATTAAGGAGCTTTTGGATTAATCACGATTGTGTTAATTTTATTGGAAAATAAGTCTATTTAAAAAAAAATATCATTTCTGAAATTTTAAAGGATGGGTGCCCTCAAAAATTCAGTGGGTCGAATAGCCACCCACATATAAAAGGAAAACTCTCCCTTTTATTTTTTTCTTCTTCCTCCTCCTCTCCTTGTGCGTCATTTTATTTTTCTTTAGCGACAAGCTCAGTGTGTGACCGAGCGTAGCAACCTTCCACCGGCCCTAACGCCTTCATTTTTTCTTCATTTCTTCTTCCTCTCTCTTCCCTCTCTTTCCCGTTTAATTTTCGCAACAAAACAGGTTCGCACAGAGAGAGAGGTTGACCAGAGCTGTCGCCAACTGTTCGAGCAGTTCCTCCCTCCAATGGTGTTTGTGCTGACGTCCAGAGTCGGTAAACCCTACATGTAAGGGTGGGTGGGGATTGGCCAGAAAAAAAAAATGTGTCAGTGAGTTTGTCAATGATGTTATTTAGCGCTAGTCAAAGTTGTGAATAGATTAGTGAGTTGTGATCTACCGTCCAGTAACTTTGTGGCATTATTCCGACCAATTTACGGCCTGTGGCCCTATTTGAATAAGATTAGATCGGTGTAGGGTGGTTTTCCGAGAATATTCGTAGGAATTTAGGGTTCGTGGGCGTGGTGATTGGATCTGTCTCCTGTTTTGAAGAACTCGTTGAGTTGATTTCAAGGGATTCGGGTGAGTAGATTGTTAATTATTGTTTTTTCTACTAAATTGTGAGTAGATATACAAATCGTTGTTTTTCCACTTAATTGTGAGTAGTTCTGAAGTTGAGATGGGTTTTACTATTTGTTCTAATTTTTGTGTGATTTGATTGTATTGGGTTACTAGAATTCAATATGGGTGAAATGCGAGAATGCTAGAGGTTTGATTTGTGAAGTTGTTGTGACTGAAATCATAACTGATAGGTTCAACTAGTGTTTGATTACTTATTTATGGACTGATTTCTGATCATCAAGGTTCATATGGTGTTGATTACTTGTTTCTGGATTGATCACGGTTTAATTTGAATTTATCGCATGAAGGTTGTTGTACAATGGACAAAATATCGGTAAATTAAATTATGTGTTTGGTTTCCTTGTTGCTAAAGCATGTTATATATGTGAATGTTTCTGTTATTGCTACTATGTTTGGTATTGCTCTCTATCGTTGATATTTTTGTCACTGTTATGTTATGAAACAACGTGACCAAGTCTGCATGTTATATTGGGACCAAACAAGACAGTACTTTTGGGACTTAAATACAATTGTTTTCGATGTGTTTTGATGACAGAAACAAAATTGTTTAGGTACTCTTTCTGCAGACTAAAGCGTAGTGGTTTTGAGAATATTTTGTGCACTGGATCATTGATTGTTTGGAGTTGTTTTGCATACTGAGATTAAGGCATCTTAAAATGGTTGGTTTCAGCTGAGTTTTGAGTCGTTTCAATTGATTTTAGACAGTTATTTACAACTGAGTTGAGGGTTATTTAAATTGATGTTTAGAGGGTTGTTATAGCAGAGTTCAGTGATTGTTTTCAGTAGAGTTTGGTGGCTATTTTCAGCTAAACTTGAGTGAGTTCGAAAATGCATTAATTGATTTTAGGAAAGGATTGTTTCAGCTGGGTTTAGAGGACTGAATCAAGTTGTTTTTGGACCTTTTCGGGACTGGAAACATGGTTGTTTTAGGTTTGTCTTGGACTGCATTTATGAAATTCAAAAGTTGTTGTTTTGGAGTTGAATTGGGTTACAATTTATCGCCCCAAATATGGTTGTTGCTTGCAGGAACAAATTAGTTACATTTTGGCACACAAATTGGGTTGTGATGGGACTATTGTGGAAGCTAAAAACAGTGTGTATTGGATTAGTCGTACAGAGTGAAACGAGGTTATTTCTAACATATTTTTTGTTGAGTATTTAGAGCGTGTTTGTGGCTGAATTGAGGCCAGGTTTTGCTGAGCTTCGTAAAAGATTTTGTTGGATTTACGATAAGTTGTTAGCGGAGTTTATGACAGGTTTTAGTGAAGTTTAGTGGAAAGTTTCGGCTAAGTTTAAAGGCATGTTGTTGTAAGTTTGAAACAATGTCGTGTTGTATGATGTTTGGATTGTCAAACACATTCCGCTCAGGTGAGCGAGAACATCCTCTTTAATTTTGATATAACGATATTTTCTGATTTGTAAATATTTGCTTACAAAAATGAGATTTGGAAATGATATGTTGTAATGCCATGATATGTGAAAGTCTATTATGAAAGTCTATTATGTTAGAGAATGATCGTTAACATTTTTGCATGAATGCTGAAAATGTACCATAGACTATGAGTTATTGCTTTGGGCTATTGAATAGCATATGAAAGTGACTTCATATTAATTAAACATGGCAGGTGATGATACACCAAACCGTCCTTTAATCCACACCATACGAGTGTAATGATGATCTCGTCAGCAGAGCAAAGCGGACCTGATTGCCCACCAAATCTGGCAAGGCCCGGACAACATTAAGCTCAATCCGATAAAATCCAGAAGGTTGGATCCAAATTGCAGCGCCCTATTAAGCCCACATGTCAAATGGTAAAGCCCAATACCTGTGAGGCCTAAGCAGGCAAGTATCTGGGGAGCCACCTAAGACGAGCAGGCCAACAACACATTGGTTCTGACTAAGAAACATATATCGGAGCATAAGTCGTGCATGGAAACTTCCTTGTATAGACAACACTCCAAAAGGGAAACTTCTCTCACTGATCTAGGAGCACAAGTCGTGTAGGGAAACTCTCCTAAATGGATGACTCCCAACTAGGAAAAGTTCTCCAGCAAGATCGTTTTCCCTAAACTACGCCACCAAAGTCCTAGCCAAATGAGAACTCTCGCATTATAAATAAGACACAGAGTTGATGAGATAAGGTATGCTACAAAACCCAATTTACAGCTTTAAATTTTTCTCAAGCCTTGTCTGACTTTAGCATCAAAGTGCCATCAGCAATCACAACGGTGGTCTTTGGCTCACGTGTGTTCCCTATGCAGGTCCAGGTCAAGGTCAATGAGGGCAGGATTCGACTACATCAGCAAGTATTTGAGAATTCATGGCTTAATTTAGCTTGAAAATTGTTATATTTTTATGGCATGTTTATGAGATTGAGATAATGATTTTAACGTTGACATGAATACCCTACTTCGGCGTTATGAATTGTACAGAGTGGTATAATATAGTCATAGAGGCCTCATTTTCTGATACATTATTGTTCTTGTACAAAATGAGTTGTACAATCGTTACAGAGTGAGCTATACGAAGTTTATTTCCAAAAGGATAAACTAAGCCACTATATGAGTCATGACTTGCGTAATATAGTGGAGTGTTCCTGAGGAGCAGAACCTGACTTCCCAAAAGAAAAAGCTAAGCCACTGTACGAGTCATAACTCACGTGATACAATAGAGTGTTCCTGAGGGGGTAGGGGAAGAGTTTGGAGTTGGTCATCTTCCAGCGCACAGTTTTGTGTTTGTGATTTTGCCTGTGTGTTCAATTTTTTGAGGTGAAGTACACATTTTAGAGACGACGCCCCGTTTGAAATGCACATATACTCAAAGTGGGTATTGGTACACATACGGAGGTGTGTCAGGGTGAGACACATTCGGCACATGGATAGGTGCGATAGGGTATTCATCGTCTAAAAAAATTTGTATCATGTTCTCCAAAAGAAAAGACTAAGCCATTGTATGAGTTTTGACTCGCATGATACAGTGGGGTTGTTCCTGAGGACCAGGAGAGTATGACATGATTTGAAAATGAGTATGTCAGGATTGGAAAATGGTATGGCATGATAATGTCATAATGTAAAGATGGAATGTCATGAATTGAAAATGAGGTACCTTAAGCATGTTATAGAAAGTATGGAAATGTGAGTCTGAGTTGCAGAGAGAGATAGACTGATTAATTGTGTGTTGCAGGTAGTGGTTTATCTCAGAGAATTGAATTATTAAATAGTTATGTTTTCACTGATTATATGAATTTGCATCATTCATAAGTTGTATATCATGATACGAGATTGAAGAGGTATGTGTGGATATATTTTAAGATGTGGATCATGGTATTTAAGTTTACTTGTTAATTTATAATTTGCTTATACCAGCATTAGTTGACCCACTTTGCTTTGTTTTATGGCAAATGAGTGTATCCTTACTTGGGTGCAGGTGGTGGTGTGGTTGGTAGTGGTGTTGCAGGAGGCATCGAGTGATCGAGTGGTTGTTTTCGTGGTCGGGCAATTGAGAAGAAGGTTGAACTCTCAGGTCTATGTTTTGTTTGGTTTAATTTATTATATCATGTGATAACAACTATAACCATTGGCAAAAAAAAAAATTAGGGTGGCATCACATCTTAGTTTTTTAGATACTCCGATGTCTCAAAAATCGAGGCGTGACAGTGTAATCTGGGCTTGGGCGCTTGACTTACGGTTTGAACAGTGACTAGGCTGGGCTAGACCATGCTAGCAACTTCTTGAGACCGCGCTGAGGTCTCTGTGTGTTTGGATTGACATGTGCCACGTTTATGGCAGTGATCAGATGATTGTTTGATGTTTCATCAGTTACTCCCCCTGGTTAGTGGGGATGCATAGAGAGCCACTAACTGGCAGTGCGTGGAGGATTGTGTGATGCCATGGTGGCGTATTTTGGTGCCTTTTCGATTTCTGCACTACATTTAATGCTTATGCATCAGTTAGGTGATTACTTCCCCTGCACGCTAAGCTTATATAGGTCGGCTCTGTGAGAGTTTGATCTTTTACCTTCCAGAGCTTTTTTTTTGCTCTCTGTTTTGTCAAGAATTCTCCAGTCAGATCGAGTGTGTACCTCTGTTCAATCATGTCTGTGCGATTTTCTCATGAGCGACATACATTTTGCCTTGGATTCGTCAAGGAACCCTCGACATGGGAGAGGCACCCGGTTCACCTCCACAGCATGGACAGGTTTCTGATGACCTGAGGTTGTCACTCCTTATAGTGGGTGAGTCTCTAAGAACCCCAAGGGAAGGGTATGTCTGTACGTACAAGGCCATGTTCAGAATAGGCATGTGTTTCCCCGTTCCTGACGTCATTTGGCAATTCCTATCACATTAGGGTATTGGCCCGGCCCAGCTGGCACCCAATGGATAGAGGATATTGATCGTCGTTCTGGTTAAGACGAAGGATGTTGTGCTTCATTTGTCACCTAAGCTAATCCATTCAATCACTCCTATCAGGTTGAACAAACACGGCGTTCGTTAGCAAGTAAAGCCTTCTTGTCTGGACAAGCTTCCAATTGATATGAAGAACTGACAGAAGTATTGCTCTTTTGCTTCCTTGAATCTGGGTACTTTACTTATGGTGACCAACTGATCATCCATTGCTTGAGGAATCCTAGTTAGTTTCATGTACTCCCTTCACCTTTTGCTTTTAATAAAGTGCTTGTCGTTGTCTGTCTGGTAACTGTTTTTAAATAGGGGGCGTGACTGTCGTTCTTTCTCCCGAAGAGGAGAAAGTGAGAGCTGACTCTCTCGTTCTATCGTTGATGCCTATTTTGGATGTTCTTCAGCCTAAGAACATCAAGCGGATTAGTGTGTTTCCCAGCGAGACCGTCAGAGTCAAGCAGAGTCTGACTGCTCCTATTCGGGGACCGACGTTGGAACACCAGGAATGCAGAAGAAAATAGTGGCAAGACTGCCTAGTCCAAGAGAAAAACTGCAGAGGTTTGCTCTGCCCCTCTTGCAAGTTCAAGAAGGTCAATGTGGGGGCTAACCAGGCTGCTTCGTTGTCTACCCTTGAAAGGGAGCTTGTGGAGCACTATTGATCGATAGTTTCTTATCATGCGACCGAGGAGGTGACGATTGAGCCTGACAACCCTCATCAACAAGCTATGGAGGACTCCGTTAAGCACCCTCCTCAAGTTGCTGCTACAATGTCAGCCATGGAAGAGAATTTCTTTTATTGTGTTGGGATTGACGAGCCCAGTAAACTAAGCGTGCAATAGATTGAACGTGCTTCAAACCGTCTTCTTCAAGCCACCAAAAGAGTTTCTGCTAGTGCTAACCTGAGTGTAGATGTATCTACCCTGGAGAATGTTGTATGTGATCCATTCACCTATCTGATCGCAATAGTGAAGCAGCGTGCCCTGGAGGATGTTGCTCGTGATCCGTCCGAGTTGTCATTTCCCCGCCAGACCGTCAAGTTTTCCGCCTTCCCCGCTACCTGCTGCTGACAAAAAGAACCAAATTGTTGAGTTCCTCCTTGTGTGGAAGTTGCAAAAATAGGGACGGGACTGATCTTTGACCCCAGGGTCCTTCATGCTGACGCCAACCTCGGCTTTCATACTCCAAGTGCTATCCATCTCAATTCTAGTGGCCGACACATGTGGCACTAGGAGGTGGACCGGAGGAATGGTTCCATACAACTCTTGTGGGAGTGGTTTTCCTAGCTGGTTGACCATCCGCTGCCAAAGGAGATACTTGCGGCGAATCATCTCAATAAAGGGAAGAAGCACCTGATGCAGGTATGTTACCAATTGTCATTTGACTTTTCACCATATTTATTGCCCATAACCATGTATGTAACCTTTGTCCAGGGGATGGCTCACTTGGTTTATGTTGGAATGGTGGGCACAAGAGTGAAGTCTGCACGAGACAAAGTGTATGCTTTAGAAAGGTTTTTCGACGAGTAGCAATTGTAGCTTTCGAATGCCCTATTTGAGATGGATTCGATGGAAAAGCAACTGACTGCTCAGTCCAATCCGGAGGTTCGGCTCGGTGAGGCTCAGGAAAGCTTGGGCAAAGCATTAGTCGCTAAGTTAGACTTGGAAGCCAATTGGAAAGGGTCCAAGATGGTTTGGACGAGGTCCTGGCTGCCCGAGCCGCTTTAACGACATTGCTGAAAGAAGTTCAAGAGAGTCAGGATAGGTCAATAGCTGAGCAAATAATGGTTGTTGACTATTTGACCTATGTTATGAAATCTGGTGTTGATGTTCAAAGCACCTTGGAAGGTGAATGTGTAGAGGCAGTGCGTGGGAGGGTTCTCCATGAGGTTGCTCAAGTGCAGGTTTTTCGACTCAACCAGGAACTGGACTCAGAGCGCCCAAGCCATGTTAAGGCCGATAGTAGGCTGGCAGATTGTGAGAGTGATCTGGCCAAAGTGGTCGAGGAGCTAGTCAACCTGAAAGCGCAATGGGAGGCCAAAAAAAGAAAACTCCTTAAGGTTGTTGAGACGCCCCATTTCAGCAAGGTTATTGTAGGAAGGTGGGAGCTACTGGACTATATTGAGCAGGATCGTGAGGATTGGGACCTTTCCGCTTACAAGCAGTTGGTTTTCACTCATTTTGAGGAGGTGGGTGATGTTTCCTCTTCCCTGCAGGGTGACGCTAAAGCCGACCCGAGTACCATGGACACGACAGCCAATCTTGTTGTTCCAGAGCCTGCCCATTGACCCCACCATCCATGAAGCTATCCCTGACTCTACTTTACTTGATCCCGCCGCCTGAGTGGTGTTTTGTACAAGAAATGCTTATCAATACAAAGGGTTTGCTTTCCTTGTTTTGCTTTTGTGATATACTTGTTGCACTCGCCACTTTTAATCTGTGCTTAGATTAGGTTGAATATACTAATGCGCCGCCAATACTTTAAGACCGAGTTTAGGTAGTCGTACCCCTTTTCGATTGTAGTAGTTTTTAGTTTGGACTGGAGCCCCTTCTTAGCTTGAAAGGGCAATCACTTGATAATAGTGCTAACTTCATATTTGAAGAAGGCTTAAGTTGTAGAGTAGTCACATTTATTCGAGCGGATCGAGTTCTCATAGTGTTAAAAGTTTTACCTCGAAGAGGAGTTAAACTTGTGCATAAGTTGTCTCGGTCTAGATGACTAGACTTCCATAACAAATTCCAACCCTGTATAGAAGTTAGGGCATTTGACAATCATGTATTGTCCGAATGGACTGTATTTCACCTGTATACGGGCTCAATCCTAAAGAGGAGTTGAGCTGTAAAGAAGTCGTCTCCACCTAAATGGCTAGGCTTCTATGATGAACTCTAACTCTTGAATAGGAGTTAGGTTGTGGAGAAGTCATCTTTGTTCGAACGAACTAGACTTCTGTGGTATATGGGCTCAATCCTGAAGAGAAGTTGAGCTGTGGAGAAGTCATCTCTGCCCGAATGGACTAGACTTCCATAATACGTATATGGGCTTAATCCTGCAGAGGAGTTGATCCGTAGAGAAGTCATCTATTCCCGAGTGGATTGGACTTCTATGACACTTCTATGACAAACCTAACTCTGAATAGGAGTTAGGTTATGGAGAAGTCATCTTCATCAGAACGAACTATATTCAATATTATACATGCTCAATCCTGAATAGGAGTTGAGCTATAGAGAAGTCGTCTCTGCTTGAATGGGCTAGACTTCTATGATGAACCCTACCTCCTGGACAAAAGTTCGGTTATGAAGAAATCATCTTCATCCGAACAGACTAGACTTTTATAGTATACGAGCTCAATCCTGAAGAGAAATTGAGTTGTTGGGAAGTCGTCTCTGTGCGGATGGACTAGACCTCTTTTAAGCAGATTATGTCACTTATGTGGGAAGTTGTCGACATCATGAATAGGATTAGACTCGGCCATTGTGCGCCATCTTGGTCCCTAATGTGAACTAGGTCTCAAACATAAGTGGTCAGTTGGAAAATGTTCATTTAATGATACTTCACTGAAAACTTCAGTAATTCAAAGTGGCCTCCCTTTATTTTATTTTTTTATATCTTAGTAAAAAAAAAAGGTTTTTATATATTTAATAATTTTAACCAGCTTAAGACTACTACCCGAGATTAGGAATACCAAGATTTAGCAAAGTAAGTTGAAATAGTAAAAGACTTTAAAGTAAATTACAAAATAAAACAAATGATTTTATTTAAGTTAAACTGAGGACCGATGCTGCATCTAAGGACACCGCCAGAGATGTTATACAGGTAGGTACACATTTAGTTAACTTAGACAAATTCATTTGAAAGAGATGTTATAATAAGAATTTATTTAATATAAGATAAAGATTTACAAAGAAAACTTACAGAGAAAACCAAGGGAGTACAAAGATTACATTTCTCTCTCAATTTTTCAGATGCCCCTCTTATGGAGAGAAGACTATCTTAAATAGAGAGGGGAGAAGAAAGAACAATTACTGAAAAGATGCGAATACTATTCGCTTTTGGAAGTGCTTGTACTGTTGACTTTGATTGAGTGTGGGAACTGTTGATTAACGTGTCTTTGAAAAGAGAAGATGTTGTCGGTTGGGGCCGAAAGTTGCTTTGCCATTTTGTAGAGCTGGAAGATGCTTGATTGATTGTTTGTTGATCCTGTCGATTGGGGTCGAAAGTTGCTTTGTCATTTTTAGAGCTGGAAGATGTTTGATTGATTGTTTGTCCATTTGTAATCATGGCTTCTAGAATCATGATGACTCATAGATGTTCGAGACTGAATGTAGGGACAGGAATCCTAGATGTTTTTGGTATCAAAGTCATAGTGTCTTGCTGTTTTCGGGGGGGGGGGGGGGGGGGGGGGGGGGGGAATAGTGGTCAGTGAGCCCGAGGTAGCGTTGGTCAGCCATTGATAACGTTTGTCAGCCGTTGGAAGCCCTAGTTTAAGTCGCGAAGGATAGCACTAGGGGTGGGCACGGGACGGGATGGGACGAGATAGACCCATCCCGTTCATACGGGATCGGGATCGGGACAGGACGGGATGGGATGGGATGGGACGGGATCAGCGTGCTCTCATTTTTTGACAAATTACTGCTTACCCAAGACCCAATTTGCTTAGTTGAAAAGAGGCAAAGGCAATTCGTAGAGCTACACATAAATGATAGCCTTAGATTGAGTATGCAACATCATAATAAACTACCATAAATGATAGCTGAAATTCACCATATAATTAAGATTTCTGCAGAGTTTTGAATGACTAAGAGGTGGACAGTATAATGGCAATGGTGGACCTGCTCTACTGTTTCGAATAGTGAACAAAAGAATGAGTAGATTTGGGGTGCTAAGAAGAATGTTTCATTATTGCTTTTAAAAAAACAGTCATTAAATTCATTGTCTTGACACGAAATAAAACTCTCCAATGTAGTTAGCAATCCCATTTTGAGTTTTAAAGAGTTTACAATTAAATAATTCAATTAGAATTCTAGAAATAAACCAATATCAAGTAGTTGCAGATATAGACTAATATCAATTACACTGATTTCAACTAAATTCATTTTTCTTCAATTACACTAATATTGCAATCCTAAAATAAATAAATAAATAAAAATATTAATAATAAATATTGAAAAATTAGCTCGGGATTGGCGGGATTGAAAATCTTCATCCCATCCCATCCCATTCTAGATCGGGACGGGACGGGATCGGGATGAAATTATTCAATCCCATTAAGACCCAAAAAAATCGGGATGGGATCGGAACGGGAACGGGATCGCGGGATGGGATGCCCACCCCTACATAGCGCGGCCTGAGAGGGTTAGGTGGTCCCGTTCTAGTGGTCCAGTTGTAGGTGATCCAGTTGCAGTGTTCCTGTCTCACAGTTATCACTATTAAAACATCAAACACCATGTCTTTGTTTTCGAAATTTACCTGAGCTTCTAGCTCTAGGCAAAGAAACCCAGATTTACAAAATAAGTTGGAATGTGGAATTCTAGAAGTAGAACAGAATTTACAAAAAATTGTCAATTTCTGAAGTTCCTTACAAAAACATTTATTAAGTTTCAAAATCAGTTTTCTCTCAAATATCTGAAGATCTCATTGATATTGTCGAACAGACAGTACCACTTGATGGATCTTTAGAATCCAACCAATTGTTCTCCACCAAAACTCTTCAATTTTTACAAAATCTGCAATACAAATACATCCATATCAGCTTTATCCAAATAGGAATCAAGCCCCTTACCAGATCAGGTCTCGACACATGTGCACTTAACGCACTACGTGACTGTAGACATAACAAATTTGAGGATTCTTTGTTAGGAATAATAGAGTCTACTCTGGCGATGGGTCCAGTGTATTTTGATTGTTATCCTAATTTCTTTGTTTCTCTCAAAGATCTTAATGTCCTTGAAACACTCACGCTAAATATTCAGGATCTGAACCTTTAGCTTTAATCTACAAAATCATGTTTAAGGCTATGAAGACTCAGTTGAGTCCTAGGGCCTTGCACGAGTCTGAAAAAGGATATACTATCCTTTTCCAGGTAAACAAATAGAAACCAGTGTTATTGTTCCTAGACGACCTCTCCCTAGTCGCCTAAGCCAGATCATGACTCTTGAAGATGGAACTGTAGAATTACAGTTTTCTGAATCAAGATCCACTAGATTACAACCATCAGATTTTCAATCAGGACGAAGGTCTGAATCATCATTCAGAACTGCTCCTACCCAAATCCCTAGAACTCCTACTCCAATAGTTCTTCCACACTTAGATTGTATTATTGTAATACCCGCCTAATTAAATAAATATAAAAATTTATTATTTACAAATTGTGGCATATGTTGTAATCTCAATTATTGGGAAAAAGATTTGTTTTGTTTGTCATTGATAAATAGAATAAGGTGTGTGTGTGTGTGTGTTTAGCCAAAATTTGAAAACCAAAAAAATAAGACATTTGCCTTAAGTAAACTAATTAGTCACACTCTAAAAAAAAAAAAATGTGCACATATACTTTAGTTAAACCCTAATCTTGATGGGTTTTATTCAATTTTTTTGGGCTTGAGTTTGGGCTTTCATGAAAGTAATGGTTAGGGTATTGGTTAAAGGAAAATAAAGGTTAAAAGAATAAGAGATGAGTGATGGTTGTGTTTAGCCAAATAAACCCTAATTAAAAACTCATTTAAGCCCTAACTTCCTTTTTTCTCTCTAGTTACACACAGAAGAAAAGAAAAACTTACGTTGAAAAAAGTGGGAGGTGCTGAAGGAAGAAATTTGCTCAAATCTTGCAAAAAAAGGTGAGTAAAACTCTATCCCTAGACATTTTGATTTTATTTACATCTTTAATGCAGGAAAAAAAAATCGATTTGACATTGTTGGTTTGATCTATATCTTTAATGAAAAATCGATTTGAAATCTTGGTTTGATTTAAACCTTAAATGAAAAAAAAAAAAAAAAACGAATTGACATCATTGTTCATGTTCCTGTTCTTTTTTTACTTCACTGTTCTGGTTTGACATCAATGTTCCTGTTTGATATCACTGTTCACTGTTCCGGTTTTACATTACTGTTTCTGTTCTTGTTCCTATTTGACATCAATGTTCACTGTTCCTGTTTGACATCACTGTTCCCTGTTCCTGTTTGACGTCACTGTTAAAAAAAATGAAAGTTATTGTCCTTATAGGGATAGTTTGCATGACATCATATGAGTATGTGGCTATTCCTACTACTCAGTGTACATTTTAATACTAGTTCAGTTTTTTATGGAGTATTAGATATTTGTGCACAACAATGGTTTAAATAATAATAATATTTGCTTTATTAATATAATAATCAAGTTTGTTTGATGTATGGTGTAAATTCCTTGATTTCTGGGTATGTTGATGTGGTGTAACGATCCTAATTATAGCCCATTATAAATTTTAGGGCTTTATTAAAATTTTCTAAAGCTATGACTTTTGTCAGTGGAGGCAACTTTCTATGTGCCTCCACTATAGTGTGAATACTGACTCTATAGAGATTGGTGTAGTGAGTGAGACTTGGTACATGGGCTCAGAATAGGTTGAATGGAAGTTTATTTTTGACATACAAAATAGTTTTGTACTGGTGGTTGTGAACATTTTGAACTCCCTTGCTATATGTTGTAATGTATGATAATGAGAATTTGAGTATGGTTTCATATATTTACATGTGTTGGCCTTTATATAGATAACAATGTTATTAAGTAATGGTGTTATTTAATCGATTGAATTGGGCTCAATAAGGAGCTATGATTGAAAGTGTGATATTCTTCATGCACATAGGAAGATGAATCTTATATTGAATGAGTTTGATCCCTGTTGGGTTATAGAAAATTTATTTATAGAAATATTATTTGTTTCCCCAAAAGAATGGTGGATACTGTTGTTGATTTATTTATGGTAGACAAAGAGTCACCATAAAAGAGTTCAAAATTTTAGTTGATTTTTTTTATGCTCTATTCCACAACTCCAAAAAAAAAATGTGAAAAATGTGATTTGTATACATACTTGCTTGTATACGTGTGATAGAATTATGGTTATGCAGACTTGTTTGCATATCGGTGCACCGTTCCATGTGAGTTCGGTTGTACGTGTAGATTTAGGAAATGGTTCCCCTGGATCGAACGTCGGGTGAGATGACATGTTCCTCAATGTGGCACATTCTTTTGGGAATGTTGTCGATTAGCCTTTCAGGTTTAGAGACTTTTGAGCAGCGTTACTGGAGTTCCGTTACTGGAGCTAGCAACGTCACAGTCTCTTCGGGTTAGATTTTTATTTGTTTCAGTGATTTAATCATGTTTTAGTTGTTGCTGCTATTTGTTTCTGTTGTTATTGAATTTTTACGTCCAGAGTTTTGGGAAAACGGATAATCCTACGTAGATTTTGGAATTTTCGTTTCCTTCGAAAATCCGGGCATGACAGTTTGGTATCAGATCATTTGGTTAGCCTAGGCTGGGGTAGAGTCTAGGTGATCCTCGGAATGTGGATATGGGAGAGTAGTAGTGTGAATGTCTAGAGACAAAGTGACAAGGGTGAACTTTGAACTTTTATTATTGTTTCTTTTTCTTCGTGAATCTCGAGATGAGTTTTCTGTGACCTAAGTATTCGGGGCTAATCATAACTTATTTTAATGTCAATAGTGGATGACATTATTCCGTGTAGTTTCCTTGTAGCGGTTTGTTATCCTGAATCTTTAGTTAACCATTTTCGCGAATCTTGGGTCGAGATTCTTTTGAGTTGTATATAATGTAACACCCCTACTTTTTCAATGACAATTAAAATTTATGCAACTAAAAAAAATTCAATTGAAATTTTTGTTTAAAAATCTTCTTTCGTTTGACAAGTTATATTTTTCGAAATTCGCTTAACTTTCTTTTCTACCGAATCTCGGGACGAGATTCTTTTGAGTTGTATATATTGTAATACCCGCCTAATTAAATAAATATAAATTTTTTTTTTTATTAATTGTGGCATATGTTGTAATCTCAATTATTGGGAAAAAGATTTGTTTTGTTTGTCATTGCTAAATAGAATAAGGTGTGTGTGTGTGTTTAGCCAAATTTTGAAAACCAAAAAAATAAGACATTTGCCTTAAGTAAACTAATTAGTCACACTCTAAAAAAAAGGGTGCACATATACTTTAGTTAAACCCTAATCTTGATGGGTTTTATTCAATTTTTCTTGGGCTGGAGTTTGGGCTTTCATGAAAATAATGGTTAGAGTATTGGTTAGAGAGAAATAAAGGTTAAAAGAATAAGAGATGAGTGATGGTTGTGTTTAGCCAAATAAACCCTAATTAAAAATTCATTTAAGCCCTAGCCTCCTTTTTTCTCTTTGGATACACACAGAAGAAAATAAAAACTTACGTTGAAAAAGGTGGGAGGTGCTGAAGGAAGAAATTTGCTCAAATCTTGGGATTCTTGCAAAAAGAGGTGAGTAAAAACTCTATCCCTAGACATTTTGATTTTATTTACATCTTTAAAGGAGGAAAAAAAATCGATTTGACATTGTTGGTTTGATTTATATCTTTAATGAAAAATCGATTTGAAATCTTTGTTTGATTTAAACCTTAAATGAAAAAAAAAAAAAAAATTGACATCACTGTTCATGTTGATATTACTGTTCATGTTCCTGTTCTTGTTTGACATCATTGTTCACTGTTCTGGTTTGACATCACTGTTAATGTTTGATATCACTGTGCACTGTTCCGATTTTACATCATTGTTTCTGTTCCTGTTCCTGTTCCTGTTTGACATCAATGTTCACTGTTCCCTGTTCTTGTTTGACGCCACTGTTCAAAAAAAAAAAATGAAAGTTATTGTCCTTATAGGGATAGTTCGCATGACATCATATGAATATGTGGCTATTCCTACTACTCAGTGTACATTTTAATATTAATTCATTTTTTTTTATGGAGTATTAGATATTTGTGCACAACAATGGTTTAAATAATAATATTATTTGCTTTATTAGTATAATAATCAAGTTTGTTTGATGTATGGTGTATATTCCTTGATTTCTGGGTATGTTGATGTGGTGTAACGATCCTAATTATAGCCCATTATAAATTTTAGGGCTTTATTAAAATTTTCTAAAGCTATGACTTTTGTCAGTGGAGGCAACTTTCTATGTGCTTCCACTATAGTGTGAATACTGACTCTATAGGGATTGGTGTAGTGAGTGAGACTCGGTACGTGGGCTCAAAATAGGTTGAATGGAAGTTTATTTTTGACATACAAAATAGTTTTGTACTGGTGGTTGTGAACATTTTGAACTCCCTTGCTATATGTTGTAATGTATGATAATGCGAATTTGAGTATGGTTTCATATATATACATGTGTTGGCCTTTATATAGATAACAATGTTATTAAGTAATGGTGTTATTTAATCGATTGAATTGGGCTCAATAAGGAGCTAATATTGAAAGTGTGATATTCTTCATTCGCATAGGAAGATGAATCTTATATTGAATGAGTTTGATCCCTGTTGGGTTATAGAAAATTTATTTATAGAAATATTATTTGTTTCCCCAAAAGAATGGTGGATACTGTGGTTGATTTATTTATGGTAGACAAAGAGTCACCATAAAAGAGTTCGAAATTTTAGTTGATTTTTTTTATGCTCTTTTCCACAACTCCGAAAAAAAATGTGAAAAATGTGATTTGTATACAGACTTGCTTGTATACGTGATATAGAATTATGGGTATGTAGACTTTCTTGCATATCGGTTCACCGTTCCATGTGAGTTCGGTTGTACGTGCAGATTTAGGAAATGTTTGCCCTGGATCGAATGTTGGGTGAGATGATATGTTCCTCGATGTGGCACCCCACTTGGAACATGTACACTCCGAGTGGTTTCGAAGGCAAGGGAGGCACACTTGGGTGAGGTGTGTTCGACACAAGGAGGATAGTGCGATTGTGGAAAAGAAGCGAGATTTCTTTTTTTGTGTATGTGCATGATTACCTTAAAGGAAGAAACTAAATGCTCATTCAATCATTGAATGAGAACTACATGTCTTCCTAAAGGTAGAAAATGTGTTTTGTTAATATTTCAATAATAGTCTAATATGACTATGAATTGTATCATTGTTTGAAAATAAATCACATTTGTGAGGACTGATAACTTAGAAATATTATCCGGTTGCTTCTAACATTTTCATGCAGGATGGCAAGTCTACTCATATTTCTGCAGGTCAGACTTGCCATAGTAAATTTCTATAGTTAGGATGATAACACCTTTGCCTCATTGAGGAACTACCTGATGGTGTGGTTGTTTATTGTTTTGTTTATTTTGATGTTGTCATGTGCGGATTTATTGATTTTGGGATGAAGATTTCTCACACCAGCTTTATTGCTGACCCTAGTGAGCTTTTGCTTATTGGGTACATTCTTTTGGGAATGTAGCCGATTAGCCTTTCAGGTTTAGAGACTTTTGAGCAGCGTTACTGGAGTTCCGTTAGTGGAGCTAGCAACGTCACAGTCTCTCCGGGTTAGATTTTTATTTGTTTCAGTGATTTAACCATGTTTTAGTTGTTGCTGCTATTTGTTTCTGTTTTTATTGAATTTTCACGTCCCGAGTTTTTTGGGAAAACGGATAATCCTACGTGGATTTTGGGATTTTCGTTTCCTTCGAAAATCGGTGCGTGACAGTTTGGTATCAGAGCATTTGGTTAGCCTAGGCTGGGGTAGAGTCTAGGTGATCCTCAAAATGTGGATATGGGAGAGTAGTAGTGTGAATGTCTAGAGACAAAGTGACAAGGGTGAACCTTGAACTTTTATTATTGTTTCTTTTTCTTCGTGAATCTCGAGATGAGATTTCTGTGACCCAAGTATTCGGGGCTAATCATAACTTATTTTAATGTCAATAGTGGATGACATTATTCCGTGTAGTTTCCTTGTAGCGGTTTGTTATCCTGAATCTTTAGTTATCCCTTTTCGCGAATCTCGGGACGAGATTCTTTTGAGTTGTATATATTGTAACACCCTTACTTTTTCAATGACAATTAAAATTTATGCAACTAAAAAAAAAATTCAATTGAAATTTTTGTTTAAAAATCTTCTTTCGTTTGACAAGTTATATTTTTCGAAATTCGCTTAACTTTCTTTTCTACCGAATCTCGGGACGAGATTCTTTTGAGTTGTATATATTGTAATACCCGCCTAATTAAATAATTATAAAAATTTCTTATTTATTAATTGTGGCATTTGTTGTAATCTCAATTATTGGGAAAAAGATTTGTTTTGTTTGTCATTGCTAAATAGAATAAGGTGTGTGTGTGTTTGTGTTTAACCAAAATTTGAAAATCAAAAAATAAGACATTTGCCTTAAGTAAACTAATTAGTCACACTCTAAAAAAAAAGGGTGCACATATACTTTAGTTAAACCCTAATCTTGATGGGTTTTATTCAATTTTCTTGGGCTTGAGTTTGGGCTTTCATAAAATTAATGGTTAGGGTATTGGTTAGAGGGAAATAAAAGTTAAAAGAATAAGAGATGAGTGATGGTTGTGTTTAGCCAAATAAACTATAATTAAAAACTCATTTAAGCCCTAGCCTCCTTTTTTCTCTCTGGATACACACGGAAGAAAAGAAAAACTTGCGTTGAAAAAGGTGGGAGGTGCTGAAGGAAGAAATTTGCTCAAATCTTGGGATTCTTGCAAAAAGAGGTGAGTAAAACTCTATCCCTAGACATTTTGATTTTATTTACATCTTTAATGGAGGAAAAAAAATTGATTTGACATTATTGGTTTGATTTATATATTTAATGAAAAATCGATTTGAAATCTTGGTTTGATTTAAACCTGAAATGAAAAAAAAAAAAAAAAACGAATTGACATCACTGTTCACTGTTCATGTTGATATTACTGTTCCTTTTCTTGTTTGACATCACTGTTCACTGTTCTGGTTTGACATCACTGTTATTGTTTGATATCACTGTTCACTGTTCCGGTTTTACATCACTGTTTCTGTTCCTGTTTGACATCAATGTCACTGTTCCTGTTTGACATCACTGTTCCCTGTTCTTGTTTGACGTCACTGTTCAAAAAAAAAATGCAAGTTATTGTCCTTATAGGGATAGTTTGCATGACATCATATGAGTATGTGGCTATTACTACTACTCAGTGTACATTTTAATATTAGTTCTTTTTTTATTGGAATATTAGATATTTGTGCACAACAATGGTTTAAATAATAATATTATTTGCTTTATTAGTATAACAATCAAGTTTGTTTGATGTATGGTGTAAATTCCTTGATTTCAAGGTATGTTGATGTGGTGTAACGATCCTAATTATAGCCCATTATAAATTTTAGGGCTTTATTAAAAAAATTTAAAGCTATGACTTTTGTCAGTGGAGGCAACTTTCTATGTGCCTCCACTATAGTGTGAATACTGACTCTATAGGGATTGGTGTAGTGAGTGAGACTAGGTACGTGGGCTCAGAATAGGTTGAATGAAAATTTATTTTTGACATACAAAATAGTTTTGTACATGTGGTTGTGAACATTTTGAACTCCCTTGCTATATGTTGTAATGTATGATAATGAGAATTTGAGTATGGTTTCATATATATATATACATGTGTTGGCCTTTATATAGATAACAATGTTATTAAGTAATGGTGCTATTTAATCGATTGAATTGGGTTCAATAAGGAGCTATGATTGAAAGTGTGATATTCTTCATGCGCATAGGAAGATGCATCTTATATTGAATGAGTTTGATCCCTGTTGGGCTATAGAAAATTTATTTATAGAAATATTATTTGTTTCCCCAAGAGAATGGTGGATATTGTGGTTGATTTATTTATGGTAGACAAAGAGTCACCATAAAAGAGTTCGAAATTTTAGTTGATTTTTTTTATGCTCTTTTCCACAACTCCGAAAAAAAAATGTGAAAAATGTGATTTGTATACAGACTTGCTTGTATACGTGTGATAGAATTATGGGTATGCAGACTTGCTTGCATATCGGTGCACCGTTCCATGTGAGTTCGGTTGTACGTGCAGATTTAGGAAATGTTTGCCCTGGATCGAACGTCGGGTGAGATTACATGTTCCTCGATGTGGCACCCCACTTGGAACATGTACACTCCGAGTGGTTTCGAAGGCAAGGGAGGCACTCTTGGGTGAGGTGTGTTCGACACAAGGAGGATAGTGCGATTGTGGAAAAGAAGCGAGATTTCTTTTTTTGTGTATGTGCATAATTACCTTAAATGAAGAAACTAAATGCTCATTCAATCATTGAATGAGAACTACATGTCTTCTTAAAGGTAGAAAATGTGTTTTGTTAATATTTCAATAATAGTCTAATATGACTATGAATTGTATCATTGTTTTAAAATAAATCACATTTGTGAGGACAGATAACTTTGAAATATTATCCGGTTGCTTCTAACATTTTCATGCAGGATGGCAAGTCTACTCATATTTCTGCAGGTCAGACTTGCCATAGTAAATTTCTATAGTTAGGATGATAACACCTTTGCCTCATTGAGGAACTACCTGATGGTGTGGTTGTTTATTTATTTGTTTATTTTGATGTTGTCATGTGCGGATTTATTGATTTTGGTATGAAGATTTCTCACACCAGCTTTATTGCTGATCCAAGTGAGCTTTTGTTTCTTGGGTACAATCTTTTGGGAATGTAGTCGATTAGTCTTTCAGGTTCAGAGACTTTTGAGCAGCGTTACTGGAGTTATGTAAGTGGAGCTAGCAACGTCACAGTCTCTCCGGGTTAGATTTTTATTTGTTTCAGTGATTTAATCATGTTTTAGTTGTTGCTGCTATTTGTTTCTGTTGTTATTGAATTTTCACGTCCCGAGTTTTGATGAAACGGTTAATCCTACGTGGATTTTGGGATTTTCGTTTTCTTCGAAAATCGGGGCGTGACATACATCTTGCTAATCTAAGACAAAATCCTTCATATCCACGAATACCTCAGCCTGTTTATGATTTTCAAGCTGAAACTCAAATTGAGAAGTCTCCTACTCAGTCTGAGATGGTGACCCTTCTCAATTAAACATGATTTCTTCATCCAATTTTATTTTAGATAAAACCTGAATTCAGAATGAATGAATTCATGCTTGACAAAAATACAAATAAAAGACAACAATTTTACAAAAAAAATTCTCCGTATCAAAGACAGATACTAGGAGATATGTTTTACAAATTCTGTGAAGAAACACAAGTTAATATACCTTTCTTATAATGGTATGAACATACGTTTCTTCCTAGTATCAATGTTTTACAAAATACATCCAAAACAGTTTGGAAGTTGAAAAATGTTTGTCACAGAATCTGTTTTACCTTCTTTTGAATTAATCAAAATTCAAACTCAAGTACAGAATGTTTCAGCCTCTTCTTTGAAAGATTTTTCATATCAAAATGATTCTCATGGAATTTCTAAAATCATTGAACAAAATAATTATACAAATATTTTGATACATGAATTAGGTGAAAAACTGATACAAGATTCAATAGAATTTCAGTCGGTTTCAAATCACCAGATTTCAAAACCAGTTACATATGTCACCCCTACAACGATTGAACCCAATATTTTGTCATCACCTACGCATCTTATAGATGTGATAGAATGCAAACTTGCAGCCTTAAGATTGCAAGATACTCCTTATTCTTTGAACCAGGTTAATACCATGTCTAATCATCCCAAATCTGATGAGTCAGAACAGTCTGACACATCTTCTCCTGGTGAAATCACTAGACTTCCTGTAGCATGAAGAACTAAGCCCTCGCAGCCTCATTTACCTACAACGAGGAATTTCTATCCTAGACCCACCTTTCCTGATATGTAATATGAGGAAAAATCTCTTCAAACTTTGGTTAGTTATGCCACAGGTGCTATCTATGATTGGAACATCGATGGTCTCTCTGAACAAAACATAATTGATCTCACCCAAGAAATGGTCATGTTAGCATCTGCTCATCGTAGCGACAACAAAAGTGATCATCACATTGCCCAGATTATTATCGCTGAATTTTCTGGTCAATTCAAAGGATGGTGGGATAATTATCTCACTTCAGAAGAACAACAACAGATATTGCTATCTGTTAAGGTTGATTTCAATGGCCAACCTATCAAAACAAAACAAGGTCAACCTATTCCTGATGTTGTGTCAACCTTAGTGTTTGCCATTCTTAAGCATTTCATAGGTAACCCTTCCAAATTTCAAGAGAAATCTAAAGATCTTCTCATGACCCTTAGATGTCCTCAACTCAATGATTTTCGCTAGTACAAGGATATATTTCTCAAACTTGTTATGCATCAATCTAAAGCTAACAATCATTTCTGGAAAAGGAAATTCCTTTCCGGTCTCCCTACTACATTTGCTGAAAATGTTCGTACGCAAATTGCAAGTTGAATATAATGGAGATATTCCATTTGATAGGCTTACATTTTGTGATCTTATTACTAAGATCAACGAAGTTGCATTAAATTTATGTAATGACCTTAAACTCAAACTCAACTCAAGAAACGGAGTATATCTAGTCATAAAGAACTTGGATCATTCTGTCAACAGTATGGTTTTGAGCCCATTAAGGCCCCTTCCAGCAAATCTAGAAAAAAAATAAAGGTCACATCCTACTCGTGCCTATAAAACCAAACACCCATATGGCCCAAAGCCATGTAAGCCTCATACAAACTTTTACGATAAGCCCAAACGCTATCATATTCACAAACCTTATAAAAAGCCCATAATATAGGCCCATCTAATAAGCCCAATTACTTCAAATGTGGAAAGCCCGGTTATCATACTAAAAATTGTAGATTACCTCAAAAAATCCAAGAGCTAAAAGGCCTAGATGACATAAAGAATATGTTAGCTAAATTGCTAATAAATTCGCAATCATCTGAAATTTCTAACTCCGAATTGGATGAATCTTTTGATGATCTACAGGTTTATTAAATAAAACCATCCTCTGATTCTTCTAATAATGAAGAAGAACATAATCAAGAAATTGATGCTTGCTTTTGCAATACTATCAATATGCTAACAAAACATAAAGAAGCTAACATTTTTTTAGATTTTGTTGATCATATTGATGACCCAAAGCTTAAACATGAGTATCTCACTCATATCAAACAATCCATCTCTAAAAAAAATCAAACAAATATTCTTAAACCTTTTTTATAATCATAAGGACATTATGAATCGGTTCAAGAATACTCCTCAACAACCTATAATTATCCAAGATTTACAAACTGAAATTAATATCATGAAGAAAGATATTAATCATCTCAAGCAGAGTCATTCTCGACTTGAGCATGAACTTGTGACACTCCAAAATCACAATGACCAAATATTTTCTTCCCCTGATATTCCTTCATCTTCAAATCATGTATCTAAATAAATTAGACCACAATTTCTTAACCTGATACATCAAATTACTTATCATAAATGGTATATCACTATTTCTCTTGTTATAAACAAAGAATATAATTACTACTACTGCATTAGTTGACTCTGGTGCATATCTCAATTGTGTTTCAGAACTTATTCCTACTAAATACTTTGAGAAACCTCAAGTGAAACATATGGGACAGTAGTCAATTCTCAGTACCCCATTTTTAACTACAATTTATCCTTTTCAGGTAACTGAAAGTGGTATCCAAACCAAAATCTTTGGTGAAGATCTAATCTTCCCCTTCCTTCTCAAACCCAATGTTACAGACTTAAATTTTATCAAAAAGAAAAATTTATCTCTTAACTATCTTGATATGAAAATTCAACATTTACATTTTCTAAAAGAAGAAGTTCAATATCATCGTATTAATGATCAACTCAAAGATTCCAAAATAAAAACCCAAATTAGCCAATTTCGAGAAAAACTGGTTGCAGAACTCTGTTATGATTTGCCCAATGTTTTTTGGCATCACAAGCAGCATATGGTGCGATTACCATATGAACCAAATTTTAAGGAATCTAGGATCCCTACCGAAGCTCGACCAATGTAGATGAAATCTGAGTTGATGGAGTATTGTAAATCTGAAATCCAAAGATTAATTTCCAAGAAATTAATCACTTCTTCTAAATCCCCATGGGGTTGTTCTGCCTTCTCTGTCAGTAAAGCTGCTGAAATAGAAAGAGAAACTTCTCGCTTAGTTATTAATTACAAACCGCTTAATGAAGCATTACAATGGATTAGGTATCCAATACCTAACAAGCGTGATCTTATTAATAGATTATACCAAGCCAAGGTATTTTCTAAATTTGATCTCAAATCTGGATTTTGACAAATTCAAATTCATCCCCAAGATCATTACAAAATCGCTTTCAATGTCCCTTTCGGTCATATTACGAATGGACCATAATGCCTTTTGGTCTCAAAAACGCACCAAGTGAATTACAGAATATCATGAATGATATTTTTACTCCATTCACCCATTTTCCAATAGCGTATATCAATGATATACTCATCTTTTCTGAATCACTAGCTGATCACTAGAAACATTTGTATCAATTTTTTCAAATTATCAAAACTAATGAACTCCGCCCGTTGCAACGGCTGGTCCCAAGCCCGGATAAAGGAGGAGGGTTGGTGTTAGGCTTGTGATAGCCAACCGTAAAAAACCCATCACATCCCTTTTCATGGATATTGGTTCAAAAAGATTAATGCAGAAGGATAGGGCGTCCCCCGCTATAAGCGACGCGCTGCACCTACGCTCGGGTGTAGTGACAAATGAGCAAGGCGCGCTGCAGCGGCGCCCGGCTGTAGTGTTAAATAGGCAAGGGTTCTCGCACCTTTCTGGATGGGGGCGAGTAAAGAAGCTAGTCCAGGTTAGAGCTAGAGATAGAATGATTAGATTAGCCTCTTGGAACATAGGAACCTTGACGGGAAAGACAATAGAATTAGTGGATGTCATGCGTAGGAGGAAAGTAAACATAGTTTGTCTTCAAGAGACAAAATGGAAGGGGAACAAGGCTAAAGATTTAGGAGGAGGGTTCAAACTCTTCTATTCTGGTAAAGATGGCACTAGGAACGGGTGGGAATAGTGGTAGATAAAGTTTTTAAGGATGCAGTAGTCGACGTTAGGAGGTTTGGGGATAGAATCATAAGTATTAAATTAGCTTTAGAACTAGAGATAGTGCATGTTATTAGTGTGTATGCACCCCAAGTGGGTTTGGACGAGGAGACTAAGAAGGATTTTTGGGACTCTTTAGAGGAGTTAGTTCTTGGAATTCCCTCTTCCGATAGGGTTTTCCTAGGCGGGGATTTGAATGGCCATGTCGGTACGGATAGAGTTGGGTATGAGAGGGTACATGGAGGTCAAGGCTTTGGGGATCGAAACACTGCGGGGATTTCTATTTTAGATTTTGCTTTAGCTCAGGATTTTGGGATCGTAAATACTTTTTATAAGAAGAGGGAAGATCACTTGGTGACCTTTGTGAGTGGGCATAATAGAAGTCAAATTGATTATTTTCTTGTGAAGAGACACGATTTAGGTAGGTGTAAAAATTGTAAGGTTATACCAGGAGAGTGTCTGACATCCCAACATAGGCTGTTAGTTCTCGATTTTTGTCTTAAGAGTAGGGGTCGTATTGCTAGAGAACAGGCTAGACCGAGAATTAAGTGGTGGACCTTACAGGGAGATGTGTGCCAAATATTTCAAAAGAGGATTTTGGATGGCCAGTCAGTTTCAGAGGGTGGGGAGAATCTAGAACCAAAGGATAGGACTGGTAGCGCGGATCTTTGTGAACATTTGGCAAACCGAATAAGAAGATGTGCGAAGGAAGAGTTAGGACAGGCCAAAAGAGGAGGTTTCTATGATAAGGAGACATGGTGGTGGAACGCGGATGTGCAACAAACCATTGCGGAAAAGAAAAGATGTTTTAAGGCGTGGCAAAAAGATAGGTGCCTAGAGTCTTATGAGCTTTATAAGCAGGCTAAGAAGTTGAGTAGTAGAGCAGTGGGGGAAGCTAAGAAGAGAGCGTATGATGCTCTTTATAATAGGCTAGGTACGAAGGAAGGGGATAAGGATATTTTCAAGATAGCGAATGCTAGAGAACGAAAAACTAGGGACTTGAGTCATGTTAAGTGTGTTAAGCATGAGGATGGAAGAGTCTTAATGCAGGATAAAGCTATTTTAGATAGATGGAAGGATTACTTTTGGAACCTACTCAATGGAACACATGTAGGAGAGTTAAACTTGGAGGGGTATGCTTCACAGGAAGGGAGAGATCGCGTGTTCCATCGCAGAGTTAGTGCCACAGAAGTGAGAGAAGCTTTAAAAAGAATGAAGACAGGGAAGGCCGTTAAACCGGATGATATACCAATTGAAGCATGAAAATGTCTGGGAGAGGTTGGGATTCAATGGCTAACTAAGCTCTTTAATAGGATTTTGGAAACTAGAAAAATGCCAGATTCATGGAGGCATAGCATTGTGGTACCAATTTATAAGAACAAAGGGGATATTCAGAATTGCTCGAACTATAGAGGGATAAAGCTTATGAGTCATACGATGAAACTTTGGGAGAGGGTTATAGAACAAAGACTTAGGAGTTTAACCACGATTTCGGCGAATCAATTTGGATTTATGCCAGGTAGGTCTACTACGGAGGCCATCTTCCTGCTTAGGCAAACTGTAGAAAAATATCGAGAGGTACGTAAGAGTTTGCATATGGTTTTTATTGATCTGGAGAAAGCATATGATAGGGTCCCCAGGGAGTTAATTTGGTGGGTGCTTGAAAGGAAGAAAGTGTCTCAATGTTATGTCGATATCATTAAGGATATGTATGAAGGGGTTATAACAAGTGTTCGCTCAGTAGGTGGGATGTCTAGTGAATTTCCAGTGACAGTAGGACTACATCAAGGGTCGGCGTTAAGTCCATATCTCTTTGCTTTGGTCATGGATGAGTTGACGAGACATCTGCAAGAAGATGTACCTTGGTGCATGTTATTTGCAGATGATATTGTCTTGATGGATGAGACTAGTGCAGGTTTAGGTCAGAAATTAGTTAAGTAGCAGGAGGCTTTAGAGAGTAAAGGTTTTAGAATTAGTCGTTCGAAGACGGAGTATCTAGTGTGCAACTTTGGGTGTGAACCAAGAGGGAGAAGTAATGCAATTGAGATCGAAGGTGTCGAGGTCCCGGAGTGTGAGGCTTTTCGATACCTAGGGTCTATAATTCAAAAGAATGGGGCTATTGGAGCAGATGTAGACCACAGGATTAAAGCTGGTTGGTTGAAATGGCGAATGGCGTCAGGAGTATTGTGCGATAGAAGGATGCCTGCAAGGCTAAAAGGGAAATGCTATAAGACAATTGTTCGACCAGCCTTGCTATACGGTTCAGAATGTTGGGCTACTACGGGACAACATACGCATAGGATGGCAGTAGCAGAAATGCGTATGTTAAGGTGGATGTGTGGTAAAACTCGTAAGGATAAAATTAGAAATGAAAGAATTAGGAGATACTTAGGTGTAGCGCCCATAGAGGAAAAAATTAGAGAAAGACGTTTAACTTGGTTTGGTCATGTGCGGAGGAGACCAAGCACGACGCCAATTAGAAAATGTTTAGATTGGCAAGTTAATGGAGGGTGTAGACGGAGGGGACGACCGTTGAAAACTTGGATGAAGACGGTGAATGAAGATATCATTGAGCTTGGATTAGGTGAGGAAATGTGGGAAGATCGCATTGCTTGGAGAACCAAAATTCATGTAGCCGACCCCGAAAATCTCGGGAATGGGCTTTGATGATGATGATGATCAAAACTAATGGATTAGTTCTTTCTCCAACAAAAATTGATCTATTTCGAACTAATATCTGTTTTCTCGATCACAAAATTCATCATGGTACAATTATAACTATCACTATGTCAATCAATTTTGCAGACAAATTTTCTGATTAAATCAAAGATAAAAATCAATTACAACGTTTTTTAGGATCTCTAAATTATGTTGCAGATTTTTATAAAAATCATAGGGTTTTACTCAAACCTTTGTTTGATAGGCTTAAAACCAATCCAAACCCATGGACGCCAGGTCAAAGCCCAAGTCAAAAGTATTCTTTGTCTAGGTATTTCAAATCCCAATGCCTTCAAAATAGTAGAAACAAATGCGTCTAATTTAATATATGGTGGTATTCTAAAACAGTGTCTCCCTGATTCTACATCTATACAATTAGTATGATACCATTTTGGTATTTGGAATCCTATCCAAGCCAATTATTCCACAGTAAAAAAAGAATTACTTTCAATTGTTTTATGTATTATGAAATTTCAAGATGATTTGATAAATTAAAAAAATTTATTACGTGTTGATTGCAAATCTGCAAAAGAAATTTTGCAAAAAAGATGTTCAAAATCTTGTTTTTAAACAAAATTTTGCTCGCTGGAAGGGTTTACTATCTGCTTTTGATTTTCAAATCAAATATATAAAAGGGGAATTAAATTCTCTAGTAGATTTTCTGACAAGAGAATTCCTTCAAAAGCCACCATGAGTTCTCAGTCTTCTTCCAATTCTCTTGTTTCGCCTCAACCACAATCCAAAGCTCAATATGCTATGAAGCCTTTTGTTTCAAAGCTCAAATCACATATTTCTTATGCCATTTCCCTTACAAATCATTATACTCCATTATCAAATACAGAAGAATCAAACTCTGCAATGACATCTTTTACAAAGCTAAAAATTCCAAACAAATATGCAAACCCTTATGTTACAAAATAAAACTTTGATCCAATCACTTTGATAGAACCAATTTTGTTTTCTATCTCCAAAGAACCTCATCAAATAGCTAAACAGCTTTTTGATCCAATAACCCATTTTGAGGAATTCTACATCCTCAAAACCCGTAAATTCTATAAGTTCATACTGGTCGATTCTGACTCAGTATTGATTACTCATTTCAAAGACCCTACCAATCCAGCCAAAATCACCCACTCCAAATGTCAAATTCTGTTTGAATCTGATTGGAAACAAAACCTACGTTTCCATAAGAAATTTTCAATCAATAACAATCTTCAATCTTACAATTACCTTGATTACAAACTTGCTTGGTCTCGAGCATTCATGCTCGCAACACCAAACTGTTCTCATTCCTGGTTCTTATTTTGCAAAAAGTTATCATCAAAATCAGTTTCATTTTAGTTTCAGCATACTTGGTGGAATCATTTTGGCCCAGTACAAGATATTCTTCCTCCTCCAGTTTTTTAAGGATGGCAGATTTTCAAATCCAAATTTCATTTTCCAATTCCGCCTTTAGAGCAAATTCTCTCGCTCTGGTTCTTCATCAAGTTTAATCTCGCGTGGATTTGTTGTTGGGATTATGCATCCACAGCCCTCTCAACTCCATATCAATCGGCTCAAGCTCCCCTTTGGTTCTGTCGCCGATTCAAAGTGGAATGGTGGACACAATTTGATCACTCAAGTGTTACAAAAGAAGCCGTTACAAAGTTCTTTTCAAACAAGGATTCTTCTCCTTTCCCACAAGTAAATCCTATTCAATCATCTTCTCCGGCAAAACTTCTCAAACAACACATCAAAAGGCAACTACAAGGCAAAACCTACAAAGGCTCAACTGTTGGAAACTCTATCTCAAATCTATTCTATGGATAGATAAGATGAAGACGATGATCCAGCAGAACCCGACAATGAGGATGACTGCTTTGGTATCATTTTTCCACTTGCATGATTCATGTCCCTACAATCAGTCTCGAACATCTATGAGTCATCATGATTTGAGAAGTCATGATTACAAATGGACAAACAATCAATCAAGCATCTTCCAGCTCTACAAAATGACAAAGCAACTTTCAGCCCCAACCGGCAGCATCTTCTCTTTTCAAAGACGCGTGAATCAACAGTTCCCGCACTCAATCAAAGTCAACAATACAAACACTTCCAAAAGTGAATAGTATTCGCATCTTTTCAAAAATTGTTCTTTCTTCTCCCCTCTCTATTTAAGAGAGTCCTCTCTCCATAAGAGGGGCATCTGAAAAATTGAGAGAGAAATCTAATCTTTGTACTGCCTTGGTTTTCTCTGTAAGTTTTCTTTGTAAATATTTCTCTTGTATTAAAAAAATAAATTTCTTATTATAACATCTCTCTTTCAAATGAATTTGTCTAAGTTAATTGAATGTGTACCTACCTGTATAACATCTCTGGTGGTGTCCTTAGATGCAACATCGGTCCTCAGTTTAACTAAAATAAAATCATTTATTTTATTCTGTAATTTACTTTGAAGTCCTTTTACTATTTCAACTTACTTTGCAAAATCTTGGTATTCCTGGTCTCCTAGGTGTATTTTGGAGTTGAGAAGGCTATGGAGACATAATCCCAACAACAAATCCATGCGAGATTAAACTTGATGAAGAACCAGAGCGAGAGAATTTGCTCTAAAGGCGGAATTTTAAGATGAAATTTGGATTTGAAAATCTGCCATCCTTCAAAAATTGGAGGAAGAAATCTTGTATGGGGCCAAAATGATTCCACCAAGTATGCTGAAACATATTTAAACTATTTACAATAGAAATTAGCTCCTTAAATATTCATGAATTATACTTAAGCCCCTAATCTAATTTATTTCAAGCTCTCCAATTATTTACAAATTATGTAAAGGCCCCTACATCTAATTTTTGTATTTTTCATTTTGTCCTTTACATTTCATATTTTTACAATCAAATTCAGACCCTCTCAAACATTGACTAATTATACCTACGCCCCTAAAATATTTCAATTGAAGTCTCGTATTTATTTATAAACTATACATAGGTCCTTAAAATCATGTATAATTATTTTTTTAGAAATTAAATAATAAATATTTTCTTAATATTGAATTGATGTAATAAAAAAATATTGAACATCAGCGCACATAGAGCGCGTCGACACCTGAGTCTATTTGGTAAAAGAAAAGTTGTAATTCTTAAAAAGTACCAAATTCAGGCACCATGTATGATTGGAGCCTTAAAAACAATGATTACACTATGAATAGTTAAAATGAATGTATTTAGACATTTCGATGAAAAGTTACTTAGCGAAAGTTCATCAATCAATTACGTTGTTGTGCTTAGAAAAATAATAGTCCTTATAGTTGTACTTAATCCAGTTAAAAAAAATTGTATATATATATAAATTTTTTTTAGCAAAAGCTCAACAATTGGAAATTATGGAGTGCGGAAACATCATTTTTAACTATTGGGTTATTTTCCCCTCCATTTGTTTATTTTCGTTCTTGTTTGACCCCCATTTATTCTTGTATTCCATTCTAGCCCTCATGACCGTCTATTCACTTTTCTTTGACTCACAAACTCCATCCAATTTTCCTAAAATGACTAAGTTACCCTCTTGAATGTGATTTACACATGATCTCAAAATATCAATCACCGCTATATAAAACCCAACCTTTCCACTTTCAACCATCTCTTCCTCATCTTCTCTAATTTCTCCAATTTTACAGAGTTTCAAATCATCCACAATGGGTTCCAACGCATCAACAAAGGGCGGTCGAGGCAAGATGAAATCGACCAAATCAGTTTCCTAATCTCACAAAGTCGGTCTCCAGTTCCCCGTCAGCCACATCGCCAGGTTCCTCAAAGTTGGAAAGTCGTTGAGGGTGCCCTCGTCGTCCTAGAGTACCTCGCCGTCGAGGTTCATTCATCCAGATCTCCCGTGCCCATTTCTCCAATATCTCACAGTTTCCTCCATTTTATTCAGGTTCTTGAGCTTGCAGGGAACACGACAAGAGACAACAAGAAGAATCGGATCATTCCCTGAGTTATCTTTTTTATAAGAAAATTTTGCAAAAGGTCTGAACTTTATGATTGTAGTCGTAGATGGTCGTTTCACTATCTGATATCAACATATGCTTGTGAATTACAATGAAAGTGACAGTTGTTTCAATTTATTGGAGCCCCAAAGTTGCCACATTTCTTTATTTCAATTTTATCCAATAGAAAAGCAGTAAATTCACATTAAAAAATTGAACTTTTGGGTTCTTGAAGATGTTTTACCTGAACAGATAATTATTAATTTGTATGGGTATTTTTACATTATTTCATTTTGTTTATGTGGTTGAGAACTGAAAAGTTGGACTGATAACTACAGAAACTAGCTACTAGTGGGTTTGGATGAATTTAAGCTCATTTTGTTGTATGGGTCTTTTCTAGGGGGGTGGGAATGCTCAGAAATGGTGGCCTTTTGCTTCATCCTCCAATTAACTATGGTGTGGTTAGAGTTAGTGAAAAAGTGGGTTTAACAAGATTGAATGCGCTATGACGGGAAGTCCTAGAACAAGTGAATAAGGAGTTGAAACAGGGGAAAGAAAGAAAGGCATTGCCTCTTGTAAGTAGTCTGCAGGGTGAGCCTGATGGTCTTTGATGCTTCGGTGCAGCAAAACATGTTCTCGTTTTTCTTGGATATCATGTGCAAATCACGTGCAGGAGGGCAACTTAGTTATTTTGAAAAAAATTGATGGAGTCTTTGATTCAACATAATTGAACCGACAGTCATGGGGGTTAGACTGGAATACAAAAACAAATGGGGGTCAAACAGGAATAAACATAAACAAATAGGGGCCAAATTGGAAATAATCCTTAACTATTCGATGATCACAATATAGCTAGGTATCTAAACTTGTGAAAACACATAGTAGACTGTGGGGGTATCACAAAAATCTACTAATGATTGATATGTTGATTTTGAGGAAGATAATTTATTATGTACACGATCTTCCCACAACACATGATTCTAATTCGGCCACATACTAAAAAAAAATTCTTAGCATTGATTGGGTTTAACAAGGTGCAAATTAGCAAACAATCACATAAATTATTAAAATAAAACATGAGGGAGGTATGTACAAATGTTTTTTAAATAGTAACAAATACATTTTTAATCCCCGAAATCACTCACAATCCAATCAATGAAAGGCCAATCCATCCCAAATGGTGGGGGCAGAGCGGATATCCGCGAAAATATGTTCCACCGCCATCCCGGTCCCAGATCTCTCTTTCATCAGATCACCTAATCGCTTTTTCTTCAAACACTTGATCTTCATCCATGTTGGGTCCCGCCCAATTTGTTGGGAACATGAAATTTTGGTGGAATAAAACAAATCCACCGACATAGGGATCCCGCCAAAATTCAAAAGGAAGAAAAACCTTTTGTTTGTATATGTTTTTCTCTTCTTTGACCGAAGTACGAAAGTTTCGAAAACGACTTTCTATCTACAAAATCAAATAGAAAATGCGAGAATATCAGGTGCCAAATTTTGACAATGATCATCCGTGATCGAATTGCTCACGCAGCCTCAAGAATTGAAAGTTAGCGACGAAATATTTGAAAAATCAAATATGATGAGGCGGTGAATCCCCCTAAAAATAGGGGAGGTTGGAAATCTCTGAAGCCATCCCAAAATTCGTAGAGAATCCCAACTTAGAGAGAAAACTTTAGACGAAGAAAATAAATAGAGAGAGAAAAACCCTCAGAGAGAAAGCCTTTGAGAGAAAATTGAGTGAACCAATTTTGTGAAGTTTACCCACAAAATTGAAGGTATAATATTTTTGTATTGTGTGAGAGTGATCCACTTACGGGTAAAGAGTTGTAATTTGTAATCTCATTATTTCTATAGTGAAAGATATTTTAAGTAGCCTAAAGGTCTCGTGGTTTTTCCCTTTAAGGGTTTTCCACGCTAAAATTCTTGTTCTTCATTTCTGTTGTATTTTGGTTTGGAAATTTATCCTGGGTTTATAGAAAAACAATATTGCGAAACCATATTTCCCAACAAAGTGGTATCAGAGTTGCGCTGCACGCCCAACAAGTGGTATCAGAGCTGCATTGTGCGCCCAACAATCCACAACTCGCTTGATCGATTGGCGCGAATCGACATTCTTTGCCCCTTCGATCCACACAGATTGATTTCGCTTCCAAAATTCCCTATCAGGTATTCCATTCTACTTTGTTGTTCAATCATATAATAATCTTTGATTAGTTTTGGTTGAGTTTTTAGGGCACACATCTTGATATTGGATCGCATTTTGATCCATGTCATCAATTGATTGAACGGAAACACCTACAGTTTTCAATTGATTATAGTCATTGTAATTGATTGAACTTAGAAGTTTGATTTGATTGGTCTAAAGTAGGCATTTAGTGAGTTGGTCAGAAAAAACATTCTCTCGACAACAAAATATTTTCACAGTTAGCTCTCTTCTCTATCAGCTCACTTGGAAACTCTCCTTATCGTTGTTAGCTCACTACACCATATTGGCATTTTTGTAACAACCCCCAAAACAGTATCACTTTTGAAGTGTAACAATTTACCTAACAACTATACACATTTTCACAAACAAAATGATACAATAATAGTATCACCATGAAGAGTATGGTTATAAAAGTGATATTATTCATGGTGATCCAACTTATTATATCATTTATTTTGTGTTACTGTTTTTCATTTTTTTGACTAAATTTAGTTTTGATTTGAAATTGTTTTGTGGATTGTAACATCTCAAAAGTGATATTGTTTTGAGAGTTGTTACAAAAGTGCCAATTTGGTGTAGTGGCTCTATCTGCCTCTTATAGCGGGTAGCGTCATCTCAGCTAATACTAGTATGCCACATTGCATTGTGCCATGTCTAAACACATTAATGTGCAAAAAAATGCACGCATTGCATTCAGACTATGACTGGCCTTAGTTCAGGCATTCAATGCTCCCGCGCCTTAGGTGCGTGCTTTTGAGGCGTGAGGAGTTGCAGCAGTATTTTTTTTAGGTTCATTTCCTTCTATATTAAGTGTTTGCAACTTCAATCTGACGCTATGTTTCCTTTATAATTATAAGAGAGTGGAATACTAGTATATCACACTGCGGTGAAGACTGAGTTAGTTGAAAGAGAAATAAAGGGGAAGGTAATTGGGAGGGTTTCTTAAGTGACGAGAGGGGCATGATGGTTATGCCAATGAGGTAAGAAAAGATGTGATAAAAAAAAAGAAATTGAAGGGTAGGAAAGGGGCCTAGGGGGTGAAGAAGGAAAGGAACAACAAAAGTAAAATAGAAGTGAAAAGAATAAGTGTAAATAAATTGACTTGTGAGTCCCAGGGCATACTGGAGCAACCATATGAGGAGGTGAGGCGATTGAGGTGCTGGGATATACTTATGCGATGTGGTTGAGGTGATAGCCTAAATACATGATTGCCTCACTATTTCATCACTATGCTAGGCAAGGTGGTCGAGGTGTGCATCTTGCCTAGGCGCACCTTTGATAACACATATCAAGAGTAGCAATTAAGATTTTAGTTTCACATCTCATCCTAGTGGACTCAGCTGGTGGGTTCAATTATTCATTGGAAAAAACAAGTTTCCCCCTGATCAACTTACTTTCTTTATTTATCAATAATAGTCCTTATAATTGTACTTAATTCAGTTAGAAAAAAAATTTGTATATATATATATATATAACAACTTTTAGCAAAAACTCAACTATTGGAAACTATGGAGTGCGGAAACATCATTTTTAACTATTGGGTTATTTCCCCCCTCCATTTATTTATTTCTATTCCTGTTTGACCCTAATTTATTCTTGTATTCGGTCTGGCCCCCATGACCGTCTGTTCAATTATGTTGGCTGACATACTCCATCCGATTTTTCTAAAATGACTAAGTTACCCTCTTGCATGTGATTTGCACATGATCTCAAAATATCAATCACCGCTATATAAAACCCAACCTTTCCACTCTCCACCTTCAACCATCTCTCCCTCATCTTCTCCAAATTCTCCAATTTTACAAAGTTTAAAATCATCCACAATGAGCTCCAACGCATCAACAAAGGGCGGTCGAGGCAAAATGAAATCGACCAAATAAGTATCCTAATCTCACAAAGCCGGTTTCCAGTTCCCCGTCTGCCGCATCGCCAGGTTCCTCAAAGTTGGCAAGTACGCTGAGCGCGTCGCCGCCCTCGCTATCGATGTTCGTTCATCCAGATCTCCCATACCAATTTCTCCAATCTCTAAAAAATTCAATATTTTTATTAAAAATTGAATATTTTCGCAAAAATCTCACAATTCCTCCATTTTTTTCAGGTTCTTAAGCTTGAAGGGAACACTGCGAGATACAACAAGAAGAACCGGATCATTCCCCGAGTTATCTTCTTTAAAATAAAATTTCGCAAAAGGTCTGAACTTTATGATTGTAGTCGTAAATGGTCATTTCACTACCTGATATCAACACATGCTTGTGAATTACAATGAAAGTGACAGTTGTTTCAATCTATAGGAGCCCCAAAGGTACCCCGTTTCTTTATTTCAATTTTATCCAATAGAAAAACAGTAAATTCACATAAAAATAATTTGAACTTTTGGGTTCTTGAAGATGTTTTACCTGAACAGATAATTAGTAATTTGTCTGGGTATTTTTACATTATTTCATTTTCTTTGTGTGGTTGAGAACTGAAAAGCTGGACTGATAACTACAGAAACTGGCTACTAGTGGGTTTGGATTAATTTAAGCTCATTTTGTTGTATGGGTATTTCCTAGAGGGATGGGAATGCTCAGAAATGATGGTTTTTTGTTTCATCCTCCAATTAACTATGGTGGGGTTAGAGTTAGTGAAAAAGTTGGTTTCTCAAGATTGAATGCGCTATGACGGGAAGCCTTGGAACAATTGAATAAGGAGTTGGAACAGGGGAATGAAAGAAAGGCATTGTCTCTTCTAAGGAGTCTGCAGGGTGAGCCTGATGGTCTTCGATGCTTCGGTACAGCAAGGCAGGTTCTCGTTTTTCTTGGATATCAAGTGCAAATTACGTGCAGGGGGTAACTTGGTCATTTTGAAAAAAATTGATGGAGTCTGTGAGTCAACATAATTGAACCGACAATCATGGAGGTCAGACTGGAATACATGAACAAATGGGGGTCAAACATGAATAAACATAAACAAATGGGGGGCAAATGTGAAATAATCCTTAACTATTTGATGATCACAATATAGCTAGGTATCTAAACTTGTGAAAACACTTAGTAGACTGTGGGTGTATCACAAAATTTTACTAATGATTGATACGTTAATTTTGAGGAAGATAACTTATTATGTACATGATCTTCCCACAACACACGATTCTAATTTGGCCCACATACTAAAAAAATTTCTTAGGCTTGATTGGGATTTACAAGGTGCAAATTAGCTAACAATCCCATAATTTATTAAAATAAAACGTTGAGGGAGGTATGTACAAATAATTTTAAACGGTAATAAATTCATGTTTAATCCCCGAAACCGCACACAATCCAGTCAATGAAAAACCAATCCATCCCAAACGGTGGGGGCAGAGCGGATATCCGCAAAAATATGTTCCACCGCCATCTTGGTCCTAGATCTCTATCTCATCAAATCACTTAATCGCACTTTCTTCTACGGTATTGTAGTGTATTTATGGTCTGCTGATAACAACTTTTGTTGACCCACATTGCTTTTTCTGTGGCATGTGGGTGTACTTATATTGAAGTGCCAGTCGTAGAGTTGTGGAGTTTGATTTAGCTGGTGGAGCTGCGCTATAGTGGTTCATCTTTGAATTTTCTGTTAATATTTATTTTGTTTTAGCGTGTGTAATCATTCATATAGTTAATTGGAGATGATTGTAATGGAGTATTGGGATAAACCTCTACGTCATGATTTTGGCTTTTTATGATTATGTGATATGTTGGGGTTGAAGATGGTTGTCGTTTAGTGATTCAATTATGTTTTGAAGAAAATTTTCTGTTAATATTTATTACGCCAACAAAGTTTCCATCTATATCCATTGTGAAAATTTCAAGTGTGAAGAAAATAGAAACCAATGAAATATAAAATGTAGATTTTAGAACTAGGATTAACCGAGCCATCCAATCCATAGTAGGAGCAGTTATGACTACCATTTTTGAACTAAGATTAACCGAACCATCAATGTTATCTACCTGAATGGTCAAATTGTGACCACCATTTCACTTTGAATTTGCGGCAGATCTAGAGAGACGATTTTGCTGATTGGCATGGTTTGGGAATTGAGGTTGAAATGTAATTCCAAAGACAGATCCATGCAAGATTGAATTTGATAAAAATACCGGAGTGAGAAAACTTGCTCTGCCGGGGGAATTGGGCCATGAAATTTGAATTTGAACAACTGCCACCCTTCAGGGACTAAAAGGGGAAGGATGTCTTGGACAGTACCATATAAGTTCCACCACGTATGTTGGAACCATAATGGGAGAGATTTAGAAGGTAACTTCTTGCAGAACAAGAAGAACCAATAATGGGAGCATTTGGGGGTAGGAAGCAAAAAAGCTCGATACCAGGCTTGTTTGTAATCAAGATAATTATAAGTTTGGGGATTGTAATTGACTGGAAATTTCTTGTGATAACGAATATTCTGTTTCTAGTCAAGCTCGTAAAGGATTTTGAGGATTTGCCATTTGTAGTGAGTGATTTTGTTTGGATTTGAAGGGTCTTTGTGATGAGTGATCAAGACTGAGTCAGTGTCTAACAGAATGAATTCGTAAAATTCACGGGTTTTGAGGACATCTGGTTCCCCAAAGTGGGCTAATGGGTCAAAAAGATGTTTGGCTAGGAGATTTGGGTCATCTGTGATAAAGTGAAGACATGTTTTTATCAAGGTAATTGGGTCAAGATTGGTTTTTGTAAAATAATGATTTGGGGTTTTTTATGAGGGTTTGTTGATGGTTGTCATTGAAGAAGCAGGTCCTTCTGCTTTTGAAAGAGGGGTTTACGGATTTGTCACAGAAAGAGCGTAGGATAGAGGGTTTTTGACCTTGGATGAAGTAGCAGGTTTCATTGCATATTGATCTTTGGATTGGGGTTGAGGAAAAGAAGGCGGCTTGGATGAAGATTGAGAACTCTTGATAGGTTTTGAGGGAATTCTCGGGTCAGGAAGTCTGGTAGAGAATTTGATTCACCTTTTATATATTCGATTTGAAAATGAAATGCGGATAGTACACCCTGCCAGCGAGCAAAAGTTTGTTTAGAAACAAGATTTTGAACATCTTTTTTTCAAAATTTCTTTTGCTGATTTACAATCAGTTCGTAATAAAAATGGTTGATTAAGTAAACCATCTTGAAATTTCATGATGCATAAAACAATTGAAAGTAATTCTTTTTTGACAGTGGAGTAAACGAGTTGAGTCTGATTCCAAATACCAGAATGGTAACGGACAAGTTGGACAGACTTAGAGTGAGGTATTTGTTGTTTGAGGATACCACCATATCCTATATTGGACGCATCTGTTTCAACGACTTTGAAGGCTTTGGGATTAGAAATACCAAGACAAGGAAGACACTTGACCTGGGTTTTGATTTGATGGACAAGTTGGGTATGGACAGAAGTCCATGGATTTGGATTGGATTTAAGTCTATCAAACAAATGTTTGAGTAAAACTCTCAAATTTTTGTAAAAGTCATCAACGTAATTTAAAGAACCTAGAAAACATTCTAATTGGGTTTTATCTTTAATTTCATCAGAAAATTTGTTTGCAAAATCAATTGCCCTGGTGATAGGATAAATTGTTCCATGGTGGATTTTATGACCAAGAAAACGAACATTTGTTTGAAATAAGCCGATTTTGGTTGGGGATAAAACTAAACCATTTGATTTGATAATTTGGTAAAATTGATATAAATGTTTCCAGTGGTCAGCAAGGGAGTTGGAAAAGATAAGTATATCATTGATGTAAACGATTGCAAATTGTGTGAATGGGGTAAATATATCATGCATTATATTTTGAAATTCACTTGGCGCGTTTTTTTAGACCAAATGGCATCACATTACATTCCATTCGTACTGATCAAAGGGTACATTAAAGGCGGTTTTGTAACGATCTTGAGGATGAATCGGGATCTGCCAAAATCTAGATTTGAGATCAAATTTACAAAAGACTTTACTAGATATAAACGATTGATTAAATCTCTTTTAGTAGGTATGGGATATCTAATCCATTGAAGAGCATCATTGAGTGGCTTATAATTAATTACAAGACGTGGAGTTCCTCGTTCAAGTTCAACAGCTTTGCGAACATAGAAAGCAGAACAACTCCCAGGAGATTTGCTGGGAGTAATTAATTTTTTAGAAATTAATCCTTGTATTTTTATTTTGCAATACTCCATTAATTCGGAATTCATCTGTATAGGACGAGCCTTAGTTGGAATTTTTTTCTCATTGAAAGGGGGGTTCATATGGTAATCTCACCATATGTTGTTTTCTGTGCCAAAAGGCATTGGGAAGATCAGAACTAAGTTCTGAAATCAACTTCTATTTGAACTGACTAATTTGTGTCTGAAGTTTGAGATCTTTGAGATGTTCATCCATACGATGATACGAGATTTCTTCTTTTAGGAAATTCAAGTGTCTAGGTTTTTTGTGGATTATGTTAACAATAGATTGTGTGTTTTAAGTAGTTTTAAATTTGTTGTTTTAGGTTTGAGGAGAAAAGGGAATATTAAATATTCACCGAGAATACTAGTTTGAATACCATTTTCAGTTACCTAAAAAGGGTATATGGTAGTCAAGAATGGGGTACCAAGAATTAATTTTTGGCCCATATTTTTTACTAAAAGAAAGTCTTGTTTGATACAGAACTTATTGTGACAAATATGTGTATTGGATAATTTATAATTTACTTGTAATCGTTGTTTATTAGCTGCATATAATTGTTCCTTGGTTTACTCAAAGTATTTAAAAGGTATTAAACCTTCAAAGACGCAATTGAGATCAGCACCAGAATCAACTAAAACAGTTGTATTAATTATATATTCTTTGTTTATAACAAGTGAAATTTGTACATACCATTTGTGAATTTTAATTTGATTAATCATTTAAAGAAATTGGGGTTCATGTTCTTCATTATCTTCCGGGATATAAGAGGAGGTTGAAGGGTTACTAGTTTTGTGAGTTTGGAGAGTCACAAGTTCTTGTTCAAATTATGACTTATTCTGTTTGAGTTGATGGATATCGCATTTCATTAAATTGATTTCTGTTTGTAAGTCTTGTAAAGACACAGGTTGTTGTGGTGTAGATTTGAAACGATTCAGAATTTCCTGATGATTGTAAATTGGTTTACTGATATCTGGAATTTCCTTTTTAGAGATGGATTGTTTGATATGGGTAAGATGCTCATGTTTGAGTTTAGGATCATCAATGTGATCAACAAAATCTAAAAGAAGACTTTCTTTATTTTTTGATAACATATTGATAGATGTTAATGTGTTGCAAAAGCAAGCATTACCATTTTGATTATCTTCTTCATGAGAGGAGTTAAAAGATGGTTCTAACTGGTAAATCTAGGGATCATTCGAATTGGGTTTAGAGTTATCAGATGTTTGAGAATTAATCAGCAGATTAAATAACATATCCTTTAACTCATCTGCGCCTTTGATTTCTCTAATTTTTTGAGGCAATCTACAATTTTTGGCATAATGGCCAGGTTTGCTGCATTTGAAGCAAATGGGCTGCTTTGTAGATGGGATAATTATCTCATTTCAACAGATCAACAACAGATATTATTGTCTGATAAAATTGATCATACTGGACAACCCATTAAAACAGAGCAAGGAACTTCAATTCCTGATGTTGTAACAACCTTGATATTTAACATTTTATTGGAGATCCTACTCAATTCCAGGAAAAATCCAAAGAACTTCTTATGACCCTTAGATGTCATTTTCTCAGTGATTTTTGCTGGTATAAAGATATTTTCATCAATAAAGTGATGCTTCAAGCCGAGGCTAACAACTCATTCTGGAAAGAAAATTTTCTTTTTGGTCTTCCCCCTACCTTAGCTCAAATTGTTCGCAACAAACTAAAAGCTCAATTCAATGGAGTCATTCTATATGACAGGCTTACGTTTGGTGATCTTATTGCTAAGATCAACGAAATTGCTTTACAACTATGCAATGACTTTCAACTCAAAGCCCAACTCAAACACAAAAATATGACAAGTCACAAAGAACTTTTATCATTCTGTCAACAGTATGGTTATGAGCCCATTAAAGCACCTTCTAGCAAAGCTATACATAAAAACAGATCGCACCTATCACTTGCATCCAAGCCTTACAATCATCGTTCTGGCCCAAAACCCTTCAAGTCTCACACAAATTATTACGATAAGCCTAAAACGTCACCACACTAACAATCCCCTATCATAAAAAGCCTCAACCACCAAGCTCATCTACAAAGCAGCCAATTTGCTTCAAATGCAGCAAGCCTGACCATTATGCCAAAAATTGTAGATTGTCTCAAAAAATTAGAGAAATCAAAGGCGCAGATGAGTTAAAGGATATGTTATTTAATCTACTGATTAATTCTCAAACATCTGATAACATACCAAACCAATTCGGATTATTCTTTTGATGATCCCAAGATTTATCAGTTAGAACCATCTTCTGACTCCTCTCATGAAGAAGATCATCAAAATGTTAATGCTTGCTTTTGCAATAAATTAATATCTATCAATATGTTATCAAAAAATAAAGAAGCTAGTCTTCTTTTAGATTTTGTTGATCATATTGATGATCCTAAACTCAAACATGAGTATCTTACTCATATCAAACAATCCATCTCTAAAAAGGAAATTTCTGATATCAGTAAACCATTTTACAATCATCAGGAAATTCTTAATCGTTTCAAATCTACACCACAACCTGTGTATTTACAATACTTACAAATAGAAATCAATTTAATAAAACGTGATATCCATCAACTCAAACAGAATCAGTCACAATTTGAACAAGAACTTGTGACTATCCAAACTCACAAAACTAGTAACTCTTCAACCTCTTCTTATATCCCTAAAGATAATGAAGAACATGAACCCCAATTTCTTCAAATGATTAATCAAATTAAAATTCACAATTGGTATGTATAAATTTCACTTGTAATAAACAAAGAATATACCATTAATACAACTGCTTTAGTTGATTATAGTATTGATCTCAATTGCGTCTCTGAAGGTTTAATACCTTCTAAATAATTTGAGAAAACCAAATAACGATTATATGCAGCTAATAAACAACGACTACAAGTAAATTATAAATTATCCAATACACATATCTGTCACAATAAGTTCTGTATCAAACAAAACTTTCTTTTAGTAAAAGAATATGGGCAAAAAATTAATTCTTGGAACCCCATTCTTGACTACCATATACCCAATTCAAGTAACTGAAAAATGGTATTCAAACTAGTATTCTTGGTGAAGATTTAATATTCCCTTTTCTCCTCAAACCTAAAACAGCAGATTTAAAACTACTCAAAACACACAATCTTCTGTTAACATAATCCACAAAAAAATCCAAACACCTGAATTTCCTAAAGGAAGAAATCTCGTATCATCGTATAGATGAACATTTCAAAGATCTCAAACTTCAGACACAAATTAGTCAGATCTTCCCAATGCCTTTTGGCACAAAAAATAGCATATGGTGAGATTACCATATGAACCCACTTTCAATGAGAAAAAAATTCCAACCAAGGCTCGTCCTATACAGATGAATTCCGAATTAATGGAGTGTTGAAAAATAGAAATACAATAATTAATTACTCCCAACAAATCTCCCAACAAATTAATGGAGTGTTGAAAAAATTAATTACTCCCAACAAATCTCCTTGGAGTTGTTCTGCTTTCTATGTTCGCAAAGTTGTTGAACTTGAGCGAGAAACTCCACGTCTTGTTATTAATTATAAGCCACTCAATGATGTTCTTTAATGGATTAGGTATCTCATACCTAATAAAAGAAAGTTAATCAATCGTTTATATCTAGCAAAAGTCTTTTCTAAATTTGATCTCAAATCTTAATTTTGACAGATCCAGGTTCATCCTCAAGATCGTTACAAAATCGCCTTTAATGTACATTTTGGTCACTACGAATGGACTGTAATGCCATTTGGTCTAAAAAATGCGCCAAGTGAATTTCAAAATATAATGAATGATATCCTTACTTAATCCACACAATTTGCAATCGTTTACATCGATGATATACTTATCTTTTCCAACTCCCTTGCTGACCACTAGAAACATTTATATCAGTTTTACCAAATTATCAAATCCAATGGTTTAGTTTTATCCTCAACCAAAATCTACTTATTTCAAACAAATATTCGTTTTCTTGGTCATAAATCCACCATGGAACAATTTTCCCTATCACTAGGGCAATTGATTTTGCAAACAAATTTCCTGATGAAATTAAAGATAAAACCCAATTACAACGTTTTCTAAGTTCTTTAAATTACGTTGCTGACTTTTACAAAAATCTGACAGTTTTACTCAAACCTTTGTTTGATAGACTTAAATCCAATCCAAATCCATGGACTTCTGTCCATACCCAACTTGTCCATCAAATCAAAACCCAGGTCAAGTGTCTTCCTTGACTTGGTATTTCTAATTCAAAAGCCTTCAAAATCGTTGAAACAGATGCGTCCAATATAGGATATGGTGGTATCCTCAAATAGTAAATACCTCACTCTAAGTTTGTTCAACTTGTCCGTTACCATTATGGTATTTGGAATTAGACTCAACTCAATTACTCCACTGTAAAAAAAGTATTACTTTCAATTGTTTTATGAATTGTGAAATTTCAAGATGATTTACTTAATCAACCATTTTTATTAAGAACTAATTGTAAATCAACAATTTTTTTTTTGAAAAAAGATGTTCAAAATCTTGTTTCTAAACAGACTTTTGCTCGCTGGCAGGGTTTACTATCCGCATTTCATTTTCAAATCGAGTATATAAAAGGTGAATGAAATTCTATGCCAGACTTTTTGACACGAGAATTCTTTCAAAACTCATCATGAGTTCTCAATCTTCGTCAAAGCCGTCTTCTTCTCCTCAACCCCAATCAAAAGATCAATATAGAATGAAACTTGTCCCTTCATCCAAGCTAAAAAACTCTCTATCCTATGCTCTTTATCTGACAAATTCGTATACCCCTCTTTCAAAAGCAGAAGAACCTGATTCTTCAATGACAACCATCAACAAACCCTCATCAAAAAACCCCAAATCCTTATTTTACAAGAACCAATCTTGAACAAATTACCTTGATAGAACCATGTCTTCACTTTATCACGGATTACCCAAATCTCCTAGCCAAACATCTTTTTGACCCATTAGCCCACTTTGAGGAACCAGATGTCCTCAAAACCCGTGAATTTTGCGAATTCATTCTGTTAGACACTAACTTAGTCTTGATCACTCATCACAAATACCCTTCAAATCCAAACAAAATCACTCATTCCAAATGCCAAATCCTCAAAATCCTTTCCGAGCTTGACTAGAAACAGAATATTCATTATCACAAGAAATTTTCAGTCAATTACAATCCCCAAACTTATAATTATCTTGATTATAAACAAGCCTGGCATCGAGTTTTTTTGCTTCCTACCCCCAAATGCTCCCATTCTTGGTTCTTATTGTTCTGCAAGAAGTTCCCTTCTAAATCTCTCCCATTATGGTTCCAACGCACGTGGTGGAACTTATATGGTACTGTCCAAGACATCCTTCCCCTTTTAGTCATTGTAGGGTGGTAGCTGTTCAAATCCAAATTTCATGACCCAATTCCCCCGGAAGAGCAAGTTCTCTCACTCTGGTTCTTTATCAAATTCAATCTTGCATGGATGGATATGTTGTTGGAATTACATCTCAACCCCAATTCCCAATCCATGCCAATCAGCAAAATCGACTCTCTATGCCGCAGATTCAAAGTCAAATGTTGGTCACAATTTGACCACTCTGGTGTCACCAAAGATGTAGTCAACAAATTCTTTCAAATCCAAGGAATTTCTCCCCAAGCTCCACAAGTAAATCCCATTCAGCAAATTGCATCCAAATCAAAACTCCTTAAGCAACACATCAAAAATCAATTTCAGGGCAAGCCTACAAAAGCACAGTTACTGGAAACTCTGTGGATAGTTCTAACGAAGATGGTGATTCAACAGTGCCCGACAACGAGGATGATTGTTTTGGCATCTCTCTGCCAACAACATGATTCTTTTTCCATTAACAACCAAAATAATCTATTAGTCATCATTCTTCTAGATGATTATCACTATAAATGACAATTCCTCATCATGTTTGATCCCCGCAAATCAAAGTCTATGTCAAGCATGCTCCAGCTCAACAAAAATATCTTTCGGTCTCTGTCAAAAGCAAAACATCTTCAACAGTTCAAAACAGTCAAAAGCAAAGCATCTTAAACAGTTCAATGCAATCAAAAGCAAAAACATCTTCAACAGTTCAATGCAATCAAAAGCAAAAACATTTTCAACAGCCTAATCACTTCAATAATGCACAAAGCAACAAAGTCCCCTCAATCATTTATCGCTTCCTTTTTTATTTTTTTATTTAAGCAATGAAGGTCCTCACTTGTAAGGAAGACGAAAATTAACCAAAGTAATCCTGTCTTTGATAGTATCACCTGTAAGTTTTTCATTTTATTTTCAATAAATCAAATCTTTTATCATGCATATGTATCCTATTTCTGCAATTTCATATTGATATCTATTCTGTTAAATTTGGTTTTGTTATCTTCCTCCTTGCCTTGTTATCCTATCCTAGGTATTTTCTGGTGTATATATATAGTGAATTTAAGGATAGAGAATGAGGGGTATATACAGGGGAGTATAAAAAGTTAAATGTTGTTAAAAATGGTCTATAATAAACTTTTGAAAGGGCAAATGGTTATAAACTTATAAGTTTATCTGCCCATTGAAGATTCAAGACAAAGATGGTAAAAAAAATAGTCGTTTTCAAATATAACCGCTGGGGCTAGATGCTCAAGACTGTTTTGAATGCTAATGCCTATTTGTAGCATCGACTCTGCCCAAACAAACAAAAGCCATACCCTTTTCTGGCAGTTGATTGGGCTAAAAGGTCAAACTCATTGAGCTTTAGGCTTTTCATTGGAGCATAAAAATTCATTCTCAAAGCTCAAATAAAATTCATATTTGACTTTTGAGCTTGCCCATTGGAGATGCTCTTAGCAACGACAACTAGCAATAGTTGCACTACCGACCTTTTAGTGTAGCGTATGTAGTGTTTAAAAAAGCGTTTGTGACTCGCGCTTCAACTCGCGAGTCGCCTCGACTCGCTAAAAAACTGCTTCAACTCGGACGAGTCATAGGGTAATTTCAATGCGAACGCTTTATTAAGGTGACTCGTTTAAGGTGGACGCTTCAAAATATTATGCAATCTGATTTTGGTATCAATCTAGAAAATAATCTAACGTATGTGATCTAACGTGTGTGATTTAAGCCCTAACTTTCTTTGTTTTCTTTGTTTCTCTTCAGAATCAGACAAGGAGATGGATACGGAGCTAAAGGAGGAAGGATAAGAAGAAAATAATAAGAGGAGGAGAAGGATTCAGGTGAATAAAGAGGAGGACGGTGGTGGTACTCTCAGTCGATTTGCAGCAACTTCATAGTGAACTTGAGTTTCGACTGCTCGACATCGAAGTAAGTCCTTCCTTCTTCTGGTTTCTGCTATGCTCTTCTTCTTTCAAACCAACTTCAAGACACACGAGTCACGACTGCTCTCGAAAAACGAAATTGAAAAAATATTTACATCTTAATTATCTACTGACTATATAAATGAAGAATGAATGAGAATTGGTTTCTTAGAATTCATTTTAAATTGTTAGATTCATTTTCTTTCGACTAAACTGTATTTTTTTAGGGTTTTATTGATGTCCAACATTCAAGAAGTCGATATCCATATAAATTGTTTTAAATTTGTAGCTTATGTGTCTGATGGTGTAATGGACTATGTGTCTAAATCCTTTTGGATTGTTTACTGTGTCTGTTAGGGACTATGTGTCTAATGTTGGAACTTTGATTGTGTAAAGTCCAGAGTTAGTTGCAACATTATCTTTATGTGTCTGATATGCAACATTCTCTTTTGCCACTACAAGAATCCATCTGACATCAAACTTGTATAATTCCTTTGCATATACATGAAAAATTGTTGTAATGTATTGTCATTTTATTAGTTATTACAAGAATCCATCTTAGAAATGTGGCATTATTAGGTATTAATGTTGTAATGTATTACCATTTTTATGTAGGGCATGTTCTTAAGTTATGAGATCTGAGATCTCAGCTGGTATTGTCTTCACCCCAGTGACAGGTAAGCAGATTGTCTTCATTTATATATGGAAGATTGTCTTCATTTATATATGGATCATAATGACAGGGAAACATATTGTATACTATGTTATTCAAATCAATTAGATTTTTTACATTGTTTTAAATCATATAACAAGTGGGTACATCTCAATGCAACTTATTTGATTCATCCAGAAAACCCCATTCAACTTGAAGGAGGGTGTTGAGGATCTCTTTGGCACTTTGCCTGCCTGCTAGTTGTTGTTGTGGCTGGCTGTAAGATCAGGTGAGGTAACTTCATTTTCCAATTCTTCTTCACTGCAAATTGCAACAGATATTCAGATTTCAGGTATGCAGATTGCAAAAGATAATACACTAATACATACATAAAACAAACTCATGTTATTTCTTGCATTGATGATTGCTTCTTTTGTTTTTGTAATTTTTAAATATTTTTTCATCACTTTTTATGAAAAATTGCCTCGCTTCGCCTCGGAAAAAACTTGATCGCTTCACATCGGAAAACGCTTTTTAAAACGTTAACACTATGATTTCCACCTTTTACCACCAAATACTTTGTGCTAGTGTCCTACCATAATTTTCTTTCCAACTGAGTGACAGGTTTGCCATAAACCAGTCCACCACCTTTCTATGTTCTCATCGTCTTCCCTCTTTATCTTATATGTCAAGGTCGATTCATCATTTATCAGCGAAATCCCCGACAATTATGTTTTTTATGTCAATTTCTTCCCCGATTTCCTTTTCTATACCCAACAAGACTATTATCTTCTCCCCTTTTCAAACTCAATGAAATTAGTTCTATAAACCCTATGCAGTTAATTGCGGGTTATAACGCCGAATAATCCATAACAGACTCAAGGCGTTAGATTTTTGACATAAAACGTCAGGGTACAGCGGAGGGTGTTATAACGGCATATATCGGGCGTTATTTGTATAAAACGTTATTTCATTATGCCGCTATAACGCATCGAGAAATAAAATTTTTTTACTAGCCCATTTATTCTCGATTGCAGATCCCTGAAGAAAAGTCGAGCCCTAGCACTCTAGCTGAGAAACGAAAGAAGAAGAAGAAGCGAAATAATCCATTTTTTGCTTCTGAATGGGTCGTTGATTAGAAACTGTAAAATTAAATTGTGTTTGTTTTTAGGTGCTTAATAAGAATTGTTTGACAATTTTGTCCCACTGAGCTGAAAAAATATAAATATTGTGCTTAAAATCATACTCGATAAATATTCAAATCCCAGAGAATGTTACACTACATTTCATTACAAGAATATGGAAATATGACCAAGTACATTTAAAAAATTAAACCAAATTTCTTACTAATATTTCGTTTGCAATACAATATAGTAAAATAACCATATTGGTGTATTCACGTGATCAAAATACTTGAGACATTTGTGGTTGTTCACTATCACTTTGCTTGGGTTCATCGTGCATCAAATGTTCATTGACTCAATAATTGAATAAATCACCATTCAATTTAACTCGACGAAGAAAGTTGTGTATCGCCATGCATGCAATGACAATATTTTTTTGGGTGGAAAAGCTATATGAAAGCATCACATTCAAAATGGAAAATCTTGCCTTCAACACGCCAAAATACAGAGAAAGAAAACAAAGATGAAGGAGAGAAAATGAGATAAGTTTCTTACAAAGTCTTTGTGAAGGTAGGTAGAACCACAATGCTTGATAAAGAAAATGAAGATGTGCGGTCAAAATTTAATCCTACTTATTTTTAAAAAGTTGAGGGTAATAATTGTTATTACAAAATTTTATTAATGTATTGAAATACTTTTTGATTCAACACTCAATCCTAAGTGATCAACACGTCCTGGTTCTTTCTCAAATATAAACACTTTAAAAAGGCGGTCCATTTCTTATTTACAGAATGACTCCACTCAGAAGAAAAACCAACGCCCTATCAAAATCGAACCCTAGCGCAGAGAAACGAAAGAAGAAGAAGAAGAGAAGGAGGGAAGAAGAAGAAGAGAAGGAGGAAACGGTCGAGCCCTTGCCCCCTTTTCGATCGATCGAACCATCTGTTTGAGGGGAAAAGAAGGGAAGGAGAAGAGAAGAAGGTTCGAACCTGGTAAGTCAGTCTGATCTCTGTTGTGCTTTGCTTTGCTTCTTCCTTCTTCTCTGTTTTGATTTGCTTCTTCCTTCTTCTCTGATCTCTGTCTCTGTTTTTTCTTTGCTTCTTCATTCTTTGTTTGGACTTTGGAGGAAGAAGTGATTTTAACATCTTTTCATGGAAACCATTCCAACATAAACTCAGATACATAAACCATTGATTGTTCTTTCGGTCTCGATTCTGTCCATGGTTATCTTCACTTGTGGGGATGATCCTGATAAACCTCGGAGAAGAAGCAGGTATGGGGGACGGGGAGTTTTCTTCACTACCACTGGAGATGGTGGTAGCGATTGTGGTGGTGGTGGCGGTGGATGCGGTGCTGGAGGAGGTGGTTAAATTAGTCAGCTTGCTGCATATAACATCATGCATTATGTGTTTTAGTTGTAGGTAGGCGTTGATTGGGATGTATTTATCCAGTAATTACTAATTGGTGTCTGTTGATATGTTTGTATTTTGTGTTCGATAACATAATTCGTCTGTTGTTCACTTATTTTTTTTTGTAGGACTTGGGATGTACTTATCAGTTATCCATGATATATATTGATTTGTCCCAATTTATCCTATCAGTACAAAATAGTTGCAAATATAACATTTGATTAAATAGGATTTATATACCAGTCAAGAAGTAAATATGTCAAGTAACAAATTTATGTTTAGTGATTTACTTTTTTGACTCTATAGTCTATAATACATTAATATACTTAGTGGGGAAAAATATTTCGTTATATACCGTTATATCTCGATATAACCCGTTATTACTTATAACGCTCCTAGACCGTTATGGGTCCATTATCCGTTTTAACTGCATAGTATAAATCAAAGAACAACGAATCTCGCAAATTTGTAAGATTAATTACGCTCAATATGTATCTCTCAACCGATCACACACAATGAACACATCATTCACTCCATTGTTGCTCTTTTTCCTTATTTTTTTAAAAGTTTTTTATTCTATCACATATCTTCTGAAAATCTGTCTGTTTTCTGATTTTGATAGATATTGATAAACCCTAATTTGCATTGTTACTTGATTATCAAAATGTTGATTTGAATTATTCCTTACTCAATTTCATTTTGGAATGACAGAGTTTGTTAACTCAGTAGGATCGCCATTGCTCAAGTTGGGTAATCATCATGGATAGGGGAAGACATGTATTTACAGTTGATTTGCTTGAAAGATATGCCGCAAAGGGACGCGGAGTTATTACATGCATGGCTGCTGGCAATGATGTGATTGTGTTAGGAACAAGTAAAGGATGGGTAATTCGACATGATTTTGGAGGAGGAGATTCTTTTGGTATTTAAATCAATTATTTTCTTGTCTTATATATGTTAATTCATCATTTTATTGATAGCTTTGGATGATCTTTTTTGTTTGAAAGCAAACAATTTTTTGCTGCATAATTTTGCTTGGCTTCTAATGAGAAGTAATTTGATTTATGGTTGTAACACTGGGTTTGAACTTTTGAATGTGTTTGGTTTTAGCGCAAATGTTACAACAAAATATTGAAAAAGAAAAGGGATATGGGAGAAAGGAGAGGGAAGGACCTTCGACCTCAATTTCCATGAAAAACTAAAAAGATACATTCATCTTAAACTTCAAATGCGCTGATTCGCATTGAGAAAAGCCTAATCACCCTAATACTGGTTTTTAAAACATTGGTTGTGGCAATTGCGCTATTATCATTTAAAAAAACATTAACATTCAGTAGGTGAATTTTAATTATTTTGTATTGGAAATTTGTAACTTTTGTTGAGAGGGTTAATTGGATTCTATGTGATGGGGGGATTTCTGTTTACTGAACTTTCCACCATAGGCACACATAAGGCAACGTGCATTTTTTCAATTTTGCAGAACTTGATCTCTCTGCTAGTAGAACTGGGGAGCAACCTGTGCATAGAGTTTTCGTTGACCCAGGAGGGAGTCACTGCATAGCTGTTGTCCTAAGTAATGGAGAAGCTGAGACGTATTATACTCATGCAAAGTGGAGCAAGCCTCGCATTTTGAACAAATTAAAAGGTCTCACTATAAATGCTGTTGCTTGGAACAGGCAACAAATAACGGAAGGTGACAATTTGTTATTTTGTGCTCCTCTTTTTGATTTGTTCTCAGGGTTTTGAAAGTTAATGTTACTATTTACCTTCATCTGTAACGAGTTTCAAATTCCAGCTTCTACACGAGAATTCATACTTGGTACAGACAATGGCCAACTATATGAGATTGCTGTTGATGAGAAGGATAAAAAAGAAAAGTATATCAAGTTTTTGTTTGAGCTAACAGAACTCCCTGAAGCTTTCATGGATTTGCAGGTATTGGTAACTATTAGGAAATAGAATAAGGATTTGATTACATTATTATTATTGCACTTTCTTGGAAGCCATTGTTGAGAGAGTCCAAGAATATGGTCTTTCTCTTCGAATTAGTCTTTAAGTTTCAAATGATTTTTATACCGTTTTCCTAGATCTTTCATTTATTTCCGTTGCTAAAGATTTGTTGATTTTGTTTTCACTTGTGCTTCAGATGGAAACAACAACGATTGGTAACGCGACACGGTATTATGTGATGGCCGTCACTCCTACTAGACTTTATTCTTTCACCGGCATTGGAGCATTGGATGTATGTATAAATCAAATTATACAACTTTTTACAGCATTGAGTATTATGAAATTTTTTTTTTCATAGATACTGGTTTTTGCTTACTAAAATTCGACATTAGATAAATAATAATTGATGCCTGGAGCTCCATTTTAGGCAGAATTTCCAAGTAGTAATTCATTTAACTGAAGCATTTTTATTATGAAGTTTAATACTTTTGGTCCATATTGACTAACTTCCTCCGTCCGTTTCAATTAAAGTTGAAGTTGATGTTGTTAACATCTGGAGCTTCGCCGAAAATTCATTAGTCATAGTACTCATCAAGGTGTTTGGAGTAGCTTACTTGTTCTTTCTATGCATTAAACGATTTGCAGCTTATTTATTTATTCTTCTAACTCCTATATATTCACGTAGCAAACGAAAACACCAAGTAGTGTTGAAGATCATAAGGAGGGTTCCAAGAAGGCTAATGGTCTGAGTATTTTGGATGGGTTTTAGGTGGGGCTAAGACCTTGGGTTTATTGTTTGATCTCTGTTTTCTAGGTACCTATAATGCTAAATATGTGTTGAACCATTGTTTGGTTCCCATTGATCGAAGCTAGCTAGTTGAAATGGCGGATTTTGTTAAATGGGGATGAGTGGTGGCTTTTGGATTGCTTTGTCTAGTTTACTGGTCTATTGCCGTCATATATTTCAATATTTCACCACAAGAACTGCGATGTGTTTCATTGAAATATTTCAGATGGCAAGGAAGTAATCATAAATGTATCCTCATATAAACACTAGAGTGGGATGTCAAGTTGAGGATCATAAGCCATACCTTTATGGGAAATGGTTGTGGAGGAATATGAAGGCCTAGTTGAAATTGTTTGATATTTTGGTGGGAATATTGGTAGGAAAATATTTCTTAATTGTAATGATTAATGAATATGGAGGGAGATTGTTTAGGTTCTGGGAACATTTATGGCGGGAAGGGGACACATGACCAAATTCTGGGATTATTTCTAGACTAGCCATACTTCTCTACGTCTAGCCTACTTGAATCTTTATGCTATGTGAGTTAAAGAAACTTGAAAATTTTATACAACTTGTTCGTCAAGTATTATTTGAGGACTTGGGTTTATAATAAAATATCAACAGCTGGTAAACTGACAATTTGAGGTCATTGCTTAGAACTGACAAAGTAGCAATCACCATTCTGGAGTTGGAGATCTAAAATAATAGGGAGGTGAGTCATTTCTTTTAGATCCTCATTTTAGCAATCTATTCTAGTGTAGTCAAAGCAAGGCAAAATGCCAAAAACATAAATCACGAAGAGAGAAAAAGGTCACGTTTTGCACTTTAGTGCACATTATTTAAAACATCAGCTTTATAAAAATACGATTCAAGGATTATTTTATTATTTTTTTTCTTTTCTTACCACTACATTGCTAGACTTTCTACAAAGTAGATTTGTAGGGTACAAACTCTGTTAGATTGTTAGTTATTTAGTTATCACTTATTAAATTCAGAATTTTTTTACTTATTAATGAATGCTTACTTTAAGTTATAATCATTAATACAATGCAACACATTTAGGGAATTACACATTAAATATAACATTATAACTTGATTTGCTATTTGGATTTTTTTTAAAAAATTTATTATTATTACTAATTTTTTGTACGGTCGCTTTACGTTCGTAAAGCTCTCCCTTCACTTCTCATTTTCCTCTTAGAGTATCTCTCTTTCCCCTTGAGCAATAAGAGGACTCTTCATGTCGCCTTCACTCTTCTCTAGACTTTCTCAATCCCATAATCGCTTTTCCCACTTTTTGGATTGTTGGGTGCTTAATGTTTCAATAATTTTTTTTTTTTTTTTTTAGGTATTGAAGATCCTCGAAGATAAAATTCGTGTGAGATCTAGAGTCGGTGCCAATGTTCAAACAAGTGCTTTCACTATTAAATCTTTTGAGACTACATAAGACAAAGCATAGCCTCGAGATATATACTAGACATAAGCCTCAATTTTAGAAAAAAAAGGAGAAAGGAAAAGTATAAATAATTATAAACAAATCAAGAAAAATGTGAAACAGCCATCCACGCCAAAAATAACATAAGTAATTGTAAGCGTAATTAGGGCAGTAATTGTAAACATAATTGAGGTGCTAGAATATTATCTCGTTACAAACTCTGTAATAAGAGATGCCAAGAAAGAATAACTATGTGACACAAATAAGAGAAAATCAAGTTATCAATTAGCATTACATACAACAAGAGCAACTACAAAAAGCAACCATCAATAACCAAGGATGCACGGACTCGGACTCGGACACGGATACGACACGGCGACTCGGCAATTTTCAAAAAATAGGACTCGACGACTCGGCGACACGGTCAAACTTAATTTTTTAATATATTTTTTTTTGTAACTCATAAGAAGAACATAAAATCATAAATAAATTAATAATACTATTAAACAATCCAAACATATCAATAAAACATTCAAATTCATTCATTCAAATTTACAAATGCATCATAAAGTCAAGCTCAACTACTCAAGTCATACTCATAATTCATAAAGCATAAGCAATATAATTTCATTAACTTGATATCGTAAATAAAATGTAAATTGATAATTTAAAAAACTCACCAGCGAGGCGGCTACATTTCTTCTTCTTCATTAACTAGCGGATAAATTGTCCAGCCTCTAGCTCAGTCCAGCCTCTAGCTCACCAACAGTCCAGCCTCTAGCTCAGGTTCATCAAGTGAAAGACTGGCAATCTCAAGCACTCCAGTAGCATCCAATTCCAACGAATCAATAGTGTGGACTACACAAGGTGTCCAAAAAACCTTGTGTAGCCGCCTCGCGGGTGAGTTTTTAAAATTATCAAGGATCCTGAGATTACAAAGGAGAGGGATAAGTGTAGCAAAAAACAGGAAAACAAAAAGAGTATTTCAGTTTCACTTTCATATATATTTAAAGTATTTCATGAATCGCAGGAAAAAAAAATAGGAAAAAACGAAATACAAAATCGCAGGATCGATCTCAGGAAATCGCAGAAAAAAAAAAAACGAAATCACAGGATGAATCGATCGATCTCAGAAATCAATCTCAGAAAGATCGATCGATCGATGAAATTGCAGGAAACATTAACAGAGAAAATAGCAGGAAAAAAAAACAAACGAAATCGATCGATCCTGTCGATTGATCGAAGTTACCTGGTGTTGATGAGGACGCCATAGATCCTGTTGATCAATCTATCCTTCTCTGTCGAACCCGATTTCTCCTCAGTCCTCAGTCCTCTCTGTCGAAATCGATCGATTTCGATCGATTGATTTTGTAAACTCTTTCTCTGTTCTGACTTCTCTCTACCTCCGTCTCTCGATCTCTCTACCTCCGTCTCTCGATTGATCGATCGATCTGATTCAGGGTTAGGGTTTGGCTGTGGGAGTTAGGGTTTTTTTCGGTTTTCCTGTGCTGTGTGGGAGGAAGGATCGGGCGATCGAAATGATTTAATTGCAAATGTTTCAGTCAATGAATTTTGACTAAGACTGGATCGTGTCTGACCGAGTCTGGACAGTGTCCGAACCAGTCAACGAATTTTGACCGTTGACCCCGTGTCCAATACGTGTCCAGCGCGAATCCGTGTCCGACACGTATTTGACTCGTGATACGGAGGTTTTCCGGAGAGTCGGTGCATCCTTGTCAATAACATGCACTCATTGTCATTTATATGGAAAAATGCTTCATATCTCTACATACAAATTAGTTACATTAGTAACATTACCAATGGTGAAAATAACATTTTTCAATATCGAGGTGTTCAAGCCTCCCTGAGGTGAAGTGTAGCCTCAACGCTTATTTGAGGCATAAGCCTCAAAATTTTATACCAAAGCGTATGCATTAAAGCGTTGAACTGCTCCACCTCGAGCGTTTTTGTAAAACATTGGTTGGTGCATCTAGTTCTCCTTCCAATGAGTCGACATTGAAGGTTGATATGGTAAAGCTCATTTCTAGTGAGAAAGCGAGTCATCTAGTCAACCAGACACGCATGTGCACAGTGAAATTCTTAGGGAAGAAGAGTAAGGTGATTTTGAATTTTGATGAATATGGTGTTTGAGTGATAACTCTACGAACAATTATTGCCTATTGGATTGGTAGGATTCTTTTTGGTTCCCAATCCTCCTTTATGTAGGTAAATCGTTAATCGGATCCTAATCGGCCTATATTTTACACACATATTTTCGTTATCCTTCTAAGTAATATGTTTACTTCAAGAAAAAAATATCTAATGTGTATTGAAGTAGTAGACATCACTTGTCACAATTTAAGGCAAATTATAACACTCCATATTCGTTAGTTTTGTTTTTGTCCCTTTCAGTCGTTCTTTTCTCTTCTCTTCATATATATATATATTCATCTTGTTTTCTCTCTTGCCTCTTCACACAATCTTTGGTACATATTGACAAGGTTAAGGCAATAAATAAAATAAAACTTTGATTTTTTCCTCATTTGCTTATGACACATTGCTATGGACCGATTAATCAGTGAGTTTTGAAAGCGATTAATCGGTAAATCAGCAAAAAATAGTTGATTACTCGGTCAAGGGATTTTCAAACGATTAATTCAAAAATTGTAACGCTAATTAATTACCGATTTAATAACATAAATACTTTTTTAGGCTGGGATTTAGTTAGATCTGATGATGATTCAACTTGGATAAGCTCTGATGTAGGTATACGGAAGTTGGGGATTGATGGCGAGGCTAGGATGGGGTGGATTTTGATATGTAGTTTCATATTATGTGTATGATGGAGGCGTTCTGTTAGTGGGGGTGTTGGGGTTGAGCCAGGCGTTGCAATTTGATGTATGTAATGTCTCAAGATCTCTTTGTAACTCCTTGAATCGTCAAGGAACGGAAGGGTAAAAATCATATCTACTATTGCCTAGGAAAAATCATTTTTACTATTGCTATGTCACCGCTTAATAATAGAAAAATGAAACACAATGAAGGTGCTGGGTAAGTATTGGATGATAGAGAAATGACAAGCTTGGCGGGGGAGCAGGCTGGAATGTGAATGCATAAGGTTCTCCATTTGATGCGGTTCCTTGTGTTTCATTTTATTATTCTTCGTAGTCAATGAAATTTTTATGTTGCTCTTCTTGGGTGTGAGAATCTTTTATGCTTTGGTGATATGGGTCAGATCTATAATGTAGCTGATGCTTATAATTACTAAAACTTTGTTGGGGAGCCAAAATGAATTTTTACATCTTGTAAAAGCATCATGCTACAAAAATGTCTAGGATTACTTTGGTCAAACACAGTCATAAATTTTACAAATTAATCTGAAAAGGTTGGAGAAATAGTGGGCAATATTTGAAGAGAGAGAACTATTCATAAGGCAAAGGGCACTCCCATGAAAAAAAAAGGCTAGGAATTTTCCACAAATTAAGTACTCAAAACTAGAAAGTTTTTGGGAGTCCCAAACACGCTTAAGTAGGATTTTGGCGATCATAAGCACAGAAGTTTATGTTGAATGTGTTAGCAAATGCAGCCTAAGTGGTTGCCTATGGGCTGGCTCTGCATTTGAGTGGTCATGTTCATTGGGTTGCTGGATAGAGAGAAATGTATAATGCTTGAGTAGTGACTTGAGGGAGTTGCATGATTGTATGCTAAAGGTTAAGTTTTTGTTGTTCCTGCAGACTTGTTTGTATGTTGCAATCACCTTACTTTGTTGCATTTCTTTGTTTGCTTCAAAGCATCATGATTCATTGTCTTAATTCATTAATATTAAACAAAAAAGAGTCTACCTTTTGTAGAGGTTAAGAGAATAAATAGGGTTGTAAAAGAACCCTAAGAAACATGCCAAAAGTGGAACAGTGAAATACACTTATTCTTGAACTACTATTTATCACTTTTTGTACTGTTCTAAATTTGATATGTACAACCCTAGTATATATGGGCGTCCCACCAATTATTGCATCAAGAATTGGTATTTATCGCTTTGTGTATTGGTCTAGTTTTGATCAATTTGATATGTCTGTTTTTCTTGTAGACTGTGTTTGCTAGTTACACAGACCGTGCAGTGCGTTTTATGGAACTTCCGGGTGAAATACCCAACAGGTAAGTTCTGTTGGCTGAGAAGTGTTGGCTTTCTATTCATTGATTCTTGTCAATTACTTTGAAGAAATGTAGAATTGCTTCTGTTCACATGTAGTTGAGAAATCCAAGTATGGGGGAAAGTGACCTAAAAATAGAAATCCATGTAGTTGAGAAATTCATTTGTAAGTTTTTGTGCATCTTTCCATTTCATACTACGGGTTCATTAACATTGTTTTCCATGCTAACATAGGATGCAAATACTTGAGTTCATGTTCAAACCTTCTCTGCTTCTCATTTAAAATTGTCTTTAAATGATTTTATTAAAGTGAATGATGTCTGTATAGAGGGCATTTTAATGATTACACATTAAGGGTATGTTTATTTGGTGTGCACATTTCTTATGAAAATCAAGTACTCAGTTTTCTCTTCGTCAACTAATTGGTTACCCAATCATTCATAGATGTCGTTTTTCAGTTTCATTAGGAAATCTATTTTATTTTTTGAGAGAAGATTCAAAATTCATTTGAAAATTTATTGGGACCTGTTTGTTCATCACCAGAAATTTGTTTGAGAACTTACTAGGTCCGTAATCTTTAATGAAGGTGATGAATGTTATATAATTGATTTTTCCCCATGTTTGAGCTTGCCGACAAAAAATATCCACTGAAAAAAAGACTAGGGAAAATTATTCATTACTGCAGTAGTCATTTTCATGCATTCTGTTTTGGTTAACCTTTATTCATTTTTTTTTTCTCGATTTGTATGTCATTTCTGTGGTGCAGGAAGACTGTAATTCAGGCACAATAAATAAACTAGAAAAAATGCGCAATGATTCTAGCGATGAGTTTGGGAATTTTGCTAATGTGATTTTGATTGCCCCTTACCGACACTGTTTGATTGTCAATGGAAAGTCCACTAAAAAATTTACAATATGTGTGATGGTGCAATATGGTGGTGGTTGCTAGATGATGCTTTGGTGGCAGTATGGTGCGGTGGTGGTTGGGTTGTCATTGTGATTTCCAGCCTTAAGCATTTTCACATTGTAAAGATATTATTTGTTTATTTTTATTTTAATAGAGAAACACTCAAGTGGGAAGGGGCTTAGGCAAACCCCGACCAGTGTATTAGCATCCAAATAATGAAACCGTGGGGGGACATAATGAGCTTTATCACTACTCGGCACCGACAATCAAATGCAAAAACTAAGGAACTAAGGATACATGTAGCTAGAGAATTTGCATCATAAGCTAACTTGATGCAAACGGCCTGAATCTAACATTAGGCGTGCCCAACCTATCCATGTACAAGGCATGTAATAATACCGGGAGGGTGAGGGTCTTCGAAAGTGATGAACTACTGTAAAGATTGGTTTAGTTTCTAGAACTCTCTTCATCATCTAGCTTTCCTTGACATTTTTTATGGATGCTGATTTTCTATTTTTATTTATTTCTTATTTTCTTTCTTTCTCACTTGGAGGAGAGAGGAAGGTTGAACTTTTTTTTTCCTCTTTTGTTTTTGTTTATTTCCTCCAATATGTCTTTTACTTCTTTGATGGGAAAGAGTGCTAATATCCCACATTGCTACATACCCTTTTCTGTGATTTTGATTTCTTTTCATGTAACTGATTTGCAGTGAATTGCATTTCTTTATCAAACAAAGAAGAGCTGTACATTTTGCCTGGCTATCTGGGGCAGGCATCTACCATGGTGGTTTAAATTTTGGGGCACAACATAGGTAAGCCTTATTGGAGCGCATAACTTTTCCTTTTACTACTAGAGCAATTGTATATATCTTTTGAGTTTTAATTAGGTTTTCAATTTTTCTGTTACTAAGTTTATTTTGTTTCTAAACAAAGGTTTGTTGTTTCATAAATTGTTGCAACATTCTGAGATTTATCATCCCTGATATCTTGCCTAGTTCACCTGATGGTGATGAAAACTTTGTGGAGAACAAAGCCTTGTTGGACTATTCAAAATTGAGTGAAGGTGCTGAAGTGGTGAAACCTAGATCACTTGCTGTATCTGAATATCATTTTCTGCTTCTCATTGGAAACAAGGTTAAGGTATGGGCATAACAAACACTTTATTTTGTTTCCCTTTTCCCTCCTATTTTGCTCAAGGAAGGATTAATTTTATTTTTTCTATCTACATTTTAACTTTCTTTAGGAAAATTTGAAATTTTGTTTAATACATCAATACAGAGACATGGGAAATAACAAGGGATATTATTATTATTATTATTATTATTATTATTATTATTATTATTATTATTATTATTATTATTATTATCATTATTTAAAGAATTTTGGTTCAGTCAATTCATGTTAGGAGTGAGCAAGGATGCACGAATACGGATACACGCATCGTGTTGGACATGACATGTAGACTCGACAATTTTGAATAATTGGAATCGGCTACACGTCATATATATATATATTTTCAATTAAATCATATTAAGATAAATAACAATTCAATAAAGAACGAGTTTAAATGGAAAGAACACGAAATATGTAGATGAAAATGAACCACAAACAATGCATTAATCTCCCTTTTGCAAGTAGGAAAAAAAAGTGAAGAAAGAACAATAGAGGAAAATAAGAGGAAGTATAAAAATGGAGAAGTAAATGATAAACTGTCGCAAGAAATAAAAACAAAGTAAAGTAAATAAGTGGGTGGAGAGAAAAATTAGGGGTGGGCAATGTCGGTTCGGTTCGGTTTTGAGTCCCAAACCGATTTCGAACCGATTTCATTCGGTTTGCCCAAAATCGAAACCGAAACCGAATTTTGTATTTGTAAACCGATGAATTCGGTTGAACCGAATTTTGGATCGGTTCGGTTCGGTTGGGCCGAAATTTTAGGCTCAAGCATTTGAAAGACTTTCATTAAAACATGTCCAATTTTTTTACAGGTCCAATTTTTTTATAGACTCAATTTTTAGCCCAAAATTGAAAACTTTGAGAGAAGCGGGTGATTTAGTGCATTAGGGTGTATTGCAGTGCATTTGTTGCACTAATCAAGTATTGACACCTACTTGTTATTTAGTTATTTATATATATCTAACTAATCGGTCGGTTCGGTTATAAATCGGTCGGTTCAAAACCGTAAACCGATTTCGAACCGTTTATAATCGGTTCGGTTCGGTTTAAATTATTTGATTTATACTCATATTTCGGTTCGGTTACCGAACCGAATTTGAAAATCGGTTCGGTCGGTTAACCGAATTTAAATCGGTTTTTGCCCACCCCTAAGAAAAATAAGCAAAGATTAAGAAGTATAGACTACCTATATGCTTCAGAAGCTTTTCATTGCCTTTTTTATCTTGACTCATAAGTCAAAATTGAAAGTTTCTCAATTCGGATGATTAACAACCTTCAAATTAGGTGATTATATGAGCCCACCTAAAAATAAAAAAATAAAATAAAGTTGGTTGTTGAGTCTTGATTGTCTTGATCGAGTTTTAGGTGTGTCAGAGGCGTTTCCAACACGTTGACCACATTGACCATGTGGCTGACCTTGCTGACACGTTGACCATGTGTCTGACACGTGTTGAGCGAGTGTCAGTGTCGGATATGCGTCGGACACGAGTTCGACAAGTTTTTCGAAGAGTCTGTGTATCCTTGGGAGTGAGCAATTTATGAGGGTCCAGTAATGCCTTATTATTTTGTATTCTTGTCTTGTTGTTTAGTTGGTAGTGATTGTCAATCATCATCATCATCAAAGCCCATTCCCGAGATTTTCGGGGTCGGCTACATGGAATTTGGTTTTCCAAGCAATGCGATCTTCCCACATTTTCTCGCCTAATCCAAGCTCAATGATATCTTCATTCACCGTCTTCATCCAAGTTTTCAACGGTCGTCCCCTCCGTCGACACCCTCCATTAACTTGCCAATCTAAACATTTTCTAATTGGCGCCGTGCTTGGTCTCCTCCGCACATGACCAAACCAAGTTAAACGTCTTTCTCTAATTTTTTCCTCTATGGGCGCTACACCTAAGTATCTCCTAATTCTTTCATTTCTAATTTTATCTTTACGGGTTTTGCCACACATCCACCTTAACATACGCATTTCTGCTACTGCCATCCTATGCGTATGTTGTCCCGTAGTAGCCCATCATTGTAAACTTAGAAAATCTCTTATTAATTTTATTATTGTGATTATATTATATTAATTATCATTATTATAAGATTATTATTATTGTTATTGTTGTTCAAAATTTCAACTTGTATCTATTAAATAAAAAACTCCATTAACAAAGAAATTTCAAAAGGAACTCGCTTGAGGCTAAGGTGTGTTTTACTTCAGAGCATTAAATTGCAATGATGCAATCAAATGTTCCATTCATGTTGCCACCCTTTTGAAAATTTATTTATTTTCCATCTTTTTGTGTGTTTGACACTAGCATCTAAGTCAACCCCTTGCACATGTAGAATAAGCTTGATAAAAAAAAGCGAAGACCTCCACTTCACATTGGATTTGAGGAGCTCCCAACCTACCCAACAATTGTCCAAGCAATGATGCCATGTCTTGTGCCTATTTAAACTCCAAGAAAACGCTATATATTGAGGTGGAGAAGTAAGGATACAACATTCAAACATGGGAATAAATAAAGGAAGTCTGAAATAAAACTATTCAGTCAGAGTGGACTTCCTTGTTCCTTCTCTTTTGATTTTGACTTCATTTCTTGGGGAGACTACCACATTAAGTGAGGGATGTTGTTTTCTCTGAAAAGTTGGGTCTATCTCTTCCAAAGGCAAATAAAAGCTGTGGAGCTGTATCCCTTGGCTGATTTTCATCTCTCACCCCTTTTAACGAAACAACTGCACTTTTATCTCTCTCTCCCTTTTTAGAAATTACTGCACTGTGTTATTTTTTGCAGGTTGTGAATAGGATTAATGAACAGATCATAGAAGAACTGCAGTTTGACCATGCCTCTGATTCAGTTTCAAGAGGGATTATAGGATTGTGTAGTGACGCCACCGCAGGCTTGTTTTATGCTTATGACCAAAACTCAATCTTTCAGGTTTGGAACTTATGATGATGGCATCTTGATTTTGCTGTTGTTTCCTTACCTACTTTGAGATATAATGCTGAACCTTGGAACACTGCAGGTTTCTGTTCAGGATGAAGGGCGAGATATGTGGCAGGTTTATTTGGATATGGGTGATTATGCAGCAGCTTTAGCACATTGCCGTGATGCTTTCCAAAGAGACCAAGTAAATTTAGTGCAGGTCAGTAACTGTTAATGTTCAGTGTCACTGTTATCTTCTATGCAGCTTTGACCGATTGGAATGGTATAGCAGCAATACAAACATCCATATTTCTTTTATTTCTCCTTATTTCCTCCTTTTGTTTTTCATATGAAGAACTAGCACTATATTATATACAAAGTGAAAACTCAAAAGGAGATGAAATAGCCAGCTCAATATACAAGAAAAACATAATAACGAAAGGTAAACTACAAAAAAGAACAAATCCAAAAGCTATTCCATAACAAAAATTCTCAGTGGATTTAATTAATATTCAAACTAACATAAACTATTGTTGTCGTTGACCTTGTAAATGGAGATAGTGATATCGCATATCTCTATAACGAACATCTAGCAACCACTTTTGGTCCGTGTATGTTAGTCACGGACCAAAACTCCAACCTCACCTACGAAAGTCCATCCTACATTAAAAAAAAATGCAGTATAAAAACTTGCTAGATATATCAGATATCAGAAATGCGTCGATACTTGTATACTTAAAAACAAAAAATATTCTTCTCTTACATCCCAACTTAGAGAAGTCACTTCCAAACTTTTGAACTCTTTCAAAATGATTTTTATACTGCTTCCATCCAATCTTTGTTTTTCTCAGTTACTTGTAATTGCAAAATTTCAAACGTTCATTGTAATTGAAATTACACAGTCCACTTCAAGTTTGCTGAAAGCTTCTACAACTTATTAAATTGAAACATATGTTATTTTATTTTCCAGTAAAAAGCTAAAATATATGTTTTGCAGGCTGACTTTGCTTTTTCCATGAAAGATTTTCTCAGAGCGGCATCCTTTTATTCAAAAGTAAGCTTGCTGTCAATTTAGTTTTATATGAATATTTTATTTTTGTACTAGTCTTTACTAATCTAGAATTGTTACTTTGCCCTCTAGAAATTTGGGTTTTTTTTGAAGTACATATGATGCTTCTTTAAGTGAATATGTTTTCTAGTATGATTGTTGTTGTTCCCTAGGTATGGCTGCCTGTCCTGAGGAATGTTTATTGTTCACCTGCAGATCAATTATGTGTTATCATTTGAAGAGATCACCCTGAAGTTCATTAATCTCGGCGAACAGGTAGCCAGTCCTTTTTCTTTTTGGTTTTCAGTAGGGGTTTTAGCATGAAAATTTAGAGATACCAACTTGTGCTTCTAACAACCTGATACAAGATACTTTTTAAGTTATGAATGTATTTCTCTGTTTTAGTCCTTGAACCATTTTGACTTTTGGTATTTCTTAGCTTCTTGCTTGATGCTACTTATAATAGGGAAACATTAGAGCGGAAACAAGTGTTCAAACTCTAAAAGAAACTAGTGATCTTGTGTATAACCTGTTATTTTAAGTTCACGTCCATCTCTTTTTAGATGTCATTTAGTTCACTTGCACTATGTTCACTTCAATCCGAAGTCCTATGATTTTTTATTGCTTATATTCAGAATTAATATTTTTAGTAATGCTCAAGTCTGGTGTTGTCTTTCATGCAGGATGCTTTGAGGACTTTTCTATTGCGTAAACTTGATAATCTCACAAAGGATGATAAGTGCCAAATAACAATGATCTCCACATGGGCTACAGAGTTGTACTTAGATAAGGTTGTCCTTTAATTTCTGAGGATGCTGGTATGAGTATGACATACTATACCAGTATTTTCTATGATTATATGTCTAGCATAAAGGTTGTTACTGGCTTGTTGCATCATGTACATTGTGCCTAATTTTACTCATCATGCTAAACAGTTCCGAGTTTAATATTTTTTACTAGGAATTTAGATAGATAAACTATAAAACTTTGCATCTACTCAAACACTAAATTTGTATGAACTTGTAAATATCATTGTAACATTTTCGTAATAATAATAATAATAATAATAATTATTATTATTATTATTATTATTATTATTATTATTATTATTATTATTTATTTATTTATAGTTATATTCCATTGCTAATTTCAAAGGTTACAATGACCCAAGATGGTGCTCCATTTTACAAAGATCACATATTCATAGTCTATCATCCCTGCCTTGATATTGTCTTGGAAATCTTTTTTTTTTTTTTTTTTGAAAGGCATGCGCGAATTTCTAAAGAAATATAAAATTGTCTTGGAATTCTTGCGTAAGGGTGTGTTTGATTCCAAGGAAAATTGGTCATCGAAAAATTACAAAAAGAAAGAAGAAATAGGAGAGGAAGTGGCAAAATGATAGAATTGAACTTGTTAATAAACGAAATTGAAATAATGTGATAGTTGAAAATAAATAAATTAATGATAAAACTAATAAACGAAATAAAATCTTTATTCAATCAAAGGCTACGGAATTACAATGAACAATCTACACCCATTTATAACTGACCTAACTTATCTAACAAGAGACAAACCCTAAAAACCTAATATAAAAACAATGTCCTAATTATTACCTAATTACAATAATGTTATAGCTCATGCTATTGTCAAAATACTATTGTTGCTATAAGACTGATATTACTAAATAACCTAATTACATCAACTTTCCCGAGTTGAAGAAACTCTTCATCGAGCTTAAGTTGAATAAGTCAAAAAAAGATGAGCAACCATTGGCAGAGCACACGTGAAGCGTACGAGTAAAAATGACCTCGAACTTTCCGTTTGTAATTGCTATGATTCAAAATACGCAAGTTCAAAGTGAGCCAAACAAACAAAGTTTAAGATAAGTCCTCGGTGCAAAAGAGATCCATATCGAAATTGGAATGTAGGTGTGCGCAATGTTTTTGAAAATTAGCTTCAAAATTGTCCTAAATTGGATTTGAAAATTTTGCCTGCGGTGTCAAGTGTGTCGTTTGGTGGTGGTAAATAACCCGATAAATGACATTATATGAAACAACAGGGTGTGGTGGTACTGACTGACGCTTGTTGTTGTGACTAATCTGGTATAAATTAAAATACCTTTGTGGTGACAAATTCTGGGGGTGCCCATAGCCTCCCATATAAAAATCTTCTTATTATCAAACAAGGATTGAGGATGAAATGTTCCGTTCATCATATTCTTCACAAACTATAACAGGGACTGATGTATAGATGGGGTTGTGACTGTTGCAGTGGGGAAGGGGGGTTTCGATAGAGGACGTGAGGTGGTGAAGGGACTAGGTTTGCAATCCAGCTGTCGAGGGTTTGGGGTTTTTTGGGGCTAGCCATTAATGGGGAGTCAGGGCGTCGATTGGTGCAGTTGACGGTAGGGGAAGGTGTGGGGTCTGTTGGGCTTCAATGGTGGATTGGGGGAGTCAATCTACCTGCTATAACGGCCGTGGATGGCGATGGACTCGGTGTAATGGATTTGGATTGGTTTATTGAGGTGGCGACAAAAGGGCAGTTTGGTGATCGAGGACTAGTTCAATTCTGCGCCACCGTCGACGGTGCTGATTGTGGGCTACTTTGGCGTTGCCGGTGGTGCCACTTAGGTCTTGTCCTTGTCAAAGATTCGATCCATATTTGCCTGAAATTCTGCAAACTCTGCCTTTATTATTGTCCTGAATTATGCGAATAACAGGTGCATCTCCTTCACAAATTCTTTTGTCATCTTCGAATCTTATCTTTCTTCGAACTGTCTTTTTCAAATCGACCGACTACAAGAATCGTTAGGCTATGAAAAAGTGCGATAATTGATAACAAATAAATTGACGATAAAACTGATAAATGAAATAAAATCGTTAAACAAAATAAACTAATAAACAAAATAAAATCTTTATTCAATCAAAACCCACCTGATTACAATGAACAACCTACACTTTTTATTTATAATTGATCTAACTTCTTTGACAAGAAACAAACTCTAAACATAATAGGAAACAAATGTTCTAATTATTACCTAATTACAATAATAGTATAACTCATGCTACTGATGCTATAGCTAAAATACTACTGATGCTATAAGATCGATCTTACTAAATAACCTAATTACATCAGAAAAAAAAATCTCCATCTTCAGTTTGAAGATAACTTTATTTTTTGACAAATAATTTCTTACACCCCAAGAAAATATTTTTCACAATTTTGTAACAAACCAAGAGGATGGTGATTATCACAAAATTCATGTTTTCATTTTCTCTTCCTCTTTCCTTCCTCTCCCCCACTTTGGCAAATTTGATTGAGAAAATTTACCTGAAAGTCTGAAACACACCCTAATATCAAAGCCCAGTAGGGCTGGGATAGGGCCAAGATGATTCCCCATTTATAGCAACTCTCCAACTCTCCGTTTGCATTGCTCCCATCACTGAAGTCTTGCATCTCGGCAATAGGCCCAAGAATTGTGTCATTCTCTTTGTCAACTATAATAAACCACTTCTACTTGCCTTTATTCGTGATATCCAACGAGATAAGCTTGTTAGTGACTAAGCTGACTCTTGGCTTCTTAGCCATATCCATCATCTTACCTAACTCAAACTTTGATTCATTGTTATTCTTGACATCATTTGTGACAAATCGGAACTCATTTTCACTCGAAACTATTTAGAACTATGATGCTTTTTTTTTTAAACTTTAGATTTGAAACGATTTAGAGGTAATTTCTTGGAGTGATGATTTAGAGGTAATTTCTTGGAGGGAAGGATTTTTCTTGAAATTCTTCACATGTCTTTGGTCATGTCCCTATCTTGGATTGGTGACATTTAGAGGTAATTTCTTGGAGTGATGATGCGAGTTCGCATATCATGATAGACTTGTAATATTCTACACCCTTTCTTCATGATGGGCTTTACGGGTGATTTCAAGTTTCGGCTTTTAGAAGGGGTATGGAGAGAAATTTCTTTCTGGTTTCTATCTATCAAGATCTTCTCTATTGTTGTGTTATGTGGCTGAGAAGTATGAATTCTAGTTGGCTAAGGCTTTACCAAGGATCTAAAAGCTTTAGTTTTTTCTTCAAAGCACCTCACCGATACATTAGTCAAGGTGAGGGCTACCACATTAAGATTTGAATGTTTTGAAAAAACCTCCGCTGCCACAGTGCCTTGCCTCGGTTATGAGCTATTGGAAGGAGAAAGTTCATCAGGGGCTTGGAGACAACGATCAACATGAGATAAAAATGTAAGCGTTTTATCTTAAAAAATATAGATGTTGAACCAGTCACATGCAATCCATTCGACTTAAACACGAATAATATTCTTACACATTGATTGGCTTCATTTGAAGAAGATAGTAATGGCTAAAAGTTGCTCGAGGATGGTGGTTCCACTGCAATGATGAGTTCTCTGATCCATTCAGCAAAGCCTCTATTAATAGAGTTTTTGAAAAGGAGGAAGAGAATGGATGGCAGCATTTTTGGGAAGAAAAGGTAACAACCGTTTTTATTGGTGATCTTCCTAATGTATAGTGAAGGATATGAACAACTTGGGAGGCTTCTCATGTTGACTTGCCTGGTTATGGTGGTGCTGATTGATCTCTATACAATGTGGATTCAATGAAGCTAATAAGTAGATTGAGATGTCAAAGGCTGAAAGACTCAGAGAGGATTCATGATCCTTCTGGTGTCCATACATATGGTGTCAAAGTGGCTATTGAAGAACTCAGAGAAGATGGAAATGTTGTTCTAGCAAACCTTGTGTGTGGTCCCTCGAGGAGGATAAATGCTGATGATGCTGGAGGATCAAAGTTACACATATGCGTGCATCTTCAGGCTATTCTACGATTGAGCACATGACAGAGGATGTCTTGTGGTGTGCTTTTGTGTATGGCAAAAGTTAGCATAGGATTCGAGGTAGAGGCTACTTGCCTACTTCTCGTATAATGAGGAAAACCAACATAGTAGTACATCTGAGCATGTAATCAAACACAATCACACAAATCTGGCTTTTTTGACGACAATGATGATCTTAGTTATGAACATTTGCTTATACACAGTGGGCCGAATGAGAGGCCCAATAAAAGCTCCTACTAACCTTACTCCATCTAAGCCGGTGTGGGAGTTTCTTCAAACACTTATGTTGGAGCAAAGCTTCTAGCATGGGTTATTGGTTATGGATTAGAGTGTTGTTAGCAACCATGTGAGTGGTTTGGAAGGAGATAACAACAAGGTTTTCCCAATTTTTCTAGCAAACATAGAACATGTGGGTGGTTTGGAAGGAGATAACAACTGACATTAAGGCCCTAGTGTGGCATTGGGGATCCACCCGGGAGGTTCTTGATGGAGTTCATTTTTGTACTTCTATTTGCCTCCCCTTGTATCACCAATGACATGCTTAATCATTGACAATTTTTCTTTCTCTATGTTCGTATCCTTTGTTGACTTTTCTTTTATTAATAGGTATGTTCTATGTTTTGATTTAATAATATATTATTAACAAAGCTAAATGAAGGCTTTATTTTGGGGAAAGGCCAAACCAAACTAAAATATTTTTTGGATCCAAGATTTGGGAAGGCTTATTATAGAAGGTCCACAAAAGCAGTACATAACCCTTCAATAATGGGGTAAGAGTTAACTCTCTTGGGCGACGAAGCTTCTCATGTGGTTGATGTTGCCACACTTTGAGCCTGAAATAACACATGGGTCAAGGATTTTTGGGAGGTTCTCTAATGAAGTGGTTCAGATTTCAAATTTTCTTAAGATTTTTTTTTTGGGATTGAGGTTGGTGAACAGGATGGCAATTTTGGTGCAGTCTAGAAGAGGTTTTTATGCTCAATTTAAAGCTAGAAACGAAAGAGTTGTGGAGCTAAAGACAGATGATCTGGTTGAAAATAGAAAATATGCAAGGAGCCTGTTCACGACAGCTCATTGTATTCGTTAAAAATCGTTGTGTCGACTATGAAAAGAATTTGACTTAAAGATATACAATTCAAGTCAATCACAAAACAAAACAAACACAAAATCCCCTAAAACCTTAGAATCAACACAAAGATGGACTGGAATTGAATTGAGAGACTGAGAGACCGAAAGAAAGCATGAATCTATCTTAGCAGTTGAAGTTGAAATTGAGAGATGGCAACATTACTTGCAATCTTAACAACTGTTGTGAAGAAGAAAAAGAGAATTTTAGACGTCTTTGAAGATGAAGAATTGGGCACTATGAAGTAGAAGAGATGGAGATTGAGTGTTTTTCTTCTGTTTCCAAGCGCTTCGGAGGGAAGAGCGAGTGACAGAGAGCCGTTGAGGAAGTACTCTGCCTAAAAACTATTGGGGTGGTGGGTTTGGTGTGTTGAAATAGTGGAAGGAAAGGGGAGGCCGCCGGTGGGTGATGGTTTGCGATCATAACGGGGAGTGGTGTTGGTTGTAACCAGAGAGAGAGAACACGCGCATCCACTTTTGAATTTGCGTTATAAAATTAGATATTTATATACTAGGAAGAAAGATATGCTTGATAGATGAACCATTGTTCTTATACATCTAAACAATTTATAATAACCTTCCTACCAAATCTTTGGTGATCTCTTTTGATGCTATTATCAAGTGCTTCATATTTCCATTTTTCGTGTCATCATAAATGATTCAAGGCATTTATTATTATCATTATTATTATTATTATTACTATTGTTATTATTATTATTATTATTATTATTATTATTATTATTATTATTATTATTATTTAAAACTTCTATAACATTTTAGATTGAAGCTCCAATTTCCCAAAAATTTAATATGCTTGATATCTCAATAAACGATTATTATGTATTCTAATGAATCATTTAATAACTTAATGTTAAATGATTTTGTTCTCCCCTGCTTGCCTTCCCAATTTAAACTTAAACTTATAGTGATTCTGTTCTTTAGTGTTATGATGTTCTTTTTATTTCTGAAATCCACTGGCGTGTCTTTCTTTTAAAAACTTGCACATGTTTTTGGTACCTGAGTTACAATGAAATCAAATAACAGGTAAACCGACTGTTGTTGGAGGATGATGCAGCTACAAAGAACTGCAGTTCAGAGTACCAATCTGTTATTATGGAATTTCGTGCCTTTCTTAGTGACAGTAAGGATGTGCTTGATGAAGCAACGACAATGAGATTATTGGAAAGGTAAAGTTAAGTTATTCATAAAAAAAATTTAATGAAAATTTATGTATTTACATCAGCCATTCTTTTACATTCAGGCAGCACTATCCTTTGATTTGTTATTCATATTTTGACCTTATTTTATGTCTTGAGCATTTCTTTTCCTTTTCATGTGTGGTTGTCTGCATAGAGTTCTATTCTATTGGAAAGAAGGGAAATGAAAGGTGATTGAATAGGAGAGAGGAAAGAAAGAAGAAGTTGGGCTCAGAATTATAGAACTATCTTTAGATTGTATATAAAATCTTTTAGTCTATGAATCTATTTCAAAATTGATAGCGATGGCTATTCTGGTGGGCATTAATTCAGACATCACTTGGAAGTTTGTTTGAAGCAGATCTCTATCACAAAGGTGTCATTCTTCTTGTGGGAAATGGCTTGGTACCATTTACCCTCTCGATATGTTCTTAGGAGAGGCGTAGACAATGTCCATTGAATATGTATGCGTGGGGTGTCATGATGCTTTGGAATTTTGTGATTATTTCTTTTTGAAGTATAAATGGGTGCAAGAGATTTGGCATTTAGGTTTGAAGCCAGGTGGGCCTTTCCGAAGTTCCTTGTCACTGTACTGAGGTGGTTGAAGGTGGGAGGAAAATGGTTTTTGGGAGTTGCTTATTTACACCAACTTATGGGGCATTTAAATTGAAAGAACCAATTGAACTTTCAAAGGAGTGAAAGCAAATTGGGATGGAATAATACTCGACATCATGGCCATTTGGAGGCATGGGCCATGGCAGATTTCTTTCAAAGACTACCAGTTTCCTCCTAAATTGGAGTCTTATGTAGTTTAGCCATAACTACTTATTATCTGTCTCCTCTATTGTATAAATTGTATTTTCCTCTTGCGTTTGAATAAAATTTACTTGAATCTTCTCTCAAAGATTCCAAATTCATGTCCACACGATTTCATTTGACAAGAAGCCATTGTGTGTCCCTCCATCCCCCTAAATAATAAGTTTGACTTATACTTGGGGCTGACCAAACCGCCAGCCAAACTGATGAATTTGTTACAATATATGATGTCCATGAGAAGAAAAAGTAAAAAAAAAAAGAATAATAGTAAAATAGTGAAATCAATTTTTTCATAGCTAGATGGAGAACACTAACTGGAAATCTTGTTTTCAATTGACTTTTATAGAAAATATCACTTGAATTTCCATCGAACCTGCAAAAATTAAATTTACAGTAGCACAATCTTCCTTTGGGACTAAATTGCTTAAAAGTTGAAAGGCAAGAGAGTTTCTAGACATAGAATGATCTTGAATGTGAACATAATGATAATGATGTTGTTGTAGCTTTTCTGTTCCACAACTTCCATAACACCTAAGTGAAGAAGATTTGTGGATCTCTCATCCCGCTTTTAGAGAGAGATTTAATAGTGATTACAAACATGCTATCAATTATTACATATAGGTAAAACCAATTAAAATATGAAAACAAATGTCACACCTCCAAGAGTTTTTACTTTATTCATCAAAGATGTCGACAACTTCACATGCACAATCTGACATTTATAGATGCGATTGTTTATAAAGCAATTAGGTTGCACCAAAGCATTATCAGTCAGTTGTGTTGCCATCGATTTTTCAATGCATATAAATTGAATCGACTGAATCGGTTTATAGCTATGTTATTTAATTGGTGAGGAATCCCTTATTAATCTCTTCTCGCTACTACAACGGTACGATTTTTGAATTGATCGTTTTAATAATTTTTGGACGATTAATGAACGTGAATTGGCGATTTCTCGCCAAGTTACCATTAATTGGTCAATGACAGTATTAAATAATTGAGATAAATTGTTAATTTTTTTTTTGATCTAGCTAATCAGTACTCCACCATACCATAGGGCAATACCAAAAGTGTGTGAAGAGGTTAGAAAGAGAAATCAAAAAGAGAATACATATAAAATAAATCTATGAAAAACTACCATAGAAAAATAACCACCAAAACTAAAGATATGGAAAGTCGCATCTTTATCTAAAATTGATTTTTTAATTTTCTTATAATTTGCTTTAAATTGTGGCATATGATGTTCACTAATTAATTTTTTTCTTGTAGTAAACATATTACTTAGAAGAATAGAAAAAAATATGTTTATAAAATACATGTCGATTAATTTTGATTACTCTCGATTAATTTCATAGCTCCTAAAGTGATTAGGGTCCAATTAACGATTTGTCTACGTAGGTTTAATTAAAAAATTCAACCAAACCGACAAATTGGGCTTGGTTTCGTTGTTTTTTGAATAACCCTAGTTTTACTTTGACTAAAAGCAAGGGAGAAACAAGTGTTTTATTTTAATTTGAATTGTATTTTCCCCTTATTGAACATTCCCAAATAAAAAGCGTTGAACCTCCTAGTCATACCTCATGTGCCTCACACGACCATATCTGAACCACGCCGCCTCAGATTTGTCTCTGCTCTCAGCAGAGCACACAACCCCAAAGAGCGCCTCTATTGCTTTTTGAGTACATTTTGTCTCCCACTCGTGTAAAAAATGTGTTTTTTTGGATATCTAGATTTAGTTTAGGTTAATAAGTGTTTGTTATAATCATATGTTAATATTTCAAATTTATTAATGTCTCAAATTCATTGCAGTTATGGCAGAGTTGATGAATTAGTCTACTTTGCTAGTTTGAAGGAGCATTATGAAATTGTGGTGCACCATTACGTTCAGGTTTGCCTTTTGTTTTCTTAATTAACCAATTACTGAAATAGTATTAATTGAAGGTTTAGAAATTTTATTATTTCGAAAATTGATTGCAGATTTTTGTTGCATTTTACGTATTTGAATGCACTTTCTTGAATATTATATTCAAACAAAATTTCTTGCATAGTAGTAATGATGATTAGCGTTCTTAGAAAAATAGAAAAATCTAAGTGTGTTTGGTTGCATGGAATCTTATTCCATGAGGGACCATCTACATTTAAGCTAAATTGAGGTAACACTCGTCGTCCATCATTGAATTTTGCGATCATTGGTGGGAATGGACAACCCATGAACACGGGAATCACATGCTTTAATTGATGACTAAAATATAGTTATCTCTCTAAAAAAACGTGAATCCACCCACTAGTTTAACTGGTTGTAATAGGCAACAAATCCCCAATTTATCTATCTTCTCAAGTCAGAATTTTCAAACCACCCTTTGTCTCTTCTTTCTCAAATCACCTTCTCCATGTTTCCTAGTAAGAATCATAAGCCTTTGTAGGGTGATAGAGTCAACATCATACTTGGTCAACAAAATCCAATGGCTAGAAAAAGAATGAGAAAATGGGAGTGACATGAAGCAGTGATAAGGCTGTGAGCAGAATTGTTAACAGAGAAGATATTGGGGATATTAACAGCGTTAATATGGTGTAGTGTTGTTGGGCTGGATTGGCACCAAGTGCAGGGTTTTTACTCTCCCCTTGGGCTCTGTCATGGCTAGGATGGATGCTAGTGAGAAACCTAGACAACCCAAGCTCGCCCCAAGAAGCAAAAGATCAACTTTGCTGAGAACTTCATCAATGGAAAACCACCAAACTAGTGTTAAGCCATAACTTTCTCAATTACTGGGCCCAACAAAAGGAAAATCTGGAATTATCTAGTATCGAGGAAGGACGTACACACGCTTTACGTAACTCTCTTGAAGTGCCTAGAACGAACCACCATAAAAGTTGTCCACGAACCATCAAAGTCAGGTGGCCAGCACTAGATTCAATCGTGACAAGGATGCACAAGCGCGAGCACCACGTGATAATTTCCCAAAAATTAGGATGGTTGACTCTCTCTTACACTTATAGATATACATTAATCAGAAATATAAATCATAATCCACCATGATGCATAATTCACGAGTTTTCCTTTCACAAGTATCTTGGTGTCCCCTTTCCAAAAGTTTAAGACAAACAGTTGATTGATGGTGCCCTTATTGCTATTGAATGGATTGACAGTAGAATAAAGTCGAATTATGTCCAATGATGCTGGGGTGGTTTCCAAAATTGATTTTTCTAAAGCGGTTGACATTGCAAGGTGGTCATTTACAACTACATTGTCACTAGAATCAGTTTCGGACCTACATGGACAAAGTGGATATCTACTCTTTTGAGTTCTGCAACATTCTCATTCTCAGCAAGGATGCACGGCCTCGGACACGGATACGACACGGCGACTCGGTAATTTTCAAAAAAATAGGACTCGGCGACACTTTCAAACTTAATTTTTTAATATATTTTTTTGTAACTCATAAGAACGTAAAATCATAAATAAATTATGAAACAAAAAATAAAATAAAATCGAGGCTATTGTGAAACAGAAAAAAAATGCTTCTCTCAGAATGAAACAGAATGAAATAGAAAAAAATAAAAATTATGAAACAGAAAAAAAAATGCAGAAGAGAAGGTGAACAGTGAACACAGAGAGAAGAAATCGCTGAGAGAAGAGATAGTACTTGAGGCTGAGGACGACATCCTTCCTGCTTCGTCGATGGATCTCTCCCTTCCCTCTAGCTCCGTCGATGGATCTCTCCCTCTCTGTCGAGTGTCGATCGATCTCTCTTTCGATCGATCTCTCTCTCTGACTCTCTGTCGATCGATGTCGATCGGTATCTCTCTCTGTCGATGGATCTCTATCTCTCTGACTCTCTGTCGATCGGTATCTTAGCCGAGTCAGCCGCTCTCTGTTTTCTTCTTCTATGTATTTTTTAGGGTTTGAAATTTGGGATCGAATCGATCGATCGAAGAAAACTGAGGAATATATAAAGCCGTGTCTGGACCGTGTTCGGATCGAGTTTGGACCGTGTCCGGGCCGAGTCAGGGTCTGTCAACGAATTTTGACCGTTGACCGCGTGTCCAATAAGTGTCGGGCGCGTGTCCGTGTCCGACACGTATTTGACACGCGATACGGGGGTTTTCCGAAGAGTCGGTGCATCCTTGATTCTCAGTTAAGCTAAAAGGGTTCTTCAAAGCTTCTAAGGGAATCAGACAAGGTGAGCACCCCCCAATTGATTCTGAAAGCTCACAGTTAGAACTATTTCAAGGTTTTGAAACCCAGAAAAGGGGTAATTTAGTTCCCATTCTGCAATATGCAACAGATGACACCATCGTTTTTCTTGACCCTTGTATTGGTCAAACTAAAGCCCTTCACTCCATCCTCTAGTTTGAAATTATCTATCGCCTTGGCATAGACTTCTTCAAAACTACCATTTATCCTGTAGGAGAAATGCAAAACTTCCGCTATTTAGTTCGTAGTCTCATTACAATGAAAGAAATTGCTCACCAAATATTTTAGGATGTCTCTTGGCAATGTTTTAAAAAACACTTTTTAGTATTGAGGCGATTAGGCTTTTCTCAATGTGAAGTGGCACATTTGATGCGTAACAAGGCGTACGCCTCGACTTTTCAGAAAAATGAATTTAAAAAAAAATCATAAACAAAATAATAAAATATATGAAATAATCATCAATGAAATAGATAACATGAACCCATCATAAAAGTAGTTGAGGTGTTAAAGAATAAGAACAATCATCATGCACATTATATCCAACATTCAACTCGTATTCGTTGAAGTTATTTTTGGATGCTTCGCATCAATCGTTTTTAAAATTGTGGCACCACATATATCTCTGTTGTCTCCGATTTTCTTTTTTTGTTTGTTAACTTCACATTTTGGTATTTGTAACGCTCTGTGCACAACAATTGTGATGCATTTTTCTTATGGCCATAATCTTTATATATCATAATATTTAGGGGTGGGCACGGTCCGGATCGGTTCCAAATTTGAAGGAACCTAACTCGAACCGTTTACATTTTAACGGATCCGGTCCGGTCCGAATCCCTTCATTTTGATAATAGGAACCGAACCTAACTCGAACCGTTTAGAACGGTTCGGTTCCACGGTTCCAAACGGTTCCAAACTTCCAGAAATCGATCATATTCATACAATAAACAGAAAATCGATCATATTCCAGAAATCGATCATATTCCAGAAATCGATCATATTCATACAAATATACAATAAGAGATCCAAGAACAGAAAAAATTTGCATTCAAAAAAAAAAAATATAGAAAAATAAATTTGGTTCGATCCATCATATTCATACAAAATCGATCAACATCCAGAAATCATCCATCAACAGAAGATCCAGAAATCATCGATCCAGAAATCATCGATCTCTCCACTCCTTCCTCGCTGATCTCCTTCTTCTCGCTGATCTGCTTCTTCTCGCTGATCTGCTTCTTCTGCGAGTGTTGATCTCGCTGATCTCTTCGGCTTCTTCTGTTGATCTCTGATCTCTTCTGCTTCTTCTCGCTGATCTCTGCTGCTTCTTCGACAGAGAAAGGAGTGGAGAGGAGAGGGAAATCTCCTTCTCGAGACAAAGACAGAGAGAGGAGAGGGAGATCTCCTTCCCCTTCTCGAGACAGAGACAAAGACAGAGAGAGGAGAGGGAGATCTCCCAGCGTCTCTTCCTTTTCTTCTGCTCCTCCTCTTCTTCGGCTCCCAGCATCTCGTTGCTGCTTCTTCTCCTCGAGACAGAGACAAAGATAGAGAGGAGAGGGAGATCTCCAATCGCTACTGCTTCTTCTCCTCTTCTTTGTTGCTTCTTCTTACAGAGAGAGAGAGAGAGAGAGAGGTTTTGTTTTGGTTTATATCGAGACAGAGAGACAGAGAAGAGTCTCCTTCACGTCTCCTCCTCTTACTTTTCTTCTACTACTTTGAAACGGGACAGAGAGTCAGAGAGAGAGAGAGAGGGGTTTTGGTTTTAGTAAATGTAAAGAAAAAAAAAAAAAAAAAAAAATGTAATTTGAAACGGGTCCAACCCGGACCGTTTCATTTTAAAAAATTGGAACCGGGACCGGACCGTTTTATAACGGATCCGGACCGATCCGAACCGTACCAAAAAATTCATATATAAAATCCGGACCGTTTAGAGCAAAACGGTCCGATTCGGTTTGAACCCGCGGATCCTCGACTCGTTTGCCCACCCTTAATAATATTATCAATATGGTGTGAATTCAACACAATATCTTTTGTCGATATAGATGATACATCTGAATGTAATTTACTGCATTTTTCCTATGGTCATAATCTTTCTTTGACCTTTTCACGACTAGATATTTATCTGCAATTTTTGCTCTTGTTACAAGAAATAACAATCTGCATTTTATTTTTAGATGTAAATAAATATGTTGTAGAGCTTTTTGGATGTCATGGGTAGAAAAAGGTTTTGGTTTGATGTTACCTCGAAATTTGATGTAACATTTGAGTTTGAAGTCAAATGATTAAGCAAATAAATATTGATAATGTGTTTCCTTTTCTTTTGATTTTTTGATGTAGCAAGGAGAAGCAAAGAAAGCATTGGAAGCGCTTCAGAAACCTGCAGTGCCATTGGAGTTGCAGGTATTTAGATATCCAAGTGATGTAGAATTGGTGTATTTATTTTATTTATTTATTTTTTGCATGTGTTACACTGCCTGCTTCATGTTAATACTTCCTGTGTCTGATCTGGTTAACTTTGAACTATTGATTTTAAAAGATTCATCTATTCCATAATGAAAATGTAAATTTGCCTTGTTGTGCAGTACAAGTTTGCTCCAGATCTAATAATGCTTGATGCGTATGAGACTGTCGAGTCCTGGATGGTTACCAAAAATTTAAATCCAAGGAGATTGATCCCTGCAATGATGCGATATTCAAGTGAACCTCATGCAAAGTAGCGAATACTAAACTTTTGCATATTTGATCAATACTCTATTCTTTGTTTTTGTTAGGGCAATGACTAATACTCGATGTGAAATATTTAAAGCCTACTAGCCTATGTAGTCGCAAGCGCTAGGTGAAGCGAGGCTAGGAGAGTGGCCTGGCGTCTAGCTCGCCTAGGTGTTGCCTAGCATTCTCGGCAGCCTTTGTAGGAATTTTTCAAAGTCTCTATATATACATTATTTTACATGTTAATTTCACACAAATTTAACTAAAAACATGAACTTGAAAGTATCAATAGTCATAATCCAATAACGAACATTAAAAAATAAAATTAAAGAATAATAATGAAAAAATTGTAGTCAAAGGCTCGCGTAGGTGACCATTTGAGACCACACAAATTTTAGGTGATGCCTAAGCTAGGTGAGCTTCGAGGTAATGAAACGCCCGCCTAACACGCTTGGGCGTTGCCCGAGAGTTGAATATGAGGCAATACAAAACATTTTCTTACTCAGCTTGCTCATAACCTAATACATTGTTTTGAAAATTCCTCCCCTTTTTGTCATTTTTGGAGACTGATACTCATAATCTCTTAAAGGAGAAAATATTCAGGTAGGGGAGGGGATCTCGCATTGCTATCCCGTTTCGCTTATGTTGTTATTCCTATTGTTATTATTATAAAATGTTGTTATTACTACTACTAATATTATTATTATTATCAATTATTATTAGTATTATAATGACGGTAATTATTTGCAAGTGAAACAACATTCCAAAAATAATGGCAACTTGATAATATAAGCTGATTCTCTTACAGCTTTGCATACAAAGACCGATAACCTTCAATGACTATTCAAACTCCTTCATTTTAGTCTGTTGTACTAAAGTCTGCGCTTTTGTATGTGAGTAGTTCATGGAATTTCTATTGATCAGTTCTTTTGTACATCGATATATGGGATACAGAAATGAGACACATGAAGTCATCAAATATCTGGAGTTTTGTGTCCATCGCTTGCTTAACGAGGATACTGGTGTGCACAACCTATTACTCTCATTATATGCAAAGCAGGTTCACGTTGCTAACTTGATAATTTCATACTTCTTTTGATATATATTTGCCATAGTAATAGTAAATTGAGATGATATCAATGCCGATGAATGTTTGGATACTGATTTGCATGATTATTGTTTTAATTTGTATATCAAGTTTGTTGAAGTTCTTTATGTACCTCAGTTCATAGTTATCGAATTGCATACGTGTATTGAAAACCTAAATTTGAGATACCATATTGTAACATATTGTGTATTGTAAGAGATAGTGCAAACATAATAAATATATTCAAGCATCAAAAAATAAATAGTAAGACTTAGGGGACGTTTAGCAGCTAAAAGCGCAAACACTTCTTATTTTAATAGAACTTATGCTACAAAATAGGTAGTTATATTAGTAGTTAGCTTGGTTAAATACTTAGATCACATGCACATGAGAGAGAAAGAGGTGAGGATATAGGTGAAAGAAATAAGAGATGGATAGTTATTTTTAGAAGCCATAATATTTATGCAAAAATATTTTGCTTCAATTTATGCAAAAAATAACCCCTTAGAAGTTGAAAGTTTTGAAGTTCCCAAACTTAGGTAGTTTTTGGCGGTTACAAGCAAATAAGTTGTTTTTTTTTAATGAGTTCCCAAATGCCCCCTTAGTCATGCAAAAGGTCCCAAAAACACTTCCATACGTAGCATCCATCCATCCATTCGTGTAAATTCTACTTAAAAGAAAACCTATATATGACCTTAAGCATCAAATATAGTTCATTGCCTACGGAGTTGATACATAACTTGTGTAATGCAATACTAATCATTTCATAAAAGTCAACACCATCTATCTACTATCAAATAACAAGTCTTATATTGTAAAAAGGCAACCCAATCTGCATCAGATCCATTTCCATTCTTCCTTTTTTTTATTTTAATTAATGTTTTAGAACCTAACTCCAGTAATATGGTAAATCCCTGAATCGTCCTTGTAGCAGTATATGCAATATGTATCAATATGGCTTAGATACGATATGTATTTCAATACATATCGTAAGATATGGCTTACTATGCCTCCATTTTCTTTTATGTGTAATGTATATAGTTCGCCTTTGCAACATTGAGTATAAGGTGTTATCAATGACAATTCATATGTAACAATTTTATGCTTTATTCGTTTGGACATGACCACTATGTTCTGATGAGCAATCCTGATCAAAGTGTGTTCTCTTGTCTCTGACACAAGTACTATATGCCAGTTAGCCCTCAAATGAAATCAGCCTTTCTTTGTTTTGTTATGATGCATAGGTGTTGTAAGATGAGGTATCTTTACCTCCTTTCCCAATAAATGGTTGCAGTGAAGAAAATAAAAATTAGTGATCAAGTCTGAATAAACTCTAGGAGAGACTAAGTAATTACTTGCATTTTGCTTCCACGAAAAATAATTAGTTATATCATTTGTGGAAGCTGGCTTGCTAATATATTCTACTGGATAGTTTTATTATCTTTTTTTCTTTAATTTAATGAACCGTTCATCATTATTCATGTGATATCCACACTCCAGCCCTTGTGTCTTGTATATTTTATTTCGAACTAATGCCTCCCATTAAAGTAACGTGTTCAAAATAATGCTTGAATATCTTAGTGAAAACAAAGTCACAGGTCACAGTGAGTAAATATGGTTGAAATAACTTTTAATTTCTTGTTGTAGTGACATCCAACAAGACTCCAAGCTTTTGTAAGAATGTTTGGCTGTTGATGCTAGCTGATTCTCTCAATTTCTGTCTTTGTATTTCCCTTTTTTTTTCTCAATGAAGTCTGCTGTTTTATTGATTAAAAATAAAATGAAAAATTACAGCTACTTGGACTTGTTCAAGCTTCACTAGGCACCTTGCAATCCCCAGGAAAAAATTGAGATTAGTTTTTAATTTTCTGTGCATTGTTGCATCTTGTTAACGAAAATTGGGTTTATGCTTTTCAAGTAACCTGTGATAGTCCCCAGAATCCATTATCTAGCTATTTCTTTATGGGCCTTATCATGAGTATCTGATAGAAAAGAAAAGCATTTTGGTGAATATTTGTACTGATTGGTCTCTCCATGTGTTTTTCTCATTGAATTGCTTTAAGAATCTTATGAGGCTCATCCTGGTGATATTCAGGAGGATGACAGTGCACTTCTACGTTTCCTACAATGCAAATTTGGCAAGGGGCAGAATGATGGGCCAGATTTCTTTTACGATCCCAAGTACGCTTTGCGCCTCTGCCTCAAGGAAAAACGGATGCGTGCTTGTGTGCACATATACAGCATGATGTCCATGCACGAAGAGGCTGTTGCGTTGGCTCTTCAGGTATAATTATACCCCTTGGAATTAGTTCTCTTTCCCAGTTAGTTCTGTCATCCCCTTAAACAGTTTTTTTTTTTGGGTAACAATGCTCAACTTAAGCCTGCCATTTTCCTAACTCTTCTTTGATACAATTCTTCCATGTATGGTCTTCATCCTTGCAATTCTTCCATTTTTGTCAGTCTAATTGAAGTAGAGACAAAGTAGATAGAAAATTAAAGTACCTTACAGTCCTCAACAAATTTACCTGGTCCCCACAAAGCACCAACGATTCTTAGGATGTGTTGTTGTTGACAGTTCCCCAAGATTCCTTAATGCTTGCAAAAGATAGATGTATTTGGAAGAGTTATGTTGACTTGGTAAAGGAGTGAGAAAAACCTCATGCCCTTTTTTGTAAAGGTAATATATGATTGATTGTGCAAGAACATTTACAATTGAAGTCTACAAATTAACCAAAAAAAAAAAAAAGACAGAAATATTGTCCCATTAAAAGTTACAAGATTAGATACCCATCCCTGTGTAGGTATGAACACCTCCATGACAACCAAATTAAAATCTGCAGTCTTGTTGAATATCCTATTGTTGTGCTCCTTCCAGACCGTAAAAAAAAACTATAAAAATGGGAATATCTTCCTGACAAATTTTCTTTTCGCTGTTAGATGACTAAGTCTTCTGCCATCTTAGCAACATCTCGATAGAAGAAGGCATAATCCAATATATACCAAAAATCTCAATGAAATACGACCATATCCTATTCACCTACTTGCTGTCTAGTAATAGCGTGGAAAGACAAGGGAAAGGGGTTTTCTAGTTGGCATGTTTTTTTTGACATTGGCGATGGAGCATGTCCTGAATGTACATATTATAGTTTCCCAACCAAACTAGCATGGACAAGAAGGGTACTTTCACAAGTTACCATCCAAGTTAGAGCTGGCACATATAACCGTCTTCTAATTCCACGTTATATTCACCAATAAATTTTTAACTTTAAAAACAGCGGTATGGAGTTTGAGGTGGGATGCAACTTGTGTGGGTGAGAACCAAAGAGTGTTGTTCACATTCACCTTTCATTGCAGGTGTGGATGTATTTAATTGGAATGTTTGTGTTGTGTTGGGTCCCGCTGGCTTGGATGGATGCGCAACTGAGAAGTTGGAAGATATTGGCTCATTTTTCTCAAAAGGAAAGGCCTTATGGGAAATTTTCCCTTGTCACAAAGCATCACAGATTGGTCTGATTATGATGTGTTTATTACTTATTGTGGTGTCCCATCTCCCTTTTCTTCAAAGGATTAGTTTTTCAATAGCTTGTATTTCAATTAGGGCATGCTTGTGATAGGACCTTAATGCTTTTGAGGTCAGGGATTTTCTAATCATCAATAAAAGTTTTAACTTTAAAAAAAGTTGAAAAATCGATGAATTGTAGTTTTAATTGTAGTTGAAAAATCATCATAGGCCAATGAGGTTAACTTGATAACCAGACCTTAATCTATGCAAGAGCGAGATGAGATCAGTTGCAATTAGTCAACCAATTTTCTTAAGTATATGTTTTACCCATGTAAGAAATATGAGTACTACATGAAAATGATGAAGATTAATATATATTTAAGTACTAGATTCTTTTAGACCTTATAAATATGTTTAATATTAAATTATGCATCGATTTTTTTTTGCCGTATGTGTGATAGGTAGATCCAGAGCTTGCCATGGCAGAAGCCGATAAGGTAGAAGATGACGAAGATTTGAGGAAGAAACTTTGGTTAATGGTAGCAAAGCATGTCATCGAGCAGGAGAAGGGGACTAAAAGGGAGAATATAAGAAAGGCGATAGCATTTCTCAAAGAGACAGATGGCTTACTAAAGATCGAGGACATTTTGCCATTCTTTCCGGACTTTGCCCTGATTGATGACTTCAAGGTAAATGTTCTTTGAGCTTAATTGTCAGGCATTTTGTGTCACTGGTTATGGTGCACTTATTTATTTATTTATTTTATTTTCAAATTATGTGTGCTACCGTTATTAGTGTCGTTCCTATTGAAGTAGTGATGGTGAAGACTCTTTTGCTTGTCATAGTACAGAGATTCACACTTTTGCATGGGAGTCCTTGTTGAATATTCTTCTTCATGTTTAGCGAGTTAATTTGTGTGGTTACTCAAACAAACAAGGACACAAAAATGCATATGGAAGTCACATGGAGATGGAATAAAGGCCTTATTCTGTGATGATGAACTCTTCACTTTGAAGATGATCATACACACACTCCCCGAAAAGTAATGGTTCTTGCATCTATTTATTGGTACTGTTTGTATGCTGTAGACCCTACTCTGTGTAACGAAAAAAGAGAATTGTAGGCTGCAGATTAATAGGAGAGAGAAAAAAGTGGTGCGAAGTTCTTGATTCTCTGCTCTAGTTTCATGGATGAAAAATTTGATGGTTTTGTGCTCTTATCTACTGAACTAATGATAGGCCTATTAAGTAGTTGTGAAAGTGTTGGTCTTTTAACATTTATGCCCTTTCCATTTGACCAAGCACATGGTGCAAACAATCATTTTGCTAACTACATGATTGCTATGTTACCTGTTGTTGAAATTGCGCCTTGTATCTTCTCAATGCATCCTTGCCTCATGCTCAAGTCAAGTGTAAAAAGGGGAGTATAGAGAGCTCAGTTCTGCTTAAAGTAAAGAGAGAGACTGGGTTAAGCACCGAAACAATAACAATGCAGCGCTGTTTGAACTCTTATCAGTTGATGTTTAGTGTGTGTTTTGGTTCTTAACTCTATCAAATGTGAGAAACTCAAAACAATGATTCTACTTTCTAATAGAGTTGTGAGTTTCCCAGCTCCTAAAGATATTTCCAGAGCTCAGTACTGCTTAAAGTAAAGAGAGAGACTGGGTTAAGCACCGAAACAATAACAATGCAGCCCTTCTGTTTGAACTCTTATCAGTTGATGTTTAGTGTGTGTTTTGGTTCTTAACTCTATCAAATGGAAATATCTTTAGGAGCTGGGAAACTCACAACTCTATTAGAAAGTAGAATCATTGCTTTGAGTTTCTCACATGCTCTTTTGAAAGGAACATAGGGCTTGTGTACAAGTAATCATTGATAGAATTATTTTTACTTCTGAGCTTAGACCTAAAAAAAGTTCATTCCTACAGATTTTCTAGTAGATGGTTTTGGCAGTGGAGAAAGGCATCTGGACTTACTAATGCCTGTCACCAAGGGTTTTTATATAAATTTCCCAGAGTCATGTCATGTCGTGTTTGCTTTCTTTGTGTTCCTTCTTTCAGGAGGCAATTTGCTCATCATTGGAGGATTACAACAAGCAGATTGAACAACTGAAGCAGGAAATGAACGACGCAACCCATGGTGCGGACAACATTAGAAATGATATTAGTGCTCTTGCTCAAAGATATACTGTTGTTGAACGTGACGAGGGTTGTGGGGTATGGTCTTCTTGATCTTATTGTGTAAACTTATTTTGTTAATTTTATTTATTTGTTATTGTTATTTTTTGGAAAAACACTTCCATAAGGAGTGGCGTTAGACAAACACTGACCAGTTTATTGATCAAACGAAAGGGCGATATGTATTACTGAGCCTTACTCCATTCCAACGCAAGGAAACATCCTAACATATCGAAATGCATGCACTGAGATGTAACTTAAGCTCCTAATTATACACAATGTGTCATTGAAATACTTGACATCCCAACTAGGTTGGCACCCCAAGCATTTTCAAATCATATACACTTTTTGAAAGACTATTCTACAGTGAGTTTCAGTGAAATATAAGTCTGCCTTTTTAGTTTAACTTGGCTGCTGTATAGTTGATTGTGATCAATAAAAAGACCTTATATTCTTTGTCATGTCTGGTTTGTGTTTTCTCAAGTCAAGATTTTCATTATTGTTCCCATGGTTTTTTGCACATGGCAAGCTGGGGTTGGAGGGACCCACCCTACATAATAAGAGGAAGAACAGAAAGCGGGACATACCCACTTCCACAACCAAGTACCACCCTTGGAGCAGCAGAAGACTCCCAACACTCCCAACATAAAAACCTCACTTTCTAAGAAACCAGGCTCCTGAGGGAGTTCTGGGCAGTTAATCTTGGGAGTTTCTTACATATTGGAGAAACAAATCTTCTCAGCTTATGAGTTCCTATCGTAGCTTCTTGATCTGCTGTCTGGTTCCTCTCTCTAAAGACAAGATGGTCTGACACTGATCAATCTTTCCTGAATTTCTTTGATACTGTCACCTAGTTCCAAGTAGCATGCGCCTCAGAATTGCTATTGCAATCTCAGAATCTGATTGAACTCAGTCTACCCAATTGGAGACCTGCTATTAGCTTCACCCCTTCTAACACAGCCTTTAGCTCAAGGTGCGGAATGTTTAGACCCTGCACATTATATAGCAACAATCTGGCCTCGTTTATGCACCAGCCCTCCATATCCAGCTCTGAAGTTCCTGCACAGACCCCATTACAACTCAGCACCATCCCATCCTCTTAAGGATGATCCCATCTACAGAACTTCATGCAACTGGTTGGAATGTTCAATTGACTGCCCTCATTAATGGCAAAGAGCTCTATCCTGGTCATTACTTCCTTGGAGTTTGGCAATATTAATGAGATTCAACTGACCAGAAATGATACCATTTCATTGTTATTGCATTGTACAATGTCTTTAAGTTGTCTCTGCTTTGATTCAGATTGTATCATGATTCAAGTCTTTGGTATGGAAAAAAGCTGATATTTTGTTGACTTATTGCAATTGTTAGAAACATCTCCCTTTTCTGATTTTCTTCTCTTGGCGTTCCTTTAACGTCAAACTATATTGCTAATTGTAAGACCTTGCTAGACGTACAATATCTGATTCCTCTTCATTATCAGGTTTGCAAAAGAAAGATATTGACTGTAGGTGGGACCAATCGGATGGCAAGGGGTTATACCACAGTAGGACCCATGGCGCCATTCTATGTTTTTCCTTGCGGGCATGCCTTTCATGCACAGTGTCTGATTGCTCATGTTACAAGTTGTAGCAACCGAACTCAGGTAAGTTTCCAGCAATTAATTTCATGTATTGTTTTATCTCCCGACTCATAGGACATGATATATTCTTAGATTAGGTCTGTTTTGTATGTTATCAACTGCAAAGTGGTTGTAGTTATGTTTGTCCTTATCACATCCAAGGAAATTATCTAAGTGTTCTCGAATATTATGAAGGAAGGACCTTCAACTCTCCCGGAGTGTTTTCTTTTGTAAGTCTCACATACATACTTTATGTAAATACTTGCAAGAATTCGGAACTCTTGTATTCAGAAACAAATATATTGGAGACAATAATGCCCTGAAGGCACTTGGTCTTGTACTCTTTGTATTTTTGAAAAAAGGCCCCTTGTTACATTTCTCACCATATGAACTACCCTGTCTAGAAAAAAATGATTTCATGTACAATCATGTGCTTTAATATTTATAAATGAGAGTAAAATCCAGTGAGGAACGTATCCTTGGAAACTTTGTTTTTAATTGACGTTGATTGCAGGCGGAGTACATACTGGATCTACAGAAGCAGCTTAGTTTACTAGGTAGTGAAGCTATGAGAGATTCAAATGGCACTATTAACGAGGAGGATCACATCACTAGCATGACCTCTGCAAATAAGGTTGATCTTTTTCCTTGTTTACAATTGGTCATTAAGCAACCACTTGTTTTGCTGGTGTTTGGTTGAACTGATGCACTCTTTTGTGATGAATTGGTAGCTTCGCTCTCAGCTGGATGATGCCATAGCTAGTGAATGTCCATATTGCGGTGACCTCATGATCCGAGAAATATTTTTGCCATTTATCCTTCCAGAAGAGGCAGAATACGCTAGTTCGTGGGACATAAAGCCCCCCCAGCACCTTTTGGGGCAAAAGAGCCTGCCTATTGCGATATAACCCTCTATTTTGATGCATTTTCTTGTGTGTGATTTTGTCGTTTGGTAAAGGTAAATTGATGCTATGCTGTAATGTGTTATTTTTTCTTAATTTGAAACTTCCATAATCGCAGATGCTCTTTCTTCAGTAAATATCCCTGTTGTAATTGCCAACATATATAAAATGAATGACAATCGTGATTTTCTTAGACGCAGTATATATAAATTGATAGGGGCATTTCACCATATTTTAGGGTTTGTTTGATTTTTGGGTGTTAAAAAAAGAAAACAGTTCCCCCAAAGTTAAGTTTTCCGTCTTGATTCTTTCATTGAAAAGGAGAATTTTACTGACGGTGAAAAGTTTTCCCGTTTGAAGTGGAAAAACTTTGTTTAGGTTCCCCATCGGAAAACTTTTCCCTCAAGAGACTCAACATCAAATCATTCAAATTTTCATTGCTATAACATTATCTAGGTCTTTGTCCCAAACAATGAAGTTTATTTATTTATTTATTTATTTTTTTATTAACATCCAAACCATGAGTTGACCTTCCAATCTTCCGTTCAGTTGAAAGAAAAAGACATTCTTGCATAGACTTCAAGTCGGGGCAGATTTCTTTGTTGAAGTGAAATGTGTGTTGAAAGGACATGCTTAGCAGTGTTGGTCACCCATGTTAACTATATACTAGTGTATCAGCCGTGTCGTTGGCAGTCATACAGTTTTCACATAGCATGTAATTAGGTCCTTGGGGAGTGTCGTAAGTCACTAAATTACCAAATATGAAAATAAATTATTGTTTACCAAAATTTTGATTAAATATATTTTTTTGATTCTTATTGATCACTATTATAATTTATTTATATGCATCATCATTATAATATGGCCAATTGCATGACAGCTCAATGGTTATTATTTGGCGGATGGTATCACTGGGTAATGGGTTCAAACCCAACTTGCTTTGACTGTCCTAACTACCCCCAGCTCAATATAGCATGTTATTTTGAGAGGATAAAAAAACGTGTACTTTGATTTGATAAGATGATCAAATTTAAAATTTTGATTGTTATTGGATGTCTTCATTGGGCTTAATTTATAGGTTTGTGGGTCAGAATTTTGCCTATATGTAAGATTAGGTTGAACTAACCTTAAATAGAAAAGGGGGCATTTTTTAAAAGTCAAAGTCATGAGGGGCATTTAGCAATTTGGCGAATGGGGATGGAAGGGGCATATTTGGGATTTGGTGAGTGGGGAAGGGGAAATTTTGGAATTTTGCGAATGGGTAGTATCGTAATTTGTGAATGGAGGGGCATTTTAGTAATTTTGAGAATTGGGTGATGGGAGGGCATTTTCGAGATTTTGCGAATGAGGAAGATAAGTTTAGAATTTTGCGAATGGGTAAGGGCGATATCGTAATTTGTTGAGAGGAGCATTTTCGTAATTGAGCGAATGAGTAAGGGAAGATAAAATTGATTTTGTGTATTAAATTTAGGATAAAACGTGGCAACTTTTACATGTCTTTTTCACATAGTGTGCTTTACTGGACTCACTTAATGAAAAAATTTCATAGTCATTTATTTTTATGAATTTTGACTTTTCAATACCATAAAAAATGTTTGTAAATTTACAACCATACTATTTTATTTTTTAACTTAGGACTTGCTCAAAACACTCACCCATGGTACAATATAAAACACACAGGATATTTTCGAGATTGTTAAAACCACGTACATATAATTAGACATTCTCCAATTCCCGTTAGAGAGTAGATGGTACATATTTCAGGTGGGAAGGACCTAAGAATTTTGAGGTGGTTTTAATTGACACTACTAGCGCGGTATGTCTAACTAAAAGCATAGATGGAGAAGGGTTTGGCTATCAATGAGGGCCACACAATTGTTTTTTCTTGATATGTTTTTGCACCAAGCAACATCGATCAATTCAATAAAAAGGTTTTTGCATTCTTGTGAAATCCTCAGCTTGCTTGTAATTTGTCAAGTTCTCGAGTATGCATCATCCTCAATTCATAGAATAATTATAAGTTGTCCATATAGAAATCAATTAGGTATGATGCCATTTAGATAGTTTTGAATAAGAGTTTTCAAGTTATACCCAAGGATTGTGATTTCGCGAAATAACACGAAATTTTGTTTTTTTGAAATTACAAAAAGAAAAATGGCGAAATAAAAAATTACATTTTTCAAGGGTTTTTGTCATAAAAATACAAAAATCAGCCACTAAAAATTACTTTTTTTCAAGGATTTTTTTGAAAAATTTTGAGGATTTTTTTTAATTATCATTTATTCTAATTACTTATTGATTTTTTAAACCACCCCTTAATTTCTTAATTAACATTTCTTATACTTATATATTGATTTTTGAAATTAACCTCTAATTTCTAATTATAGGTATTTTGGTTTCATTTAATGTGTTTAATATATTTATTTACTTGCATATTTTTTTTCACATATTTAATATACCCACTAAATTCATTGTATATATTTCATTTATCCTCGAAATTAGGAAACCAAAATTAACTCAAAAAACGAAATCACCTTGGTTATACCGAACTTTCCAAATTTAAGCAATAAATACAACAACCATAATGCAATTCTTCATTATACTACTCAGTTAAACAGTTGTATGCATGGTGAGTGTCAAGGTGAAGGAGTTGATAGTTTCCCCATTCTTAAGGAACACAAAAGGAAGTCAGCTTACACCCAAATTATTATTAGGGCATTTATAAGTTACGTAGCGCCAATGGTAGCCTGGTTGGATGGTTAAGGCTGTGGTGGTTTAATCCCCACGTCTTGGGTTCTATACCCACCGGCGGCACGCTTGCCTTTCAAAAAAAAAAAAAAAAAAAAAAAAAGTTACGTAGCCTAAAAAATGTGTTCGTTTGCACCACTTATAAGTGGTTGTAAGTGACTCATGCATTTGCTTTATGTAGTCTTCTAATAGGGTAGTTTACAATTATACCCTTATGTGGTAAAAATGAAAAAGAAAATGTGTATTTACATATATTATATAGCAATATACTCCTACAACAAGTTTTCAAGGTACCCATCGATTTTTTAGATTTTTCTGATCTAAAGTAATGTTGCGTTTTTTATTCAAAGTAGGGGTGGGCAACGGATGGGATGAACCTCATTCCTATCATATCCTGTTCATTTGGGATCAGGACGGGATAGACCTCATCCCAACTTCGTCACATCCGAAATGGGTTCGAGACGGAATGGGATGAACATGTACTAAATAGTATTTCAATGAAAAATAATATAAGAATTTCATTTCATATTGTTCACACACCAATAATGTCAAATTTATGTACATATAACTTTCATCATAGCAATATTAAATGTCATATTAAATTCGTGGAAGCTTACAATGGAATTAAGTTTGTCAAGCGAATGATAGGATGTGGAAGGAGCCCCTCCGTAGATCCGTTTTTCATATTTTCTCAAAAATTAAAATATCATTCATACAAGATACAATTAGAAGCAATGTTCTCCAATTACATAACTCATAGTGCAAAACTAACTCAAACAATCATTTACCTTCATTTTCTACAAAAATAATCGTCCTATAACCAATCTAACCAATCTAAAATGTGAAAAATCATAAAATTTTCATGGGTTCTATTTGACTTAAAATATCCAAATTGAAGTTTCTATCTAAACAAAGAGTATCAAATCAAGCAAATAACTTTTCAAAAGTAGATGTTTTGATTTAATTTCGACACATCTTAAACTTTCATTTAAAAGAGTATTGATTAAAATTAATAATAATAAATATTAAATAAATAAATTCGGGACGGGACGGGATGGGCGAGATTGAAAATCTCCATCTCGATCTCATCTTACCCTAGATCAGGACGGGACGTGATCGGAATGGATTTTATCAATCCCAAAAGGACCCAAAAAAACTGGACTGGACGGGATAAGACCGAGAGATCGCGGGATGGGATGCCCACCCCTAATTCAAAGTATCAATTGTTTGTATCCATAAGCATGGGTTAAGGGGCGTTTATTGACATTCCTCTCCTTCAGAGTTAAATTTAGACACCGCTCTCTTAGCCCTAATCCATCTTCTACTCCATAAAGATTAGGAATATTCACCAAACTCATTTTGGTGAGAATCCAAGTACAAGTTACAAAAGTACTATACACAAAAGGAAATACCTTGTTGTCCACAAACGAAATATTTACCAAATGGATGAACGAGGAAATTATAATGGAAAACATATTTTGGTGAAAACCCGCGCATGGCTTACAAGAAGAAGGAAAATTTTGGGATGTTGTCAACTTATTAGGATTTATTAATTTATAGCACATCAAGTGGGAATTGTCTATTTATTTGTGGTATTTTAGTCATCTAAAACTCATAAAACTTATAAAAAGCTATAAGTTCCATTTTGGAGCTTATAAAAATCATGCTACTTATAATTGTTATTTGACCGTCAACAACTTATAAGTGGGTGCAATCAAATAGGCTAAACATGGTGGTCCACCACTTAAAAGTAGTTATAGGTGGTCTACACTTATAAGTGGTGCAAACAAATACCCTCTTAATGTTTGCAATTCACAATTTAAAAGGGCGTCCATTTTCTTATGAATTATCCTTAATCAGTGCAATGATAATATCTCAGTTGGATTAAGTGGATGAAGCAAGGTATATTATGCACAACTAGCCATGTGTGTGTCGTACATCTATTTCATTTAGTGTCTTACAATCAATTTGTTGTGCACTTTACGAAGATTTTATTATTTTTTTATTCCAATGATTTGAGAACCAATTTTAATTATATAGATACATGCTTATGTAGTTAACAATTCATTAAAATTTAATCAACACTCATAATGCGATAAAAATAGTAAAAACTAAGAAAATAATATATCATAAAATTTGTTATCTTTCATATTTTCAAGGTCTAAGGATATTTTTGGATTTTTCTCGTGAATGGCATGCTTGTAAGTTGTAACTTGTCCAAAGTGTCCATTAGAACTTCTCTATTTATAGTAGTAGAGATTGCATTTACTTGATGCATACAAAAAGACATTTCAATGTCAATACGTGCCAAAGTTACGAAATACCAGTGTTCTAAAAATCGGCCTAGGCGACCGCCTAGGTGGGTTCTAAGCACTAGGTGGCTGGGAGCCATGCAGGAGGATTGGGCGGGCTAGGTGACCACCTAGGCGTATTTTTTAAATTTCTTTTAATTTTTGTATTTTCAGTTCAAAAAAATTAATCTTGGCATTGAATTGAAAGTAATATATATGCTCAATTTTATAAATTATAATAAAAAATAACCCTGGGCCCAAGGGCGGAACCAAAATTATCACGGAAGGGAGGCAACTAATTATTATGTGTATTAGTGGAGTAATGGACCAACCATTCAAGGAAATGTAAGGGAGCAAAATGGGGGTGAAAGAAGAAATGCATAACTTTTAGGGGGCAATCAGTAGTATTAATCAAGTGGACCCCACTATTCTATAGGTAAATCAGTGAATCACTAACATTTTAAAGTTGAGGGGGGCAATTGCCCCCCTTGTCTTCATAATGGCTCCGCCCATGCCTGGGGCCCCGCCTAGTCCTTTGGGCGCTAGTCCGCTGCTTGCCGTCCGCCTAACGCTTAACGATTTTTAGAACACTTCTAAATACAAAGAATACGCAAATTAGAAATGTCCCTAAGCTGGTGTTGGTTCTATGGGGTTGATTTGCCAACTTTGAAATGTGATATGACAATAAAATCATGTTTACTGTAACAAACACATACTTTAAAGCAACAAGAATGCAGACAACCCTTGTTGCACACTTGGGTTTGGAAGTAATTTCAATGTAGACAAATTCCTGAATAAAGACTCATGAGAAGTCCGTTGTAATATTGTGTTGTGTTAAAGATTCAACAGCGTTATCCTCTCTCATGTATTCAGGATTTTATTGCAAATCATATTACTACTGGGTTTTTGCCACAGTAAGTCATAATAGTCAAGAGGTTTTTAAATTTTTTTTTTTTATCAAAATTGTTCTTGACAGACCATTCTCATTGCCTCGAGATACACGCATAGAATTGTATCTAAATCGAAGAAATGGGCAATCTGGTCTTTAACAAATATGGATGGCTGAAGCTGCTCAATGCGTTTGACCTAACAATCCAACTTTAAAATGTGGGTTAGACTAGAATACAAAACTTTTGGGGTTAAATAAGAATAGTCACAAAGTAATGGGGGCCAAATGGGAAATAAACCATATTAATATAAAAGGAGGCAACAATTGTTACCTTATGTTCTCGTTCATGGGATGGCTGCATCATTCATTCATTCTCCAAAACCTCTTCACGTCGTCAATGCTCTGGACTTGACTAGAAAGGAGAGCGACTGAGACGCCCTTTAAAACCACTAACGACACGGGGGCAAGGCAAGTGTATGTTAAATTTTGAATATTCTGTTAATATTTATTTTGCTTTAGCGTGTGTAATCATCCATATAGTTGGTTAGAGGACTTTAAAAAATGTTAGAGGCTTAAATTTAATTAATCAATGTTTAAGAGGGGTTGATTTTTATTATAAAATTATGAATTATAAAAGGCAAAAATGGGAGATAAAAAGTTAGATTTAAGGGCCTTTTTAAATATATAGGAAATTGAGGGGCTTCAAATAAACTATGATAGGGACGTAGGTATAATTTACAAATATTATGAGGGGCTGGTCTGAATTGTAAATATTCTCAAATTGAAGAGTAACATAGTAAACATGTGTAATAGTGTTTACTGTTTCAAATTATTCGCCTATTCTTAAAAGACAAAAATATCCCATTGTCACTATTCACTCACATGTTAACTTTTCTCGTAAATATTAAGAACTTGTGAGGGTATAATAGGAAGTAAAAGTTAAAGTGAGAAAAATTATTGTTTATAGTGATGATTATTAATAGTATTATATTCAAAAGTAATATCTAAATGTACACAAATACCCTTGAACACTGTTTGTCCTCTTTATCGTTTTTATGTAAAAATTGTGAAATTGGGAGGGCGTTGATGGAATAAAAAATAATTACTGTTAATAGTTTGAAAATTTATTGTTGACTGTTGAATATACCAAAACAACCTTGATCACAGTTCAACAACATGTTTGTTTGTCTTGTAAATATGTGGATTTGGAAGGGCTTTTTGGCATCGAAAATTTGAGTCGATGACATACTTTTGTCACTGTTCATTTGGGAAAGATGCATTATAATAATCCAGATTAAGGAAATAAGAGTACTTGTGTAAAAATACATAGCTAAATCCATATCCGCACAAAAACAGTAACAAATACATTTTTAATCCCCGAAACCGCACACAATCCAGTTAATGAAAAGCCAATCCATCCCAAACGGTGGGGGCAAAGCGGAAACCCGCAAAAAACCGTTCCACTGCCATTCAGGTACCCGATTTCTCTCTTATCAGATCACCTAATCTCTCTTTCTTCAAACACTTGATCTTCATCCATGTTGGGCCCCACCTAATTTGTTGGGCTCAGGAAATTTCGGTGGAAGAAAACAAATCCACCGACATAGGGGTCCCGCCAAAATTGAAAAGGAAGAAAAATCTTTGGTTTGTTTATGTTTTTCTCTTCTTTGACTGAAGTACAGAAGTTTCAAAAACGACTTTCTCTCTGCAAATTCAAATAGAAAATGCGAGAATATCAGGCGCCAAATTTTGAACTCGACCATCCGTGATCGAATTGCTCACGCAGCCTCAAGAATTAAAAGTTAGCGCCAAATAATTTGAAAAATCAGATCTGATGAGGCGGTGAATCCGCCTATAAATAGGGGAGGTTGGAGCCCTCTTAAGCCATCCCAAAATTGGCAGAAAATCCAAACTCAGAGAGAAAACCTAAGAGGAAGAAAATAAATGGAGAGAGAAAAATCCTCGGAGAGAAAGCCTTTGAGAGAAAATTGAGTGAGCCAATTTTGGGAAGTTTACCCACAAAATTGAAGGTATAATATTTTTGTATTGTGTGAGAGTGATCCACCTACGGGTGAAGAGTTGTAATTTGTAATCCCATTATTTCTATAGTGAAAGATATTTTAAGTAGCATAAGGGTCCTGTGGTTTTTCCCTTTAAGGGTTTTCCACGATAAAATTCTTGGTGTTCCTTTCTGTTCTATTTTGGTTTGAAAAATTATCCTGGGTTCGAAGAAAAACAATATTGCAAAATCGTATTTCCCAACAAAGTGGTATTAGAGCTGTGTTGCACGCCCAACAAGTGGTATCAGAGCTGCGCTGCGCGCCCAACAATGCACAACTCGCTCGATCAATAGGCGTGGATCGATATTCTTTGCCCGTTCGATCCACACAGATTGATTTCGCTTCCAAAATTCTCTATCAGGTATTATATTCTCACCTGTTGTTCGATCATCAAATAATCTCTGATTAGTTTTGGTTTAGTTTCTAGGGCACACATCTTGATATTGGTTGGCATTTTGATCCGTGTCATCAATTGAGTGAACGGAAACACCTACAGTTTTCAATTGATTATAGTCATTGTAATTGATTTAACTTAGATGTTTGATTTAATTGGTCTAAAGTAGGCATTCAGTGAGTTGGTTAGAAAAAAATTTCTCGACTGCAAAACATTATCACAGTCGGCTCCCTTCTTTGTCAACTCACTCAGAAACTCTCCTTATTGTTGTTAGCTCTATCTGCCTCTTATAGCGGGTAGCGTCATCTTAGCTAATACTAGTATGCCACGTCTATACACATAAATGGGCAGAAGGACGCTCGCATTGCATTTAGACTACGACTGACTTTAGTTCAGGCATTCAATGCTCCCACGCCTTAAGTGCGTGCCTTTGAGGCATGAGGAGTTGCAGCAGTATTTGTTTCAGGTTCCTTTCCTTCTATATTGAGTATTTGCAGCTTGAATCTGAAACTATGTTTCCTTTATGATTATAAGAGAGTGGAATACTAGTATACCACACTACGGGTGGAGACTGAGTTAGTTGAGAGAGAAACAAAGGGGAAGGTAATTGGGAGGGTTTCTGAAGTGACAAGAGGTGCATGATGGTTATGCCAATGAGGTAAGAAAATATGTGATAAAAAAAGAAGTTGAAGGGTAGGAAAGGGACCTAAGGGGCGAAGAAGGAAAGAGATAACAAAAGTAAAATAGAAGTGAAAAGAATAAGAGTGTAAATAAATTGACTTGTGAGTCCCAGAGCATACTGGCGCAACCATATGAGGAGGTGAGGCGATTGAGGTGTTTGGATATAGTTAGGCGATGCGGTTGAGGTGATAGCCTAAGCACATGATTGCCTCACTATGCTAGGCAAGGTGGTCGAGTTGTGCATCTTGCCTAGGCGCACCTTAAACAACACATATAAGAGTAGCTATTAAGATTTTAGTTTCACATCTCATCTTAGTAGACTCAGCCGGTGGGTTCAGTTATTCATTGGAAAAAACAAGTTTCCCTCTGATCAACTTACTTGTATGGACAAGAGCGCATGATCAGTTGATATTGCCTATGCAAACAACAACAAGAGTCCATTAGTTGCATCCTCTTCCTTTGTCTTCTTACTTTTCAGGTATGGTCATTGTTCTTGCATCATCCTTGTCTCTAGGGCTTGGGCTGAATATTGGGAAATAAAACCTTCTCATTCAAGGTTAAATGGTTTCGGGAAATAATTTGTCTTGCTATCGTAGTCACAGTTGAGAACCTGTAGGGTAAAAAAAGAGATGCAATTCAACAATTCAATGTTAAATTCTCAGTATGGAAGTGAGGTATAATGTGGGGGCATCGCTAAAGAGGACTCCATTAATGAATGTATATTCTTGCCTAATATGATTCAAGAGTGAATCTTAGTATGGTAATTCCGTTGTAGTGGTTGTGTAAGATTGAATTTCAAAAAGCATACGATTGGGGCGAGTCAGATTTCTCGTTGTATTAATTTGGAAGGATGGGTCTGGGCCTGGTGGAAGAGGTGGAAAACTATTATGTCTTTCCAATGTTCATTTTTTCTACGATCAATGAGCCCTATTCAGTTTCTCAAGAAGTGATAGAGGTATCACACAAGTTGATGCGTTTTATCCTTTTTTCTCTCTCACTAAGGTGGCATAGAATTTGAGCAGGTTGATCATTAAGGCACAAGAGATGGAGTGTCTTGGTGGATTTTTCTTTGGGAGGAGGCTCCTACTATATCTCACTTTTTGTATGCGGATGTAACCATCTTCTTCTCGATAATAAACTGGATCGTGTGGCAAACTTGAAGCATGTTTTGACTCTTTTCGGGTAAGCCTGGGTCTAAAAAATAACTTCTTTAAACACGCTATGATCGGACCGGGGATGGTGCCATTGTGACACAAGCCCATTTTGTTATAAAGGGTTGTGGGTACAACCATTCATTATCTTGGGTTACCCTTGGGTACCAAATGCAATTTTAAGGAGTTGTATGATCTAATAGCTTAAGCGTCATTGAGGCGTTTGCCCTTGTGTATGGGTAAATTGCTAATGTTTCCCAAAGTAGATAGGCTTACTTTGGCAAAAAGTGTTCTAGAAAACATTCCCATATATCATGTCATTGTTTCCCGTTGCCAATGCTTAACATAGTTGTCATTGCTAACTAAATGGAGTGAATAGTTAGAGAGAAACAATGTCCTTGTTTTCCTTGCAATTGTAATCTTGGTTGTTGTACAGTTGGACTATCCTCGCAGTAAATTTTTGTCTTTCATTTGCATCTCATGCGTTAGTTGTATTCAGTGGCTATCCAACGCTCAAGAGGAAGATCTAGGCTTATTTCGTACATATGTCTATACATTATAGTATCAACATGGCATCCTAGAGTTCTACATTATTGTTGTGTATTTATGGTCTGGTAACAACTTTTGCTGACCCACATTGCTTTTTTTGTAGCATGTGGGTGTACTCATATTGGAGTGCAAGTCGTGGAGTTTGATTTAGCTTGTGGAGCCACACAATAGTGGTTCATCTTTGAATTTTCTGTTAATATTTATTTTGCTTTAGCGGGTGTAATCATTCATATAGTTGGTTAGAGGATTTAAAAAATGTTAGAGGCTTAAATATAAGTAATCAATGTTTAAGAGGGGTTGATTTTTATTATAAAATTATGAATTATGAAAGGAAAAAATGGGAGATAAAAAGTAAGATTTAAGGGCCTTTTTTAAATATATAGGAAATTGAGGAGGGGCTTCAAATAAATTATGATAGGGACGTAGGTATAATTTACCAATATTATGAGGGGCTGACGAATTGTAAATATTCTCAAATTGAAGGGTAACATGTAAACATGTGTAATAGTGTTTACTGTTTCAAAGTTTTAATCCATGCTTAAAAGACAAAAATATCCCATTGTCACTATTCACTCACATGTTAAGTTTTCTCGTAAATGTTAAGAAGTTATGAGGGTATAATGGGAAGTAAAAGTTAAAGTGAGAAAAAGTATTGTTTATAGTGATGATTATTAATAGTATTATATTCAAAAGTAATCTTTAAATGTACACAAATACCCTCGAACACTGTTTGTCCTCTTTATGGTTTTTATGTAAAAAATGTGAAATTGGGAGGGCGTTGATGGAATAAAAAATAATTACTGTTAATAGTTTGAAAATTTATTGTTACCAAAACAACCATGATCATTGTTCAACAACATGTTTGGTTGTCTTGTAAATATGTGGATTTGGAAGGGCTTTTTTGCATCGAAAATTTGAGTCGATGACATACTTTTGTCATTATTCATTTGAAAAAGATGCATTATAATAGTCCAGATTAAGGAAATAAGAATACTTGTGTAAAAACACATAGCTAAATCCATATCCGCACTAAAACAGTAATACATACATTTTTAATCACCGAAACTGCACACAATCCAGTTAATGAAAAGCCAATCCATCCCAAACGGTGGGGGCAAAGCGGATATTCGCGAAAAACCGTTCCACCGCCACCCCGATCCCAGATATCTCTCTCATCAGATCACCTAATCACGCTTTCTTCAAACACTTGATCTTCATTTATGTTGGGTCCCACCCAATTTGTTGGGATCAGGATATTTTGGTGGAAGAAAGCAAATCCACCGACATAGGGGTCCCGCCAAAATTGAAAAGGAAGAAAAACCTTTTGTTTGTTTATATTTTTCTCCTATTTGACCAGAGGTCAGAAGTTTCTAAAGCGACTTTCTCTCTGCAAATTCAAATAGAAAATGCGAGAATATCAGGCGCCAAATTTTGAACCCGACCATCCTTGATCGAATTGCTCACGCAGCCTCAAGAATTGAAAGTTAGCGCCGAAATATTTGAAAAATCAGACCTGATGAGGCGGTGAATCCCCCTATAATAAGGGGAGGTTTGAGCTCTCTTAAGCCATCCCAAAATTCACAGAGAATCCCAACTCAGAGGGAAAACCCGAGAGGAAGAAAATAAATAGAGAGAGAAAGCCTTTGAGAGAAAAATTGAATAAGCCAGTTTTGTGAAGTTTACCCAGAAAATTGAAGGTATAATATTTTTGTATTGTGTGAGAGTACGGGTAAAGAGTTGTAATTTTTAATCCCATTATTTTTATAGTGGAAGATATTTTAAGTGGCCTAAGGGTCCCGTGGTTTTTCCTTTTAAGGGTTTTCTACGCTAAAATTCTTGGTGTTCCTTTCTGTTCTATTTTGGTTTGAAAAATTATCCTGGGTTCGTAGAAAATCAATATTGAGAAACCATATTTCCAAACAAAGTAGAATCAGAGCTGTGCCACACGCCCAACAATCCACAACTGGTTCGATCTATTGGCGCGGGTCGACATTCTTTGTTCGTTCGATCCACACATATTGATTTTGCTTCCAAGATTCTCTATCAGGAATTCCATTCTCCTCTGCTGTTCGATCATCTAATAATCTCTGATTAGTTTTGGTTGAGTTTCTAAGGCACACATCTTGATATTGGTTCGGATTTTGATCCATGTCGTCAATTGATTGAACGGAAAACCTACAGTTTTCAATTGATTATAGTCAAAGTAATTGATTGAACTTAGAAGTTTGATTTAATTGGTCTAAAGTAGGCATTCAGTGAGTTGGTTAGAAAAAAAATTCTCTCGACATCAAAACATTTTCACAGTCGGCTCTCTTCTCTATCAGCTCACACAGAAACTCTCCTTATCATTGTTAGCTCTATCTGCCTCTTATAGCGGGTAGCGTCATCTCAGCTAATACTAGTATACCACATTGCATTGTGCCATGCCTAAACTCACAAATGTGCAGAAGGATGCACGCATTGCATTCAGACTATGACTGACCTTAGTTCATGCATTCAATGCTCCCGCGCTTAGGTGCGTGCCTTTGAGGCGTGAGGAGTAGCAACAATATTTGTTTCAGGTTCCTTTCCTTCTATAATGAGTGTTTGCAGCTTGAATCTGAAGCTAGGTATCCTTTATGATTATAAGAAAGTGGAATACTAGTATACCACACTGCGGGTGAAGACTGAGTTAGTTGAGAGAGAAACAAAGGGGAAGGTAATTGGGAGGGTTTCTGAAGTGACAAGAGGTGCATGATGGTTATGCCAATGAGGTAAGAAAATATGTGATAAAAAAAGAAGTTGAAGGGTAGGAAAGGGACCTAAGGGGCGAAGAAGGAAAGGGATAACAAAAGTAAAATAGAAGTGAAAAGAATAAGAGTGTAAATAAATTGACTTGTGAGTCCCAGAGGATACTAGCGCAACCATATGAGGAGGTGAGGCGATTGAAGTGTTTGGATATAGTTAGGCGATGCGGTTGAGGTGATAGCCTAAGCACATGATTGCCTCACTACTGCATCACTATGCTAGGCAAGGTGGTGGAGTTGTGCATCTTGCCTAGGCTCACATTAAACAGCACATATAAGAGTAGCTATTAAGATTTTAGTTTCACATCTCATCTTAGTAGACTCAGCCGGTGGGTTCAGTTATTCATTGGAAAAAACAAGTTTCCCTCTGATCAACTTACTTGTATGGACAAGAGCGCATGATCAGTTGATATTGCCTATGCAAACAACAACAAGAGTCCATTAGTTGCATCCTCTTCCTTTGTCTTCTTACTTTTCAGGTATGGTCATTGTTCTTGCATCATCCTTGTCTCTAGGGCTTGGGCTGAATATTGGGAAATAAAACCTTCTCATTCAAGGTTAAGTGGTTTCGGGAAATAATTTGTCTTGCTATCGTAGTCACAGTTGAGAACCTGTATGGTAAAAAAAGAGATGCAATTCAACAATTCAATGTTAAATGCTCAGTATGGAAGTGAGGTATAATGTGGGGGCATCACTAAAGAGGACTCCATTAATGAATGTATGTTTTTGCCTAATATAATTCAAGAGTGAATCTTAGTATGGTTATTCCGTTGTAGTAGTTGTGTAAGATTGAATTTCAAAAAGCATACGATTGGGGCGAGTCAGATTTCTCGTTGTATTAACTTGGAAGGATGGGTCTGGGCCAGGTGGAAGAGGTGGATCATTATTATGTCTCTCCAATTTTCATTTTTTTTCTATGATCAACGAGCCCTATTCAGTTTCTCAAGAAATGATTGAGGTATCACACAAGTTGATGCGTTTATCCTTTTTTTTTCTCACTAAGGTGGCATAGACTTTAAGGTACATGAGATGGAGTGTCTTGGTGGATTGTTATTTGGGAGGAGGCTCCTACTATGTCTCACTTTCTGTATGCGGATGTAACCATCTTCTTTTCAGCAATAAATTGGATCATGTGGCAAACTTGAAGCATGCTTTGACTCTTTTCGGGCAAGCCTGGGTCTAAAAAATAACTTCTTTAAACGTGCTATGATGGGACCGGGGATGGGGCCATTGTGACACAAGCCCATTTTGTTATAAAGGGTTGTGGGTACAACCATTCATTATCTTGGGTTACCCTTGGGTACCAAATGCAATTTTAAGGAGTTGTATGATCTAATAGCTTAAACGTAGTTGAGGCGTTTGCCCTCGTGTATGGGTACATTGGTAATGCTTCCCAAAGTAGATAGGTTTACTTTGGCAAAAAGTGCCCTGGAAAACATTCTCATATATTATTTCGTTGTTTCCCGTTGCCATTACTAAACATAGTTGCCATTGCTAACTGAATGGAGCGAATAGTTAGAGAGAAACAATGTCCTTGTTTTCCTTGCAATTGTAATCTTGGTTGTTGTACAATTGGATTGTCCTCGCAGTAAATTTTTGTCTTTCATTTGCATCTCATGCATTAGTTGTATTCAGTGGCTATCTAGCGCTCAAGAGGAAGATCTAGGCTTATTTCGTACATATTTCTATACATTATAGTATCAACATGGCATTCTAGAGTTCTACATTATTGTTGTGTATTTATGGTCTGTTGATAACAACTTTTGCTGACCCACATTGTTTTTTCTGTGGCATGTTGGTGTACCCATATTGGAGTGCAAGTCGTTGAGTTTGATTTAGCTGGTGGAGCCGTGCTATAGTGGTTCATCTTTGAATTTTCTGTTAATACTTATTTTGCTGTAGCGTGTGTAATCATTCATATAGTTGGTTGGAGATGATTGTAATGGAGTATTGGGATAAACCTCTAGGTCATGGTTTTGGCTTTTTATGATTATGTGATATGTTGGGGTTTTGAAGATGGTTGTTGTTGAGTGATTCAATTATGTTTTGAAGAAATTTTTCTTTTAATATTTACTACGCCATCAAAGTTTCCATCTTTATCCATTGTGAAAATTTCAAGTGTGACGAAAATAGAAACCAATGAAAGATAAAATATAGATTTTTGAACTAGGATTAACCGATTAAAAAATGGTAGAGAAAATGAGAAACTTGTGGACAAATTTATATATATATATATATATATATATATATATATATATATATAGTGAATTTAAGAATAGAGAATGTGGGGTATATACAGGGAAGTATAGAAGTTAAATGTCGTTAAAAATGGTCCATAATCAATTTTTGAAGGGGCAAATGGTTATAAACTTATAATCTTATCTACTCGTTGAAGATTCAAGACAAAAATGGTTAAAAAAATAGTCGTTTTCAAATATAACCATTGGGGCTAGATGCTCAAGACTTTTTAGAATGCTAATGCTTATTTGTAGCATCGGCTCTGCCCAAACAAACAAAAAGCCATACCCTCTTCTGGCAGTTGGTTGGGCTGAAAGGTCAAACTCATTGAGCTTTAGGTTTTTCATTGGAGCACAAAAATTCATTCTCAAAGCTTAAATAAAATTCATATTTGATTTTTGAACTTTCCCATTGGAGATGCTCTTAGCAACAACAACTAGCAATAGTTGCACAACCGACCTTTTAGTGTAGTGTATGTACACACCATGATTTCCACCTTTTACCACCAAATACTTTGTGCTAGTTTCCAACCACAATTTTCTTTCCAACTGAGTGACAGGTTTGCCACAAACCAGTCCACCACCTTTATATGTTCTCATCGTCTTCCATATCTATCTTATATGTCAAGGTCGATTCATCGTTTATCAGCGAAATCCCCGAATATTTCATTTTTTATGTCAATTTCTTCCCCAATTTCTTTTTTTTACCCAACAAGACTACACTCTTCTCCCTTTCTCAAACTCAATGAAATTAGTTCTATAAAACAAACAACAACGAATCTCGCAATTTGTAAGATTAATTACGCTCAATTTGTATCTCTCAACAGATCACACACAATGAACACATCATTCACTCCATTGTTGCTCTTTTTCCTTATTTTTTAAAAAGTTTTTTTTATTCTGTCACATATCTTCTGAAAATCTGTCTGGTTTTCTGATTTTGATAGATATTGATAAACCCTAATTTGCATTGTTACTTGATTATCAAAATGTTGATTTGAATTATTCCATACTCAATTTCATTTTGGAATGACAAAGTTTGTTAACTCAGTAGGATCGCCATTGCTCAAGTTGGGTAATCATCATGGATAGGGGAAGACATGTATTTACAGTTGATTTGCTTGAAAAATATGCCGCAAAGGGACACAGAGTTATTACATGCATGGCTGCTGGCAATGATGTGATTGTGTTAGGAACAAGTAAAAGATGGGTAATTTGACATGATTTTGGAGGAGGAGATTCTTTTGGTATTTAAATCAATTATTTTCTTGTCTTATATATGTTAAAATTCATCATTTTATTGATAGCTTTGGATGATCCTTTTTTGTTTAAAAGCAAACAATTTTTTGCTGCATAATTTTGCTTGGCTTCCAATGAGAAGTAATTTGATTTATGGTTGTATCATTGGGTTTGAAATTTTGAATGTTTTTGGTTTTAGCGCAAATGTTACAACAAAATATTGAAAAAGAAAAGGGATATCGGAGAAAGGAGAGGGAAGGACCTTCGACCTCAATTTCCATGAAAAACTAAAAAGATACATTCATCTTAAAATTCAAATGCACCGATTCGCATTGAGAAAAGCCTAATCGCATTAGTACTGGAAAACACTTTTTAAAACATTGGTTGTGGCAATTGCGCTAGTATCATTTCAAAAAAATCAACATTCACCATTTTTATTTCTTTACTTAAATCTTAGACCAATATAGTCAACTTTTTTTTTTTGTAACATTCATTTCTAATTTTCACAATTTTTATAATCAATTACATTATTTTAGAAAAATTCAAAAAAATAAAAATAAAAGAACGTTGGCACATGTAGAGACACTAGCCTAAGGTCATGTATTATATGCTTTCACTCTTAAAATGCCCCATCTTACTCTCTGAATAACTATCCAAGATAAGAATAGCATGGATGCTTTTGCCACGTCTTCTCACACCTTTTTTATGCTCCTTCCGCCTCACACATCCTCAAGATTGATTCTGTTTGATGTTGCACACTAAAATTAAACATGTATGAAATTCAAATAATGCAAGGAACAAGATAATGAAAAATTATTAAGATAACACCTAATGAAAAAGACTAATTTTGAAGGCCTATTGAACTCCAAATATATTTTAAAATATTAGGGGAAAAACGTATATTTTAAAAAGATAAGGACCACGAGTAGATTTTCTGTATTATAAAACATGTAAGAGAATATCTAGTTATACTTTTAAAGTTACCAAGGGTAAAGATAAACTTTGATATACTTTAAAAAATGTAGTGAAAAAAATGAAAGAATGAAATTAACTCAAGCAGATCACTGTTGGGTTTTCCGCAAAAACCACGGGTTTTCAAGTTGCTTAAAAGGTGTTTGAAGCGGGTTTATGGGGACTTGTCGAATATATCAACAAAAAAAAATTTCTAGGAAAAAGTCCCTTTAAATAAGCTATATTTCCCACACATAACCTAAGAAGCGGCCACACTAAGCTCCTATGCGGTAGGACTTCATGGTTCCCGTAAATGGATTTTTTACCCTAAGGTCTGACCTTCAAAGATTCATTCATTGATTTCCAACCATACCGACATATAATTTTGAGAAGAAGACTCCATAACAACTTCTAAGTTCGCCCTTAAAAACTTCCTAGTTCCTAATTCCTATTTCAAAGGCCTCACCAAGATCCGAGTAAAGAACAAAGACTGTTTAGGAACACCCGCGATGTCGCAACGTTCTTGACAGTTGTTCCAGTCCTTTGTCCCCTGAGGTCATAGTTTAAAAAGCTACTAATGGGAAAAGTTAAATACAATTTGAAAGAGATCCACAATCTTGATGTTAAGATTCTTCCAGATACCCTTACACATGCCTCTTTTGTACCCTTGAGTTCATCTAGTGAATTAGATGTAACCACACGAACTCATGTACTTAAAAACAAATGATAGAGTAATCTCTTCGAACTCGTGAGCAACCATTGGCAGAGCGCACGGTGAAGCGTACAAGTAAAAATGACCTCGAACTTCCGTTTGTAATTGCTATGATTCAAAATATGCAAGTTCAAAGTGAGCCAATACATACAAACAAAGTTTAAGAGAAGTCCTCGGTGCAAAAGAGATCCATATCAAATTGGAATGTAGGTATGCACAATGTTTTTGAAAATTAGTTTCAAAACTATCCTAAATTGGATCTGAAAATTTTGTATGCGGTGTCAAGTGTGCCGTTTGGTAGTGGTAAATAATCCGATAAAAGACATTATATGAAACAACAGGGTGTGGTGGTACTGACTGACGCTTGTTGTTGTGACTAATCCAGTATAAATTAAAATACCTTTGTGGTGACACAAGTTCTGGGGGTGCCCATAGCTTCCCATATAAAAATCTTCTTCTTCTCAAACAAGGATTGATGATGAAATGTTCCATTCTCATATTCTTCACAAACTATAACAGGGGAATGATGTATAGATGGGGTTGCCACAGCTACGGTGGGGGAAAGGAGGGTTTCGACGGAGGACATGAGGTGGTGAAGGGACTAGGTTTGCAATCCAGCTGTCGAGGAAGGTATGATCGCTGAATTGGGGAGGCGATGGCCGCGATCAAGTGGGAAGGAGATCGACTGGGTCGAAGGAGGAGGGAGGGTGTTGATCGCTGACTGTGGAGGTGGTGGGGTAGTAACTGACTTTTTGAGTGAGTGTGATCAATCTCTGTTGGTTTATCAGGCAGGACAAAGGGTGGAGTGTCGTCAGACGATCGATGGGGGAAGGTTTGGGGCAAGCGACAATTATCGAAACAAAGGGGTAGGCGTTAGACAGATGGGGGAGAATCGATTGAGTTTAACCAGGGGTTTGGGGGTTTTTGGGGCGAGCCATTAATGGGGAGTCAGGGCGTCGATTGGTGCAGTTGACGGTAGGGGAAGGTGTGGGGTCTATTGGGCTTCAATGGTGGTATCGGGGGAGTCGATCTATCTACTATAACAGCTGTGGGCGGCGATGGACTTGGTGTTAGGGGTGGGCATAAACCGATTTAATTTCGGTTAACCGACCGAACCGGTTTTTAAATTCGGTTCGGTAATCGAACCAAATAAGGGATGATAAGAGAATTTGTAAAATCGAACCGAAATCGGTTCCAAATGGTTCGGAATCGGTTCACCCTTTTAAACCGTCCGATTAAAAATCGAACCGACGATTGATGCATATGCTGCATACTGTCGCACTGTATCACACCCCAAAGGCAAAAACGAAAACCAAAATCTCTCTGTTTCTAACTTTCTATTTCTTCTTGCAGAAATTCTAAATGGCGACGAAACCAGCGAGGAAACCTAAATCTCTATGTTTCTCAATATCTTACCGTATCTCAAATTGAGATTCACTCAAACTCAGACTCTCAAACCCTAAATCCAACCTTAAAACCTCATCCTCTTCTGCAATGAAAGGCCTCCTCTTCTTTGCAATCACTCATCGAAATCCTTCATCAACTCCTCTGCAATCATTCATTAAAACCCCATTGAAGCCTCCTTTTAAACACCCACTGAAGCCCTTTCTTGTTGCTCATTGGCTTCTACTTATTCTCCAATAACTCAGGTTAGTCATTGAAAGATTTTATTTTTTATGTGTTTTATTTTTCATTATTTATGATAATGGTTTGATCTAATGTATGTAAACAACAAACTAGATAAAAAGTGTTATATATAGTTTCAAATAAATAGCACAATTTTTGCGAACAACAATGCCCAATTCGTTTGGCTCAGTATTGCATAGAAATCACTTTTGTATGGTTTACAGTGGTTCAAACTTCAAAAGGATCCCATCTTGCTCAATTGAGGTCACCTGGGCTGAACACCTTCTCAGTGAATTAACATAAAGTTAGGAAAGTTGTTTTTATTGTATATTCAGATTTTTAGCTTTTGGAGAATGGAGAATAGTAGTCAACAGTTGACTAGATTGGTGAGTACCTGTTTGTAAGATGTTAGAAGTGAATTTCGAGCATGCTCTTGCGGCAGAAACTCTGAGAGTCAATTGGCTGAGAAAATTAGGACATGGAAGTACATTTTAAGAGGTTTTCCAGTATGTGTTATTCAATTTTATCACTTGGGTTTACTTTGGTTTGAGGGATTCAGAATTTTTTGCATAACTTTCCATATTTAGCTCTTCTTTATTACAAAGAATTCCTACTGATTTAAGCCGTTCCTCGATGCATGTTGCAGCCACATTGTCCTCTTCAATTTCCCGATTGCCTGTATAAATAAATAAGACTAGCATGACTATCAGCAATAACCAAATGAAAGAAGTTCAAAGCAAGACAGGAAAAGGCTAATTAATAGCCAGTCAATTTGGTTATCATAACTGAAAATAAAAGAATCAATTAATTTATTATTTTAATTCAAGAAGGTAAAGGTACAATCATTTATATATAGAGATCATAAACCAGTCATTTATATATAGGGATCATTTACTCCAATCATTTATATATGCAGTATGTACTTAATAGTGCTTGAATATTCATTTGTTGTTGAATGAATAAGTGTAATGTCTGTCGGGTAGTTTGTTGAATATGCATTTTTCAGATTGTTTATGTACGTTCCATTGTACAGATTATGGAAGGCAACTGTGAGACTCCAACACCGACTCAAATAACTTGTTCTAACATAGAAACCAATGGAACCACACCATTAACTACTCCTGCAGCAAGTGGTTTAGTAGTCAATCCAGTTGTCCAGCCTACTGAAGTTCCTCGTGATAATTCTTTACCCAAAAGGAAGAACAAGAGTGTAGCATGGGATCACTTCACCAAGCTCACCAACCCAGATGGTTCTAAGATGGACAAGCCTCAAGCTAAGTGCAACTACTGCCCCAAGTCTACAATGTTCATTCCAAGTCTAATGGGACTTCAAGTATGAGGACTCACATGCTCTATCAATGCAAAAAATGTCCCCTCTACATTCCAGGTAAAAAAATAGAGGTTTCTTACTTTTGATTCAGCTGAAAATGGTGGTAATATGAGGTCTGTTAGTTATGATGCTGAGGTTTCTAGGCTTGCTTGTGCTAGGATGATAATTAGAGATGAACTTCCCTTTAGTCATGTTGAGGGTCAAGGGTTTGTAGATTTTATGAGGGTAACTCAACCTCTATTCAAGCTCCCTTCCCGTAGGACTCTAGTGAGAGATATCTGGGATCTTTTTCAAAGTGAGAAAACTAGGATGAAAAAAATATTCAGTACCTATTCTCAGAGAGTGTCCTTGACAACTGACACCTGGACTTCAATCCAGAATGTCAATTACATGGTCCTAACATCACACTTTATTGATGACAATTGGGTTTTACATAAAAGAATAATAAACTTTGTTGTAATTCCTAATCATAAGGGCAAGACCATTGGGAAGCTTGTAGAGTCATGCTTGATAGGATGGGGAATAGATAAGATTTTTACTATTGTGGTTGATAATGCTAGCTCGAATCAAGTTGCACTTGATTATATGAGGGAAAAAATAGGAAATTGGAAGGAGCTAGTGCTGAATGGGATATTTTTGCACATGAGGTGCTGCTGCCATATCCTTAACTTAATTGTTAAGGATGGCATGGAGGAGTTGGATGCCTCGATAGATGCTATTAGGAATTGTGTGAAGTACATCAGATCCTCTCCTGCAAGATTAGAGAAGTTTAGGAAGTGTGTTGCTCAGGAAAAAATAGAGTACAAGGGTGGGATTGTTCCTTTGGATGTTTGCACAAGGTGGAACTCTACCTATTTCATGTTAGATATAGCTGTGAAGTTTAAGAAGGCTTTTATGAGGTTGGAGGATAAGGATACTCAGATGGAGAGTTATTTCTTAGAAAGGGTGGGTGGAAAAAAAAGGGATGGGCCTCCAAATTCAGGTGATTGGGATAAGGCAGCAAGACTTGTGAAGTTTTTGAAGATTTTCTATGATGCAACACTACAGTTCAGTGGTACCAAGGTTGTGACAGCAAACCAACCTCTTCTTTGGATGTGCACAATTGTAGGAGAGATAGAGAAATGCATCAGTAGTGATGATCCCCTATTAGTCAGCATTGGGACATCAATGAAGAAGAAGTTTGACAAGTATTGGAGAAGGCTGGAGGACTTGAACAAAATATGTGTGATTGCTGTAGTCATGGATCCTAGGTACAAGTTGTTATATCTGCAATACTTCTTTCCCAAGTTGCAGCAAGACAAGACCATGGTTGGAGTGATGGTTGAAGAGATCAAGACCATGTTTTTGCAGCTTTTTTATGAGTATTCTGATGCTGATCCAGAGGTTGCCCAAGCTTCTATAAATGCCACCATGCCAAGATCAGAAAATGCACTTGTTGATGTTGGTGAGGACATTCATGCTCAAACAATTTACGAGTTTATGAAGCTCAGGCGGGAGCAGGATGTTGTCGAGATTAAAACTGAGGTGGACAAATATTTGCTAGAACCAGCTGAAGACCCTTCAAATAGCAATTTCAAAATTCTTGGCTGGTGGAAGGAGAATGCAACTAGATATCCTATTTTATCTAAGCTTGCAAGAGATGTATTTGTTGTTCCTGCCTCTACTGTTGCATCCGAGAGTGCTTTCAGCTTAGGAAAAAGGGTCATTGATCCTTTTAGGGCCAGCTTAACTCCCAAGATGGTTGAATGTCTAGTATGTTGCAATGACTGGCTGATGGGTAATAGTATGTGTTCCCTATATAAAGAGCCAACCAAGACTGAGCTTGATTTGTATACCGAACTGGAGAAACTTGAAGCAGGTAATCTTAAGTGTTTATTATAATATTATTTATTTCTCATTTCTAGACTTTACAGATTTCTAATTCTGGTTTTGTTTTTGTTTCTATGAACTAGAGTCTGGGGTTGCACATATTTCTATTTCTGAAGATTGAATTGCTGGTTGCTGGTTGCTAAATTGCTGAGTTGCTCAAGAATGAATTTCTACTTTTTAGTTGAAGTAGTTAAGATTTCTATTTGGGTTTATATTATTTACTTTCAAACTTTCAGTTTTAAGATTACACGTTTGGTTATTAGGTGATTTCATGTTCAATCAACTATACTTCAAGTTCAAGGTGATTTTACAAATATACTTGTACTTTTACAAGTATACTAGTATTTTTTCAAGTATAATTGTGATTGTGCTAGTTTTTCATATCAAGAATATATGAAATCTGCAATGATTGTTTTTCATATACTGTTTTACATACTAAATGGACATTACAGAATACTGTTTTACAAAATACTGTTTTACATATACTTGAGAATAAACTGTTTTTCATATACTATTTTTTAAATACTGTTTTCTAGAATTACAAACAGATACAATATTTGTCAGAGGTACAAATACTGTTATACAATCCTTCAGTTTTTCATATACTGTTTTACAGAATTACAGATACAGTTTGTCAGAGGTACAAATACTGTTTTACAGAATTATAGAATTACAAATACTGTTTTTCATATTGCAATCCTTCAGTTGAAATATTCTTTTGTTCATACTGTTCTCCCTGTAAGATAGCAAATTTGCCCTTTAGAATAGTTGGACTAAGATTCCCTCTTGGTTGTGGAGGTCATCTTCTGTAAGAAATATTCTTTTGTTCATGTTCTTTGATGTAAGATAGAAAATTGAAATGGATGGGTTGGCCCGAGTTTCATTATAGTGTGAAAGCAATCATGGTGAGTATAAATACTGTTTTACAGAATTACAGAATATACTGTCTTACAGAATTACAAATACTGTTTTTCATATTGCAATCCTTCAGTTGGGTCATGAAATCTGGCTTGGAATCCTTCAGTTGGCTCATATTGCAATCCTTCAGTTGGGTCATGATTTCTGAGTGTTTAATGCTGCAGAAATTTGCAATCCTTCATTGTCATTTACAGGAGAACAACTAAATGGGCTAAATGGGAGGAAGTTAGAGGCTGCTAAATGGGCTAAAAAATTTCATTGTCATTTACAGGAGAACAACTATATGTCGCAGATTCGTTTGTATGTGTTTTTTTCAATCAATGGACTAAAAAATTTCATTGTCAATTTTTATTTGGGCTAAAAATGGGCCTGTCAAAATGGGCTGAAAAAGTTAAAACCAAATTTTCAGCCCAACCGAACCGAATTTCGGCCCAACCAAATTTCAGGATTTACCATATACAAAATCGGTTTCGGTTTTGGATTTGGGCTAACCAATTGAAAATGGTTCGAAAGCGATTTGGGCCTCAAACCGAACCGAACCGACTTTGCCCACCCCTACTTGGTGTAATGGATTTGGATTGGTCTATTGAGGTGGCGACAAAAGGGCGGTCTGGTGATCGACAGAGGACTGGTTCAATTCTGTGCTGTCGTTTACGGTGCTGATTGTGGGCCCTTTGGCGTTGCCGGTGTTGGTGGTGCTACTTAGGTCTCGTCCTTGTCGAAGATCCGGTCCATATCTGCCTGAAAATCTACGAACTCTTCCTTTATTATTGCCCTAAATTTTGCGAATAACAGGTGCATCTCCTTCATAAATTCTTCTTTCGTCATCTTCGAATCTTTTCTTTTCTTTGAACTTTGTCTTTTTCAAATCGACTGACTATAAGAATCGTTAGGCTCTGAAACAGTGCGATAATTGATAATAAATAAATTGACGATAAAACTGATAAACGAAATAAAATCGATAAATGAAATAAACTAATAAGCAAAATAAACTCTTTATTCAATCAAAACCTACCTGATTACAGTAAACAACCTACGTTTTTTATTCATAATTGATCTAACTTCTTTAACAAGAAACAAACTCTAAACCTAATAGGAAACAAATGTTCTAATTATTACCTAATTACAATAATACGATTGATGCAATCAATTTTCTCTATATGCTCTGACCTAGTCCCATTGACCTGTTTGACATGCACAAGTAAAACAAGTAAGCCACAGACCACCGTGGGGTGGCAGATGACATTGCGATGCTAAAGTCAGACAAGGATATAAGGAAGGTGTAATGCTGTAACAGGGAATTTGTAGCGTATCTTAGCTTACCAACCTCATGTCTTATTTATAATGCAATGAGTCCTGGTTTAACCAGGCCATTGTTGGCGTAGATTAGGGGGAGATCTTCCTAGAGATCTCTCTCTAATTAGGACTCGTGTTGTAAGAGGAAAGTTATCTGTTAGCTCTGTGCTCCTAGATATGCCGGAGATAGTTCCCAATCGAAGAGAAATCCGTAGAAGGGAGTTTCCCTGTGTGGAATATATTCTTGTATTTGCTTCCTAGTTGAAAGCAGAAAGCAGTTGTAGTTGCCCATCCGAAGCAGATCCTCGAGATATTTTCCTGAAGAGGGCTTATGAGTATTGAGGATAGTTGTGAGACGTGTGGGCCTAGCATGCTTTGAGAGTCTGGGCCCATCTGGCGAGCTGAAGTTAAAAGGGCTTAGGACCGCTTGGGCTGGATCGGTATTGGGCTGATACTTGAGCCCATAGTTTCTCAAGATCATCATGACACATGTACAACTCTGGGGTATGACCATTTTTATGTATGATTAGCTACTCCCCCTGAGTTAGTGGGTCATCACATCGGTTCGCTAAGTCATATCTGAAAGGGATGTGGCGCTCATGATGATTGAATCTGAATCGTTGCTTGAGCAACGCGTTGCATTAATTGAAACGTGCACTGGTTCGGCGGGAAAGAGGCGGGAACACATCGCCTATATAGGTCATCTGCAGTGTAGAATCTGACTTTTCTACTTTTCTCGCTTTCAAAAATATCGTTCTAATTAGAAGAGATTGTTCGTACTCCCCATGGCTCGAGAAGATCTTCTTGATGATGCTGTCTTAGTCGAGGGCCTAAAGTTCTTTGAAGACAGGTTGCTGTCTGAGCTTAGTCTTGCCGAAATCCGTACCAAGTTTGGAGTCCTGGAGGACCTGCCATTATATCTTCTGATAGGTGACCAGACGCCAATGTCTCATCCGGATGGTTTCATCTGTTTACATTGGGGGATACTTTAAACTGGAGTGCGTTTCCTGATTCTTGATGTGATTTGGGAGTTCTTAGATTTGTTAAGGATTCTTTCGGATCAGTTGGGAACTAATGGATACCGAATTATCCTCATGATTTTGCTTTGGGCTAAGAAGGCTGGTGTTAGCGTGACATCGCGGGTGATTCAGTTGCTTAACACTCCACGACTGAAAAGCAATGTTGTTTGTAAGTTGAAGACACCGAACCACTTTGGTAAACTGCCTGTTGACTTCAAGTTCTAGCAGAAGTATTGTTTCTTGGCTCCTACGGATTCAAAGTATTTTTGATCCAAGGGTCGTCCGCTCGAACGACAGTTCAGGCCGCTTCGTAAGTTTGATCCTTTCTTGTGACTTTGACTTGCTTGATGGAAAACTGATTAACAATTGCTCATGTTCTTCTGCAGGGAGGTTTCCCACCACTCCTCTTACTTTAGAAGAACAAACCACCATGAAGAAATTCCGCACCTTGCCGCAAAGGGAGGTGGTTGATGTAATCGGAGTTTCTAACTTCATTCGTAGTGGGCTGTGGGACAATTGGCATGTCGCCCCTACTGTTTATCGAGAGTTGCATATTAAAACGGAAAGTGGGGCCTCTTTCAAAAAGAGGAAGGCTGTTGGGGCCAATGCTCCTGTCCTGTTTGATGTGGAGGAGTCGTTTGAGACGCTTGCCTCCTTTGTGAAGAAGAGGTCCCATGTTAGAACTAGCTCATCTTCGGCACGACCCACCCCGTTGAGAGAAGAACGTGAGCTTGTTGGGCCCGTCGAAGCGTAGAATGATGTTCCCAGTTTGGAGGAAGATTACCTGCGGCTGGTGAGAGTTACAAATAGGTCGAACCTTAATGTCGCGCAGGTCAAGGCTCTGAATGATCGTTTGATGCGGGTCGCCATGGCGGCTTCCGCGGGTGCTGATCCACGTGGGGCCGTTCTGGTAGAAGGCCCTGGTGAAGACTCGCCCGAGGTTGTGGAATCTGATCGTCCCACTGTTGTTTTGCCTAAAAGTGGTCGTGGTACAAAGAATATTTCTTGTAGTCCGCATTGTTCACTGTCTCGCCTTGGGCCATAGGTAGAAGTGTTGGAGAGCCCTTTAGATACTTCGCTTCCTCTTCTGCCTCTAGATCTTGTTGAGTCGTCGCGCAGTAAAGGGTTGGTTGTTCTTGATAAAGGAAACGCCACAAAAGAGAGTCTGAGGATGGTGGTGACTGTGAGGGGCGGTGCTGGCATAGTTCCTGATAAGATGAAGATTCATTTTGATGAACGGATAAGCCTGTTTGCACCGAACTTGGTGAAATGAGCTCACAAGTGTGGCACCAAGAGTTGGCTGATAAGCCTGTTTGACGAAGCATATAAACAGGCGACACAGTTGGCTGATGGACCACACTCCCAAACCTGATGAGGATTCCTTAGAAGGGTGTATGGATAAGGGCTTGAAGTACCTTATGCTGGGTATGTCTCATATGAGCCATGCAGCCGTTGCGGGAACGGAGGTCGAGGCGGTTTGTGAGAGAGTGTACACCTTGGAGCGTGTTCTCTCGCACATGCAGACACTCTATTCGCTGCGCTCCATGAGATTGAGTGACTTAAGAAGCAGGCCGAAGAGAAGCGGTTTGATTAATCAACTGTGGCTGCTGAGGCTCAAAGGGCTCGTGTGGAGGGCCTTGAGGGCAAGCTGGCAGAGGCAGTGTCTGAGAGAGACGAATTGTAGCAGAAGTTGAGCTGGATCCGTCGAGAAGCTGAGGTTAAGCAGGAAGTTGAGGTTGTGCAGGAAGTTGTGGACAAGGCGCGTTCTGAGGTGCAGTCTCTTGCTGGAGAAAGTGCTTCTAGGGAAGTTGGCTGGGCTGCCGATAAGCAACAGTTGGAATCCGATGTGGATTTCTACGCTCGATAAGCGAGGAAGGCCGAGGACCAGCTGAAGCTGAGGTGGCATGAACTTAGTACTCTGGAGAGCAGTCTGGCCACAGAGAAGTCTCAGGTTGATGCACTGACTGGCAAGTTGGAGCTGCTGGAGCATGAACTTATTGATGCAAAGGTGCGAGAGGAAGAACTTCTTTAGGAACAAGGCAAATGTGAGTTCTGCTGGGTTGTACATGGCCGACTGGAGCTGTTGTCGCTGATGAATGAGGAGCATCTGAAGTGGGACCTTGATCGTTATAAGATGTCATATGTAGACTTGTCTGTCACTTCTGCGTCGTTGGACGAGAAGGATGATTCGGTCCCTAACGTCCAGGTTGAAGCGCGCATGGACGCAACTTCAGCCCATGTTTCCACTAGGCTTAGGTCTTCTGTTTCTGTACCTTTTTCTGATTAGGAGTAATTTTGTATGCTTGCATTCTTTTGACCATTAATGAAAACAATGTTATCTGTTTCACGCCTTTTGTCTCTATTGCATGTTTTTCGTCTTGCCCCGTCGTCTTGCTTTGGCATAGGCTGGTTGAATCAATAGGACATTGACTGGCCTGTCAGCTGGTAGGGAGCTTGATCGCTTTGTATTGTGAATGACTCGGAGCCATTGTTGTGCGGTTATGTCCGTCATTGGGCATGTTGTGGACAATTTAACTGGGGTAAAGTCACCTGAGTTGTGGCTCGTTCAATAGGTAAGGTACCTGAGGTTTACTTTGTCGGTCTGACTGATCGGCTCTAGCTGTTGCCGTGGGCAAGCTGTGATGGCCGGATGTGTGTGTTAGAGCTTTAGTGCTGAGTCAGGTGCCGTAAGCTCGGGTTGGCATCATAATTAGATTTTATCTGAGCACCGGTTGTATGTTCTTTGTATTGACACGAGTGGTCCTTTCTAATGTTAGGATGTCAATCCATTTGAGTGTGGAGGTGTTGACTCGGCTAGGTTCATATTTGCGTCCACTGTTTAGGGAAACAACGAAGGTCGCGTGGCAAGCTGCTTGAGACTCCCACCATCCAAATCTTTTATGGTCGCGTAAGGCAGATGACAGATTTGGGGAGTAAAAGTTTGGTGACCATGCTGAATAGGGGTGGTCCCGTGGCAAGCTGTCGAAATCAGTTCGGGACCGATTAGGCTTCCACCATCCAAATCGTTGATGACCGAGCAATGCGGTCAATAGATTCGACGAGTAAGGGCTTGGCGACCAAGCTGAAGAGCAGTGGTCCCGTGGCAAGCCATCGGAATCAGTTTGGGACTGACTAGGTTTCTACCTTTTGAAATGTCGTCACCCCCCCCACGCGGTCGGGGCTTCATATTCGAGGGGGTTTGGTGATCACGTTGAAAAGCGGTGGTCCCGTGGCAAGCCATCGGAATCAGTTCGAGACTGACTAGGCTCCCACCATCCAAATTATCTACACCTGAGTGCACCAGGCTACAATTTTGGGAGCGATTTGGCGGCAACGCTGAATAGCAGTGGTCCCGTGGCAAGCTGTCGAAATCAATTCGGGACTGACTGGGCTCCCACCTTCTAGACTATCTACACCCTTGCGCCGAGGCTACAAGTCCAGGGTTGGTGATTCGGCGCCCATGCTGAAGAGCGGTGGTTCCGTGGTGAGCCGTCGAAATCATTTTAGGACTGACTAGGCTCCCACCTTCCAAACCATCTACGTCCGCGCTATGGGGGCTACAAGTTTGGGTTTTGAGCTTTCGTTGCTAGTCGTCACTAGCTAGGCTTACCTGATTGGGTTTGACGATCACTATTCGCGAAGGGAAGCAATGATCCCTAGCAAGTTGTCGTCACCAGGCGAGGTAGCACTGATTAGACTCCCACTTCCTAAACCGTCGATGCCCACACTAAGTGGACTAGGTATCAGGATGAACCAGAAGCCATCGTCATAAATCTTGGCTGACTAAGCTTGCTCATTTTGAAAACAGGTTCTACCTGCTGTGGGGCGCGTGAACCTAATTCATTGGCATGGTACATGGTGTGGACGAAGTTACCTTAAACCAGTAAGTGATCTATAGGTACGATCCGCATGTCAGGGCTGACTAGGATCTTCTGGTGCTCGTGTCATGCATGCGATTGGGTGTTGTTCGATTAACAGGCTGAGCCCATGGGCACGCAGAGGAAGGGCTAGGGTTTCCAGCACGGTGCGTTGCGTGTACGACATAGGTTGCCCAGTGACACATGTACGACGCAGGTTGCGCGACAGTTGAGTATTGGTTACTACCCCTCAATTGATGGGGTTGCATGCAACGCCATTAATTGATTGACGTGTTCTGCGTAGTTTCCTTGGGAACCGTCGTCTTTTTGTTTTCCAAACGTTGTTCAATGCTTGAGTGCCTGTTTGGTGAACCTTTACGTGTATATAATGATGTTTTTCATTTGTTGTAGGCAGTATCTTTCACAGAGTTTATTTCCTGTAATGTTCTCGCTTGAAGACGATGCTTTGGGTTTTCCAAAGGTTGAAGCTGTACCTCCATGTCTGGAGTTTCCAAGTGTTCTGATGTTTATGCCATTCAGGCATGGCGAAGCGTGGTCGCCTGATATGGGTGGGCACGTAGCTGATCCACTGAGGTCTCGTAATTTCTTCCCATATCGCGAAAAAGTAGTAAGGATTCACTTCCAAGGGAAGGGTCTGTCTTTTATGAGCATGTGCCTTATCGTTGTTCTTGAATGTTTGATCTCAGAGATAGCATCTGCGTCTAACTTCTTGGTGGTTGCCTTCGCCACTTCTCGATTAGCCTTGTTTCCCTGCCTTGTTCTGGAGTTCAGGGTCTTGAGACGAAGAGGAGTTGACATGGTCCATGGAGTGGGCCATTGAATCTTGGACGCCTCTCTCACCCATGCGAGCGGAAGGTGCATTCTACTAACGGCGACTTGATACTTGTCCCACGTTTTCCATTCCGTCGGTTGAGGGTGTGAACTGGCAGCTTCTGGTAGTGGCTGGCCGACTCCCGGTTGCCGATTTTGTACCCCCGCAAGACCATATTTGATGGTGGCGTTTGGTGGAGCGTTCTTCCATTTGTGGGAAGCCTGCCATAGACTGTTCGTATCGCTTACGAGGTCAGGCGGTTTGAGCAAGTCCTCACTTCATGTTGAGAAGATGTCTGCATTGTGTAGTATTTTGTATCCGCCTTTGGGCGCTTGCAGTATGTAGTCTTTTGTTTCCGCCTCAAAGTGTTTGTTGTTACATCTTTTCAATAACCAATAGAGTTTGTTTATGTAATTCTTCTTTTATTTCTCAAATGATCGAAAATCACATAAGTCTCTTAATAACTCTAAACTTAATATTGACTTTGGAAAGGGAAACAAACAAATTGAAGCGAACTAACTGCTGACGGAGATAAACTGATCCTAGCCTTGAAGCGAATTCAGATGGCCTTCGGAGATATTTTGGAGGACTGTTGAGGCGTCGAAAAGGCTACTAAAGAGTAAACCTTGCAGACGGGCGGGTTTCCGCAATGACGGAATGTCGGGAGAACGCACCCCTGCTTGACGTGCTTGAATGGTCACCCGTTGCTTGAACGCACCCTTGTTTCATGGAGTTGAGTACATCCGACAGATTGGCGTTTATGGGTGTCACGCCTCTGGATTCAACGAATTTGGATGACTTCTCCGGCCTGGACCGACCAGGGTTCGGCCTGCTGTCGTTGCGCTTCCTTTTGGTTTGCTCCTCATCTTCGTGCCTCTTTCCTTTGTTCTTGTTTCTCAAAGCAGAGGGCTTTCTGTCGCCTTCTATTTCCTTATTGGCTGTCCTTGACTCCTCTAGGGTGATGTGTCTTTCGACGCTCTATAGGAGCTCCTCCATGTCAAGAAGGGGCTCCAAGGTGAGGTCCTCGAAGATATTTCCCTCTCTGAGTCCCGCAGTGAAGGCCGTCATGGTTGTATCATCATTGCACCCGACGATGAGGGTCAGCTCGTTGTTGAAGCACGTGACATACTCTCGAAGCATCTCGTCGGACCTCTGCCTTAGAGAAAGTGTGTAGTGCGGGACTTTTCTGAAACGCTGGCTCCCGATGAAGCGTGTTAGGAATTCCTTTGCCAGTGTTTTGAAGGAATCTATCGACTTCAACGGAAGGCTATGGAACCACGTCAATATAGGGCCTTTGAGACTGGTGGGAAAGGTTCTGCACATGAGGGATTTAGATCCTTCCTTCAGGGTCATCATGTGCTGGTAATGGCGCAGATGATCGAAAAGATCAGTGGTTCCGTCGTAGGAGTCTAGCTTCGGGGGATTGAACTTCCTTGGGAGGGTCTCATTCATTATCCGGTCTACGAATGGCGGGATGGAGAGGCGGTATAGGATGTCTGAATCATTTGCTCCTCTACAAAGGGGATTCCCTGGGTCGAGCCTCACTGTCCTGGCAGCGAGCCCGACATTAACCGCACAACCTCCCTTAGTCTAGTGAGAACTAACGGGGGCTTGGTTCTCCTGCGCTTGCTCCCTACCATCCTCTGGTGGTGGAGGTCTGTGTTGCTCCTAGTCTCCATTAGCAGCGGGTGGATTCTGTCGCATGAGCGTCTCCATCGCCTTGATGACCTGTTGTATCTGAGACGTCAACACATCGATTCTGGGGTCCATCGTTATTGTCGTGGGTGCAGGGGCGTGAGTTGGCTGCCCTTGCGCGGTAGGAACAGCTGGAAGAGGCGGTATAGGGACAACCTGAGCGTTTGATGTGTCCCTTGATTCTCCGTTGTTGCGTGACCTGTGCCAAATTGATGCAGTCGATTTTCGCTCCCTGCTCTGACCTAGTTCTGTTGACCTATTTGACCTTCACAAGTAGCACACGTGAGCCACAGACCACCGTTGGGTGGCCGATGACACTCTGATGCTAAAGTCAAACAATGATATGAGGAAGGCATAATGCTGTAACAGGGAATTTGTAGCGTACCTTAGCTTACCAACCTCATGTCTTATTTATAATGCAAGGAGTCCTGGTTTAACCAGGCCATCATAGGTGTAGATTAGGGAGGAGATCTTCGTGGAGATCCCTCCCTGATTAGGAGTCGTGCTGTAGGAGGGAAGTTCACTGTTAGCTCCGTGCTCCTAGATACGCAGGAGATAGTTCCCAATCCAAGGGCAATCCGTAGAAGGGAGTTTCCCTGTGTGGAAGATATTCTGGTATTTTCTTCCTAGTTGGAAGCAGAGAACAACTGTAATTGCCCGTCTGAAGCAGATCCTCGAGATAATTGCTTGAAGAGGGCTGATGAGTATTGAGGATAGCTATGAGATGTGTGGGCCTAGCATGTTGTGAAAGTCTGGGCCCGTCTGGCGAGCTGAAGTTAAGCGGGCTTAGGACCGCTTGGGCTGGATCCGTATTGGGCTGATACTTGAGCTTGTAGTTCTTTGAGATCATCATGACATGTGTATGACTCAGTGGTATGACCATTTTTATGTATCATCAACTATAACTCATGCTACTGCTAAAATACTACTAAAATTCTATTGATGCTCCAAGACCGATCTTACTAAATAACCTAATTACATCAGGAAAAAAATCTCCATCTTTAGGTTGAAGACGACTTTATTTTTGACAAATAGTTTATTATCCCCTAAGAAAATATTTTTCACAATTTTGTACCAAACCAAGAGGATAGTTATTATCACAAAATTCATGTTTTCATTCTCTTTTCCTCCTTCCTTCCTCTCCCCTACTTTGGCAAATTTGATTGAGAAAATTTACCTGAAACACACCCTAATATCAAAGCCCAATAGGGCTTGGATAGGGCCAAGATGATTCCCCATCTTTGCAATAGGCCCAAGAATTGTGCCCTTCTCTTTGTCAACTATAATAAACCACTTCTACTTGCCTTTATTCATGATATCCAATGAGATAAGCTTGTAAGTGACTAAGCTAATTCTTGGCTTCTTAGCCATATCCATCATCTTACCTAACTCAAACTTTGATTCACCTTTATTCTTGATATCATTTGTGACAAATAGGAACTCATTTTTCCCTCGAAACTATTTAGAACTACGATGCCTTTTTTTTTTGAAACTTTAGATTTGAAACAAGTTCAAATTTGAAGTTTGTAGATTCAAATGGTTAGGAGCTGAAAGTGTGATTTTGCTTTCCTATCGAAACATGTTAGATCAGAAATGAGTTTACATTTGAAAGCAATTACCGGTGTGTGATTTGAATACTACAATTCTAACTGAAACTTTCAGAGGAAACGGTAATTAAGCTCTTAATTTCATTATAAAAATTATCTTAGGTTATTTAGATTTTAAGATAAAAACTAACAAGACTGGCTTACTTTAGGGTTTTTTTTAGCTTTTCCATGAAGGCTCTCTTGTTCCTTTAGCTAGGGAAGCTATTATCTATGTAGTTAAGGACGATGCCTGCACATTAGGGGCCTCAAAAACTTCCAGCGCCTCATATTGCCAAGGCTACAACTTACAGGCGAATGGCTGTAGTCAAAAGGCGAATGGCTGTAGTCAAAGGCGATCGCCCAGGCTAACTGGTGTTTGCTTATAGCGTCCCTTGCCTTTCGAGGCAAACTATTCTTTATTGTGTCTTGTTCATAGAAAAAAAATATTTCTTGAAATTCTTCATAAGTCTTTGGTCATGTCTTTATCTTGGATTGGTGAGATTTAGAGGAAATTTCTTGAAGTGATGATGCGAGGTCTCATATCATGATAGACTTGTAATATTCTACACCCTTTCTTCATGATGGGCTTTACTGGGTGATTTCAAGTTTCGGTTTTTAGAAGGGGTATGGAGAGAATTTTCTTTCTCGCTTCTATCTATCAAGATCTTATCTATTGTTGTGTTATGTGACTGAGAAGTATGAATTCTAGTAAGCTAAGGCTCTACCAAGGATCTAAAAGCTCCAGTTTTTTCTTCAAAGCACCTTACCCGATACATTAGTCAAGGTGAGGGCTACCACATTAAGATCTGAATGTTTTGAAAAAACCTCCGCTACCACAATGCGTTGCCTTGGTTATGAGCTATTGGAAGGAGAAAGTTCATCAGTGTCTTGGAGACAATGATCAACATGAAATAAAAATGTATGCGTTTTACCTTAAAAAAATATAGATGTTGAACCAGTCACATGCAATCCATTCGACTTAAACATGAATAATATTCTTACACATCGATTGGCTTCATTTGAAGAAGATAGTAATGGCTAAAAGTTGCTCGAGGATGGCGGTTCCACTGCAACGATGAGTTCTCTGCTCCATACAGCAAAGCCTATCTTAATGAAGTTTTTGAAAAAGAGGAAGAGAATGGATGGCGTTTTTCGGAAGAAAAAGTAACAACCGTTTTTATTGGCAATCTTCCTAATCTCTAACTGTAGTGAAGGATATGAACAACTTGGGAGGCTTCTCATGCTGACTTGCATGGTTATGGTGGTGTTGATTGATCTCTATACAATGTGGATTCAATGCGGAGTGACAAATGAAGCTAATAAGTAGATTGAGATGTCAAAGGCTGAAAGACTCAGAGAGGATTCATGATCCTTCTGGTGTCCATACATATGGTGTCAAAGTGGCTATTGAAGAATTCATTGGCATGCCTAACTTTCAGAGAAGAAGAGGGAAATTTTGTTTTAGCAAACCTTGTGTGTGGTCCCTCAAGGAGGATAAATGTTGATGATGCTAGAGGATCGAAGTTACACATATGCGTGCATCGTCAGGCTATTCTACGATTGAGCACATGACAGAGGATGTCTTGTGGTGTGCTTTTGTGTATGGTAAAAGTTAGCATAGGATTCGAGGTAGATGCCACTTGCCTACTTCTCGTATAATGAGGAAAACCGACCTAGTTGAGCATGTCATCAAACACAATCACACAAATCTGGCTTTTCTGACGCCAATGATGATCTTAGTTATGAACATATGCTTATATATAGTGTGCCGAATGAGAGGCCCAATGAAAGCTCCTACTAACCTTACTCCATCTAAGCTGGTCTGGGAGTTTCTTTAAACACTTATGTTGGAGCAAAGCTTCTAGCATTGGTTATTGGCTATGGAATAGAGTGTTGTTAGCAACCATGTGGGTGGTTTGGAAGGAGATAACAACAAGGTTTTCAAAGGCATCTACAACATCTTAGCTGACATTAAGGCCTTAGTGTGGCATTGGGGATCCACCCGGGAGGTTCTTGATGGAGTTCACTTTTGTACTTCTATTTTTTACTAGGCTAGCATGTTCTCTTTATGTTGTAGCTTAGTTGCCTCCCCTTGTATCACCAATGACATGCTCAATCATTGACGATTTTTCTTTTTCTACATTTGTATCCTCTGTTGACTTCTATTTTATTAATAGGTATGTTCTATGTTTTGGTTTAATAATATATATATTAACAAAGCTGAAGGAAGGCTTTATGGAGGGGAAAGGCCAAACCAAACTAAAATATTTTTTGGATCCAAGATTTAGTACATAACCCTTCAATAAAGGGGTAAGAGTTAACTCTTATGGGCGACGAAGCTTCTCATGTGGTTGATGTTGCCACCCTTTGAGCCTAAAATAACAGATGGGTCAAGGATTTTGGGGAGGTTCTCTCTGGTGCTAATGGTAACGAAGCGGTTCGGATTTCAAATTCCTTAAGATTTGTTTTTTGGGACTGAGGTTGGTGAACAAGATGGCAATTTGGTGCAGTCTAAAAGAGGTTTTTTATGCTCAATTTGAAGCTAGAAACGAAAGAGTTGTGGAGCTCGAGACAAATGATCTGGTTGAAAATAGAAAATATGCAAGGAGCTTGTTTACGACAGCTCATTGTATTCGTTAAAATTCGTTGTGTCGACTATGAAAATAATTTGACTCAAAGATATACAATTCAAGTCAATCACAAAAACAAAACAAACACAAAATCCCCCTAAAACCTTAGAATCAACACAAATATGGACTGAAATTGAAATTGAGAGACTGAAAGAAAGCATGAATTTATCTTACCAGTTGAAGTTGAAATTGAGAGATGGCAACATTACTTGCTTTCTGAACAATTGTTGTGAAGAAGAAAAAGAGAAATTTAGACGTCTTTGAAGATGAAGAATTGAGCACTATGAAGCATAACTCGTTGTAGAAGAGATGGAGATTGAAAGATTTTCTTTTGTTTCCAAGCGCTTCGGAGGGAAGAGCGAGTGACAGAGAGCCATTGAGGAAGTACTCTACCTAAAAACTATTGGGGTAGTGGCTTTGGTGTGTTGAAATAGTGGAAGGAAAGGGGGAGGCCGCCGGTGGGTGATGGTTTGCGATCATAACGGGGAGTGGTGTTGGTGGTTGAAACATGAGAGAGAGAGGACACACACATCTACTTTTGAATTTGCGTTATAAAAGTAGATATTTATATACTAGGAGGAAAAATATGCTTGATAGATGAACCATTGTTCTTATACATCTAAACAATTTATAATAGAGTAATTCTAGATGTCGAGGAAGTGGGCGAGGGAGGGTTGAGCGCACGTGCATTGTAAAAAAAAAAAAAAAAAAGAGGGAAATCGAAAATTTGGGGGAGAAGAAGGAGGGAATGGCCGAGCTCTCCCATTTTCATTCTCAAAGCTCAGAGCCAGCCCTCCCTCTCCCTCTCCCCATTTTCCACCTCTCCACCCTCTTCTCCAACGAAGCTCTCCCTCTTCACCCTCTCCCCATCATCGACTCAAACGAAGTCAGAGAAGAAGCTTCGTCGTCCCTTCCCTCGCCGAAAAGCTTAGACTCGAAGAAAAGCTCTCCCCAACTGAAAAATTCAACCGAAGGTAAGTCTCCCCTTCATCTTCACCTTCTTTCTAGGGTTTCTCTCTCTCGTTGTTGCTTCTCTAGGGTTTCTTTCTAGGTTCTAGATCTAGGGTTTCTCTCTCTCGTTGTTGCTTCTCTTCTTCTTCTTCACCTTCTTTCTGTGTTTGTTGTTGTTGGTGGTGTTTGGGGTTTGCTAGTTAGGGTTCGGATTTAGGGGGGGCATTTCTGATTAATTTGTTACTCAGATTTGATTAATTTATTTCTGATTTAAAATGGGTTGAAATTGTTTTGTTGTAATTTCAGTTATTTCTTGAGAGATGGGTCAGGAGGTTGCACTCTGAAGAGTGATGGGTTCCTACAGTTGAAGAGTGATGGGTTCCTACAATTGAAGCAGATGAAATTGCCCGATACATCGAATTCGTTTATTGATAGTAGTCTGAGTCTCAAGGAATGTGAAGCAGAGTGAAAAAGGAATTGTTCTTGTAAAGCTTACGCAAATTTGGAGATTACTGATGGAGGGAGTGGTTGTATTATTTGGGTTGATAATTTAGTTGACCTGCGGGATTTCAATGTTGGGGGCCAAGACCTATATGTTCGAGTGAAGGATTCGCTACTAGGTATGTTTACTTGCCATCAAATTATAGAATTGCTTATATCAACAATGCTTTGATTTGGATTGTATATGTTCTGTTTCTGTTCTGCTTTATCCCTTAGTAGCATGTAATCTCAAGGTTTTATTTTATTTTTTTGAAAATCCCTTAATTGATTCATAAATTATTTGTCATCAGGGAGTGGTGCCAACAAAGATTCCACAAATGATTCTAAGAAGAAGAAACCAGTAATGTTGATAGTTATTGCTACCGTGGTTCCAGCAATTTTTCTATTAGTTCTCGGCTTGTGTCTTGCGTTGAGGAAGAAAATAATGATAACTATGCCAATAAAGGTAATCAGAAAAAGAGGTAAAGAGGAAAATTTTAATTTCAATGAAATGTGCTTACCATGAATTCTCATTGATCATACTGAAATTTCACATTTCTTGCATTGGATTAGAGTGTGTCTCATAACACATAATGTTCAAGTCCTTTAACACTTCATTTTGGTCTGTCTCATGTTTTTTTTTTTTTTTTTCTCACTATAATTGGTTTTGGTAGTAAGTTCTTCATGCAAACAGATCTTTTTCTTGCATGTTGGCTGGGCATAATAAATTGAAAAGAGATCTATCTTAGCCAGCCAAGTTTTCCACGTTCAGAGCCTATAATCTTGTGATGCCACATTAAAATTGTTGTTCATCTTCTGCAGGAAAAAATGCTAACATCAAGTGTTTTCTGGTTGATCATCCTGGGTCTGGCCTGTTCAATAAAGTGACAAGAGGGGTGATGTACACCAGAGAGGAGGCTGAAGGAAAGAGACTGAAAAACCCAATTGACACCATAACCGAAGGAATCGGAATCAACAGACTAACCAAGAACTTCATGATGGCGGAACTTGATGGAGCCTTCCGTGGAACAGACATGGAAGCTGTAGAAATGTCGAGGTAACTACTACACATCATTGTGGTGGAGGGCACGACATTTCTAATTGTCCGACTCCACCTCACTTAAATGTCTAATAAATTGGATTTCGCTATCAGGTTTTTGCTGAGGAACGATGGGCTTTTTGTTGGAAGTTCTTCCGCTATGAACTGTGTGGGAGCTGTTCGTGTAGCACAGTCAATTGGCCCTGGACACACAATTGTGACAATTTTGTGCGATAATGGACTGAGGCACTTGAGCAAGTTTTATATTGCTCAGTATTTGTCTCAGTATGGTTTGACACCTTCAGCAACAGGTTTAGAATTTCTGGGTGTTAGTTGAGATGTATAGTGTCAGAATTCCATCCACTTATTAGAAAGATTTAGCACTCTCATTACAAACTGAACATGTAACTTAAGGTGATGACAATTTTGTTGTCGCAGTGAATACCATAATTTTGGCAAGAATTGCGTTTAGGAAAATTCTTTTATTGCTACAAGCGTTAAAATGTTGTTGTCAAGTAGAAAAAGCAGCAAAGCCTTCATCATACAGACAACTTCTGAATTTTTAATATTGTATTTTGTTGATTGATCTTTAAGTTGTACTGTATGATCAACAACAATTGGTAAAAAGCTCTGTGACAGAATGATCCATTACAATTGAAAGCTCTGCCAGAGCTATTAGTGAAGGGCTTCACCTAAAGCTGCCATTGTTTTGTTGTTAGCAATGCTTCACCTCGCACAACACCTTTATAAGATCTGTAACATAATTTATATTAATAAGTTAAAAGTGCATTAACAATAAGACCCCCATTCGTGGGTGCAAGTCATGCAGGTCAGGGGTACTAGCCCATGTTTAATCCAAAGTTAAGCCTGATCAAATCAACCATATAGACAAAAGTTTTCAGCTTTGAAAAAGTCCATTACCAAGAAGAACTTTCACAGTTCGAAAAGTTTTGAAAATGATCCTCTATAGAATGTGAAAGCATCAGTAGAAATTTTATGATTTACTTGAACTCACCAAGACTTATAATAATGTACAAAGAAATATCGCAATTTACAACACTCACTTTGACAGTGTTTGAGTATGTTGTGAACCAACTAACATTTCCAGATAAGAAGACAACGTCTTGGTCAACTAGAGTCTTTCAAGACGTCTTGGTCTCCTACCCAAGTCTTCAGCAAGCTATTCTCCTGAGCAAACACACACTCCCACCTGAATCTTTGAACAAGCTATTCTCCGAAGTAAATACACCGCCAAGTCAGGTTGTTGAGGTTTATTGTGAAATAATGATGACAGTTAGAATCTCAATTGTCACCTCGGGTGAGACGGTGAACCAAGGGGAACTCAACAAGGATGATGAAGTACGCTCTCTCTGCATCTCTAAGATACTGACCAGTTCCATTCATGGTCTTAAAAAGTTTCTGATTAATGTACAAGCTAAGACCTTCCTTTGAGACACCATGGCTGTGGTTATACATTTCTTGGATCAAACCCTCCGGAATCCCGGGAGCTGGGTGAGCGACACTGCCAAAGAAAACTACAATAAATTAAGAAGATGAAAACAAGAATTGTAGGACTAGTGGACTACTAACAAAATAGAATGGAGTCTAAACTTTTGTTTTGCAAGTATTCATAGATTAAAATCTTTTCATCTCCTTCAATGCAACACCCTAAAAGCCTAACAAGGTTTTTGTGTTGAAGTCTGGCGATTAACACAACTTCATTTTTGAATTCTTCAACTCCTTGTGTTGAATTCTTCGATAGTCTTTTCACGGCTATTTGCTGTCCATCTTCTAGCGTACCCTATTGATATGAATCATACAACTAAAATCATTTGGAAGTACTTTCAGAATAATATATATTAGCTGAAATTAAATTCTATCAAGCTGGTAACTTACCTTATACACAGAACCAAAACCACCCTCCCCAAGCTTGTTTGCATTAGAGAAGTTGTATGTCGCTATTTCCACTGTATATAAACCAAATACAGGTAAGTCAAGTTCATCTTTGCTTTCGCTGGAATAATCTCTACGACCCGTTTTAACCAAATCGAATAATGGTAATTCTTGACTTCCCTCGTGAGAAACTGGTTCAAAGAGTAAAATATATGTGAAATTTCAGTATGATCAATGAGAATTCATGGTAAGCACATTTCATTGAAATTAAAATTTTCCTCTTTACCTCTTTTTCTGATTGCCTTTATTGGCATAGTTATCATTATTTTCTTCCTCAACGCAAGACACAAGCCGAGAACTAATAGAAAAATTGTTGGAACCACGGTAGCAATAACTATCAACATTACTGGTTTCTTCTTCTTAGAATCATTTGTGGAATCTTTGTTGGCACCACTCCCTAATGACAAATAATTTATGAATCAATTAAGGGATTTTCAAAAAAATAAAATAAAACCTTGAGATTACATGCTACTAAGGGATAAAGCAGAACAGAAACAGAACATATACAATCCAAATCAAAGCATTGTTGATATAAGCAATTCTATAATTTGATGGCAAGTAAACATACCTAGTAGCAAATCCTTCACTCGAACGTATAGGTCTTGGCCCCCAACATTGAAATCCCGCAGGTCAACTAAATTATCAACCCAAATAATACAACCACTCCCTCCATCAGTAATCTCCAAATTTGCGTAAGCTTTACAAGAACAATTCCTCTTGCACTCTGCTTCACATTCCTTGAGACTCAGACTACTATCAATAAACGAATTCGATGTATCGGGTAATTTCATCTGCTTCAACTGTAGGAACCCATCACTCTTCAACTGTAGGAACCCACCACTCTTCAGAGTGCAACCTCCTGACCCATCTATCAAGAAATAACTGAAATTACAACAAAACAATTTCAACCCATTTTAAATCAGAAATAAATTAATCAAATCTGAGTAACAAATTAATCAGAAATGCCCCCCCTAAATCCGAACCCTAACTAGTAAACCCCAAACACCACCACCAACAACAAACACAGAAAGAAGGTGAAGAAGAAGAAAAGAAGCAACAACGAGAGAGAGAAACCCTAGATCTAGAACCTAGAAAGAAACCCTAGAGAAGCAACAACGAGAGAGAGAAACCCTAGAGAAGGTGAAGATGAAGGGGAGACTTACCTTCGATTGAATTTTTCAGTTGGGGAGAGCTTTTCTTCGAGTCTGAGCTTTTCGGCGATGGAAGGGACGACGAAGCTTCTTCTCTGACTTCGTTTGAGTCGATGATGGGGAGAGGGTGGAGAGGGAGAGCTTCGTTGGAGAAGAGGGTTGAGAGGTGGAAAATGGGGAGAGGGAGAGGGAGGGCTGGCTCTGAGCTTTGAGAATGAAAATGGGAGAGCTCGGCCATTCCCTCCTTCTTCTCCCTCAAATTTTCGATTTCCCGCATTTTTTTTTTTTTTTTTTACAATGCACGTGCTCTCCACCCTCCCTCGCCCATTTCCTCGCCCACTTCCTCGACATCTAGAATTACTTTTTATAATAACCTTCCTACCAAAGATGAGGTGATCTCTTTTGATGCTATTATCAAGTGCTTTAGATTTCCATTTTTCATGTCATCATAAATGATTCAAGGTATTTATTATTATTTTATTATTATTATTATTATTATTATTATTATTATTATTATTATTATTATTATTATTATTATTATTATTATTATTATTATTGATGATACATAAAAATGGTCACACCCCTGAGCCGTACATGTGTCATGATGATCTCGAGGAACCACAGATTTAAGCAACAACCCAATACGAATCCAGCCCGAGCGGTTCTCAGGCCGCTCAACTTCAGCCCACAAGACGAGCCCGAACTCTCACAACACGCTAGGCCCACATGTCTCACAGCTATCCATGATACCCGTAAGCCCTTTTCAGGCAAGTATCTTGAGGATCTGCTTCGGACGGGCAACCACAACTGCTCTTTGCTTCCAACTAGGAAGCAAACACCAGAGTATTGTCCACACAGGGAAACTCCCCTCCACGGAATGTTCTTGGATTGGGAACGATCTCCCGCGTATCTAGGAACACGGAGCTAACAAGGAACTTCCCTCTTATAGCACGACTCCTAATTAAAGAGGGATTTCCACGAAGATCTCCTCCCTAATCTATGCCTACGATGGCTTGGTTAACCTAAGACTCCTTGCACTATAAATAAGACATGAGGTTGGTAAGCTAAGGTACGCTACAAATTCCCTGTTACAACATTATACCTTCTTCAGAGCCTTGTTTGACTTTAGTATCGGAGTGCCATCGGCCACCCCACGGTGGTCTGTGGCTCATGTGTGCTATTTGTGCAGGTCAAACATATCAACGGGAACAAATCAGACAGGGAGCGAAAAACGACTGCATCAGTTTGGCGTCGTCCGTGAAGACGACATAGTTCTTTATTTTACACTAAGCGTCGCCTCCTACCAAATCTCAGAGGGATGGTGACCACTAGGTCACGCAACAACGAACTAGGGGACACGTCAAATGTTTCGGCTGTCCCTATACTAGTTCCTGCCATGCACGGGCAACCTACTCACACCCCCGCACCAACAACAACAATGACAAACCCCACAATCGAGGTGCTGACATCCCAATTATAGCAGGTTATCAAGGCGGTGGAGACACACACAAGGCAGAATCCACCCGCTGCTGATAGCGACCAAGAACAACACATACCTCCACCTTCAGTAGACGATAGGGAGCAAGCGCAAGAGAGCCAGGCCCCCGCCAATTCCTATTGGATTAAGGGAGAGTGTGCGGCTAATGCTAATCCAGCTTCCAGGACAGAGAGGCTCTGCCCCGAGAATCCCCTTCGCAGAGGAGCGCATGATCATGACGTCCTGTATCGCCTCTCCGTCCCGTCATTTGTAGACCGGATAATGAATGAGGCCCTCCCAAGGAAGTTCACTCCCCGAAGCTAGATTCCTACGATGGGACCACCGATCCCTTCGATCATCTACACCACTATCAGCACGTGATGGCTCTCAAGGAAGGATCTGAATCCGTCATGTGTAAAACCTTTCCTACCAGACTCAAAGGCCCCGCATTGACGTGGTTCCACAGCCTTCCGTCGAAGTCAATTGATTATTTCAAAACACTGACAAAGGAATTCCTGACCCGCTTCGCCGAAAGCCAGCATTTCAGAAAAGGCCCGCACTACATACTGTCTCTAAGGCAGAGGTCTGGCGAAACGCTCCATGAGTATGTCACGCGCTTCAACAACGAGCTGATCCTCATCGACGGGTGCATCGATGATACAACCATGATGGCCTTCACCGCGGGCCTCAGAGAAGGAAAACTCTTCGAGGAACTCACTTTGGAGCCCCCTCTGGACATGGCGGAGTTCCTCAAGAGCGTTTAGAAACACATCACCCTGGAGGAATCAAGGACAACCAAGAGGGAAACCGAAGGCGATAGAAAGCTCTCTGCTTCGAGGGATAAGAAAGAAGGAAAGAGACACGAGGAGGAGGAGGAGGGAGCAAAAGGAAGCGCACTTACAACAGGCTGGATCCTGATCGTCCTAGGCCAGAGAAGTCATCCAACTACGTTGGATCCAGAGGCGTGACACCCCTGAATGTTAGTCTGTCGGATGTACTCAACTCCATGAAAAATTGGGAGGAACTGAAGTGGCCTCCGAAGACACGCGGAGACCCTGCCAAAAGGGATAACGTCAAGTACTGTGCTTACAACAAAAAAGGCGACCACAACACCAATGACTGCAAGAGTCCAAGGTATGAAGTAGAACAATGGATTTGCAAGGGCAAATTGAAAAACTTCCTGAAGTCTGAGAAGCAGTCAAAACCGACGAAGGACAGGGGGAGTCAGTCAAAGAGGTAGAAAATGATCTGGGATAATATACGTCTTTCATGGATTCAGACCAAATGAAGACCAGTCGCATAGGTTTTGCAAGCAGACTCTATTTGATATGCGGACGCAACCCGCGGATGAGGAAAAACGCGTTTGCTATTCAAGAATTCAGTACCCTATTCCCACTTTGACCTTCACGGATAGGGACTTAGATGGAGTCTGAGCGCCACATAACAATGCCTTGGTCATCTCTGTGTGCATAGCAAAGTGGGAAGTGAAGAGAGCCCTTGTTGACACAGGAAGCTCGCTCAGTGTTCTGTTCTACAATGTTTTCTGCAACATGGACCTCAAGGAGGAAAGCCTAATGCCATCAGAGCACCCGCTGATCGGGTTCAGCGGGGAGAAGTGCTTCCCTGTCAGAAGGATAAGGCTAGCCACAGTAGCCAGAGAGCCACAGTTAAGGAAGGTCCTATTACTTGACTTTATGGTGGTAGACACGCCATCGTCCTTCAACCTCATCCTGGGAAGACCGTGGCTACACCAAATGGAAGCAGTGGTCTCCACCCTTCACCAGTGTGTTAAGTATACTGCTAACAACTCAGAAGGGACAATACGTGGAGACCAACCTACGGCACAAGGCTGCCACTACGCTGCACTGAAATAGATAGAGTGCTCCCAGATCCAGCTACATCATGCACAACAAGTCGTAACGGCAATGGCAAGCATGAACACAACCCTCCGACATTCTGTCGGTGCGGTGATCCGCCCCTCTGCAAGGTTTACTCTTCAGTGACCTATGTAACGCCTTGACAATCCACTAAATGATCCGCGAAATCTATCCGAATTCGCTTCGAGGCCAAGATCAATTTATCACCATCAAAAGCTGGTTTATTTTAAGTTGTTTGTTTCCCTTTCCTTAGTCAATATTGAGTTTAGAGTTCTTAAGAAACTTATTTGATTCACAATCATTTAAGAAATAAAACAAGAATTTCAGAGACAAACTCTATTGATTATTGGAAAGATGTAACAACAAACACCTTGAGGCGGATACAAAAAACTACATACTGCGAATGCCCTGAGACGGATACAAAAAACTACATACTGCGAGTCAACATGGAGTGAGGACTTGCTCAAACTGCCCGACCTCACAAACAACGTGAAGATACAGACACCATCAAATATGGTATGTGGGGGTACAAAATCGGTAACCGGGAGTCCCGCAACGAGCCATTACCAGACAATGTCAGTTCACACCCTCATATCTGACGGAACAACAAACCTGGGACAAGTATCAAGTCACCACAGGTAGAGTGCACCTTCCGCTCGCGGGGGTGAGAGGGCATCCAGGAATCAATGGCCCATTCCATGGACCATGTCCAACTCCTTTTCGTCTAAAGAACCCGAACCCTAGCACGAGGCAGGGAGACAAGGCTAATCGAGAAGCGGTGGAGGCGACTACCACGAAGTTGGACGCAGATGCTATATCTGAGATCAAACATTCAGAAACAACGATAAGGCATCCGCTCATAAAAGACAAACTCTTCCCTTGGAAGGGAATATGTACTACTTCTCCGCGATATGAAAAAGAATTATGAGACCTCAGTGGATCAACTACGTGCCTACCCATATCAGGTGACCACGCATAACGACAACTTTCGCCTTGCCTGAACGGCATAAACATTAGAACACTCGGAGACTCCAAACACGGATATACAACTTCATTCTTTGGAAAAACCAAAACATCTTCTTCAGCTTTGGAAAACCCAAAGCGTCTTTTTCAAACAAAAACATTACAAGAGATAAATTCTGCGAAGGATACTGCCTACAATGATTGGGAAACACCATTATATAGACGTAATGGCTCACCAAACGGGCACTCAAGCATTAAATGCCAAGCATTGAATAGCGACAGGAAAACATGAAGACGACGATTCCCAAGGAAACTACGCATAACACGTCAATCAATTAATGGTGTTGCACGCAACCCCATCAATTGAGGGGGAGTAACCGATACTCAACCGTCATGCAACTTGCGTCGTACACGTGTCACCGCAGATCTATACTGTACACACAATGCGCCTTGCAGGAAACCCTAGCCCTTCCTCTGCGGGCCCATGGGCCCGACCTGATAATCGAACATCACCCCGTTGCATGCATGGCACGAGCACCAGAAGATCTTAGTCAACCCTGGCATACGGATCGTACCTACATATCACTAGTCGGTTTAAGGCAACTTCCTCCACACCATGTGCCAAGCGGATGGATCAGGTTCACACGCCCCTTAGCAGACGAAACCTCATTTCAAACCAGACAAGCTTAGTCAGCCATGACTGATGATGATAGCTTCTGGTTCATCCCGACACCTAGTCCGCCTAGCACATGCATTGACGGTTTAGGAAGTGGAAGTCTAATCAGTGTTATCACGCCTGGTGATGACGACTTGCCAGGGATCATTGCCCCCTTCGCGGACGGTGATTGCCGAACCTAATCAGGTAAGCCTAGCTAGTGACGACTAGCGACGAAAGCTTCTGATCAAACCCTGGACTTGTAGCTCCCAATGCGAGGGTATAGATAGTCCAGAAGGTGGGAGCCCAATTAGTCCTGAACTGATTCTGACGTCTCGCCACGGGACCATCGCTCTTCAGCGTTGCCGCCGAATCACCAACCCTAGACTTGTAGCCTCAGCGCAAGGGTGTAGATAGTTTAGAAGGTGGGAACCCAGTCAGTCCGAACTAATCTCGACGGTTTACCACGGGACCGCAGCTTTTCAGAGCGGTAGCAGAAACACTCCCAAGTGTGTAGCCTGGTGCACTCAAGTGTAAATAATTTGGATGGTGGGAGCCTAATCAGTCCTGAACTGATTCTGACGGCTTGCCACAATGCCATTATTTTTCAGCGTGATCACCAAACCCTCTCGAATTTGTAGCCCTCACCCCACGGGGAGGGCGTCGACGGTTCGAAAGGTGGAAGTTTAGTCAGTCCCGAACTGATTTCAATAGCTTTCCATGGGACCACTGCTTTTCAACTCGGTCGTCAAACCCTTACTCCCTGAATCTATCGTCAGCCCTAATCGGTCATAAATGATTTGGATGGTGGAAGCCTAGTAAGTCCTGAACTGATTTCGATGACTTACCACGGGACCACAACTTTTCAGCCTAGTTGCCAAACCCTTACACCCCGAATCTTCGTCCGCCTTGATCGGTCATAAATGATTCAGATGGTGGGAGTCTCAAACAGCTCGCCACACGGTCTCCGCTGTCTCTCTCAACCAATGGACACAAATATGAATCTAGCCAATTCAGCCTCTTCACGCTCAAACGAATTGGCATCCCAACATTGGGAAAGGCCATTCGTGCCAAACACTCGGCCACCACAGCTCGCCCAAAGCAACAACTGGAACCGACTAGTCAAACAAACAAGCAATGACCCAGGTCATTCACAATACAAAGCGGTCAAACCCTCTACCGCAGACAGACCAATCAACGTCCTATTGATTCAATAGCCTATGCCAAAGCAAGATGATAAGGCAAAATGAAAAAGCATGCAATAGAGACAAAAGACGTAAAATGGATAACATTGTTTTCATTAATGGTCAAGACAAAAAAGTACAAGTACACAAAATCGGTCGTAATCAGGAGAAGGCACGAAAACGGAAGAGTTAAGCCTAGTAGAAACAGGGGCGGAAGTTGCATCCATATGCGCTTCAACCCGGACGTCAGGGACCAAATCATTTTCCTCGTCCGACGACGCAGAAGAGACAGACAACTCTACATATGACATTTTCTTATAACGATCAAAGTCCCACTCCGAATGCTCCTCATTCATCAGTGACAACAACTCTAGCCGACCATGTATGACCTAGCGGAACTCACATTTGCCTTGTTCCTGGATAAGCTCTTCCTCTCACACCTTTGCATCAATAAGTTCGCACTCCAGTAGATCCAACTTACTAGTCAGTGCATCAACCTGAGACTGCTCTGTGGCCAGACAACTCTCCACAGCACTGAGTTCATGACACCCCAACTTCAGCTGGTCTTTGGCCTTCCTAGCTTCTCAAGCATAGAAATCCACATCGGATTACAATTGTTGTTTCTCAGCGGCTCAGCCAGCTTTCCTTGAAAACACTCTCTTTAGCAAAGGATTGCAGCTCAGAATGTACTTTATTTGCAGCCTCCTGCGCAACCTCGATGTATCCGGTTCAACTCCTACCTGAGTTTGTTCGAGACTCTCGAACACTGCCTCTGCCAATTTGTGCTCAAGGTCCTCCAGACGAGCCCTCTGAGCCTCAGCGGCCACAGCTGATTGATCCAACTGCATCTTTTTGACCTGCTTCTTAAGCCGCTCAATTTCATGAAGCGCATCAGAGTACAACTTCTGCACATGCGAGATGACACGCTCCAAGGTGTACACTCTATCTTGAGCCGCCTCGATTTCCATTCCAGCAATGTCCACGTGGCTCGATGAGACATACCCATCATAAGGCACTTCAAATCCTTATCCATACACCCTTCAAGCGAATCCTCCTCGGGTTTCGGAGCGTGGTCCATCGGCCAGCTGTGACGCCTACTTATATGCTTTCTCGAAACATACTTTATATCCACCTCTCGGTGCCAGACCCGCGAGCTCATTTTCACCAAGTCCAATGCAAACATGCTTATTCGCGCATCTGGATGAAACGTCCCCTGATCTAGAACTACGCCAGCACCACCCTTCACGGTCACCACCGTCTTCAGACTCTCCTCCATGGTTTTTTCTTTATCAAGAGCAGCTAACCCTTTACTACGAGACGACTCAACAGGATCCGGAGGCAGAGGAGGAAGCGAAGTATCCAATACTTTTAACTGTGGCCCTCGACGAGACGATGAACCGCGCGGGCTACATGAAACACGATCGGTACCACAACCACTCTCAGGCAAACCATCAGTGGGGCGATCAGATTCCACTACCTCGAGAGAATATTCAAAAGAGCCTTCTATCGGAATGGCCACACAAATCAGCACCAGCAGAAGCCGCCATTGCAACTCACACCAGACAGTCATTCAAAGCCTCGACCTGCGCATCACTAAGTTTTGACCCATGTGTGACTCCCGCCAACTGCAAATAATCTCCCTCCAAATCGGGAACGTTAGATTCCGCTTCAACAGGCTTAGCAGACTCGCTCTCCTTTCTTGGCGGAGCGGGTTGTGCCGAAGACGAACCAGTTCCAACACGGGGCTTCTTCTTCATAAAGGAAGCAAGTGTCTCAGACGGCTCCTCCACATCAGACAGGACAAAAGCATTGACCTCAGCAACCTCCTTTTTCTTGAAGAGGCCCCATCTTCCAACTTGATGAGTGCCTCTCGGAATAACGTGGGAGCTACGTGTCAATTGTCCCACAACCCACTGCGGATGAAGTTGGAAACTCTAATTACATCAGTCACCTCCCTTTGAGGCAAGTCACAAAATTTCTCCATGGTGGTTCGCTCCTCCAAAGTAAAAGGAGTAGTGGGGAACCTCCCTGTAGAAGAGCATGAACAACGGTTAGTCAATCTATCGTCAAACACATAAAAGTTGCAAGAAAATAGTCGAACTTGAGAAGTGGTCTGAATTGTCGTTCAAGCAAACAACCCTTGCATCGGAAATACTTCGAATCTGCAGGGCCAAGCAAAAAAACTTCTGCCAGAACTTGAAGTCATCAGGCAGTCTACCGAAGCACCTCGGCGCCCTCAGCTTAAAGACAACATTGCTCTGCAATCGAGGAGCGGTAAGAAACTGGATCACCCGCGGTGTCACGCTAACGCCGACCTCCTTAGCACGGAGCAGAATCATGAAGATAACCATGTATCCGTTGGGTCCCAATTGAGCCGGGGGATTCCCTAGCAGATTCAAGAATTCCCAGATCACGTCTAGAATTGAGAAACGCACTCCAGTTTGAAGCATCCCCCGGTGTAAACAGATAAGACCATTAGGATGCGACATTAGCATTTGGTCGCCCGTTAGAATGTACAATGGCAGATCCTCCGGAACTCCAAACCTAATAGAGATTTCGGCAAGACTAGGTTCAGAGAGCAACCTGTCTTCAAAAAACTCTAGGCCCTCGACCAAGATAGCATCATCAAGAAGATCTTCTTGAGCCATGGGGAAGACGAACAAACTCTTCTAATCAGAATGATATCTTCAAAAGCAAGAAAAGTAGAAGAATCAGACGCTGCACTGCGTATGACCTATATAGGCGATGGGTTGCCGCATCTTTTTCGCTGAACCAACGCACGTTCAATTAATGCAGCGCGCGGATCAAACAACGATTCAGATTCAGTCATCATGAGTAGCACATCCCTTCCAAATAAGACTTAGCGAACCGATGTGACGACCCACTAACTCGAGGGGAGTAGTTGATGATACATAAAAATGGTCACACCCCTGAGCCGTACACGTGTCATGATGATCTCGAGGAACCACGGGTTCGAGCAACAGCCCAATTCGGATCCAGTCCGGGCGGTTCTCACCCTGCTCAACTTCAGCCCACTAGACGAGCCCGGACTCTCACAGCACGCTAGGCCCAAATGTCTCACAGCCATCCACGATACCTGTAAGCCTTTTTCAGGCAAGTATCTCGAGGATCTGCTTCGAACGGGCAATAACAGCTGCTATTTGCTTCCAACTAGGAAGCAAACACCAGAGTATCTTCCACACAGGAAAACTCCCCTCCACGGAATGCTCTCGGATTGGAAACTATCTCCCGCGTATCTAGGAACACAGAGCAAACATGAAACTTTCCTCCTACAGCACGACTTCTAATTAGAGAGGGGTCTCCACGAAGATTTCCTCCCTAATCTACGCCTACGATGGCCTAGTTAACCTAGGACTCATTGTACTATAAATAAGACAATAGATTGGTAAGCTAAAGTACGCTACAAATTCCCTATTACAGCATTACACATTCCTCAGAGCCTTGTCTGACTTTAGCATCGAAGTGTCATCGGCCACCCCACGGTAGTCTGTGGCTCACGTGTGTTACTTGTGCATGTCAAACAGATCAGCGAGAACAGGTCAAAGCAGGGAGCGAAAAATGACTGCATCAATTATTACTATTATTATAATTATTATTGTTATTTAAAACTTCTATAACGTTTTAGATTGAAGCTCCAATTTCCCAAAAAGTTAATATGCTTGATATCTCAATAAACAATTATTATGTATTCTAATGAATCATTTAATAACTTAATGTTAATATGATTTTATTCTCCCTTGCTTGCCTTCTAAAATATGTAATATAGTTTAAAATAGAAAACTATTGAGGCAAGAGCACTTCATTAGTGGAACCTTTATTACCACACATTCTTTGCCCCTGAAATTCATGCACAGTGCACACCATTCACCATCCACCATGCAGAAATACGGATAACATGCAACCGAAAGGAAGCGACTTAAGTGAATCCTTACCTGAATAATCAGAACCATGTACCGACGAAGAATTTGATCGAGGCAAGTGTGCGCAACCATCAGACTTCCCATGATGGTTCTTTCGATGACTGCTGAATACTTGTTTTAGATCAAACAGAATTTGAAGCTGTTTGTTCAGAATTTCTCCCCACTCCACAAACTCACACTCTTTCTTCTTATAAAACTAGTTCACCTTGTTTAGCTCTTCATCTAATCTCCCAAAAAATTCCTTCACCTATATCCACCAAAAAAAATAATTAAAAATTAAAAAACCAAAACTCCACAAAATTCTCTCCCAAATGCATAATCTATGCAATCATCTTCTTGATAAACAACAATTTATTAATATAATTTATTAACATTTTTACTCCGGACTTTCAGATTAAGGAAATGTTGCCAAAAAAAATGACTTGTTTTATGCAGTAACATAAATACGAAAGAAAAATAATTAATAACTTATAATAATAAATTACCTCATCTTCTTCTTAAGATAATTGAAGTAGTTCCATTTGACAGAGAGACTCCTCATCTACACCTTGATTAATTTTCTTCACCTACAAAACATCAACGGGAAAAATATAAAAAAAAGGCAATTTTTCCAAACGGTTGTTCATTGTTACGAAGGGTTCGTGAAATTAAGTGTTAGCAAACAAATAATAGTTTTTTCATCGCTTTTTAGAGCACGTGATCGGAATCTGACACAAACACCAATTCCCAGTGCAGTGACGGAGCCAGGATTTTTGTTGAAAGGGGGAGGGGCGAAGTGATGAGTATAGTTAATTAATGATAATATAATAATTAATTACCTTAACAAAAAAAAATTAATTCGAACAATACATAAATAACTATTCAAAACACCAATTGCTAAACAAAACTCAGTCTAACCTATAGGAGGGAAGACAGTGAGTCAAACAAGCTACTTTGTAGATGCACAAAAGATAAATATATGGAAAAAAATTAAATTAGTATATAAAGTTAAGCAACAATTCTAGGGAGCCATATTTGGTGGCTACTTTTGGGTCATTTTGGGGTTTTTTTTAAATATTTTTACTCATTTTATGAATGGTGTTTGTGGTTGTGTTTTAAAGAAAATGATAAAAAGTGTAAAAAAAAAAAAAAAAAAAAAATCAAAACTGACCCAAAAATGGCCACCAAACATGGTTCCCTAGACCTACTCAAAGTTAAGTAGCAAAAAATAATTTCAAATGTAAAATTAGATGTGGACAAAAAAAATGGATTATTTGCGATTTTTCACCTATCATAAATAGATATTAGAGGTTACCCCATCATTAATCACTATTGCAATCTCTCCCAGGACTAGTAGTCAACGTGCATTGATTTTCAAAAGGCTCATGCCTTTCAAACAATAACCCACAGAAGAACCTCGAGATACAAATATGTATCTTGAGGAAAAATTAATGGATCAAAATTTTCATGTATCTCCAGAAAAATCCTATGAATAAAAGACAAAACTAGACCTCGAAAAAACACATTTTTCAAAACATTCTTCTTTCTCAAAGCAGGAAAGAAAGGTTGGAGTTGTTCATGGTGATGGTGGGAAAAAGAACTAAATCAAGCAAAAAGAAAGGGAGAGGAAGATAGTAGGAGGCGTGGCGATTGCTAGTGTCGTAGTAATCAAAGTGAAAGAGCAGAAGAGGGGAAACAGACAGAGCGAGGAGAGAAAACAAATAGAGGAAGAGGTGGGATGGGACGGACTAGTCGGCATTGCATTGGCGACCATAACATTAAATATATATATATATATATATATATATATATATATATTTAAAAAAAAAAAGTCATTGCCCCCCATTTGCCCCCTAGTGGCTCCGTCCTGGACCCAGTGTGAAATCTGACACAAAACAAGTGTCCTCTATTTCCGGCAACTTTACGTAACGCAAACGAAACGAAACGAAACAAACTCACTCAGCCGAAACGCTAAGAAAACATATTTGCGGGCGAAAAGAACGGAAAAGTTGTCTAACGTAGACAACCGAAATGGCAAGTAAGCTTAAAAACTCATACTTTTCGTTGTAATCTCTGTTCGATTTCGAAAAAATTCATAAAATGTTAATCGGATTAAATCAAACTGATCAAAATCTGACGAACCATTTGTGAAAAGAAACCAAAATGATAGAATTTCCTATACCCATTTAGTGAATTGCAACAAAAAAGTAAACTTGTTGAAATTTGAGGTTTTTAATTGAATTTGGATGAAACCCATTGTTGAGGAAGATGAGCTGTACCAGAATGACCTCTTTGGGTTCACCATTGGAGAAAATTTTGGTTGAAATTTGAGATACAGCAAAGCGAATGGGGTCGAAGATGGAGACACCATAGTCATGTTGAGTGTCAATTACAGAGGGTTTTCTGGAGATTTTAACCTTCTTAATGTTCTTCTTGAGTTGCCAGTAGTTTACAAACGCGTCTTTCCACTCTGGGATCAGTTGAGCTTCTAGCTCTTTGGAGGATTTCACCATTTTCGATCGAATTCAGCGAAAACAGAGTAGAGAGAAGAGCAGACAGAACATGCAAGAAGAAATGAGAGAACAGAGAGAGAGAGAGTTGTGCGGGGTGTTCTATGTGTTTGAGAGGTTTATATATAGAGAGATGAGTGGGAACAAATGGTGAGAGAATTAATGAAAAAATAGAGAAAGTAAAGCTTCCTTCTTTTTTCTTTTCTTTTTCTTTGATATTTTTCTGTGTTGTGTTGTGTTGTGTGTCAGCTCCGGAGGATCTGATTTTTGTAAGGAACCTTGTCTGAATGACTGAAATGACCCTTGTCTGAATGACCTAGGAGGATGATAGGCGCGATGGGCAGTTTTTGACATTTCCACAGTCGAGATGGTGGCTTCTTAAGTGGATCTCAAGGGACAAATTTTGATGAAGAGGTAGAGGAGGGTCTTGTCATTTGGTCACTATTGAAGACCTAATTAGGCATTACAAAAAAAAAAACCTACAATTCTAGATGTCGAGGAAATGGGCGAGGGATGGTGCGTCGCACGCAGACAGCTGACGTGGTAAAAAAAAAAAAAAAAAATTTGCGAGAGAAATCAAAATTTTGGGCGAGAAGAAGAGGGAATGGAAGTTCTGAAATTTCATTCATTCCCTCTCTCGCTCCCTCTCCCCATTTTCGACAGATTCTCCCTCCCTCTCCCCATTTTCGACAGATTCTCCCTCTCCCCCAAACGAAGCTCCTCCTCTCTCCATCATCACTGAAACGAAGGAGAAGAACGAAAATTAGGGAAGAAGAAGGAAAGAAGGAGAAGAGAAGAAGGTCTCCCTCGTCCCTTCCCTCTCGCAAAAGCTAAGGTAAGTCTCCCCTTCATTTCTAGATCTAGGGTTTTTAAATCTAGGGTTTCTTATTTTAGATCTAGGGTTTCTTTTCGATTTTTTTTCAAGAAATACTGTATTGCTTTGAGAGACAAATGACATTTTCTAAGTCATTGAGAAATTCTTTGATCCTTTTTTTTTATTCTGAAGTGGGGTTGTGTTTTTGTTATAAAGGGTTCATTTAGAATATAATCCAGGGCTAATTTTTTGCCAATTTTTTTATTTTATTTTGAATGATGGTTTGGGGGTCCTTTTCTTTTGTCCACAATGTGTTTGACAAAATGCTTGTGTGGGATTTGAATCCAGTTTTGATTAATTTTGTAGTTTGCTTGGACCTGAATACATCCATCCCTTAGGAAAAAAAAAAAAAAAGAATATTGAAGTATGGAATAGGGCGTAATTTATTGAAGAACTGAGTTTGGTGTGATATCGGGTTTCTTGGTTGAGGAAAATAGAAACTGGCTTAAAAGAATTCAGATGTAATTTTTTAGAAGCTTTCCTTATTGCCAGATATCATAACAAAATTCTATGTCCCTACACCAATGATGCTGGAGAATTTAGATTTTTGTATGTAGTTCTCCAATGGGAACAACCAACTTTAAAAGGCATGCATAGTTTTTTTTTTTTTTTTTTTTTTTTTTTCATGGACCAGAAAATGGCCTCTTTTCTAATTCTCCGTAAATGATTTAGTGTTGTCACTTCTCCTATGTTCTAAGCTTTTGAAATACAAAACAGTCAGTCATTTGTCATATATATGTTCTGCTTTCGGAAGCTATGTTGCGAATATAAATACTCGGTCGTTATCGTATATTTATACAATGCCTATTGGTTTATATTTATTAACTTGATGAATATGCATCACAGAAATTTAAGCCAAGCTTTTGAGATGGACATCATCTCTCAGCTACAAGAACAAGCTAATACAATAGCAAACCTTGCTTTCAACACCTTTGGGACACTTCAAAGAGATGCTCCCCCAGTCAGGCTTTCTCCAAACTACCCAGAGCCACCTGCTAATCCGGCTGATAATGCTGCTGAAATCGCTGAGCAACCGAAGATGATGAGTGCTGCTCTGGTAAAGGCTGCAAAGCAGGTACGCAGAAAGGTTTGAACTGCATTAGTAGAGGGAAACGAGGGTAACTATCTAATAATAATAATAATGGAGTGATTCTACACAGCGAGGAAATGGGAGAGGGGAGTGAGGTGGCGGGGGTGGGAGCCGTTCATCCCGCTCGAGATGCGCGCGCAAAAAGTCAACGCACGCATCTCGAGTGGGGTGAACGGCTCCCACCCCGCCACCTCACTTCCCTCGCTCATTTCCTCGACACTTAGAATTTCTCATAATAATGAGCATGAGGTGTAGTGCACTTTTATATTAGTATTTCCAACCATTCAGTGCGTCTCAAACATTCTAACATGAACAACAATACTAAAGCACTACCCTGAAAATGAAATGCTAGATCTTTGCTCATTATTATATCAACTATGTTAGATTGAAAGGAAACTTTGCAGTTTCTCGACGTTGGCAAATCCTCTCCACCCTTCAAATTGTTTTTCTATTTATGCCTGCCACAATCCTTTCACGTCACTTAAGATAACACCGATATATTTTCCTGTTGGAGATTGGCCAATGCATACCATAAGTAGTTGATACTTATAAATTATAATGAATGAGTTGTGGGCTGTTTTTTGGTTTCTCATGTTTTCTTCCTTCACAATTCTAGATGTTGTGGGACAAGAACTTCAGAAACAGCTAGAGGCAGCAGGTGATGAGTTTACTAAGTTTGTTTAAATTAATGACTAGTATACTTGATAAGTGTAGATTCGTCTTTATAGTCAGATCTTACATTGTCATGTTTATTCTGCCATGTATTTTCCGGCTTCTTAACTCTGGATACTTAAACCATACATGCGACTAACTAAGCATAAAATTATTTTTTGCAGAAGAGGAATTGAAGCAGGTTCAGGAGTTGTTTAACCAAGCAGCAGATAACTGCTTGAACTTGAAGAAACCCGAATGATGTTTTGAGCTGCAACCTACTATTTCTTAGCTAAAGAAAATGAAGTAAAGAATATTGCTCGGGGATCATAGTGTTTCAGAATTTCTGATGTTGTGAAAATCTAGCCTTGATTCCTTTATAGTCCAAAACCAGAGCTGAGAATAGGAAATCAAAGGTTTTGTATCTAATCTACAGAGACATTAGATCAAGAATCCACTGTAATCTCTATTGCTAACTGAGAAGGTCAAATGTGATGATTGTAATTTTGATTTGCACTATTGCCTTGAGCATGTTTGTTAAGAAATCGAATGAATGGGTGACAACATTTAGATGCAGCTTTCTTTTCGATCTTTACTAATTAACGAATCAAAAATTGGATACGATTTGATTGACTACCCTGACAACATCATGAGTTGAACAATGCATTCTTGTGCTTCCACTAAACTTGTTTCAACTGACTCCCCTTGAGAAGTTTAGATTAGTGGTATCAGCAAAACTTCTATACTTGATGAATTCTAAACCTGAAAACTGACATGCTTGAAATTGAACCAATTCATTAATCTAATAGAGAAAACAAAGATTATAAGAGGAAATTACTGTAAAAAGAGAGATTCAAGTCGTTCTCCATCGCAACAGCTTTGAAAATACATTCTTTTCCAGAGTCTTACAAAGCTAGAATTCAAGCTGTTCTAAAATCTAACCAGACAAAACAAGACCAACACAATTTTCCTTAAATTTTATAGTTAAAAACACAAATTACATACAATTGGAGACACTCACTTGTCTTACTCCACTCACTTTCACTTTTATCAGGGATGGGATGTATAATTTGTGAATAGGTCTCACGATAACTAGCAACTGTAAAACACCTCTCTGAAAATGCATAGACATCTTTTCTACTAGAAAGAAGAGCGGCAACAGCATGTGAACATGGTAAACAATAAAGCTGCCAATCACGACAAGAACAAGAATGCGTCCCAATGTTCACAATGTCTGATCGATCTGTAGACAACCTCAAATTCTACTTCATCTGATCTCAGGACTTGGTAAGAAGATGCATGGGAGATGGCTTCTGTCATACGAATCTCGGCAGATGGGACAAGTACTGACAACCATGCCAAACTCTTTTTACGTCGCTCATCAAACTCGGACATAAGCTTGCTGTGAATCTGTTCAATCACCTGGAGGATAGGTAGTTCCCGTGCTCCAAGAATCCATTTATTGAACTCATCAATATTTGAGGAGAGATGACCATACCGCATTCCTTCAAAATAAGCTACTGCCCAACAAGAAGGTGGTATTTCTGCAATCCACTTGGCCGTTTCAGCAGAAACCTCTTCGATTTCAGACATTTTTTTTTCTGAAGCCTATGGTAATTGAATGGGCTGCCTTCCAAACAAGATGAACAAGCCTAGAATTCTTAAATTCTTTCCAAAAGTTTCAGTTAAATAGCGCATACAAAATCCATTAGATGCACTAGGAAATTTCCTCTCACTGCATCTACAATGCCTTTTTGCCCATCAGACAAAACTGTGAGTTGAGGTATAATCTCAGTATTAATCTCTACCAGCTTATGTAACTCTGACAAAAACTTGATGTCCATCTCAAAAGCTGATGTCCATCTCAAAAGCTTGGCTTAAATTTCTGTGATGCATATTCATCAAGTTAATAAATATAAACCAATAGGCATTGTATAAATATACGATAACGACTGAGTATTTATATTCGCAACATAGCTTCCGAAAGCAGAACATATATATGACAAATGACTGACTGTTTTGTATTTCAAAAGCTTAGAACGTAGGAGAAGTGACAACACTATATCATTTACGAAGAATTAGAAAAGAGGCCATTTTCTGGTCCATGAAAAAAAAAAAAAAAAAAAAAACACTATGCATGCCTTTTAAAGTTGGTTGTTCCCATTGGAGAAATACATACAAAAATCTAAATTCTCCAGCATCATTGGTGTAGGGGCATAGAATTTTGTTATGATATCTGGCAATAAGGAAAGCTTCTAAAAAATTACATCTGAATTCTTTTAAGCCAGTTTCTATTTTCCTCAACCAAGAAACCCGATATCACACCAAACTCAGTTCTTCAATAAATTACGCCCTATTCCATACTTCAATATTCTTTTTTTTTTTTTTTCCTAAGGGATGGATGTATTCAGGTCCAAGCAAACTACAAAATTAATCAAAACTGGATTCAAATTCCACACAAGCATTTTGTCAAACACATTGTGGACAAAAGAAAAGGACCCCCAAACCATCATTCAAAATAAAATAAAAAAATTGGCAAAAAATTAGCCCTGAATTATATTCTAAATGAACCCTTTATAACAAAAACACAACCCCACTTCAGAATAAAAAAAAAGGATCAAAGAATTTCTCAATGACTTAGAAAATGTCATTTGTCTCTCAAAGCAATACAGTATTTCTTGAAAAAAAATCGAAAAGAAACCCTAGATCTAAAATAAGAAACCCTAGATTTAAAAACCCTAGATCTAGAAATGAAGGGGAGACTTACCTTAGCTTTTGCGAGAGGGAAAGGACGAGGGAGACCTTCTTCTCTTCTCCTTCTTTCCTTCTTCTTCCCTAATTTTCGTTCTTCTCCTTCGTTTCAGTGATGATGGAGAGAGGAGGAGCTTCGTTTGGGGGAGAGGGAGAATCTGTCGAAAATGGGGAGAGGGAGAGGGAGAGGGAGCGAGAGAGGGAATGAAGGGAGCGAGAGAGGGAATGAATGAAATTTCAGAGATTCCATTCCCTCTTCTTCTCGCCCAAAATTTTGATTTCCCTCGCAAATTTTTTTTTTTTTTTACCACGTCAGCTGCTCGCGTGCGATGCACCATCCCTCGCCCATTTCCTCGACATCTAGAATTGCTCATTTGTGATAACTCAGAATGAAAAAGGAAAGTAGCGTAGAAGCATTTACGGTTGGTTGATGCTTTTTGGAAAGTTATGGATGTCTGAAATATAAGTCTGGTTCAAATTGAAGTGAATTCCTTTAGCAACCAGGAAGCACATCCTACAGTATATTACATACTATGTTAAAATTTTGAGAAATAATGATAGACTTTTCCCCATTTTATCACATTTAGATCGTTTATATGTAAGTACCAAATTGAGATTCATGAGCAACTTGATTTCTAGGGTTAACAGGAAAAAAATGAGATAGTATATGGGTGCTCATAATCATATGAGCGAGTACAAGAAGTAGTTTTTTTATATCTTTTTATTCAAAGGAATATGACATCTTACACCTATAACGGAAATTGCTCTCTGAACAATAATACCTCGGAAAAGTTCAAAATGCTATCTTATACCTATAATAAAATGTAATTATTGATTGGAGCATCAGGATTTTAGCTCAGTAATAGATTTGTGGCGAATGAAATCACAAGTCCATGGTTCGAAACATGCCGACGACATTCATGGGCGGATCTACCCTTAGGCTAAGGGGGTCAGTTGCCCCCCTTATCTTTATGAAAAATTTCACTAAATTACTCAATTTTTTTATATTGCCCCCCTTTTAAAAGTTTAGGTTGCCCCCTTTTGTATACAATCTTGGCTCCGAACTCCACTAAAAATTATATTATGGGTTATTTTTAAAGTTTAGTTCCCCCATTTCTATACAAATCTCTGCTACCGTTTTAGGGTTCGATATAGTCAGCTGCTACGAAGTTGAATGAATTGGGAATGAGATGAGAGACGGAGTTGAGAGATTAGGGAAAGAAAATATAAGAGAAGGAGAAGGATAAGAGGAGAGAGTGAGAGGGTTGGTGAGGATGGGTTTGCTGGGAGTTCAAAAAGAAAAAAAAATCTTCGTTCGGTTCGGAAAACCACGTTCAGGGGTAAATTGGTCTTTTCAAACTTTTTTTTGCCCCCCTTTGTCAGCAATCCTGGCTCCGCCCCTGACGGCATTCGGGGTGGGAGGGGTTAAGGGATAAAAGAAATTAAAAATAAAAATAATAAAAATAAAAATAAAATGGATACTCACATGCCATTCAATATTATAATTTTTAATTTTTTTAAATATTAACATTAAACTTTAACTCCGGTGAAAGATGAGGTTTTTGATCTTTTCCACGCATGCATTTAAATAATTAGAATTAAATTAATGTTTTATTTGAATGTAAGTCTTCTCTAGATAAAATGTAATAAGGCCTTATCTTGCTAGACAACAAGGTTTTGCAATAAGGGAATGTGGCATGATATGAGAGTGTTTACATGTTCTTGAGGAATTCATCATCCTTCCAGATTATGCCAAGTCATCCCGGTTGCAAAAACTTGATTTTCTAGCATATATATATATATATATTCAAATATCCATCCAATGACATGTATCAAAGTTATACATGGTCGTGCGGCCTATGGGAGGTTGCATACACTTATACTGGTACCATTCCCAAGATTTTAACCCAGAATGGTTCGATTTGAGGGTTTTTTTTTTAATTTGATACCATCCTGTATCATCCCGATTGGGATTGGTATGAGACGATACTAATTCGATCAGTCTCGATTCCTAAAATATTATATTCTCATTATTAATTTTTAAAAAAATCATAAATTGACTAAAATTTCATTCATGATAAATAAATAAAAAATGTTCCATGAATTAGATAAAAAAAAGTAAAGATATAATATTTTTCTTGTTAACAATTAGATATTTAATGATATATTAAATATATATATGTGCTTTCATAGTTATGAAGGGATTAGAATCGAAACAGTAAAAAAAGTTTAGTTCAGTTTGGGACCGAGACAGTATGGCACGGTCTGGTTTGGTTCCAAGTTTTTGGGATAAAATGTTGATTCCTACTTATTAGACTAAAAAAGTGTAATTAGTTAAACAAATGAGGGTTGTGAGGAGTAAAAGAGTCAATCTTGTTCCCTGCAATACACAATCTCGACTCTTTTTATGATTGTTGGATTATAATCTTAATGAAAAAAAAATTAGAAAATTCATTACCTTCACAAATCTTACCAAAGTAAGTAATTTGAGGGTTGAATATGGTTTTAGCTTTAGTTTATGAGGGCATGTTTGGTTCCTCAAAGGAATGTGTTTGACCATTGACCATTACAATGGTTTAAGTCATTCATGTGTTTGGTTTGGCATAAATGGAAGTGACCGTTACAAATTTCATTGTAATGGGGCATTTCCATCACAACACCCTATAAAATGCCCATTACAATGCCTATTGTAATGGTCAACATTACATTTGTTTTATTTGCCTTCCTTACCTAATATAGATTCCTCCTTACCCACCATAGACTCACAATTCATCGCTGATAATTAAGGGTTTAATGGTAAAGACACAAATCATTCCCATTCCTATTCCGTCGAGTAACCAAACATAGTAATATTCTCATTTCCATTATAATTCACATTCCATTGAGTAATCGAACATGTCCTTATAAGTATCTAGGGTTCTTAGTCATAGGTTTGTATTTAAAAGATTCACTCGCGAAAAAATAAACTTAAAGAGAGATTCTAGATGTCGAGGAAATGGGCGAGGAAATGGGCGAGGGAGGGTGGAGCGCACGTGCATTGAAAAAAAAAATGCGGGAAATCAAAAATTTGGGGGAGAAGAAGGAGGGAATGGCCGAGCTCTTCATTCTCAAAGTTCAGAGCCAACCCTCCCTCTCCCTCTCCCCATTTTCATACTCGAAGAAAAGCTCTCCCCAATTGAAAAATTCAACCGAAGGTAAGTCTCCCCTTCATCTTCACCTTCTTTCTAGGGTTTCTCTCTCTCGTTGTTACTTCTCTAGGGTTTCTTTCTAGGTTCTAGATCTAGGGTTTCTTTCTCTCGTTGTTGCTTCTCTTCTTCTTCTTCACCTTCTTTCTGTGTTTGTTGTTGTTGTTGATGTTTGGGGTTTGCTAGTTAGGGTTCGGATTTAGGGGGGGCATTTCTGATTAATTTGTTACTCAGATTTGATTAATTTTTTCTGATTTAAAATGGGTTGAAATTGTTTTGTTGTAATTTCAGTTATTTCTTGTCTGGGTTGATTTAGCTTTCGAGTGATTGACTGATTGAAGAGTGATTTGTGTGTTTGATTTGGATTGAATTCAGTGAGGTCCAGCTTGATCTGATTGAGGTTGAGTTTGATTTTTTCACTTCTATGCATGTTTATAGTAAATCTGTGCCCTCAGTTGATTTGTAATGTTCTTCCCAAACATGGGTTTTGTTTTCCTTCACTGTTATTGTTGCAGAAGCTGCAGATTTGCTACAAAAGTTGTCCCTTGAATCTCATACCAAGACTATTCAAGTGATTGATGCCACCAAGAAGGTAAATTAATTAAAGGTCTAGATTGGTTTCTCATGAATTACCACAGAATTTGCAGATTGTTGTTTTGATTTTGTTCATGATGTATGGATTTGTGTTAGGTGATTGGTGTATTTAGTTAGAATTGTTTTGGTGATGTTTAACTTTTAACACTTGAATTTTTATGATGACAGTCATCTGGCTTGAAACGAGGGTCAGTTGATGATAAAGAAGCAAATGGGACAATCCATCTGACTGAGTGGTCCACGACCCCTATGGTGCTGGACTTCACAGATCCTGCGATGTGTTAATATCCTAGTGGTTATCCATCCACTGCTTATTACTATGGTGGTAAGTTGATGTCATAAAAACTGTTATATAAATGTTGTCTTCAAATCTAGTTTGCAATTTGCAATTATCCATTGCTGATAATTGTGTGGAAGGAATAACATCCTTCATAGTTTTGTTTGTGTTTTCATTCTCAACATTGTTGGTGTTGATGATTTTCAGGTTACGATGGGTCTATGAATGATTGGGACGATGGCTCTAGATATGTAAATCCAGATGGAGTGGACATGTGCCAAGTAAGTTAAAGCTTGTCCATAATTGTGGTTCTTATGTTTGCGATGGTGGTGCATGTGTTAGGAACTTTGTAAGATTTACCGAGGCTACTGATTCTAGTCTAATGAGTACGTGCAAAAGCAACTTACATGTTTATTAGGTGAATTTGAATCTTAGAATGATGCAGGCCAATCTTCATAGTCGCTCAAGTCGTAAAGCCACTTGTCTATAATTTTTCAATGGTGCCTTATATATTGGGAAAAGACAGTTAAAAAAATGAGAGTGAACTTTGTAAGATTTACCGAGGCTACTGATTCTAGTCTATTATTTACCGAGGGTTATATATGGTGGTGCATGTGTGACCTTTTAGTATTTATTTACGTATTTATATGTTGCCTTGTGGGCATCAGTAGAATTTGTGTGAATCTCATACTGACCTGCGTATATTTTATGAGTTCTCTTGATTTGTGTTTTTGGTGAGAGATTAGTATAATTTTCAAGGCTTGTTGCCCATCATCTTAGTGTGTATGGATGATACATCCATTTCTAATAATGTAGTTTTCTTTGGCAGTGTCGCTCACCTAGCTCCCGGGATTCCGGAGGGTTTGATCCAAGAGATGTATAACCACAGCCAAGGTGTCTCAAAGGAAGGTCTTAGCTTGTACATTAATCAGAAACTTTTTAAGACCATGAATGGAACTGTTCAGTATCTTAGAGATGCAGAGAGAGCGTACTTCCTCATCCTTGTTGAGTTCCCCTTGGTTCACCGTCGCACCCGAGGTGACAAATGAGATTCTAACTGTCATCATTATTTCACAATAAACCTCAACAACCTGACTTGGCGGTGTATTTACTTCGGAGAATAGCTTGTTCAAAGATTCGGGTGGGAGTGTGTGTTTGCTCAGGAGAATAGCTTGCTGAAGACTTGGGTAGGGGACCAAGACGTCTTGAAAGACTCTAGTTGACCAAGACGTTGGCTTCTTATCTGGAAATGTTAGTTGGTTCACAACATACTCAAACACTGTAAAGTGAGTGTTGTAAATTGCGATATTTCTTTGTACATTATTATAAGTCTTGGTGAGTTCAAGTAAATCATAAAATTTCTACTGATGCTTTCACATTCTATAGAGGATCATTTTCAAAACTTTTCAAACTGTGAAAGTTCTTCCTGGTAATGGACCTTTTCAAAGCTGAAAACTTTTGTCTATATGGTTGATTTGATCAGGCTTAACTTTGGATTAAACATGGGCTAGTACCCCTGACCTGCATGACTTGCACCCATGAATGGGGGTCTTATTGTTAATGCACTTTTAACTTATTAATATAAATTATGTTACGGATCTTATAAAGGTGTTGTGCGAGGTGAAGCATTGCTAACAACAAAACAATGGCAGCTTTAGGTGAAACCCTTCACTAACAGCTCTTGCAGAGCTTTCAATTGTAATAGATCATTCTGTCACAGAGCTTTTTACCAATTGTTGTTGATCATACAGTACAACTTAAAGATCAATCAACAAAATACAACATTAAAAATTCAGACGTTGTCTGTATGATGAAGGCTTTGCTGCTTTTTCTACTTGACAACAACATTTTAACGCTTGTAGCAATAAAAGAATTTTCCTAAACGCAATTCTTGCCAAAATTATGGTATTCACGGCGACAACAAAATTGTCATCACCTTAAGTTACATGTTCAGTTTGTAATGAGTGCTAAATCTTTCTAATAAGTGGACGGAATTCTGACACTATACATCTCAACTAACACCTAGAAATTCTAAACCTGTTGCTTCATGTGTCAAACCATGCTGAGACAAATACTGAGCATTGGAATGTCCTTGCTCAAGTGCCTCAGTCCATTATCGCACAAAGTTGTCACAACTGTGTGTCCAGGGCCAATTGACTGTGCTACACGAACAGCTCCATCAAGTTCCGCCATCATGAAGTTCTTGGTTAGTCTGTTGATTCCGATTCCTTCGGTTATGGTGTCAAATGGGTTTTTCAGTCTCTTTCCTTCAGTCTCTTTCCTTCAGCCTCCTCTCTGGTGTACATCACCCCTCTTGTCACTTTATTGAACAGGCCACAACCCAGGAGGATCAACCAGAAAACACTTGATGTTAGCATTCTTTTCCTGCAGAAGATGAACAACAATTTTAATGCGGCATCACAAGATTATAGGCTCTAAACGTGGAAAACTTGGCTGGCTCAGATAGATCTCTTTCAATTTATTATGCCCAGCCAACATGCAAGAAAAAGATCTGTTTGCATGAAGAACTTACTACCAAAACCAATTATAGTGAGAAAAAAAAAAACATGAGACAGACCAAAATGAAGTGTTAAAGGACTTGAACATTATGTGTTATGAGACACACTCTAATCCAATGCAAGGACATTCCAATGGGAACTAACGCTAACATTTTTACTTGTCCTTTGAAGGTTCCAATTCTTTATACATGTTGTGAGAATATCATGTCAATACGTATTGTACTATTGATCTACACGAAAAGAATATATCCGTAAAAATGAAGTTTCTTATTGAAAGTTTCTATCCTAATATTAGAAACATGCCAAAAAAGGTCCAACATGTTTATCAGCAACTGGTATTTTAAAAAATAAATAAACAAAATTCACTAGTCAAATATTTTTAAGGCACCATTAAAAAGTTATAGGCAAGGGGCTTTACGACTTGAGCGACTATGAAGATTAACACTTAATTTGTCAAACATCTAACATGCTGTAACTTCATACACAAATTAAGGTTAACTTCATACTCTTAAGCCTGTCTAATTAGTGCACATACACAAGATTCTGAGGTTGTTCAGCAATCTGTTCATGGCAAGTGTCAATATCTTCAATAAGTTCATTAACAGCCTCAATAACATCATGCTTTAACTTTCGAGTCCTTGAATTCTTGTAAGCCGCTATACAACAAAGTTTTTTATTTATTTATTTTTATCAGATTGTATATATGTTTTCATAAAGGGAAGCAAACTTATACAATCTGTACCATTAACATAAAATAGAGCAATGCTATTGCGACCATACTGTCCCCTAGCTAAGAGGAGCCTTGAATATTAAAATACATCCACTGCTTGTGCATTGAGATGCATAAACTCATTTGTGAAAAACAAAATGATTTACACTAGGACTTGAATCATAAATGGCTTGATTGAGGTATCCCTTTAGGAAATGTCATACGATACTCAACTTATTTGTAATCAATTTTCCTAAATCCCAACATTGAAGTTAATAGGCATCTATCAACATTTGTTGAAATTGACGAAATGACAAGGAAGTACATGTTTCACTCACATTTGCTTTTTCCTTCAGAATCACCTCCTGATGAAGTTGAACGTGGAGCAGCTGCCGAGTCAGGTATGCCCTCAAGTAGTGTGTGCAAAGAAGGCGCACGAAGAGTGCTTCTGGCAGCAGCAGCAACTGCTGCTGCAGACAACATGGGCAGATCATATGGGTCAACATCATCTTCATCCTCACTTCCAGCTGACAATGTCAAACCCCCAATAGCATTCGTTGTAAGAGAAAGATCCTCCTATCTAATTATATGCAGAACACGTCTCACAACATTTCCAACAGCTAGCTCTGTGCCAATGCATTCATTGAACGTTATCATAGAGCATCAAAAGATAATAAAAACCCTCAGACCCATGTACAAATTGAAAAATACGAAGTCCTGAAAGCATCAACCAAAGATACTCATCCTATATAATACTCAATTCTTGGTTAGCTACCATGGACATGTTTATGAACCCATACTCAAGTCCATGACCCTATCACAGGTTTCATAATACGCCCATGACATCGTCACATTCATATACTACTAAACTAGTAGTGTCTATGAAAGAGTTAAAAAGCAATAAACTCATTGGGTCATATGCACATCTAGGTTATTGCCCATTATTCATATACACCTAGAAAGTTTAGATCCTACCATTATTATGCGAATTAATCAAAACCTGTAAAATTTTATGCAATTATAACTATAGACCGTCATCCAAATATGTGTGCAAGTATGTCTGATTCAAGCATGGACACGAACTAATGCCCTTTCGAGCGTTTCTAATTGTGAAACCAAAATGCGAATTACAAGATTATAATTTAATCCCAATAAGTAAATGAGTGAATGAAACCAAAAACAGAACCCACAAAGGAAATCACCAAAAACATACAAAACAAACAACAAAACCCTAACTTACTAAGAAGTGAATCAAACATACCATGTGTGGGTACTTCTCTTGATCAACCACCCTTGTGTTCTCAAGCTTTATGTTCAAGTACTGATCCACAAAATGCAAAGTCCCCCTAATTGCCAAATCGTTCTTCAGCTCCACCGTCACCTCTCTGTCCACCAAATTCTTGAAGTAGGAGAAGAACAACTACAAGAAGAAAAAAACCAACAAATCAAAAACACCCCATGAAAGGAACTACAAAACCCATCATCAAAACTGTAGAAAAAAAAAAGCAAAAAATTTGACTTTGAAATAGATAAACTCAAAACAATAGATGGGGAAATCATGTTAAAGATTCAATTTTTCAAGACACAGTGAGAGATCTTACCATATTTTCACCTTTTTCGCTAGAAAGAAAGAAGGGAGGATGGAGAGATCGACGAGACCTTTCGCTTTGGTTTCTTCTTTGGAGCCAAAAGTGGCTTCTTCTTTCGCTCGAGCGGGAGAGGGAGGGCTTCCTCGATCTTCGTTGGGGGAGAGGGAGTGGCTCTCTTCTCTGTCTCTGTCTCTGTTGATGTCGAGATGGAAATGGGGAGAGGGAGAGCTTCCCTCCTTTTCTCCCCCAAAATTTCGATTCCCTTTTTTTTTTTTTTTTTTGAAACGAGGCAGAGCACGTGCGACTCACCCTCCCTCGCCCATTTCCTCGACATGTGGAATTGCTCAAACTTAAAAAAAAGAGGTTAATTGTGATGTCCCCTATTAGAAAAATAGTTAATATCAGATTACTCCTATAACATATCCGTATTTTAGTCTTTTCCCATGACTAGCGATCCATACACGTTGACCGTCAGGTCACGAATATTTTCAAAATATTCATATTTTGTATCTCGAACCATTAATCTTGAGGAAAACAAATGCCAACTAAAACTTTTAGCGTATCTAGAGGAAATTCTAATGTTGTTTAAAAAAAAAACTCTCTTCCCCAACCCACTCATCACCCATCCTCTCTCCCTCCCTTTTATACCCTCCGATTAAATTTCCTCACCACAACCACTGCCCCGTTTCTCCTCTCTCTATCTGCCCGCGACAACACTGCACCCAATCTCGCTTCCATCATTATCTCTTTGTTTTGGAACCGCCCCCTTCTTACTCCCTCTATTTGTTTTAGCCGATTCCATCTATGTGCCAATACCACCGCTCGCCTCCATGTTTCAGCACCACAACCCGATTCCATGATCCAATGCCACTGCCTCTTGCCTCCATGTTCCAACAAAGCACTACCACACTCCACTTCCACAATCAAGCACCGTCGTCCCTTTCCTCCATTTCCAGCACAACACCACCACACCCCGCCTCCATGGTCTAACACCACTGCCCCCTACCTCCATGTTCCAGCACCACCATTCGCTTCCACGTTCCAGAGCTACTACCCCCTCATCCATGTTCTAACACCACCACCACCACCCTTCTCACTCCAAACTGACCACCAACACGACCATCTTCCCCACTATTTCCTCCAACTTCGGAACCGTCGTCCCTCTTTTTTCGTCTTTGTGAATCACCACAACCCACCACCAGACCCCCTTCCCCCTTTTTCTCTCCCTGCAATTCATCACCACCAACCACCGCCGGAACCCCACTTTCAGATCGCTACAACTCGCTACCACCGACTCGCATATGGGTTTCAAGTTTTATCCTCGCTTAATAATTGTTCATTCAAAGGATCTATCATATTTTCTTTCGAAAACACAATAAAAACCTTAATATTTCAATTGAAAATTTCATCAGTAACAATTACAAAATCTAACAATACCCACAGATGTGTCAAAAGGATTCGACGATCGTCAAACATTACAATAAAATGTTTTATTTTATGTCTATCATTCCAAACACTATACAATCCAAAATGTCACACTTCAATAAAATTAAGCAATTAGGCAACATATTCATATAATTTCAACAATATTAATTAATATGTTCATAATCCAGACTCATGCATTAGAATTCAGCATTCATGTATAGGGGATATAGCATTGATGCAGTCGCTTTTCTCTCCCTGCTTTGATCTTGACCTACAAATCTGCTGACCTGCACAAAGAATGCACGTGAGCTACGGACCACTGTTGTGGTGGCCGATGACACTCCGATGCTAAAGTCAGACAAACATATGTGGAAGGCGTAATGCTGTAAACATGAAATTTGTAGCATACCTTAGCTTACCAACTTCATGTCTTATTTATAGTGCTGGAATTTTGGTTCGACCAGGCCATCAGTGACGTAATTTAGGGAAGGAGATCTTCGTGGAAATCCTTATCTAATTAGGAGGTTTGCTGTGGAGGGAAGTTTTCTTGTTAGCCTGGTGCTCCTAGAAACGCGGGAGATAGTTCCCAATCATAGAGTAATCCATAGATGAAAGTTTCTATGTGTGACATGTACTATGGTATTTGTTTCCTAGTTGGAAGTAAAATGTTGTTGTATTGCCTATTCGAAGTTGATCCTCGAGATGTTTGCCTTAGCAGGGTTTACGAGTATTGAGGATAGTTGTGAGACACGTGGGCTTAGCAGGCTGTAAGGATTCGGGTCCGTCTGGCGGAATGCATTGGGCGAGCTTAGAACCGCTTGGGCTGGATCAGTGTAGGGCTGACGCTTGGACATATCATTCATCAAGATCATCATGACACATGTACAACATAAAGGAGGGACCATTTCAATTACTCCCCCCCCCCCCCCGAGTTAGTGGATACTTCTCGCGAATACCCTCCAGATTCGCCCATGAGATCGACCTCTCATCGAAAAACTTACGGCCTTTAGTAAACAGTTCATCGGAAAATTGATTCTGGCCTGCCATGGAAGAATATACAAATTTTCAATTACGGAAGTTGAACAAAGCCAAAAGTGCAAAAAGCGAAATACCAAAATAAAGTTTCTGAAATTGAAAGAGTAAAGAAACTAAACTCTGCAGAGAATGGGATTTATATAAAAGCAAAGATTCCCCTTTTTTTTAGCAGTCGCATAACCAATTAATGATGTGTGCCAGTTGAGGAGATGATTCAGACTCAATCATCGTGACTGCCCAGTTCCTTCATGACATGACTTAGTGGACCGACGAGCTGGCCCACTAACTTGGGGGAGTGGTTGATGATACACCAAATTGTCTAGTAATCCGCACTGTACACGTGTCATGATGATCTCATCAACAGAGCAAAGTGTGCCTAATTGCGCGCCCAATCTAGCGAAGCCCATATTACTCCAAGCCCACCGAGGCAGGGTCTAGGAGATTGGATCCAATTTGTGGTTCCCTATTAAGCCCATACGTCGCACGGTCAAGCCCAATACCCGTAAGACCTATTAAGGCAAGTATCTAGGAGTTTGACCTAAGACAGACAAACCAACAATACATTGACTCCAACTAGGAAGCAAATAACAGATTATAAGTCGTGCACATAAACTTTCTTGCATGGACAACACTCCACAAGGGAAGAATTCCCAACATATATCGGAGTACAAGTCGTGTATGGAAACTATTCTATATAGACGACTCCCAATTAAGAAAGGATCTGTCAGTAGATCTCTTTTCCTAAACTACGCCACTAAAGGCACAACCGAACAAGGACTCTCGCATGATTAAATAGAGCACAAGATTGAGGAACAAAGGTACACTATAGAACCCAATTTACAACATTACACCTTACTCAAGCCTTGTCTGACTTAAGCATCGAAGTGTCATCGGCTGTCATAACGGTGGTATTTGGCTCACGCGTGTTCCCTGTACAGGTCAAAGTCAACGAGAACATGATTTGACAACATCACCTATCATATGAAACATATCCAAATATTTATTTATGTATTTGAATTATCCTCATTTTTTCCTATCTTTCCATTATCTCTCTATGTTTTATAAGCTTTGTTTTGAATTTTTATCTCGAGTTTAAAGAAGGGGAAGATAAGTTGTATGTGTTTGTAGATAATGATGTTGAAGATCAGTTCTTGTTTTATGGTTTGGTTGTGACTTGGGACTTTCTTTTATTTTAACTCTTCTTAAGGTTCAAATTTTCAAGTGAGATGTACTTTTAAGCCTTTTTGTGACAGAATATTACATATTTGCTAAAAAGGATACTCTTTTCCTCGTGATATACTCTCAACAGCTGTGGCTTTAGCTATTCCAACTGAGATATGGATAGCCGGATTTAACCAACAATATTTCCCATGCTACCAAAATACCAATAATCAAGCCGAAGAACTTGCTATAATGCAATATTGCTGGAATACACTTAGCTGCCCCCAAAGGCATGTCACATTACAATCTGATTCAACCTTGGTTTGACAGGAGTTGTAAGCGTTCATATGATGACAATACCACGTAGTACTTCTCCTTGGATGAAATTGAGTACAACAATCCTCAACTCAGTGTGCTGATAGGCTTTTCAAGGAAGAAGAAGATTAAGCATACCTATCAATTGCGGAATAACTTAGCGGACTCGGATGAATTAAACAAGCTTCGCAGGGAAGATTTTTGGCACCTTATTATTTTGTATAGAATTAGCAACTTGTATTATCTGTTTGAATACACCTCTTGCTTCTAGATATATTCCTTTAATTCATTCTTCAAAATTACACATTACAATTGAAAGGTATTCATTGTTAACTGCTTTGTTATACGCTTATGAACTCTCCACACATGGAATTTTGAGATAAGGTAACAATGGATCTCTCTGTCTTGAGCCTCAGGAAGGGAAAATGTTCTCTCCTGGTACCATGGAGATGATGGAAAAGCTATAATAGTGACTAAACATTCATAAACACAGTCTATACATCTGGTCATCGTAGAATCCCAACTTATCAAAACCAACCAGGATTCCAAATGTATGTCATATTTATTTGGATAAAAAGTTAGTCATAGATTGTAATTCCACGCGATATCATAATGGACTTTCATCGAAATTGCCTCTCTATGTCAAATTTCTTTTTTAGAAAATTTGGCCAACAATCATCATATTCAGTCTGATACAGATTTGGATTTCAGATTTGCAAACGAGAACCGCTTTTACCAAGCATGCCCATTCTTCACTGCAATGGAACCATTTTGGTTCATCACTAGTTAAATCCGCCGTCAGAAAATGATGAGTGAAAACTCCTGCAATGTTAGAGAAAGAATTGATTTTTGCCATTAAGCTCTAACAATCAAAGCAATCCTCTGAATACTTGCTTGCGTCATATTTAGTCATCAGAGTCCATTTCGCGGAATGGTAGTGGAACTGTCTTGACTGCCCTGAATTTGCCTACATTGTTCAAATGTTCATTCTCCAACCTGTTAAACAGCAATAGATTAGTTTCACAAGAACGAAAACAATCAGGTTTATGATAGGAAAATTTTGAATGGATCTGAATGCAAGTATACCGGTAAAAGTTCCAATGTCCACGTCGAATTATCTCTAGGGAAGCCATTAAAAAATCTAGCATCCGATACTCCATTGTCCCGATATCAAACCTCATGATAGTCTCCACCCAAGCGAGTCTTAAGGCAAGGTTTAAGGCCTAAAGAATAAATGTGCAAGTTTCTCAAAGTTAGTAACATGCCCATGTAGTTGAAAGAAGATTCGGATTAATTCCTTATTTGAGTAGAATAAAAACTTACGATTGAAATGTAGTATAGGCACTTTTTCTTCAAAATGAGCTCGTCTCTTAGGAAGCAGTTCTTGCATTTTGGTTTGAAGAACCCCCAATCTTTGACGAAATCCCAGTAGCATTGGTAAACAGTTGCTACAGAGGATGTAATTATCACCATGACAAGACCTAGCCTGGTAGGCTGCATTGCGAATGTTAGCCTGGCACCAGCAGCTATCATAGCGGAAACATACTTCCCCATGTTGGCTAAATGGTCTACTTCACCTTCATCAAAATATCTTCTTGCACACTTGCAAATTAAATTAGAAAAAAAAAACAATTTAGTCTCAGGTTGTAAGTGGCTAATGAATAATGTTTGAGGTATAAAGCTCTGTTGTAAACATACCTGCATAGCGCGCCAGTAGTATGGCAAGAACGAGATAATGTAAGCGAGCTGTTTGTATAGCTTGCTAGTGTGGCAGGTTTCGTATTGGTGTGTCTTGAAGCTTCCTGCCAGAAAATAACAGGCCGTGGACTCCACGTGTCTCAACAATGGAATCTATGAAAAAAGAAATCAATCTTTAGTTGTTGGCACATAGTCCCATGTTGATTACAAGCAGTATTGTAGTTCATGGTAAGGGAAGTTTACCTGGCTAGTTAGCTGGTCAGCCATGAAGAAATCTACCATCAAGACCTTGTAGAATGGAGAGCATATAATGTTGCGCATTACTCGAAGGAAATAATAGCGAGTTGAGCGATAAAATATGTTGAATGGGCAGATGAGCAATCCTAAGGAAACCTGAAGAATCGTTAGTTTTAAACTCTAAACATGAAGAACCAAAAAAGCTCATAATCTTAGTTTAGGTGGTTAATTGTTACTAACCAGAAGGAGGACCCCGGGAATGGCATCAATGCGACTCTTAGAATTGTCACTAGATCCAAAAAGGAGGTGAATGACTAGGGCTCCCACAACAGCTGTCATGAGTGAGGTGCATATTAAGAAAACATCTCTATACTTGAGAGCAGTGCTCGGAGAGAACTCAAATATAAAGTTGTAGTTGATTCTAGTGTTCCTCCACATGAAAATGTTGCACCCATACAAAAACAGGTGCAAGCTAAGCAGAGCAAAAATACTGCACAACAATGAATTCATTAGTCCATTACTCAATCAACATTCTAAATGTCCATGCATGTTGATTATTGTTAACAAAACATTTTGTCAGAATCGATGGTAGTAGTTCCATAACCCGCTATGAGGTACCTGAAAACAGGATAGACAGTCTCCATGTAGCCCACTCCAGATTTGGCAGAGAACATACCAGAAAAGTGAGCTAACATTGCGTATACACTGAAAAGCGATACAAAACATCCTGTAAACAGACCTGTATGTGCCACAAAAGCAGAGTTGTTTTAGTTATTTCTTGTCGCAAGTAGTCATTAAACTATCGATAACTTTCTATTACGAGAAAGAATGTTTTTCTAAAGGCACCATATGGATTTGATTTTGACTGACTTCATTCTTATAAAAACAATACATTCCTCATCTGGTTCAAATCTGATTAGAAATTGGAAAAGCTTGAATCTATCTCATATACTTATTGGGATCCACATTTGAATCTTACCTAATATGCGTAAAAAAAAGAAAGGCTTGAAAACCCCATTTTCCATTAACAAAAGGTTAATATTTGGGTGGAGATCATTTTAGTTAACTACATATTTGAAATTGCTCAGTGGGTGTTGGGTGGTGGGCGGTGAGTCAGAAAGCATAGAAACAACACTAGGAAACATAATATAAGCAAGGAAGCACTACATAACATGCAACACAACATCAATTGGTAGTATTGATATGGATTGCTCAAACATTCTCAAAATGATAATATGGATGATATCTTTTTGTTTAGCCACTTTTGACTGGTTGATTAATGGATGAAATGTGCTTGTAAAAGTGGATAGGAAGAAGTGTTTTGGTATCAGGTACTACTTACCCATTAGAAAGGTGACCATGTGAGACTCTCTGTTTTGTTGTGGTCTTAGGTACTTCATTGCCTTTTTCCTGTCATTGTTGGTGAAGTGCTTTGTGAAGATGGACTCCACTTCATCCCCCAACCTTACCACCTATATATCATGATCATAATCAACTTGTTAAGCGAATCTCTCAACATTAACATCACTATGTAATAGAAAATCACAACATCTCCCAACCCCCTTTTTTGATGAGCTGGGAAATCTTGTCTAATTACATACATGGTAAGAAGACAATCTTCTTTTTGAAGGTTAAACATTCCATTATTATTGTATCCAAACATGTAGTGAAGTTCCCACTGGTAAATGAAAATATAAGGTAAGGTAATCTTGATTTTTTTATTTAAATTTTTTTTTTTAAAACTTTATGTGTGAGTGAATCATGGCTATGGGACACATATAGACAAAAGAACCCGACCCAGACCCATTATGGACAAGACAACCCGGACCCGGACCCGGACCAGATTATGAGACTAGGAGTATAAATACCTTATCGGAGCTGATGAAATACGATCTCTTCACCACTTCCAAGTAACTTCCTGATGCCTGTTGGTGTGACACCTGACCAGTCAAACATGCATATTTTCAGAAATTAAGCTAAATTTATTGAAAATTAATAGGCCAATATTTTTATGAATTTCTATTTCTTACCCAAAAAAAAAAGATTCACAATTTTACGTACAAAATTCATCATCGACTGACATTGACATCGATGGTCCAAGCTGGACTGAATGACAATCATCATACTAGTTTACATTTTAAAATTTAAACAATGTATCCAAACTAAATGAAAAAAAAAAAAATCTTTAATTAATTACCTTGTCAAACTTTTTCAGTATCTTTGTGAAGGCCATCATGTTCAAAGAGCTGTCAAATATCACCAATTAAATTAGATTTCTCACAATTAGCAAAACAAAATGAATCAAGAAATTAAATACGAAAATGAACTCCTGAAAATGACTCAGTCAGGGCAGATGAGTAACTTTTGGCAATACAGCCTGAATAATTGATTGGTTTCCTGACAGAGAAATCAAACAGACCCTCACCAACTTAAATTTCTTCACGTAGAGAAGTCTACTTCCATGAAAGTTTCAAGACCAAAATTGCCCTTACTACTGATAAAAACTTATACCTCTTGCAAGGACAAAACTGTCATTTCATGCCACCCTCTCTGATTTTGTAGTTGGCAAAATATGTTCAGGAGAGGGCACGTAAGTGACTCAAAACGACCATAATTGAATGAAAGAAGAGGGACTAACCTGTAAGTTTTGAGAAGGCCTAGTCCTTTGTAGAGTTCAACAAAAGCCCCTCTAATCATCTTTTCAGCACACTGGATCTTCTTCCTTGTGATATAATCTCCCGGTCCTTCCTTTTTTGGATTATTTACTAAGTCCTCCCACAGCATGGATGTTACTGCGGTTATTGTTCGAGTAGGGTTGGTGGCTGGAATATCGATTCTCATGGCCATCTTTGGCTTCCCTTTCTTTGTTTTCGATCTTGTTGTTGAGCTGATAAAGTTCACCCCATTTCTCTCCAATGCTGCGACCACTTCTTTGTTGTCTGGAGAGGCGTTTGAGTTTGAGTTTGAGTCATCGGATTCACTTACACTCTCTACATAGTCATCAAATATAAGGGGTTAGTTGGAAAATGTTTATTTAAAGATACTTTAATGAAAACTACAGTAATTCAAATTGGCATTTTAATTATATATAATTTTTTTTTATTTATATAATTTCATAATTTTAACCAGCTTAAGATTAATTATATATAGCGATATTTAACAAAATATCCCAATTTTTATCCTAGATTGATACATCTCAATAATGACGATATGGTGAACACCGGATTGGATTTGAATGAAAATTAAGCAAATGAATTAATGGAAGAATCAAAATCATGTCTATTACTTATTTCCATTAGACACAAAATTACGAAAACCCAAACTAAAAGGTATCTACTTTAAATGGGCATAGATATCAATGATACGGGAGAGAATATCCAATTGGGATATTATGGTATCATGGATGTATGATGTGATAGTTGAGCTTCAAATCTATTTGTTATAAGAAGCATAATCTAATTGTCAAAGAAAAGTTGTAATTCCTAAAAAGAAAGAAATTCAGACACTTGATTGGAGCCCTAAAAACAAAGATTACACTAGGAATAGTTAAAATGAATGTATTTAGACATTTTGATAAAAAGTTACTTTGCGAAAGCTCATCAATCAAATTAGGTTATGTTGTGGTTACAGAAATAATAGTCCTTATAGTTTTACTTAATTCAGTTATATATATATTACATATTTTAGCAAAAACTCAACTATTGGAAATTATGGAGTGCGGAAACATCATTTTTAGCTATTTGATTATCACGATATAGCTAGGTGTCTAAACTTGTGAAAAGACTTATTAGTAGACTGCAGGGGTATCACAAAAATCTACTAATAATTGATATGTTGATTTTGAGGAAGATAACTTATTATGTGCATGATCTTACCGCAACACACGATTCTAATTTGGCCCACATACTAAATTTTTTTCTCAAGCTTGATAGGGTTTAACAAGGTGCAAATTAGCAAACAATCCCATAATTTACTAAAATAAAATGTGTGGGAGGTATGTACAAATGCTTTTTAAACGAAGGATTGTGTAAAATATGTAATATAGTTTAAAATAAAAAATTAACAAGGCAAGAGTACTTCATTAGTGGAACCTTAATTACCACACATTCCTTTGCCCCTCAAAATTCAAGCATAGTGCGCACCATCCACCATCCACCATGCAGAAATGCTGATAATATGCAACCGAAAGCAAGTGACTTAAGTGAATCCTTACCTAAATAATCAGAACCTTGTACCGACGAAGAATTTGATCGAGGCAAGTGTGCGCTGCCATCAGACTTCCCGTGATGGTTCTTTCGATGACTGTTGAATACTTGCTTTATATCAAGCAGAATTTGAAGCTGTTTGTTTAGGATTTCTCCCCTCTCCACAAACTCACACTCTTTGTTCTTATAAAATTGGTTCACCTTGTTTAGCTCTTCATCTAATCTCTCAAAAAATTCCTTCACCTATATCCACCAAAAAAATAATTAAAAATTAAAAAACCAAACCTGCACAAAATTCTCTCCCGAATGCGTAATCTATGTAATCATCTTCTTGATAAAACAACAGTTTATTATTAATATAATTTAAAGAGATCGTATTGGTTTACTAACTTCATATTTTTCTTCTAGCTAGGGGAGTGCATCAGTTGGGTTAACATTTTTACTCCGGACTTTCAGATTAAGGAAATGTTGCCCAAAAAATGACTTGTTTTACGCAGTATTATAAACATGAAAGATAAATAATTAATAACTTATAATAATAAGTTACCTCATCTTCTTCTGAAAATAATTGAAGTAGTTCCGTTTGATAGAGAGACTCCTCCTCTACACCTTGATTGATTTTCTTAACCTACAAAACATCAACGGGAAAAATATCAAAGAAAGGCAATTTTTCCAAATGGTTGTTTCTCATCACGAAGGGTTCGTGAAATTAAGTGTTAACAAACAACTAACAGTTTTTTCATCGCTTTTTAGAACACGTGATCGGAATCTGACACAAACACCATTTCCTGGTGTGAAATCTGACCCAAAACAAAAGTGTCCTCTATTTACGGCAACTTAAACGTAACGCAAACGAAACGAGAAATTGTTCAGCCGAAACTTTGACACGAAACGAAACAAACTCACTCAGCCAAAACTTTGACACGAAACAGAAACGCTGAGAAAACATATTTGCGAGCGAAAAGAACGGAAAAGTTGTCTAACACAGACAACCGAAATGGCAAGTCAGCTTAAAAACTCAAACTTTTCGTTGTAATCTCTGTTCGATTCGAAAAAATTCATAAAATGTTAATCGGATTAAATCAAACTGATCAAAATCTGACGACGCATTTTTGAAAAGAAATCAAAATTCGACCAAAATGATAGAATTTCCAATACCCATTTAGTGAATTGCAACAAAAAAGTACACTTATTGAAATTTGAGGTTTTTAGTTGAATTTGGATGAAACCCATTGTTGAGGAAGATGAGCTGTACCTGAATGACCTCTTTGGGGTCACCATTGGAGAAAATTTTAGTTGAAATTTGAGATGCAGCAAAACAAATGGGGTCGAAGATGGAGACACCATAGTCATGTTGAGTGTCAATTACAGAGGGTTTTCTGGAGATTTTAATCTTCTTAATGTTCTTCTTGAGTTGCCAGTAGTTTACAAACGCGTCTTTCCACTCTGGGATCAGTTGAGCTTCTAGCTCTTTGGAGAATTTCACCATTTTCGATCGAATTCAAAGAAAACAGAGTAGAGAGAAGAACAGAATATGCAAGAAGAAATGAGAGAACAGAGAAAGAGAGAGAGAGAGAGAGAGAGTTGTAGGGGGTGTTCCATGTGCTTGAGAGGTTTATATATATAGATGAGTGGGAACAAATGGTAAGAGAATTAATGAAAAAAAGAGAGAAAGCAATGCTTCCTTCCTCTTTTTTTTTTTTTTTTTTTTTCTTGCTTTTTTAATCAACTTTATATTTTAGTTAGTTCTTTTGATTCAGAGGAGGAGGAGTGGGAAACGGTGAGACTTTTTTCTGTGTTGTGTTGTGTGTCACCATCCGGAGGATCTGATTTTTGTAAGGAACCTTGTCTGAATGACTGAAATGACCTGGGGGTTGATTGGCACGATGGGCATTTTTGACATTTCGACAGTCAGAATGGTGGCTTATTAAGTGTTGAGAGTTGGGATCTCAAGGGGCTAAATTTGATGAAGAGGGGGGGGGGGGGGGGGGGGGGGGCACGATCTGGTACCACCCTCATACTGGAACCATTCCCGAGATTTTAGGTTTTTTTGAATTTGGTACCATCCTTTATCGTCTCGATTGGGATCAGTACGAGACAATACTAATTCGACCCGTCTCCTAAAATATTATATTCTTGTAATTAATTTTAAAAAAATGACTAAAATTTCATTCATGATAAAAAAAAAAGTTCCATGATAAAACATCCGCTACGTACTTGAGGGAGCGCATCCGACATTGTATTACATACATAAGATGTAAAATTTTTGAGAAATAATGATAGAACTTTTTCCTCAAGTTATCACATTTTGATCATTAATATGTAAGTACCATATTGACATTCATGAGTTACTTGATTTCAGGGTTAAAAGACAAAAAACGAGATAGTTTGTAGGCGCTCATAGTAATATGAATGAGTGCAAGAAATATTTTTTTTTATTGGGATTTCTGGAGTTTGACGCTTTTGTTTTGAAATTTAATTAAGTCTAACACTTGGTTTTCCGACGAAATCGTTAAGTGACATTGATTGGTTAAGAATAATTTTTGGAAAAATCTAGGGTGCCTGGACCTGTGCCTGATGGGCACCAGGCACTAGGCACCGTCCATCTGCTTCGAGATGTGAATTTACAACAGAGAATATACTGGAGGTGGCGGTGGGGAGTGATAAACAGGTGGTGGGGTGGTGAATGATGTGGTGGAGGTGGTGGAGATGAATGATGGGGTGGTGGTGGGGGGTGGAGAATATCTCTCAGTTTTTTCACAGAAGATTGATTGTTGGGGTGTTCTTCAAGCATCCAATCATAAACATGAACCATACTACCATGAGTAACACAACAACCACCATCTGGACCAGCCCGAATGGTCGTACCATCCCCGGCACCTGATCGAATATCGAACCAGCTAATTTCAGCCTGTTTCCATCAGATTGGCCCCATTTGGCAGACCTTACATGATCAAGCAACCCATAATACAGAGATTCTCTATACAATAACAAGCCGGATTTCGATCAATGAAATTTTTTTGAGATATTTCGAGATAAGTTTTGGCAAATTTCAAATATGAAAACATAAAAAAGATATGAAACCAATTACACAAACTATAATCAAATCCACACTGAAACAAACAAACCAAAACAAGATGAGAAGATAATGAAATCCTTACAGAGAGGTACACAGAATCTAAAAAGAACAACAACACAGAGGATTATAAAATGGAGAAATAGAGAAGATTAGTGGGGCTGATGAAGAATCTGAGATATGGGTATTGGAGAAGAGAGGAGAGGATTTGAGATATGGACCAATCACTCTGCCTTCACCACCACCTCTATTACTCTCTCCCCTTCCTCCACCCACACCTCTTGCTCCACCTCCAACTCCACCTGTTATCTCACCTCCACCGCCCCCACCACCACCAGTTTATCAATCGCCACCTCCACCTCCACCCCCACCACTTCCGCCACCACTAGTTTACTCACCTCCACCCCCACCACCAGTTTATTTGCCTCCACCTCCACCTCCACCACCACCACCACCATCGCCACTACCAACATTGTCCACACCATCTCCACCGACAACTTCACCGCCCAATCCACCATACTGTGTAAGATCTCCACCACGACCTCCACCACCTTGTGTCCGCTTTCCACTTCCGCCACCACCAAATTCACCACCCCCACCCACTTTCAGTAGAGAGATAAAACTGTGAATTTTTTTTCCAAATCCACAGATCTGGACCGTCCATCAGATCCGACGGCCCAGATCTATGCGCAGGAGCCCCCCCCCCCCCCCCGGGTCCGATATTGGAAGTGGCTTTACACAATGTTAAAATCATGATAAATTGCAAGAAATATTAGGTGGGAGTTTGCAAATGGTCGGAATGAAAAAAGGAAAGTGGCATATAAGCATTTACGTTGGTTGATGCTTTTTGGAAGGTTTTGGCTGTTAGAAATATAAGTCGGGTTCAAATTGAAGTGAATTCCTTTATGAAAGAGGGAGCGCATCCGACATTGTATTACATACATAAGATGTAAAATTTTTGAGAAATAATGATAAAACTTTTTCCTCGAGTTATCACCTTTTGATCATTAATATGTAAGTACCATATTGACATTCATGAGTTACTTGATTTGAGGGTTAAAAGACAAAAAATGAGATAGTTTGTAGGCGCTCATAGTAATATGAATGAGTGCAAGAAATATTTTTTTTTATTGGGATTTCTGGAGTTTGACGCTTTTGTTTTGAAATTTAATTAAGTCTAACACTTGGTTTTCCGACGAAATCGTTAAGTTCGTGACATTGATTGGTTAAGAATAATTTTTGGAAAAATCTAGGGTGCCTGGACCTGTGCCTGATGGGCACCAGGCACCGTCCATCTGCTTCGAGATGTGAATTATTTCATATCTCGCGACAGATAGACGGTGCCTGGTGGCACCAGGCACTGTAGTAGTGGAATTGGATCTTCATGTAAATCTATGGTTCTCTCCCACAGTCCCTTTCTTCAATCAATCAAAATATAATTGGTTCAGGTGGAGAAGAGGGGGAGACGAGGGATGGTGGAGGTGGTGGAAATTTTAAAAGAATGGAAAATTCTAACTGTCGAGGGAATGGGCGAGGAAACCAGTGAGGGAGGGAGGACCCTCCATCCCCCTCGCGATGTGTGCCTTCCCTCCTCTGCACGCATCGCGAGGGGGATGGAGGGCCCTCCCCCCTCCCTCACTGGTTTCCTCGCCCATTCCCTCGACAGTTAGACTGACTCGAAAAGAATAATTTTTCTGGGTGGTGGATCTGATCTGGTCAATTGAAGAGAGTAGTCACAGGTGGAGTTTGAGGTAGGTTTTTGGCAGAGGATGGTGGGAAAGAGAACTTAGAAGAGGAAAGCATGGTGGTGGTGGGAGGCCGGTGAAGGCGGGATAGGGTTCTGATGGCGTAGCTGAGAGGAGGCGAGAGCCCACGCAAGTGAGGTCGTGGGGTGGAGAAGTGCAGGACCGGTAGTGAAGCTGCTCTTGAATGGAGTGGAGATCCTAACATCTGATCCCGGAATCGACTTGAGATGATGTGATCACCACCAAATGGCAACGCTCCATAAAGGTCTATCCTTTATCGACTCTTCACCCCTTTCATCACTATTTGATCACTTCTCTTCTTCAAGACCACCTCCATTGGATATCTTTTTGAGCCCAAAAGGGTTGAACCCCATCATCCAGAAGTTGAATATTTCGTGTTCTTCATCCGAAACCATGAACAACAACATCGCCACAGAGAACCCCAAGCCCAAAGACAAGGAGGTGACGTTGTGGGGTGGTCGATTTGAAGAAAGTGTCACTGATGTTGTGGAGAAGTTCAGTAAGTCAGGACATTTGGGGAGTAAAGCTCATGCCACAATGCTTGCTCACCAGAGGTGTTTGTTTATTTGTTTATTTGTCTCTTTGAATTGTTTTTTGGTAATTTTGGATCTTTGTTGAAACAATATAATGAGATTGATGAGTATAGGTAAAAAAAAATGTTTTTGTTAATTTGTATGGATGTTTTTATGGTCATTTGAAATGTTTGTTTATTAATGATGTAAAGGGGTTGATGAGTGTAAGTGATAGCGTTGGTTTTCAGCTTATTCTTAGATTATTACTCATCTTGGATTTATGGTTTAACCCAAGATAAGGGCAAAAGGGTCCAAAATTAGTCTTAACCGGTCTATGACGTGGACTTAACGGTTCCGTCAGAAAACGAATATTAGACTCAATTAGTTTTTAAAATGAGTGTTAAACTCTAATATGTATAAATTAATGAGTCTCAAACTCAAAAAAGCTTTTTTTTTATTTTTATTCAAAGGAATATGACATCTTACACCTATAACGGAAATTGCTATGTTAACAATAATGCCCCTGAAAAGTTCTAAATGCCCTCTTATACCTATAATAAAAATCGGAGCTTCTGGGTATTAGCTCATCGGTAAATTTGTGGCGAATGTCAAGTCCGTGGTTCGAACCATGCCAGCGACATTTGGGGTAGGAGGAGTTAAGGGATAAAAAAAAAAAAAAAAAAATGGATACTCACATGCCATCGGGTGAAAGATGAGTTTTTTTTTTTTAATCTTTTCCACATGTGCATTTATAGAAATAAGGATTAAATTAATGTTTTATTTAAATGCAAGTCTTTTCTAGATAAAATGTAATAAGGGCTTATCTTGCTAGACAATAAGGTTTTGCAATTAGGACAATGTGGCATGATACAAGAATGTTTACATATATCTTGAGAAATTCATCGTCCTCCCGGATTTTGCCAAGTTATCCTGGTTGCAAAAACTTGATTTTTAGCATTATTTTATGTACAACTTTTTCAATGGTAATGGTAAAATAATCTACACTACTATTTAAGGTTTAGAAATTTTTTTAATCAAGAATTGAAACGTGGCCCTTTTCATGAGGCATGAGGTGTAAGTGGAGCGTAAGCCTCATTGAACTAGGGTGTAAGCATACTCAATTGGGGTATGATTAAAAACAATTATTTGAATTAATTCATACTGATGTACATCGTTAATATCACCGAACTCTAAATTGTGGGCTTTCGTGATATTTAATTGGGCCCATTTATTTATATGAATGTATTGTGTTGTGCCTTTACCGCCTTTTGGTATCGTATGTGGGCGACCTTCAATCTGGTCCCTTGCTTATACATTACATATTTGTGTTGGCATTAGCTTGTAAACTCTTTACATGACCTTTTCTCTCATTCTACTTAGTTCTTTCCTCTCGAGTCATGGCCGCCTAAGACCATCTCCAATGGTGGTGGTATATATATATATATATAGATTCAAAATCCATCCAATGACATGTATCAAAGTTATACATGGTTGTGCTGCCTATGGGCGGTTGCACACACTTATTTCTAAGGGTGGGCACGATCTGGTACCACCCTCATACTGGAACCATTCCCGAGATTTTAGGTTTTTTTGAATTTGGTACCATCCTTTATCGTCTCGATTGGGATCAGTACGAGACAATACTAATTCGACCCGTCTCCTAAAATATTATATTCTTGTAATTAATTTTAAAAAAATTTGTTATAAAATGACTAAAATTTCATTCATGATAAAAAAAAAAAGTTCCATGATAAAACATCCGCTACGTACTTGCAAGTTGCAACAAGGGAGAATTGGAGAAAAAGTAAAGATATAATAATTTCTCTTGTTAACAGTTTGATATTCAGTAATATATTAAATATACATCTGTGTGTTCATAGTTACGGTGGGACTAGAATCGAAGCAGTAGGAGAAATTTAGTTTGGTTTGGGATCAGGACAGTATGGCACGGTCTAGTTTGGTTTTAATTTTTTGGGATAAAATGCCCATTCCTACTTATTACAATAAAAAATGTGTAATTAGTTTTTAAAAAAAAAGTGAGAGATGTGTGAGGAGTAAAAGAGTCAATCTTGTTCCCTACAACACATAATCTCGACTCTGTTTATGATTGTTAAATTATAATTTTAATGGAAAAATATGTAGAATATTCATTACCTTCACAACTCTTACCAAAGTAAGTAATTTGAGGGTTAAATATGGTTTTAGTTTTATAAGTATTTAGGATTCTTAGTTATAAGTTTGTATTTAGAAGATTCACTTGTAAAACATCAAACTTAAAAAAAAAGGTTAATTGTGATGTCCCCCTATTATAAAATAGTTAATATGAGATTATCAATATAACATATCAATATTTTAGTCTTCCCCATGACTAGCGATCCAACACGTTGACCATCAGGTCACAAACTATTTTCAAAATATTTATATGTAGATGACCAGAATACTCTTAACTACTGTAGTCAAAGCTATCCAAAGCCACCGCTTAAAGCCAAGCCATGACATCTCGCTTCTCCTTGATCAAAGCCATGCCACTACCCTGAAGCCACAAAAAGTCACTGCTTTTTTGTTGAAGCGTGAAACCAATAAAGCCATGGCTTCATTTTTTTTGTTTTTCTTCTTCTTCTCATACTTTTTTCTTTTTCTTTTTCTCCTTTTTTCTTTAGAGCTTCACGACTAAATTAGAGAGCTTCAACAGAGCAGGAGTTGGAGATCTTTGTTCCAAGTACGAATCTTCTTACCTTCAACAGAGATTGACCAAAATTTCCACTGTCATGACCTCGAAGAAGGGACCTATGTCTATACATTGATTATCTATGCATTACTAATCTATACATTAATAATGTTGTTATTTTTTGTTTACTTAAGGTGATTGATTATAGAAGAAAATCGTGGGGCGAGGGAGAGTAATTATTGGGAAGACATTGGTTAGAAGTATGATATTGTAGTAAATGGTAACAAACATCATAATATAAGAGGCAAAACAAACACTTACATCGACTTGAGCTAACACCTTTAAATATAGTAGAATAGCAAAATGCATATATTTAGAAGCTTAGATACAAATAAAATGCATATATTTACATTTTTATATAATATTAAAATCATATTTTTAGGGCCGTTTTACTTGTGTAAAGCCTCCGCTTCACGCTTCGCTTTTTGCTTAAAGACAAGCCATGGCAAATCCTTCGCGCTTTGACTACCTTGCTCTTGATAAATCTAAGTTTGAGATACGTGTTTTGTATCTAGAACAATTAATCATGAAGAAAATCAAAGGTGGCAACCAAAATATTTAACGTATCTAGAGGAAAATCCTACCGTTGTTTTAAAAAAAAAACTCAGCTTTTTCCCCAACCCACACATCATCCTCCTCCTTCCTTCATCTCTTCCTCCCTTTTTTCCCTTTCGATTGAATTTCCTCACCACAATCACTGCCCCCTTTTTCCTCTCTCTGTCCGCTCGCAATAGCACCGCACCATATCCTCGCTTCCTTTTTCCTCTCTCTGTTTCACCCGCAACAACACACCCTCTCTCCCTCATTCTCCTTTTGTTTTAGCCGATTCCATTTATGTGCCAACACCACCGTCCGCCTCCATGTTTCAGCACCACATCCCGCTTCCACGATCCAACACCAGTGTCCCTTGCTTCCATGTTCCAACAAAGCACTACCAGTCTCCACTTCCATAATCAAGCACCACCGTCCCTTGCCTCCATGTTCAAGCACAACACCACCACAACCCGCCTCCATGGTCTAGCACCACCGCCCCTATCTCCATGTTTTAGCACCACCATCTGCTTCCACATTCTAGCTCCACTGCCCCCCCCCCCCCCCCCCCCCTCTATGTTCCAGCACCACTGCTCTTCTCACTCCAAACTAACCACCAACACCACCATCTTCCCCACATTCACTCCAGTATTTCCTCCAACTGCGGGACCCATGTCCTCTTTTTTTTACTTTGCGAAGCATCGTCACCCACCACCAGACCCCCTTCCCCCTTTTTCCCTCCCTGCGACTCATCACCACCAACCACTGCCGAAACCCCACTTTTCGATCTCTACAACTCGCTACCACCGATTCATATATGGGTTTCAAGTTTATCCTCAATAATTGTTCGTTCAAATGATCTATCATATTCTCTTTCGAAAACACAACAAAAACCTTAATACTTAATTGAAAAATTCATCACTAACATTTAGAAAGTTTAACAATACCCACAAATATCTCAAAAGGATTCGACAGTCATCAAATATTACAATAAAGCTTTAGCACATGTCCATCATACCAAGCACAATACAAATCACACTTCAGTAAAAATTCAGCAATTAGGCAACATATTCATCTTAATTTCAACAATATTATAGATCGATTATCACGATCATACACATGACAGAGAACATCCGTCACGAGGATACAACGTCTTATCTACTGAGACAATTTATAAAATCCAAAAATAATAAAGTCAGTCACATAGGCCTAGACAAGGCCCATTATAAGAATATTTAACCAAAGCTCGAATCAGACCCGAATCAATCAAAGCCCAAATTCAGGCCCGACACGAGTTCTCTCATAAAGAAGAGGAACGTTGCACCAAAAAGAGTCGTGGAGGAAGTTACGCCTCCACAGATGCATCTACATCAAGAGGAAACTGTTACGAAAAATATCTCTTTCCGTTGCGCCTCACATGCTTAAGTCACGCAGAGAATTAACCGCGACCATTATAAAAGGTAAATGTAACATTCGACACAAGTATGCAACTTTAACTGAGTTTTATCCAGATTTACTTCCTTCTTGAAACAGAGTTGCTGACTTAAGCATCGAAGTGTCTTCAACCACAAAAAGGTGATCCTTAATAGTCTAACATCTGTTTTACAAATCAAATTCACAGGAAGACAATTTTTGAACGCATCAAATATGTTCATAATCCAGACTCATGCATTAGAATCCACCATTCATGTATAGAGATATAACATGCATAACGAAGGCATTCGACCCTAAATTAAATGCACATGACATGTGAATGAATAACGAAGATGGGTTTAAAATAAAAATGAATAATGATTAAAACAAATAAAGTTCATCAAGATAGATATTATACCAAGAGAATTCAACCAAATATACTTAAAAACATATTATTCACATAGAGCACTCACACCAACTACATTATAAAGTATATATGCGACCATATCTATATGGTATACCACCTTTTACACCATATATATAACTAAATCACATAACTATAAGTCTACCACTACACATTTATATGAGAAAAATTAGCCTAAGAGTAATAATATATATTTCTAGGAAAAAATGGAATTAATCCACAGTAAGGATAAGAAATACTCACAAATTCATCGCGCGAGAAAAATGTTTGTGATGATACATAAAAACGGTCACATCCCTGAGTTATACACGTGTCATGATGATCTTAAGGAAATACGGGCCCAACGTCAGCCCAACATTGATCAGGCCCAAGCGGTTTCAAGCCCGCCTAATCTAGGCCCACACCGTAAGTCCTACTAAGGCAAGTATATCTCGAGGATCAGCTTCGGACGGGTAACTACAACAAATCTTTGCTTCCAAGTAGGAAGCAAATATTAGAGTACATTCCACACAGGAAAACTCCCTTCTACAGATTGTTCTTAAATTGGGAACTATCTCTCGCGTACCTAGGAACACATGGCTCACAAGGAACTTCCCTTCTACAGCACGACTCCTAATTAGAAAAGAATTTCCACGAAGATCTCCTTCCTAAACTACGCCTACGATGGCTTGGTAGAACTAGAAGTCCTGCACTATAAATAAGACATGAGGTTGGTAAGCTAAGGTACGCTACAAATTTTCTGTGTACAACATTACGCCTTCCTCAGATCCCTGTCTGACTTTAGTATTGGAATACCATCGGCTATCACAACGGTGATCCGTGGCTCATGTGCGTTACTTGTGTAGGTTAGCAAGTCATCAGGGCTAGATCAAAGTAGGGAGCGGAAAACGACGACATTAATTTGGCGCCATCTGTGGGGACGATAAAGTTCTTAACTTTTCACTAGCGTCGTCTCTCTTCAAAACCCAGAGAGATGGTGACCACTAGGTCATGCAACAACGGAGAACAAGGGGACACGTAAAAAATACATCAGATCGCTCAGGCCGGCACAACACCGCCGCTTTCAACGGTTTCGGTCATGCAGGGGCAGCAGACTTACGTCCCCGCACCGACAACAACAACGATGGACCCCAGAATCGATATGGTTGTCATCTAAAATACAGCAGATCACCAAGGAGGTGGAGGCTCTAATGTGACAAAATCCACCACCTGCCAATGGAGACCAGGAGTAGCACGGGCCTCAGTTTTCGGGGAATGGCAGGGAGCAAGCACATGAAAGATAAGCCCCCGCTAGTTCTGATTGGACTAGGGGAGGTTGCGCGGCTGACGCTAAGCCCGCCGCCAGGACAAAGAGGCTCGACCCTCAGAACCCCTCCTCAGAGGGGCAAACGACCCAGATGCACTGTACCGCCTCTCCGTCCCACCATTTGTGGACCAGATCATGAATGAGACCGTTCCGAGGAAATTCACTCACCCGAAGCTCGACTTCTACGACAGAACCATCGATCCATTCGACCATCTGCGTCATTACCAATACGAAATGGCCCTCAAAGAAGGATCCGAGTCAGTGATGTGCAGAACTTTTCTCACTAGCCTAAAGAAGTCAGCACTGACGTGGTTCCACGGCCTTCCGCCGAGGTCGATCGACTCCTTCAAGACATTAGCAAAGGAGTTCCTGACACGTTTCAATGGGAGCTAGCATTTCCGAAAAGGCCCACACTACATACTCTCTCTAAAGCAGAGGTCCCACGAGACTCTTAGAGAGTATGTCACGCGCTTCAACAACGAACTGAATCTCATTGATGAATGCAGTGAGAATATGGTCGTGATAGCCTTCACTGAGGGCCTCAAGGAAGGAAAGCTCTACGAAGACCTCATCTTAGAGCCCCTTCTGAACATGACAGAGCTCCTCAAGAGCGCCCAGAAGCACATTACCTTGGAGGAGCCGAGAACTGTTAAGAGGGAAACCAAATGCCAGAAAAAGCCTTCCGCTCTTAAGGACAAAAATGAGGAAAAGAGACGAGAGGACGAAGAACAGGGCAAGAGAAAGCGCAGTGACAACATGTCAGACCCTAGTCGGTCCAGGCTAGAGAAAACATCCAACTATGTTGGATCCAGAACTGTGACACCCTTCAATTCCAGCCTGTCGAACACACTAAAATCCATAAAAAAAAACTTGGAGGATCTGAAGTGGCCCCTAAAGCAGTGCGGAGACCCCGTCAAACGTGACAACGACAAGTACTGCGCGTACCACAAGGAGGGTGGCAACGATACCAACGACTGCAAGAGTCTGAGATATGAAGTTGAGTATTACTCTTTAGTAACCTCTGTAACGCCTGCAAGTCTCGATAGTTCACTGGAGAACGCTAACTATCCGCAAGGGGCATCTGATTTCACATCAGGGCTAGGATCAATCTCTCTTAGTCATCAGTTAGTCTTTTTTCGATTGTTTATTTCCGTTTCGGTAATCAATGTAGAGTTTTAATTCTTAAAAGACTTATGTCATTTGCAATCATTTAAGAAATAAAGGAATAATTACAAAAATAAATTCTATTGATTATTGATTATTGAAAAGATGTAACAATAAGCGCCTTGAGGCGGATAAGAAAGACTACATACTACAAGCATCTGAAATCAGTGCAACATGAAGTAAATACTCGCTTAGACGATCTAACTACGTAAAAGTATCCGAGAAGACTGGAGCAAGCAAAATCAGGATGAAAATATCATGATCAATGCTTCCGCGGACTTACCCCTCAAATATGGTCTGAGGTGGTACCAAATCAGCAACCAGTATTACTTCGAAAGTTTACTGCCAACTCACAAGCTCGATTCGATCAACCAGATGAACTTGGGACAAGTATCTGGTGGACTTGGAACGCATACCCTTTCCCACGCAAGGAAGACGAGAATATTTGGGAATCATTGGCCAACTCCGACAGGCCACGTCCAACCCCACCCCAACTCAGGATGTCGACTTCCAGCGCAAGGCGAGGTGATGGAGCTTATCGAGAAGTGGTGGAGGCAGGCACTCAGACAATGGTTGTTGGTGTTATCTCTGGAATTAAACAATCAGGAACAACGATAAGGCACTAGCACATGAACGACATACTCTTCCCTTGGGGAAGAATCTGTATTACTCTTCCGCAATATGAGAAGAAATTACGAGATCTCAGTAGATCAACTACATGGTCACTTAGAACAGGTGACCACGCATAACAACAACTATCGACGTGCCTGATCAGTGCAAATGTCAGAACATTTGAAGACTCCATTGCTATAGATCTCCCTTCAGCCTTTGGAAAGCCTAAAGAATTTTCTTCAAACAAGAACATTACAGGAGATAAGCTCTGTGAAAGATAGTGCCTACAACGATTGGAAAACACCATTATATAGGCGTGATGGTTCACCAAATGGGCGCTCCAGCACTATGCCAAACATTAAATACCGTATGGGAAACAAGGAAACAGCGGTTCCCAAGGAAACTATGCAGACCGCGTTCATTCAATTAATGGCGCTGCACGCAACCTTATCAATTGAAGGGGAGTAACCGGTACTCAAATGTTCCGCAGCTTATGCCATACACTTGTCACCGCGCGATATTTGTCGTACACGTAGCGCAATCGTACAGAAAACCCTAACTCTTCCTATGCAGACCCAAAGGCTCGGCCCACCATTCAAACAGTATTCTGCTACATGCATGGCACAAACACAAATCCAAATTAGCCTTGACGCACGGATCGTACCCACGGATCGATTGTTTGTTTTAAGGTAATGATGTCCACACAATGGACGACACTAGCGGACATGAGTTCACACGCCCTCAAACGGGCGGAATCCCTCTCCAATCGGGCAAGCTTAATCAACCAAAGCTGATGACGACGGCTTCCGGTACGTCCTTATACCTAGTCTGCCCAGTGCGGATCTCGTTGGTCTAGGAAGTGATAATTTAATCAGCGCTATCACGCCTGGTGACGACGACTTGCCAGGGATCATTGCCCCCATTCGCGGTCAATGATCTCCGAACTCGATCAGGTAAGCCTAGTTGGTGACGGCTGGCAACGAAAGTTTTTGATCAAAACCCAGACCTATAGCCCCCATTGCGCGGGCGTAGATGGTTTTTAAGGTGGGAGCCTATTCAGTCCTGAACTGATTCCGATAGCTCGCCACGAGACTACTGCATTTTAGCGTGGCCGCCAAATTACCAACCTTGAACTTGTAGCCCCCACTGCGCGGGTGTAGATATTTTAGAAGGTGGGAGCCTAGTAAGTTCCAAACTGATTCTGACGGCTCGCCATGGGACTACTGCATTTCAGCGTGGCTTCCGAATTACCAACCCTGAACTTATAGCCCCCATTGCGCGGGCCTAGATGGTTTGGAAGGTGGGAGCCTAGTCAGTCCCGAACTGATTCAATGGCTCGCCACAAGACCACTGCTTTTCAGCGTGGCCGCCGAATCACCAACCCTGAACTTGTAGCCCCCACTTCGCGACTGTAGATAGTTTAGAAAGTGGGAGTTTAGTCAGTCCCGAAGTGATTCAGACGGCTCACCACGGGACCACTGCTTTTCAGCATTGCCACCGAATCACCAACCCTGAACTTGTAGCCCCCACTGCGCGGGTGTAGATAGTTTAGAAGGTGGGAGCCTAGCCAGTCTCGAACTAATTCCGCCGGCTCGCTACGGAACCACTGCTTTTTAGCGTGGCCACCAAATCACCAACCCTGAACTTGTAGCCACCACTGCGCGGTTGTAGATAGTTTAGAATATGGGAACCTAATTAGTCCCAATATGTTTCCGACGGCTCGCCACGGGACCACCATTTTTCAACGTGGCTGTCGTATCACCAACCCTGGACTTGTAGCCCCCACTGTGCGGGTATAGATAGTCTAGAAGGTGGGAGCCTAGTCAGTTGCGAACTGATTTCGACGGCTCACCATGGGACCACTGCTTTTCAGCGTGGCCGTCGAAAACTCTCAAATTTGTAGCTTGATGCGCACAAGTGTAGATGATTTGGAAGGTGGGAGCCTAGTCAGTCCCGGACTGATCTCGAAGGCTTGCCACGGGACCATTGCTTTTCAGCTTAGTCTCCGAACCCCTTTGACTCGAACTTGTAGCCCCCATTGCGCTGGTATAGATGGTTCAAAATATGGGAAACTAGTCAATCCTCGACTGATATCGACGGATCGCCACGGGATTACCATTCTTCAGCGTAGTCGCCAAATCCTTATTCCTCGAACTTGTAGTCCACATCGTTAGGATATAGTCGCCAAATCCTTATTCCCCGAATCTAGATGAGTCAGCATTTTCATGCTCAAACAGATTGGCATCTTATTACCATCAAAGGTCACTCGAGTCGATACACAAATCGTACGGCCAGTGCCTGAATAAACACTACATATTGTGTCCGCCCGAGCTTACGATGTCTGACTCTGCACAAACACTCTGACGTATACGCTCGGCCATTGCAACTCGCCTATAGCAACAGCAGCAACCGACCAATCAGACAAGCAAGGCAAGCCTCAAGCAGCTTACCTTGGGGACAAGACACAACTCAGGAAACCCAATCCCTAGCTAAATTGTCAGCAACATGCTCACTATCAGACATGACTACGCAAACAATGATCCAGAGTCATTTGCAATATAAAATGGTCAAGCTCTCTACTACAGACAGACCACTCGACATCGTATTGATTCAACCAGCCTATGTCAAAGCAAGATGACAAGGCAAAACGAAAAACATGCAATAGCGACAACAATCATAAAATGGATAAAATTGTTTTCATTAACGGTCGACAAAATGGGTACAATAGTACAAAGTTCACTCCTTATCAGGGGAATGTACAGAAACGGAAGAGCTAAGCTTAGTGGAAGAAGGAGCAGGAGTTGCGTCCGCACTCACCACGACCTGGGCATCAGGGCCCGAACTGTTCTTCCCATCCGACGATGCAAAGGCAACGAACATCTCTACACACGACATCTTCTTGTAACGGTCGAGATCTCACTCTGGATGTTCCTCCTTCATTAGCGCCAGCAGCTCCAGCCTGTTGTGTACAACCCAACGGAACTCGCATCTGCCTTGTTGTTGTAAAAGTTCTTCTTCCCGCGCCTTCGAGTCAGCAAGTTCACGCTCCAACAGCTACAATTTGCCAGTCAGCGTGTCAACAACTACAATTTGCCAGTCAGCAAGTCCATGGCCAGACTGTTTTTCATAGCACCAAGATCATGCCACTCCAATTCGAGCTGGTCCTCGACTTTCCTTGCCTCTCGAGCATTGAACTCCACATCGGATTCTAGTTGCTGCTTCTGAGCAGCCTAGTCGACCTCCTTCGAAACATTCTCTTTAGCAAGAGACCGCAGTTCAGAACACGCCTTAGCCGCAGTTTCCTACGCAACCTCTTTGTCACGGTGGATTCGGCTCAACTCCTGCTTGAGTTTGTCTCTCTCAGACACCGCATTTGTCAGATCACCCTAAATGGCCTCCAAACAAGTCTTATGAGCCTCAGCGACCACGGTTGACTGATCCAGCCTTTTCTACTCAGCCTGCCTCTACTGCCGCTCAATTTCGCAGAGTGCATAAGAATACAACGCATGCTGTGCGAGAAGACATGCTCCATGGTGTATATCCTCTCACGAGCCACCTCGACTTTCGTCCCAGCAACGACCTCCTGGCTCATGTGAGACATACACAGCATAAGGTACTTTAAACCCTTATCCATACCCCCTTCCAGCATATCCTCCTCGAGCTTCGGAGCGCAATCCATCAACTAGCTTGACGCCTGCTTATATGTTTCCTCGAAGTATACTCCAAATCAACCTCTTGGTGCCAGATCTGAGAGCTCATCCTTACCAAGTCTGGTGCAAACAGGCTTGTCCGCGCATCTGGATGAAGCTTTTCCAGATCAGGAATCACGCCGTACCACCCTTTGCAGTTGCCACTATTCTCAGGCTCTCATCCGTGAGCTTTCCCTTGTCACGAACAATCGATCCTTTAGTGTGAGACGGCTCGATAGGGTTCAGAGGAAGAAAATTATCCAAAAAACCCCAACACTTTTTTGTTAGCCTGGAATGAGACGGTGAACAACGCGGACTGCAAGAAACTTGACATGTGCCACGACCACTTTCAGACGGCGCACCAATGGGACGATCAGATTCTACAACCTCAGGCAAATTTTCACTAAAGCCTTCCACGGGAACAATCCTGCGCTAATCAATACCGACAGAAGTCGCCATTGCAACCCGTACCAGACGCTCATTCAAAGCTTCGGCCTACGCATCACTGAGGTTAGACCTATCTTCAACCCCTGCAAACTGCAGGTAATCTTTCTTGGATTCTTAGAAGGGATTGAGAAAAGAGATTCTTGTTTGTTGCTCCATACGACTAGGATTCTCTCTCTCTCTTCTACCTTAACAATCCCTCTACGGAGGTGAGGCAGAGCTGGAAACTCTGCCCTCGTGCAGGGAGAGCTAGGTTGCTCAACGAAGGGGGCTTGGAATGACTCGTTCTTAGGTCACTACCCGGTGGTGAAGGGGATTGAAATGGGAACCCTACCTTTCACTGTTAGATGCATTCGATGATTCCGCTTATTATTTCATTCCGTTCCGTCAGCGTTTGCTGCTCGCTTCGGACCGATCTGTGCCTTGATCTCCGGCCATGAATCAAAGATTCCTCCTGGCGAGAAGGGTCGTGCCGTGAAGGAAATGGCAAATCAATCTCCGCCCTGATAGGCCGATCAAACTCGCGCACTTCACCCACTGGAACAGGTCATGCTAAAGGCAACCCAGTCTTGACACGAGACCTCTTTGAACTCACGACAGAGGTACGCGTTTTAGACAGCTCCTCCACGTTAGACGGAATGGAAGCTTTGGCCCCAACAACCTTCATCTTCCCAAAGGGTACCCCATCTTCCGACTTCACTCGCGTTGCTCGATAAACAGTGGGGACCACGTGCCAGTTCTCCCACAACCTACTACGAATGAAGTTGGGGACACTTATGACATCCACCACATTCGTAGTCAACAAGTCGCAGAATGTCTCCATAGTGTTTTGCTCCTCTAGGGTAAGGGGAGTAGTGGAAAACCTTCCTAAGAAGAAACACAACCAATGATCAGCTAGCTTGTAATAAAGCGTATCAAAGTCAAAAGAAAAAGTTGAACTTACGAAGCAGCTTGAATTCTCGGACGACCCTTGCACCAAAAATACTTTGGATCCGCATGGCCTAAGAAACTATACTTCTGCCAAAACTTAAAATCATCTGGCAGGTTCACGAAACAAGTTGGGGACGTCATCTTACAGACAACATTACTCATTGTTGAGGAGAAGTCAACAACTGGATTACTCGCGGAGTCACGCAGATGCCAGCCTCCTTCGCCCTAATCAGGATGAGAATGATGATCCTATATCCATTAGGTTCCAACGGGGCTGGAGGAATCCCTAGAAAATCCAAGAATTCGCAGATCACATCCAGAATAGGAAAACGCACTCCAGTTTCCCTCGATGCAAATAGATGAACCCCACCAGTGGGGACATTGGCATCTAGTCACCCTTTAGGACATACAACAGCATGTCTTCGGGGACCCCGAACTTCGTACAAAGTTCGGCAAGGCCAGGCTCAGAAAGCAACATGTCTTCAAAGAACTCCAGGCCCTTGGCCAAGGTTGTGTCATCAAGGAGGTTTTATTAATCCATGGAGAAGATGAACAATCATTTCTAATCAGAAGATCAACAAAGCGGTAGCTTCAAAAGCAAAGAAAATATAAGAGTCAGACTCTGCACTACAGATGACCTAAATAGGGATTAGATTCCCGCATCTTTTTCACTGAACTGACGCATGTTTAGTTAATGCAACGCGCGGCTCAAGCAACGATTCAGACTCAATCGTCATCATGAGTGGCTTATCTTTTCAAAGAGATGACTTAGCGAACTGATGTGACGGCACACTAACTCGGGGGGGGGGGTGAGTAACTGATGATACATAAAAACGGTCACATCCCGGAGCCATACACGTGTCACGATGATCTCAAGAAAATAAAGCCCCCAGCGTCAGCTCAACACTGATCCGGTCCAAATGGTTTCAAGCCCACCTAATCTAGTCCGTTTGACAGACCCGAACTCTTGTAGCATGCTAGGCCCACACGTCTCACAACTATCCTTAATACTCGTAAGTCCTACTAAGGCAAGTATCTCGAGGATCAGCTTCGGACGAGCAACTACAACAGCTATTTGCTTCTAACTAGAAAGCAAATACCAGAGTACATTCCACACAGGGAAACTCCCTTCTACGGATTATTCTTGGATTAGGAACTATCTCCCGCGTATCTAAGAGCACAGGGCTAACATGGAACTTCCCTTCTACTGCACGCCTCCTAATTAGAAAAGGGTATCAATGAAGATTTCCTTCCTAAACTACTCCTACGATGGCCTGGTAGAATTAGGATTCCTGCATTATAAATAAGACATGAGGTTGGTAAGTTAAGGTACGCTACACATTTCCTGTTTACAGTATTTCGCCTTCCTCAGATCTCTCTATGACTTTAGCATCGAAGTGCTATCGGCTACCACAACGGTGGTCCGTGGCTCAAATGCGTTACTTGTGCAGGTCAGCGAAATTAGGTTAAAGCAGGGAGCGAAAAATGACTGCATCGGTTCGAATTTATCGAATAGTTGGAAATTGCAAAACAAATAAAACCCACACCGCAAATGCCCCCACACCCAGTATCTCTTTCTTCTCATTATTCTTTATTTTTGTTTCTCTTTTTTAATACATCAAGTTTGTACAGGTCCTACACCTCTCATTCTCTTTCATTTATTTAATACACTAATTCGAGAGAGCCAGGCCCCTAACGCTAGATCAACGCCAAGGGAGCTTTGTGTGTGTCTTTGTGTTTGATTGGTGGATTATGAGGATCTCTAGAATGATGGAGGGCATTGAGGCTCCCTGGCGCGCCTAGCCTGACTATCTAAATGAATTGTATTTAATAAGAGTGACAGAGAGGATATGATTTCTCTCTCTACAATCTGTACAAACCACATACAATGAAAAAAAAATGATATCCCTCTCTTCACGACTCACGCCATAGCTAGGATAAAACTTAAAACCAGCGTGGTTATTTACACCATTTTTTTTCATAAAAACAAGTATTTAAACAAATCATAAAAAAAATCATTTTGTTTATGAAATATTTATTTAAATAGATCATGCTCACTAATCGCATTAATTAGTCTCTCTACAAAAACTAACTACTTTATGTATTTTACAATTATCATGCTTTCATTCATTAAATTATAAACAAATCTCCCTTTTATATTAGAAACTTTAATGCGGTAAACCAACCATTTTAAGTAGTGAAAAAAAATAATCTATAAATTTTGTTTCCATATTAAAAAAAAAATGTGGTTGTTACAAATTTGCTCGAAATATATGATGATTATGGGGTTTACTTTACCCATTGACTTTCTCGTGAGATACATAATCCTATTATTTTTCCTTAAAGGGCATTTTGGAGAAAAAATAATACACGTAGGAATTCATAGTCATCGTGCTTGGATCTCTAATCCAGAGGATGACTAAAATAGTGATTGGTGGTAAAAGCTAATTATGTATTTATAATAGGGGGCATTTCACACTTAACCCAAAAACCCTATTAATTCAAGCCTCTATGACACAATGTGATTGGCGTGTATATAATCCGTGACGGTTTTCATCTTTTAAGGGTGTCAAACATGATGTAACGTGTTGACGTGTATATATTTTGTGACACCCTTCCTCGTTTAAGAGTGTGATATACTTGAAATGTTGTGTGTCCTTAATCATAAAGCTACTTAATTGACTATTGTTTTTCTTCTAATTAAAAGCTAACTTTAATTGGCTTCTTAACCAAAAATTGATCAATATTAAAACTTTTGTGGGTAATTGGCTTCTAATTAAAAGCAAAAGCTATGAACCCAATAATCACCCAACTAACTCCAACAAGAAGTTAACATTTTTACTTTTGAATAAAAATAAACACCACCACCGCCTTACTTAAGATTTTTCTAATAATGGGTTTCCCTAGTAAAGTTTAGCTTGATTTTATCAATACCTTGTAAATAACTAAATATCTCATCAAACAAAAAAATATGGGGATTAGCATTAGTAGCATGTGAAGGTATAGATATAGACATTGTTAGGAAAAGGATTCCAAATCTATATATAGAGAGTTCTCCAGAATGCATGGATTGCCTTTGTTACCTTTCATGTTGTGGTACTTAAATTAAAGGAATTAAGTACTTCAAAAATAATCAAAGCGATTTTCAGCAAATCAGGAAAAAAAGAACCCTTTATATAGAAAAAATAAGATGTTTTTAAATATAAAGAGAGATGCTTGTAAATTTTCCCAAATGGTATAGAGCGGCATCATAGTTTCTAAAGTAAGAACCTTTCTTTACCTTTTGTTTTACTGTCACAAACTCAATACAAACTATAAGATTGGTTTGTTAGTGAATCAAGCTCTATCAAATTTGTGGTCAATCCTTGGAAGGGCCCCAATGTTTGGGCTGTTTTGGTTAAAGGCGCTATCATGAACTTTGGGCTGTATTGGTTAACAGCAGCACAGAATATGGAGTAAGACAACGGTATCTGGTCTGGCATGTTTGGTGCATGTTTGGATGGTATCAGGCACGTGCACCTCATGATACCAGTCACGTGAATAGTTTGGAAAAACAAAGAAAGGGAGAATCTGATTTGAACCTAAAAAAGGGAAAGATGCACGTGCCTGGTACCATCCAGGGACACACCAGGCATCGTAGAATTTTTGCAGAATATGTATAATATGTTGAACCTTAACCAGGCAAAAATATCTTTTAAATAAATTTGAGATTGCATCAATTCAAACTAATATTGTACATACTTTTAAAATTTTCACTGGTTATTTGTGGCGTATCTCAACCGTGTACACGAGAAACCATTTTTTAGCAAACCAACTTTTGTACGGTAAATTGTTGTGAGGCGCTCTACAAGGCCTAGAGGAGATTTGCACAACATACAAATTTGGTATCAATGTCGCCACAAAAGGATTACCAACCATTTGATTTGCAAGTCCCGGTTGCAGAAACTATCTAATTGGAGGAACAGAGTGAACATCTTGTTTACCTTCCTTGACAAACCATTGACAAAGTCAACACCTTGTTTACCTTCCTCTGCTTCAGGCATTCACCATGTCATGGATGTGTCATGTACTCATGTTGTATGTGGGATTTCATTTAAAAGAAAGAGAGAGAGGTGAATGCATCAAGTCCAACTAAGTAACCCATGTTTTGCAGCTCTTAGACAATAAAGAAAATAAAGAAAATCATATTAGCGAATGAAAGAAATAGATAACAAATTTTTTTTTTTTAAAAGAAAGGAAATAAAGTCACAATCAGAATATCCTAACATAATATATCTACCAAGATATCCTAGCATAATATTTGTCACGATATTCTTCTATTTGTGGTTTTTTTTATCTGATACTATTTGTTTCTAAATGCACTTTTAGATTATATTATATAAATTCATTATGAGTCTCTTGTAAGAAATCATCAAATCAATAAAATTCTTCTTATTATTCTAAATTTTTCATGGTATTAGTGACCTAAGACTCTAGGGATTCAAACACTTCTTTGCCTATGACAACTACACACTTTGACCGTATACGTAAGAAGTGGAGAATGAAGGACAACACTTTAACCATAGACGTAAGAGGCAAGGAAGGGAGGACAGCAGTAGGAACATTCTCAAGAACAACAAATTCAACTAAATCACAAACAATTCTCAACCACGTCTTCCCTGTTTTCAATCAGAAAATCCCTCATACAAAACCCAATTAGTTAGTTCAAGTTCAAACAACAACAACTTCACGCAGCCTGATCTTCCACCTTGACGCCGAGCACCAAGCTCAAGGAGAGATCATACAAAAAAAAAAACCAGCACGCATGTTGAACAATTTTATCCAAATTTTTTATCCAAAATTCGGCAATCATGATGCATCGAGTCGAACCATTAGCAGCTTCACTCGAGAGTCATGATTTCTTTATACCAAAATTATTAGAATTGGATAGTCATGCTGACTCCAGTTTCACTCAACAGTTATGATTTTTTCATCAAATTAGACTTTAAAGTTTCAAGTTGCACATTTCGTTCGCGTCTACATGTCCAGCTTGCGGAAGAGTTTTAGAAAATAAACAACAATCTTGTTAGAGAATGAAGGAAATAAACAACAATCTCTTACAAAAAGAAAGAAATAAAGTCGCAACCAAAATATCCTGGCAAAATATCTACCAGGATATCATAGCATAATGTTTGCCAAATATTCTTATATTCTAGATTTATTTTATTTGATACGATTTAAATTTATTTGTAAATATACTTTTGGATTATATTATATAAACTCATCTTGAGTCTCTTGTAAAAATTTATTAAATCAATAAAATTTCTCTTCTTGTTCTAAATTTTTCAACGGCGAAAATTGATCTAACCATGATGGATATTGCAATCTCCCACCAACTCAAATCTCCTTTTTTTTTTTTTTTTTTTTTTATTTTTTTTTTTTAATAAAAGAAATAAACATTAAGGATTAGAATATCCCTAAAAAAACTAATTGGCCACCCATTCAGGGAAGAAATTAAATTAGAAATACAAATATAATATAATCATTAGTGGAACCATTAATGTTGCACAACTTCAATGGAAATATGACCTAGAAAGGTTTCCTATAACTGAGTCTTAGACACAGGCTTTCTTATTATTCCCACCTCTTGTTCCAGGTTAGTGGACATTCATAACTTTAGCAAAGAAATTTAAGGACATCATTAGTACATGTAATTACCAATAACAACGGATGTATGTGGAAAATTCACTCATTTGCATCAATGGATACTTTTCTATATCGTGATCAGTACATATAAATAACAATAGATTTGGGTGGGAAAATATCACCATTTACATCTAATGAGGTCAAACTGAAGAGCATTAAAAGGGCCCCATTCTAAATTATGGATTGAATCGCCAGATCATAATATCATCATCCGATCGCATTATTTTACTCTGATTTGTTCTAAGTTTAAATAGTAAATGTCAGGTATAATCCAACTATCACTTATTTTGACTCACACACTATAGCGCAACACACAAAAAATTCAACATTAATGATCTATGCGTCATGGAGAAAATCCGCAAAATCACACAAAAATAAAATAAAAATCAACTACTCATTAACTTCCGAAACTCATATTTTCTTTGGCTCAATTTGAGTCTCAATTGTGGCTTACTGATGATCATATTTTCTTAGTCGTTAATTACTCAATAAATTAATAACCATTTTTAAAAGTCAGATCGACGTTAGAAGGTCCAACAACGTGTTAAAAAAGAAATGAAGATGAAAAACAAAAGAGCAAGTGAAGAACGATGAGAATTGGAGAATATTGAATCTACCCTGACGCCGGAGGGTGGGGGGTGACTCTCAAGAATTGTTCATAAATTAACCCCCAATTCTAATTGTCGAGGAAACCAGCTCCATCCTTCGCTGTTTTCCTCGCCAGTTAGCCAAGTTCTAAATTAACATCAACTTCAGCTCAGTGGAGGGGTCCTTGACATAAAGGGGTTTAGTGCCAACGTCACGTCAGCCCAACTAAGGAGAGAGATTGGGGTCTTCTTACATCACCAAATCCCACTTAAAACTTTTTCTTCCTCCGTAACTCCACCAACCTATCAAACTATCCAAGATGTTTTGGATTCTTCAATCTCTAAATTAAAATCTTTAATCGGATTTTAGGTGTGTATTCCTTGGTTATAATCCTTACACCTGTACCTCTACTTCAAAATGTGCCATGTGTCAACCAATTTCATGTCAAGTGAACCACATATTTTGCTTACTCATCATGCAATCAGAGATGATCTTAAAACTGTGTTAATTGGTTATTTACTCTATTTCTCCATGCCCTAGCTTCAGTTGTTTCGATTCTTCTACATTATATGTACTTTACAAAAAATACATAAAAAGACATGGTTGGGTTCAGTCTAAATATGTGGAGTAAATTTAGTCAATATTTTTTTTTTTTTTTTATGTTTTTACATTTTTGTTAATTTCTTTTAAAACATAACTCCAAACACTATTTATAGAAGATGTAAAAGTGTAAAACTATCAAAAAAAACTAACAAACATGACTAGCTATACTTACTCAAATATGTGACTGTAGCATTTTTTTTTTTTTGGTCAAACACGAAGATGTTTATTAATGAAAGCAAAGGAAACAAAAAAATAAAGAGAAACATTCCTATATCAAGGAATGCCAAGACACCGTAAAAGTGTCAAAACTCAAATCCCTAAACAAATTACAAGTTGAACCCATCCTCTACAGTAATTATCTAATCTCGATAAAGATAGAGTGCTCTGACTGTACCATTAGAAACGAAAGTGTAAGAAATCTCAAAATCGTTAAATACATACATCATTGGGTTCATTCTAAAGTGAATTCCAAGTCGCTATATACGATTTAAAAGAAACGCCTCAAACTTTGTGGGCAATCAAACATGCCAAATATAGAGTCGGATTTGAAGTGAAAACCTTGCAGGAATTCCCAGAAATACCATAGTATAAAGAATCTCAAATCCTTGAAACTTCACCAATATACCATATAGTGCTGAAACCTGCACACTCAATAAGAATCCAACAAAATTGATCTCCCTTTTGAAGTGCTCTAGCCATTAATTAATGGATCATCATTGTCAGTAATTGTTAATAGAGATTCATGCTAGGTTACATGACTTATAAAGCAAGTATCTACTATTCTAAAGTATTAAATAGAGAACATTCCCAATAACAGCATGGTGTCAGAACCACATTCACTATTTTATGTATTTTAATCAGTATGGTTAGGTCCATTTTTTCAAAATTTTTTTTTTTCTTTTCAAATAATTATGCAAATTTAGATAACTCTATAAAACTATAATGAGCTTTTCAAGGCCAGTAAAGACCAAGTGTAATGAGGGGTTTCTTTGGGTTCTTCTCGCCTGGTCAAAACATTTGCTTGAAATGTGCATAAACGTGATTTTATAGTGCTTAAATTGTAAAATATCACCTTTTTCTTTCCTAAAAACGGCATCCCAAGGCACCTAATCCAACCTTTTCTTTCCTTGATAAGAATTCAACTTATTATACACTAGTGTACAAGGCTGTGATAAAATTTGCATGCCTCTTGTGTTGTTTTAGGTCAAAGTCATTTTTTTCATAGGAACTTTTTTCCTATAAAAAATGAGTGAGGTTAGGGAATTAGGTTTTGCAACAGGATGATGTGGCATCGTCAGGGGATGTTTTTTATAACCTCAAGATACACAAACTCTTTGGAGATTTCATCATTCTTTTGAGATCATGTCACGTCATTCTGGTTGCAAACATGGTTGCAAAAACTTGGTTTCCTAGCATTTTTGTTAAAAAAGTTGTTTGGTGAAATTAATGTCGTTGAAAGGTTCCCATCTATTGTTTTAAAGGTGTGTTTAATTGTGTAGAATTGAATTCTTTAAAAAACAAATTAAAAAAAAAAGGAAATAGCAAAGAATGTGATTTCTCGAAAACGCTCTACAAAATATTTCTTTTTTTCAAGTTATCGAAATTTATTTCGAAATCCAAAATATTCATTTCTTTCATTAGGATAATCTCAATTTTCCTACATTTTAACCCATTTTAACCTTAATTTATATTAAAATTTTATTATATAAGTGATTTTTATGCATTATATTGTTTGTATGATATTATGAGTCACGTGACAATTTTTATATAGTAAATAAGAGTTTAAAATGCTTAAATTATATTGATAACTTTAAAATTACAACTGAAATTTGTACGTTTTTTCTATACACAACGGAATATTTCTTAAAATCGACTTACCGAAATTACCTCGAAAAACGAAATCAAAATCCTTGGGAGATAGTGAAAAGGAGAAACCAAGAAGGAAGGTTATAGATGGTTATCGGATTCATTTATGCTAGCACCATATCCTTTCATTCTTTTGCTTCAAATCATTCAATTTTCATATGCTTTCTCAGTAATTAAACACTAGGAACTTTAAACTATTATGAAATTTGGTTATTTTGGAATACATGTCACGTCGAGAAACACTTATAATACGTACAGGCACACGCGCACATAACTCAAATGATATTGATCGATAGGGTTTCCATTTAGCAAAGCCACCACACCTTTCTTCTAATTAAATGTTCGGAGTTAGTTCGGATTTAGCAGAGAATGTCATCCACATTCCAGATGACTAAATTGATTGAGTATTGTATAGTGAAAGCGCGTGTGACTGCATGGTGTGAGCAATTAAAATTCCACTGGTGCTTATCTTTGTGTTATCTCTCTCTCTCTCTACATTGTTGTGATGAGATGAGGTTTCGTAGCAAACGTGAGCCAAGGACTACCATGTGGTAGCCGATGATACTCCTATGCGTAAGTTAGATAAGGCTTAGGAGAGCCTTAAAACTGTAAACTGGGTTATATTGTCTACATCTAGTTCATCGACCTTATCTCTCTTTTATAGAGAAGGAATCTCTGTTAAGCTAGGCCTTTGGTGGCGTAGTTTAGAGAAAGTGATCTTGCTGTGGAGATCATTTTCTGATTGGGAGGTGTCCATGTGGGATAGTTTCCCTACACGACTCGTGCTTCTAGATCTGCGAGAGAAGTTTCCCTTTTTGAGTGTCATGCAAGGAAGTTTCCTTGCCCGACTTATACTCTAATATATGTTTCCTAGTCGGATTCAATGTATTGCTGGCCTACCTGTCTTAGGTAGATCTCTCAGATATTTGCCTTAGAGGTCTTATAAGTATTGGGCCTTACCACGTGATGCGTAAGCTTACTAGCTCATTGCAATTCGGGCCCGACTGCCTTAATTCTGCCAATAATGGGTTTGCTACTGTTTGGGCCTTGCTGGATTAGGCATGCAATCAGATCTGCTTCGTTCAGTTGTCGAGATTATCATGACATGTGTACGGTGCTGATCAGATGACAGTTTAATGTATCATCAATCTCAAATTCTCTATTAGTTGTGTACAGGAGAGAAGAAGAAAAATATAAAAGTAGTTATTATTCATAGAAGCTAGAAAATAAAACACGTTTTTAATCATATTTTCTCCGTATACGACTTAGTTTTAATTGATTAACAGAACAAGTGAGATGATTATTATTATTATGCTTTTTAACATCAACTTACAAATCACACAAATGATAACCAACAGAATACCATCCCTCAAACACATCACTTCTTTGAACTATTGATACTTTTCACACCAAGTCAGTTACAAGAAAGACGGTAAATATGAAAAAAAAAAGGATATGAAAGAAATACCAACTCCTTCCCAATATTTATTGATGCGTCCAAAAATCGTCCTCCTGTGAGTTTGATCTGCAAAACAACTGTTAGATTACCAAAGATCACCTTTTTGGTGGCCGAAGGCACTCCGATGCTTAAGTCAGTAACTCTGTTGGAAGAAGGATGTACATCTGGATAAAATTCAGTTAAAGTTGCATACCTTTGTCGAATGTTCCCTTTACCTTTTATAATGGTCGTGGTTAACTCTCTACGTGACTTAAGCATATGGAGCGCAACGGAAGGAGATATTTCTTGTAACAATCTCCTCCTTAATGAAGATACGTTCGTGGGGGCGTAAGTCCCTCCACGGCTATTTCTTGGTACAACGTTATTCTTTTTTATGAGAGAACGCATATCGAGCCTGAACTCGGGCTCTGATTTGTCTGAGCTTGGATTGGGGTCATGTTTACGTCTCCTAAGTGGTGGGCCTAGTCTGGGCCTTTGTAATTGGTCTCATTCTTCCTGGGCTTTATGAGCTGGCCTAAAAGATCAGGCGTTGTATCCTCATGATGGGTCTTTCTGCCACGTGTAGGGCCGTGATGATTAGTCTATTTTGATGTATCATCAGCTACTCCCTCTTAGTTAGTGGGCATGCTGACGTGGCCACTAACTTTGGTAATGGGTTGTCTTTCAATTTCATCATTACCTTGTATTTAATGTTGTAAGTTGCTTTTCGCAAGTTGGTGTCTTGATCCTTTGCTTGCCCGTTCGTTTTTTGCGCACATTTTTTAGATTTTGCATAGCCATCAAATCTCGCACGCTGTTCCATGAGCCGTCTCTTCATTGCTCAGCTTTATAAAAGGAAATGTGATGAATATGTTTTCCCTTTTCACGCTATCTTTGAATTTAGGGTTTGTTTGTATTTTCATCTTCTTCATTTATATTGTTTATTCACTCTTCAATGATGTCTGTTGGTGACAAGTTAAGTGGTTAGTCGCTTACTCTTTGCGAGGCTCATTACTCTCCTAATAGAGATTCTCAGTCTACTTAGGTTACTTTTCGTTCTGATTATAATCTTCCGCCCGACCTTGAGCTTGTCTTGCTTGGGCAGGATGATAACCCTTGTAACCCAAATGCTGGATATATCACATTGTATTCGTTCATGTTTTATTCTGGATTTCGATTTTCTGTTCAGAGTTGTTATGGGAATATATGAATTTTTTGGGCATTCTTCCTGCCCAAATAGGCCCTAATGGTTGAAAGGTGATGGTCTCTTCTTACGCAAGGGCTACTCTTTCTGGTACTCCGTTAATCGTAAGGATTTTGCACTCGGTGGTCGGTCTGTTGGTGTACAGGGAGATCTGATTCCTTTGTTCTCCTGATTGTTTTGAGAAACTCGGTGATGACATTCACGATTGGTCGCGGTCTTGGTTATATGCTTCTGTGAATTCCGGCTACTTTCGATTGCGAGGTCGTTCAAATTTTCAATCATTCCGAGTTCCCAACAGGCTGAATAATCTTCTCTTATCACCTGAGGAACATAAGATCAGTGAACAATTCTCTAAGCTTCACCATTTTCCTGTGGAGGCATTTCTTTCTTAGGGCATCCTGGAGCGTAGTGGTTTATACACTATGAGTGAAGTGGAACAAGCTTTATTTACTGAGTCTCGTGCTAAGGCCTATGCTGCTCGTGCTGGCGTTAGTAATGCTAGCATTGATTGGGAAGTGAGCTCGGTCCGAGATGTTACGAATATCGATGCTCCTGTTATTGCTTCCACTCCTATTTCGCGAAAAAGGAAAATTGCAAGTTCTACAAGTCCATCAAGGCTATTGCCGGTAGATCTTGTTCGAGTTCTGAGGAAGAAATGACTTTTGAATCGTAATTCTGCTCGATTTGTGACTCATCGGAGTTCTATTAGGGATATTGCTTCTCGCCCAAGTCCTTCCCACAATGACGTTGTAAAAGGAGATCGTGAATCTATTGAGGAGGCTGAAGAGCTAAGGCTCGCGTTGGAAAGGAGCGAGAAGGAGACTATACGTCCATTTGATGACGATGAGATGAAGATTCTTTCTAGTTATGGTGTTTCGAACACTGCTAAGTTGTCCAATGATGATCATCGAGTCATTAATGAGAAAATGCTCCAATTGGTGGTGGAGCAGTCTAAAGACATTGTTGGCGATCAGAGTTTTAGGGATCGTTCTCCTTCTATTGTTATCAGCAAAACAGTCGGGTTCCTAGTTTCCTTTCCTCTCGCCAAGTTTCTCCTGCTGTTGTTACCGTCAGCCCTTCCTTCGCCACAGATACTTCTCGACAGGAAGGCAAACACATTTTCCCGTTGTTAATATTATTCCTTCTGTTCTCCTTAATGTCAGAGGTGGTTCTTCGGTGCTTCTGGATCCTCCTGTTCTTCATCCAAGGATTAGTTGGATTGAGCCTTGCCCGAAGGATATCCGTATAAAGTCTGACAGCAAGTTATGTTGGTTTACTCAGCTCGACGTGCAAGACGGTGCATGTAGATTGGTAAATGAATGGTACAAGCGGTTAATGGAAAGGACTTTGATGTTTGTGCTTGACCCGTTTGACCATATTGACCACGGTCTTGAGCAGATAATGGACGGGATGAATCATTTCGCTTATGCAGGGGTAATGGGTTCGGTTTATCGAGCTGATCGTGATCAAATGGCTTTTTGGATAGGAGGTTGACAGTGTTATTGCTGGTGTTTTCTCATGTTCTTTCTCAATTTGATGTGTTGAAAATGCAACGCAGGGGCTCATAAAAAGCTGCAGTGGTCGCTCAGAAGTCTTTGATGGAGGCGAAGGATATGCAGGATAAGTCTGTTGTTGAGCTTGACTCTTTGAAAGCCAAGCTAGATGAGGTTTGCGCCTGTCTACGTGATGTGGAAAAAGAGTTATCCACTGAGAAAGTGGCTTTTGATGAAGCTTCTCGTTTTGAATTGGAGCAATCCGTCATGTGTGATACCGCCGAAAAGCAGATGGAACAAATAACTATTGCGCTTAATGATGTCAAGGCAGATGTTTCCGGTATGATCTTCACTGCTGAAGGGCAGCTTGCCACGACAAAAAATGAACTCGCTGCTGCTAAGGATAGGCTTCGTGTGGTCGAAGCCAAAGATTGGAAGCGAGTTGTTGAAGGGCGGATTGAGCTTATTGATTATATCGAAGGGCTCGGCAAAAACTTGTCTAAGTATTGTCACTTGGTCAGTGAAGATTTTGAGGATGACGATGTCAATGAATCTGGTCCAATAGCAGAGGAGTCATTGCCTCTTCCACCATCGAGCACTTCAAAGCCATTAATACTCTCCTCTCCTGGAAAGAGTTCTTCTCTTTTTCCAATGATCCTGCTATTGCTTCTATTTATTCTCTCAATTCTGTATCACCTTCTCTGGATGTAACAAAGTAGTGTTATCAATAAAAATTGACTTTTGTTGATTTTCTTCTTCCTTTTGGTTTTGTTGTAGCTATAACTGCTTTCGTGCTTAGGCTCATTACTTGTCTAATTGTGGGATACTGTGTCCTTCCTAATTTGCTGTAAAGAGTTGTTTTTCGCCAGTACTTTTTCATATTGCATTGACTTGTTATCTTAACTCTGACTTTTTGTCTGTTAGATCGAAGTCCTATTGTCAATCTATTTGTTGAGCATTTACTTTGTCAACTTGACACCTTGGTCAATTCGAGGTTTGTGTTGACTCGAGTGTTGATGCAATCGTTTCTCGCTGCCTGTTTTGGGCTAATCCTACTGATCTGCACAAGTAATACACGTGAGCCACGAACCACCAATGTGGTGGTCGATGGCACTCCAATGCTAAAGTCAGACAGGGATCCGAGGAAAGTATAATGTTGGTTCCTCAGGTCTTATTTATAGTGCAGAAGTCCTGGTTCTACCAAACCATCGAAGGCATAGTTTAGGAAGGAGTTCTTCGTGGAGATTCTTTGCTAATTAGGAGTCGTGCTGTAGGAGGGAACTTCCCTGTTAGCCCTGTGCTTCTAGATACACGGGAGATAGTTCCCAATCCAAGAGCAATCCGTAGAAGGAGGTTTCCCTGTGTGGAATGTACTCTGGTATTTGCTTCCTAGTTGGAAGAGGAGAGCTGCTGTAGTTGCCTGTCCGAAGTTGATCCTCGAGATATGTTCCTTGGCAGGACTTACAGGTATTGAGGATCGTTGTGAGACGTGTGAGCTTAACAAGCTGTAAGAGTTCGGGTCCGTCTAGTGGACTACATTGGGTGGGTTTAGAACTGCTTAGGCCATATCAGTGTTGAGCTGACGCTGGGGCCCATAATTCCTCGAGATCATCGTGACACGTGTACGGCTCAGAGGTGTGTCTATTTTGGTGAATCATCAACTACTCCTCCCAAGTTATTGGGGCGTTTAGTAGGTCCACAGACTTTTGTGAAAATGCAACTATACCGTCGTGATGATTGAACTCGAAGCGTTTGTCTCGAACGACACATAACATTAATGGATACGTGACTGCTCAAGGAAAGAATGTGAGATTTGTCTTCCCTATAAATATTTGTTGCTTCGATGAAGATTTTTCTTATTCTCATCTGCGTTGTTCTTTCAAGCAATAGTGTTGTTGTGAAGTTTTGATTAGTTTTTTCTACCGATAGCAGAAAATGTTGAACTTTCCTCCAAGGATCTGTTGTCCTTCACTTGCCTCAAGTTCTTCGAGGGTAGCCTGGTTGATGAAGCCGAGTTAGTCAAGCTTCGTAGTTTGTATTGTATTTCAAGAGATTTGGAAATCGTTCCAACGTTTGGAGATTTTGCTCTGACTACACCCCTCAGGGGTATATAAGTTTGCACCGGGCCATGTTCGAGTCTGGGCTTCAAATCTCCATGCCAGACGACGTTTGGTGATTCTTTCTTTCTTTATTTTCGCATGCCTCCTGCTCAAATGGTCCCGAGCGAGTTTAAGATTCTGCTTGTGATTCTTCCAATGTCACATGATGCGGGCCTTCGTTTGACCCCGGCAATGATTCATCATATGACCACTGCTCGATTGGACCCTAGGGTCTCTGCATATTGAACTTCCCTGTTTGTCTTCGTTTAGTGGCGGATCACAATGAACCCTGGGAGAAGTATTGGTTCTTGGTTTCGGTGAATTCTTCATACTTCAAGCTCGGGAGTCATAGAGTTTCCTGTTACTTTCAGTTTGATATCCGTAAGTTTATTCGCCGCTGGCTTCGTGTGTGTGTGTGAAGTTGGTTTTGATGTTACTTCTCTATTTCAGGGAAGTTTGTTGTTTCGCTTCTCACTGAGGAGGAAAGTCGGATAGAGAGGGAAATCTTCAAGCTTCCTGATTACGTCCAAACAGTACACGCGGTCAATTGCAGTAAAGATTGGGGTGTCGATCTCACGATAAAAAACGATCTACAAAACAAGATCAAGGAAGAAGAACTATGCGAAACTAAATTTAATAAATTCTAGAAATTTTAAAATATGAAATTGAATTGAGTTTAATGAAAATCAGGTTTAGAAAAATCACAAGGTTCCAAGAATCCCTCCTAGATTTCACGCGCCAACTAGTATTGATTCGCTATGATAACTCAATTACGTGTTTCACATCCCAAACAACATAATCGGAAAAATAGTCTTTAATGCACCAATATATTCTAATGTAAATGGATTTTAGATTTCATTTTTTCTAGAAAACACATAAATTGGTCATATATGATATCCTAAATTTACGATATATCCAGAGACAATAACTTAATAAAAGACAATCACATATAACTAACCTACCGAAATTAATTGGTCTTTAAAATTCCACACATAAGAAAAGCATGATTAGACTTACATGGAGAAAAAAAAAACAACCACCGGAATGATAATCTATGAAGTAGTTGATGAAATCTTTGTCACTAAAATAACATAAACTCCTATATTAAATAAAAGTGAAAATCATAAATACCATTATTCATCGTGAAAGCATAAAATGAATAAAATACCAATTAAGTGCGTTACATCTAGGAGTTCATCTCTTCGCCTTGCGTGGAGTTTAGTGACACATGGTGAAGGTGATGACAGCAATAGCGGTGTGGAGCTTCATCTGCATGGCATCGTGTGGTGGATTAGCGATGTGCTTTCTGTTGTTGATGCGTTGTGTGTGTCCCTGCTGTTTGTGCGCTCTCTACTATTCCTGTGTTCTCTACCCCCGTTGCGTGTTGCTGTATTTATGGTAGAAAGAAACAACTCCTTATTGAAAATTCAATTGGAAACGAAATACAAATTGGAAACCAAATATAATTAGAAACCAAATATAAATTGGAAACCAAATAAAAAACAAAAGGAAACAAAGGGGCACCCCTTTGTTTAGATTTCGTTCTAATAACAGGAAAGGTGGGTTTGGCTATGTTCATCCATATTACTCATTTATTCCACCAAAATTCAAAACTAATTTCCTTTATTTTTTTTCTTTGGTTCTCTTTATTAATCTTTGGCTTGAGTGTCTCCCGCTCCACTTCGTCAATTTGTCTATGAATTTCCAAATTCGCCACGCTAATGCACTGTTGTCATTTAAACTCCAAATCCTGCAAAAATACAAAAATAAAATAATTAAATTTAAATACACTATTTGAAACACTAACAAATATAAATTAGGAGGTATATTATGCGAATATCAAATACTCCCAAACCTATATTTTGCTAGTCCTCGAGCAAAACAAAATTAAGAATAAAATCCTAACTCACTTTCGTAGGAATCACAGTTGCACTTACCTTAACATACAACAAGGCTTTAAACCCCTAGATTACCTCTAGTGGACGAGTTATAGTCTCGTGAGTGTTCCAGAAATGTTACCCCCAAACATTACTGACTCAATAGAACAAAATCTATTTTCTAAAAACATAATGCAAAAACATGGGCATTCTCCTTTATTTTCCTTTATTCTAATTGCTTAAAATTCAAGAAAAACAACAAACTAAAAATGTCACAATAGTATATCAATAGAGTATAATAATTTAATAGTATTTAAAGGTTAAATAAATTTCATAATCATTCTCAACTCGAAGTGTGTGTGTGAGAAACCTTATCAACATAACTCTTCATCTCATAGTAAAGATGTGACGAGATAACCTTTAAAAAGTATGCTTCGACTACAAATATCTCATATCACTCAAAAATTGGGCACTCAGTTTATATGTGAGAAAAAAGATATAAACTATGGAAAATACAAACGTCTCACAGATAATTATCATGAAAAATGGAAATTTCAAAGAGTGAAATGATTATGATCTCATGGACAGGAATATTGATTGCTTTTGACAATGTTGAATCGAACACCATAGTTCTTGCCTATTCAATCTCCACATCTACTAAACCAACGTTCACTTATGATCAATTAGGTCTTTACTAGGTTGTAATGGGGTTTGGATTATGACAAACAATAATGGAAAAAAATGAATAATAAAATTTCCTGAGAATGACTACACCCTTGAATAAACACATAGGGCATTGAAGAATAAATCAATGTTGTAAACCATTAACTTTTTCTTCATTATTTTCTTCTTCAACCCCCCCCCCCCCCCCCCCCCCATTTTTTACATGTTTTTCCCCATTTATACAATCAAACACTTTTACTTCGAGGGCGCATGAAATATCTATTTTCAACTCTTTCTATTTGCCCATTCCATAAATATATCTCACCGTATATATTCTCAGAAAATTGGGTAAGGATAAAATAATAGAGGTATTACTCCTTGATTGGAGTAGGTAATGGGAATGTGGATAACAAATAGAAGGCTATTTAAAAGCTCAAAGGGCTGCAAATGGATTTTTTTTATTGGGTAGGCTAAATGGTTTAAAGAAAGAAATGCATATATCACTTTATAAGTTTTAGTTGGTACTAGGACATCTGAACTAAATAAAGCAAGAAGTTCTAGTGTAAAAATTCAATTTTATGTCGTTCTTAAAACAACCAATAAGAAAGTCAAGAATAATGAGATCATCAATGAAATAATGTGGACTCAAGAAAAATCAGAGTGTATTTAATAACCCTCAAGAAATAAAAAATGGCTCAAAACTCACAAGGGTTAAGTCTCCACTATTATTCTAAGGTTTTCTAGTTTAATATCTCACTAATCAACTTCAAATCATGTTGACTTGGCTTATAGTGCACGAATAGTCGAGTTGAAAAATCTCACGAAATACATCTAACACAAGGATAATATCAAATATCATGTTTTCTACTAATATAACTATGTGACACGTGTTAGTATGCGTTTTCTCAAAATTAAAGGTAACAAAAATATTATCTAAAATTAAAAAGACACAACCCCCCCCCCCCCCCCCTCCCCCCCACCCCGTTTTTTTTTTTTTTTTTAAATTCATCAAGAGTTCAAATTTCGAATGCATTTTCATAAAGATTTTGCACAATTACCGTAATCATCTAAGTATTCAATGGAAATTGAGTAGAACACAAAAAATGACTCGATTTAATTGTAAAATACGTTTTAAGCTCAAAGATTTTTGAAAATTGCACAAAAAATCTAATAAACCACATCACCCCCAAACCTAAACCAAACATTGTCCTCAATGTATAAAATAATAATCATGACAAATGATGGAAAGAAAAGAGGAGGGTTAGAGTGATATTACCATGGTGAAGCTTTACCAATTTCAAATGGACAATGTTCTCATAGTCACCAAAATATAATAAAATCATACCGACAGGAGAAAGGAACACATGGAGTGAAGGGCTCCGAGTGACTCCAGTAGCAACACCTAAAATAACCTTAAACACTAAAAGAAAAACATAAAAGCAAAAACCTAAACTAAAAAAAATAAAATAAAAAACCTAAATTAAAGATAGGGTGGAGAACATCAAATCAAGTAGACAGGGGCAACTAGAGAGATCTCATTTGGCACCTCTACTCGCTCCACATAGTGTTTCAAACGTTGCCCATTTACTCTAAATACTCTCCCATCTTTTGGATCTTCAATTTCTATGGAACCATTGGGCAAAACTTGTTTTACCATGAATGGGTCCGTCCATCTCAATCTTAGCTTGCCAGGATGAAGATGAAGTCGTGAGTCATAGAGATAGACTCGTTGATTGGGCTCGAAATGTTTCCTCATAATTTGCTTATCATGAGCTGCTTTCATCTTCGCCTTGTATATTCGGGAATTGTCATAGGCATCATTCCACAACTCCTCAATTTCAGCTAATTGAAATTTCCCCTGAATACCTGCATCATTGAGATCAAAGTTAGTGCTTTTGACAGCCCAATAAGTGTGATGTTCTAACTCAACAGGTAAATGACAAGCTTTTCCATATATAAGCCGATACGGAGACATCCCGAGAATTGTCTTATAAGCGGTACGGTAAGCCCAAAGTGCATCAGGAAAGCGCAAGGACCAATCTTTCCTATCAGGATTCACCATCTTCTCCAAGATTTGTTTCACTTCTCGGTTTGCCAGCTCGGCTTGGCCATTTGTTTGTTGATGATAGGCATTGGTGACCTTGTGATGAACTCCATACATGCGCATCAAAGCCTCAAAAGAGTGATTACAGAAATGAGTCCCCTGATCACTAATAAAGGCTCGTGGTGTAGCGAAACGGGATAAAATGTGTTCTTTGATAAACATGACAACTGTGTTGTTGTCATTGTTCCGGCATGCCACAGCCTCTACCCATTTGGACACATAGTCCACTACAAGGAAAATATACAAATATCCAAAAAAGGTGGAAAAGGTCTCATAAAATCAATCCCCCAACAATCAAATATCTCAATGACTAGGATGGGGTTAAGGGGCATCATGTGTCTCCAGGACAGTGCACCTAACTTCTGGCATCTATCACAAGAACGACAATAATTGTTAGTGTCCTTAAACAATGTAGGCCAATATAATCCCGACTGTAAAAAATTTTGCAGCAGTATTTTTCATAGAAAAATGGCCTCCACAAGCTGCACTATGACAAAAATGTAAGACACTTTCAATCTCACCTTCAGGGATACAACGCCTCATGATTTGGTCGGGGCAATACTTATATAGATAAGGATCATCCCAATAAAAATTGCTTGCCTCGACCAAAAATTTGCGCTTATCTTGAGCATTCCATGATGATGGAACTTCGCCGGAAATCAAGTAATCAACAATGTGCACATACCATGGTACTTGAGTGACGGCGAATAGGTGTTCACCAAGGAAGTCATCACGGATGGGTGGGCCATTGGCAGAGTCATTGAACTTCAGACGAGACAAGTGATCCGCCACAACATTCTCGACCCCCTTCTTATCCTTTATAGTTAGATCAAATTCCTATAAAAGTAAAATCCACCTAATCAATCTTGCCTTAGCATCCTTTTTAGAAAGAATGAACTTAAGAGCCACATGGTTAGTAAAAATAGTGATAGGTGTACCAATCAAATAAACATGAAATTTATCTAAAGCAAAAACTACGGCTAGCAACTCTTTTTCAACAGTCGAATAATTTATTTGAGCATCATTAAGTATTCGACTAGCATGGTAAACAGCAAAGGGCTTCCCTTCCCTTCTTTGTCCCAAGACTGCCTCCACAACATAGTTACTTGCATCACACATTATCTCAAATGGTAAATTCCAATCTGGTGGCTGCATGATGGGGGCAAAGGTGAGCCTATCAATGAGTGTTTAGAAGGCGTCCTCACACTCTTGTGTCCATTGGAACACGACGTCTTTGATCAGGAGGCTACTTAATGGTCTAGAGATGGAAGAAAATTTTTGTATGAACCTCCTATAAAAACCCGCGTGCCCTAAAAATGATCTCACATCCTTGACACTTTTAGGTGTGGGTAATTTAGAAATCAATTCAATTTTCGCTTTATCAACCTCGATTCCTTTATCAGAAACTATGTGTCCCAGAACTATTCCATAGGGAATCATGAAATGACATTTTTCCCAATTAAGCACTAGACCCTTCTCTTCACATCTACTTAAAACAACCTTCAAGTGAAGTAAACATGAATCAAAGGAATCACCAAAACAGTCAAATCATCCATGAATACTTCCATATATTTTTCAACCATGTCACTAAAAATACTCATCATGCATCTCTGAAAAGTAGCCGGTGCATTACACAAACCAAATGGCATACGCTGAAAAGCATAAGTACCAAAAGGACATGTGAAAGTCGTCTTATCCTGATCCTCTAATGCAATCTCAATCTGATAATATCCTGAATACCCATCTAGAAAGTAATAGAAAGAATGACCAGCTACTCGCTCTAAGATTTGGTCTATGAATGGAAGTGGGAAGTGATCCTTGTGGGTGGCAGAATTAAGTTTCCTATAATCAATGCACATGCGCCACTCTGTCACTACCTTAGTAGGAACATGCACCCCCTCATCATTAGTCACCACTGTTATTCTAGACTTCTTGGGAACTACTTGAGTTGGACTAACCCACTTGCTATCAGAGATGGGATAAATGATGCATGCATCTAACAATTTTAAGACCTCCTTTTTCACCACCTCTTTCATAGTGGGGTTAAGTCGTCTTTGAGGATCTCTACGAGGGTTAACTCCTTCTTCTAAGTGAATCCTATGGGAACATATTAAGGGCCTAATACCTTTGATGTTAGCTATAGTCCAACCTAATGCAGATTTGTGCTCACGTAACTTATTAATCAATTCTTCTTCTTGTGAGCCATCAAGCACAGAATAAATAATAACAGGAAAGGTATCACCTGGTCCGAAGAATGCATGTTTAAGTCCCTCAGACCGTGGAGCTAGGTCAACTTTCAGAGTTTCCACGGTGGATGGTTGTCGTTTCTATATTTGCTTTGGCAACTCCTCAAAGCACGGTTTCCATTGTCATCCTTCTTTATCCTTTAACCTTGTTCTGTCAAGAAGGCAGTCTTCTTGACATGATGCTTCCTCTTGATAGTGCATAGATCCTTGATGACGCTCGCATAAGTTGGTACCACTCCGAGTAGTGATGGCATTAACCTTTTTAACATTCTGAGAGTCTGAAGTAGATGTTTGTGCCATAAGTTGGCCCTTCGGATTTGCTTGAGGCTGTGACAGAAATTGGCCCCGCTTTTGTACTGTTAATGAACTTGTCAGCTTGATTATTTGGCTTTTGATCTCCTTGTTCTCTTCTGTCAACTGTGTCAATGCAACCTCAAATTTTTGATTAGTTTTACCTTGTGCCTCTATAAATACATGTAATGTGTCTGATAAGGAACTTCTGTTAGATTGCGCATTGTAGGGAGGTGCAGGGTATGACTTAGGTGGTTGTGCCTGTGAGTGCGTAAGTTGGTCTGCTTCGAACCTCCAGCCTAAGTTAGGGTGATCTCTCCAGCCAGAATTGTAAGTGTTAGATAATGGTGAGTAAGGCTTCTTATACATCCCTAAGGCGTTACATTGTTCCTCATAAACCCCTCTAATCTCAGTCAAGGTCGAGCAATCCTATGCTAAGCGTTCAACTCCCCCGTATATAAAACAGGCGTCCTGTAGCTCAATTCTTACAACAATATGTGTGGGCCTACCATCCTTGGCATTAAGTGCCTCTAACTCCCTAGTCACTCTATCTAATTGAGCTCTAAGGTTGTCATCTTCCCTAAGTTGGTAGACTCCAGCTGGGCGTGTTCTATCCGTGCTTTCAGTAGCACTTGGACCAGTCCAATTATGAGCCTTTTCAGCCAAGTCATTCAGGTACTCAATGGCCTCGTCAGGGTCCTTATGCAAAAACTCACCATTACACATCATCTCAACGAACTGACGCTCTCTACTGGTGAGCCCCTCATAAAAATAACTGACTAAGCGCCAACTCTCATACCCATGGTGTGGACATGTATTCAAGAGATTCTTGAACCTCTCCCATGCTTGATATAATGTCTCGCTATTCTTTTGGGTGAAGGTAGAAATCTGTCTCTTTAGACCGTTGGTTTTGTGGTGAGGAAAATATTTATTAAAAAATGCTTGGGTCATCTCCTCCCATAAACCTATAGACCTTGGTCGCAAAGAGTATAGCCAATTCTTCGCTTTTTCCTTAAGGGAAAAAGGAAAAAAGCCTTAGTCTAACCGAGTCTACAGCCTCAACTTTGTTGTGGAAAGTGGCCACAACTTCCTCGAATTCCCTAATGTGAACATAAGGATTCTCACTCTCTAGGCCATGAAAAGTGGATAATAATTGTATCATACCCGTCTTAAAATCTAGCTTCGGTGTATTTGGTGCAAACATGATATATGATGGAGTAGCAGTGCATGTGGGGTGGAGATAGTCCATTAGCGACCAAACATGGTCATCTTCGTGATTACTCATGGTGTCAGAATTAGAAGTAGGACTTAATTTGGTCTCAATGTGAATTTGTGGGTGTTTTTTGCAATTTGTTTTAAGAAATAAAAAAAAAATTGGACCTAAAACCTAAAAATAAAAAAAAACAATGAGCAAGAAATATAATACCCGAAACCTCCCTTGTAGAACGACCCTTGTCCCCGGCAACGGCGCCAAAATTTGATTACGCCCAAACAGTACATGCGGTCAATTGCAGTAAAGATTGGGGTATCGATCCCACGAGGAAAAACGATCTACAAAACAAGGTCAAGGAAGAAGAACTACGCGAAACTAAATTTAAGAAATTCTAGCAATTTTAAAATATGAAATTGAATTTAGTTTAATAAAAATCAAGTTTAGAAAAATCACAAGGTTCCAAGATCCCTCCTAGATTTCACGCGCCAACTAGTATTGATTTACTATGATAACTCAATTACGTGTTTCACATCCCAAACAACATAATCGGAAAAATAGTCTTTATTGCACCAATATATTCTAATGTAAATGGATTTTAGATTTCACTTTTTCTAGAAAGCACAAAAATTGGTGATATATGATATCCTAAATTTACGATATATCCGGAGACAATAACTTAATAAAAGACAATCACATATAACTAACCTACCGGAATTAATTGATCTTTAAAATTCCACATATAAGAAAAGAATGACTAGACTTACATGGAGAAGAAAAAGACAACCACCGGAATAATAATCTACGAAGAAGTTGATGAAATCTTTGTCACTAAAATAACATAAACGCCTACATTAAATAAAAGTGAAAATCATAAATACCATTATTCATCGTGAAAGCATAAAACGAATCAAATACCCATTAAGTGCGTTACATCTAGGAGTTCATTTATTCGCCGTGCGTGGAGTTTAGTGACACATGGTGAAGGTGATGACATCAATAGCGGTGTGGAGCTTCATTTGCATGGCAACACGTGGTGGATTAGCGATGCGCTCTCTGCTGTTGATGCGTTGTGTGTGTCCCCGTTGTTCATGCGCTCTCTACTGTTCCTGTGTTCTCTGCCCCCTTTGTGTGTTGCTGTATTTATGGTTGAAAGAAACAACTCCTTATTGGAAACCAAATATAAATTGGAAACCAAATACAAATTGGAAACCAAATAAAAAACAAAAGGAAACAAAGGGGTGGGACCCCTTTGTTTAGATTCTGTTCTAATAACAGGAAAGGTGGGTTTGGCTGTGTTCATCCATATTACTCTTTTGTTCCACCAAATTCAAAACTAATTTCCTTTATTTTTTTCTTTTGTTCTCTTTATTAATCTTTGGCTTGAGTGTCTCCCGCTCCACTTCATCAATTTGTCTATGAATTTCCAAATTCGCCACGCTAATGCACTTTTGTCATTTAAACTCCAAATCCTACAATAATACAAAAATAAAATAATTAAACTAAAATACACTATTTGAAACACTAACAAATATAAATTTGGAGGTGTATTAAATAATAATTATGCGAATATCACTTCCTTTGATATCCGTCGAGGAGGTTATAATTCCTGGCAATGTTGTGCGCAGCTGGTTGTTGTGGTGTTCCCATGATGTCCACGCAGTGCCAGGTTAGTCTGGCCCTGCCTAGCCCAACTAGGCTTGCTGAATTGGAGGCGAACGTGCCTCCCGTCGTTGTCCCGAAAAGGAGGCAACCCTCTGTCCGTGCGACTACTCCCCCGATTGCAACCTCGAGGGATCGTTGCTTCCTTCCTGATGATGCCACTTCCCCTGTTGACTTAGAAAGGGAGAATGTCGGACTTCGCGTCGCCATGGTCCCGAGATAGTCGTTCATGCTCCTGAGCCGCACACTTTTGTAGCGTTGCACCCCGAGGCAGCGGGCGAGTCGTGGCTTTGGAGAAGGCTTTCGCAGCCCTGCGAATGTCGTATTCAGATGCTCCTTATTGGGTGGACTCCTTGTCAACTCAGCTGTAGAGTTCTGTTAATGCCGCGAACTTGGGAGCCGTGAGGGCTGCGGTTTCTGCCACTGAATCGGAGTTTGCAGGCTTGAAGTCTAAATTGATGGCGGCCAAGTCAGATTTGGCGTCAACTCCTGCTGAATTGGGGCGAACTAGGGCTAAACTGGAGCACCTAGATGTGGTTGTGGTCAGATGATCGTCCGATCTGGAGGCCAATGAGATCGAAAGGATGCGGGTGGAAACGGAATTGGCTGTCGGACGACAGCAACTAGAGTCTGCAGTTGACGAGGGGTTACGCCGCATTCGTGAGGCTGAACACTTTTTGTCGGAGGAGCGTTCACATTATGCTGTTTTGGTAGGTGCGGTGGATTCTGACATGTCGGGAAGGAGGCCGTTAATCTCGTCAGAAGTCATTCAGGGCAAGTTGGAGCTTTTGGAGCTGATCAGAGGAGAGCATCCTGGTGTCAACCTTGATTTTACCGATTATAGGAGGACTGCTTTTGGACCAATTTCTCAAGGGGAGGGTTCTGGCTTCACAGGACTAGCTGCAGAGGATTGTCTCTCCTTAAAATAGTTGTAACATCCTTCCCAGGACAGAAAAACAATTTTTACCTTTTTAATGAAAGTATTGTTTTGTCCTATAATGTCAAGTTTTCTTTAGATGCTTTGTAGCTCATAGAATTTGTACTACTGTTTAGAGCGCCTGTTTTTGTCAGTCAAAGTGTATTGGCTGCCTTCGGATGTTGTCGTCTGTCGATGAGCCGTTGTCGCCTACGCGTGCCGACTGTGTTGAAGTGCCCTAAGGACTCTTATCTTTTGGGGAGCACTGATCGTTTGGCGAGTTGTCGCCGCTATACGTTGGCCATGTTTTTTCCTTTGTGTGACTGATTAGGTGTTTGGGCAACAGAAGCCATCGTCGTCAGTCAAAGACTGACTAAGCTTTCTTGGTGAGCCCGACAATTATCGTCTATTGGAGAGCAATGATCTCTTGATGATTTGCCGTTATGAGCGGGCAAGCGTTGATCATTGCCTTTTGGAAAGTAATGATCACTTGAAGAGTTTTCGTCATCACTTGACAAGTTCTGACTAAACTCTTGCTTCCTCGACCATTGTGATCCGCGCGCAGCGAGCTAGGCACTGGGTGCCAGAAGCCATCGTCATCAATTGCGAACTGACTAAGTTTGTCAGGTAAGTTTGGCGATCATTGTCTGTTGGAGATCAACAATCTCTTGGCAAGTCGTTGTCATCAGCGGACAAGCGTTGACTAGACACCCACTTCCTCGTCCATCAGGGTCCGCATGTAGCGGACTAGGCGTTGGGCAATAGAAGCCATCGTCATCAGTCACAAAACTGACTAAACTTGCCTGGTAAGTTCTGCGATCATTGTCTTTTGGAGAGCAATGATCCCTTGGCGAGTCGTCATCAGCGAACAAGCAATGACTAGACTCCTACTTCCTCGACTGTCATGGTGCACGGACTAGGCCTTGGGTACCGGAAGACATCGTCATCAGTCGCAAACTGACTAAGCTTGCCTGGTAAGTTCGACGATCATTTTATGTTGGAGAGCAATGATCCCTTGGCAGGTCGTCGTCATCAGCGGACAAACGCTGACTAGAGTCCTACTTCCTCATCCGTCGTGGTCCGCACGCAGTGGAATAGGCATTGGGCATATATTAGAGTTTGGGCATAGCCGGGTTTTCGAGGGTTGTAACGGACAACAGTGGAAGTTTTAGTAAAAGCAAATATTTTATTGATAATATTTTTTGAGATACTCTACATTCCATGGTCTTTTAAGCTCGTCCCTGTCTGCGTCTTTCAGCCATTACATTCCCGGCCTATTGACCTTGGCAATTTTGTATGGTCCTTCCCAGTTTGGATTTAGCTTCCCCGCGTCGGCTTCTTTTGTGTTTTGCTGGGTCTTTCTGAGTACCCAATCTCCTACCTTGAATCCCCATGGCTTGACATTATTGTTTTAGTATTGCGCCATTCGTTGTTGGTAGGAGTCTATCTTGGCGGAGGCTAGATCCTGCTTCTCTTCGAGGAGGTATAACCCAACGTGCAAGGCTTTGTCATTGACGTCTGGTTTGAAGTCTTCCACTAGGAAGGTTGGCACCTCGAGTTCTACCCGGACCATAGCTTCTGACCCATATGCCAGGGCAAAAGGTGTCTCTCCTATAAGAATTCTCTTGGTTGTCCGATACACCTAGAGTATTTAGGGTAGCTCTGAAACCCATTTCCCTTAACCGCATCAAGCTTCATTTTGATCGCCTCGAGGATTGTTCGGTTGGTAATCTCTGTTTGTTCATTGGCTTGGTGGTGCCCTGGCGAGAAGTGGTGATCAATATTCAAACTTTTGCACAATTTTTAACCTTGATACCTTCAAACTGAGTTCCGTTATCGTTGACCAATACTTTGAGGATGCCAAATCTACAAATGATGGTGGCCCATATGAATTTTTCTATTTGGACTTGCCCTATTTTGGATAGGGGCTCGGCCTCGACTCACTTGGTGAAGTAGTCGATGGTCACAAGAAGGAAACATTTTATCGACTGATGCTGGGAGCGGTCTGACGATGTCCATTGTCCATTGTGCGAATTGCCACGGACTAATCATCGGAGTCAGTGGCTGGGCAGACATATGTGTTTATGGTGCGAACCTCTGACATTTTTCGCACTTGTGGACAATATCCTTGGCGTCTCGTTGCTTGGTCGGCCAAGAATACCTTAGAGTTAAAGCTTTGTGGGCGAGGGTGACAGACGTCAGAGCAGGGGCACTATCATAGATCTCTTTTATAATTTTTGTTTAGGAGAGTGTACCTTGTTGCTCTAATTTTTAGTCTTCTGGATTTGAACTTCTCGGTTGGCAGGGCTCCGGTTGCAATGTATTCGAGTATTAGAGTCATCCAGTTTGGTTGCGCATCTTCGACACAGATATCTCTAGGCTCTTCTTCGTCGAGGCTCGATTGCTCTTGGTATTCGTTGAGGTCGCTTGAGACTTTGTCAAAGGCTGAGGCTTCTCTGACTAGTACGTCAGCTCTTTTATTGTCTTCTCGAGGACACTGTATGAGTCCGCACCTCTTGAACCTGCCCATCACGCCAAGTACCTTGTCGTAGTAGGCTATCATGCGGGAGTCTTTGTTGTTAAAATCCCCTTTGATCTGGTTGACTATCAGTCTTGAGTTGTTGTATGTTGTTAGGCGATCTATACCGAACCCTAATGCTATATTTAAGTCGGATAGGAGGGCTCCGTACTCGGCCTCGTTGTTTGAAGCAGGGAAGCTGAATCTGATTGCCTTTTCAAGGGTGAAGCCGCTGAGGGAGCGGAGCGTGATTCTGGCTCCGTTTGCCTTCCCAATCAAGGACCCATTGCAGCGTAAGATCCATGCCTGGGCATTTGAAACTAAGGGTAGGTGGTCTGTCTTCGGCTCTTCTCCACTGGTGAACTCAGCAATGAAATTTGATAGTGCCTGGGCATTAATAGCTATTCTTGGAGCGTAGTTATGTCAAATTGTCCGAGATCTACTAACCATTTTACCATCCTGCCGGATAGTTCGGGTTTATGTAATTATCAAACGGAGCGGATGCTTGGTCAGGGCTGTTATAGAATGGGCCTGAAAATAGGGCCTCAGTTTTTTGGAGGATACGACCAGTGCCAGAGCCAACTTCTCCAGGTCCGGATAGTGTGCCTCCGCTTCCACGAAGTTTTTACTAGTGTAATACACTGGTCTTTGGGTCCCTCAATCCTCTCGTGCGAGGGTTGAGCTGACAACGTGCTTGGAAATAGACAAGTACAAGTAAAGTCTTTCCCTTGTGGTAGGTGTTGAGAGTAGCTCTAGACTCCCCACGTATGCTTTCAGGCTCCAAAAGGCTTGTTCGCACTCTTCGTTCCAAGAGAATCCTTTGCTCTCTCTTAGTATCTTAAAGAAAGGGAGGCATTTGTTGGACGACTTTGATATAAATCTGTTGAGTGCTGCTACCCTCCTAGTCAAGCTTTGAACGCCTCTGATGTTGGCTGGGGCTTTTATGTCGATAAGGGCATGAATCTGCTTTGGGCCAGCTTCGATTCCAATCTTGTTCACTATATAGCCTAGGAATTTACCAGACTCAACTCCGAACGTGCATTTTTGTGGGTTGAGCTTCATCCGGTATTTCCTGAGTTTGTTGAACGCTTCGGAGAGGTCATGTATGTGGTCGGGGCTACGGGAGCTCTTGACCAACATATCGTCTGTGTAGACCTGTATGTTCCTGCCGATTTGTTCTTTGAACATTCAATTGACCAGTTGTTGGTATGTAGCACCTGCATTCTTTAAGCAGAATGGCATTACCCTATAGCAGTATATCCCCCTTTTCTGTACGAAAGAGTTTTTTCTTGATCTGGGGGTGCATTAATATTTGATTGTAGCCTGAATAGGCGTCCATAAAGCTGAGTAAGTTGTGCCTGGATATGGCGTCCACGATCTGATCGATGCGGGGGAGTGGGAAGCTGTCCTTCGGGCAAGTTTTGCTTAGGTCTATGTAGTCCACACATACTCTTCATTTTCCGTTTTTCTTTTTTACAAGAACGGTGTTTGCCAGCCAGTCGGGGCATCGTGCTTTCTTAATCATGTCCGCGTTGAGTAAACGTTGTACCTCCTCGTTTACGATCGTGTTCCTCTCGAGCGCCACGGGCCTCTTCTTCTACCTAACAATTTTCTTCGTGGGATCCACTTCTAAGCAATGGGTGATTATTGACGGGTTGATCCCCACTATATCTCGAATGGTCCAGGCGAAGATGTCCTTGTTAAGTTGTAGTAGCTCCGTGAGTTGCTTTTTACTAACTCTTTGCTCAAGCGGGAATCGATCTTGACAACCTTGTTGTTGAGAGGGTTGTCAATGTAGATTGTGATGGTTTCTTCCTCCGATTGATCGGCATTGGGCCTGCCCCAAGGGATTACTAGAGCCTCATCGTCTGGGATCGGTTATTTCCCCTTCTACGTCTTGGGTGGAACAAAGAGTCATCTAGTCGCGGTGCTAGCCGCCAACTGATAATCATCAGGTGCCAGTGCTGTCATATACTAGCATTCCCTGGCAATTGTCTGATCGCCTTTTAGAGTGTCGACCACTTGGTTTGCTAGATACTTGATGCACTGGTGCATAGTGGAGACTGCCGCTCCCATTTGATGTATCCAGGGCCTCCCCAAGACTGCATTATATGCCGAAGGTGCATCAATCACTACAAACTCTTGAAACATGGTTTTTTGAGTTGGCTTTTCTCCTACGGTTACTGTCAGGTGTATCTTTCCCACGGGGAGTCGATTTTTGCCACTGAAGTCGATCATTGGACGGTTATCAGGGGTTAACGCCCTCTCCCTTAATTGCATGCTATGGAACGTTCTGAGAAACAAGACGTTCAGTGAGCTCCCAATATCAACCAATGACCACCTTACTTCCCAGTTTTCTAGGGAGATGGTCACCACGGGGGCGTCATTGTGGGGGAGTTGTATGCCTTGGAGTTCTTTCTCCGTAAATACTAGCAGCACAGAGTGGTCACGCTTCTGAGCATATGGCACAAGCTACTCGCCACGTATCGCTTGGATCTTCATACCTCAAAGAACCTTCTTCCTGGATCTGTTTAACAGTTCAGACTCGGAGTGGGCTTCATGAAGTACGCATATCTCGTCGGCCAATTTCTCCAATTTTTCTCCTGGCTGCTCGTTCCTATTCAAGGGCGATGTAGCTCTGCGCTTCCCTCGCCAGGTCTGTCATACTGGCCAGTGGGTCCAGAGTCAGGAAGTTGTAGAACATTCCTTTCTCCAAACCGACAATAAAGGCTGAAACGATCGTTGTGTCGTCGCATACGTTGACAGTGATTAGCTCACTGCTGAAGCAGGTTAGGTATGCCTTTAGTGTTTCGTTAGGTTTTTTTTTTATCGATCTGAGTGTCTTTATCGTTGATAAAGCTTGACGCATAAACTATAATCTTAGACCTGATTCGGGGTCCATCGGTGCTGCCGTTGTTCCAGGAACTTCAGCTTGACACCTGCGCGCTATTTGCTCCGTCGAAGGTGGTGAAGCAGCTCCAGGCTAAGCGCTCGACATTTCCCCTTGATCTCCATCATTGTGTGATCTAGTAGTCACCATCTCTCTGTATTTCGAAGGGAGATGATGTTAGAGAAAGGTTAGGAACTTTGTCGTCCCCACGGACGGCGCCAAACCGATGCAATCATTTTTCGCTCCCTGTTTGACATAGTCCTGCTGACCTGCACAAGTAACGCACATGAGCCACGGACCACCGTTGTGGTGGTCGATGCCACTCCGATGCTAAAGTCAGACAGGGATCTATGGAAGGTATAATGATGTAAACAGGGATTTGTAGCGTACCTTAGCTTACCAACCCCATGTCTTATTTATAGTGCAGGAGACATGTGAGACATGTGGGCTTAGTAAGCAGTAAGAGTTCGGGTTCGTCTGGAAGACTACATTGGGTGGGTTGAGAACCATTTGGGTCAGATAATTGTTGAGGTGACTACTCGACATCTAGGTCGATTCGAAGTTTTTTTGTGTTTAGGTGACTCGGGTGTCCAACCTTTACTTCTTGATTGATCAGACCAGAAGTTGAATGTGTCCGATTTTTATCATTTGATTGCTTTGTACGGCTAGTATATTGACGTATCTATCACCGCATGGAGATTTGGAGCTCCTGAATTCGTAATTTTTATTTATGTTTCTTTGAGTTTTTCATCTGCTCTGGCTATTAAGGCATTTGTGCTGGTTCGGAGTGTGATTTTTTTTTCGTTTTTTTTTGCTCGTTGTCAGCCTTTGTATTATGGGATAGTATTTTTGTCGCTTTGCTTCATCCTCGTGTGTTGTTACTGGTTTGGGTCAAACTTGCAACTTCTGATGAGGTTCTTTGACTTGTATGGATTGATTGTTGCAAGTTTTTTCACATCGTTCATTCGTGAAGTGTTTCGTCAATACCCTTGTTCTGATATAGATCGGTTCGAGTGAGGAGTTCACCTAATTGCTTCGCGTGCTCTTCTTTCTCCAACTATGCAGCATGTAGTGTAAATCAACTTTCTGGATTATTCCTTTGATCCTGCAACATTGTCTACTTTCTCCTTCCACACGATCTGTTTGTCTGATATTCTGATAAACTCGTCGAGTAGTCATTTATGAGCCCAGTGCTCGATTTCGTCTTTTAAGTTGTAGCATTCTTCGGTATCGTGCTCATGATCTTTATGGAATGAACAATATTTGCTTTTGTCTCTCCCTTCCGGATCCCCTCTCATCTGAAGCGGCCAGATGACTTTATCCCACTATGCTACGTGTTTCAGTATATTTGCTCGACTTGTCTTCAGGGTTGTGTATGGCTTGTATATGGTTGTGTATGGCTTGTATATTTGCACGTTGGTTGTAACCCCTCGAATTCTTGTCGACGCAAATCACCCCTTCCGCCATTTCGATGTTTTTTTTACGGGTTGTCGCCTTCCTGTTGTCCGTCGTCCAGCCTTTTTTCTTCATTTCTTTCCCGTTTTCTTTAAAAAAATTTCCCTTTCTTGGTCATTTTTTTTCCTGGCTGCCTTCATTTCCTCTAGGGATATATGTTTTTGTGCTATTTTTAGTAGGATTGTCATGCCCTTTGGAGGCTCTAGGTTAAGAGAGTCAAAGAAGGGGCCTCTATTCAATCTGGCCACGAAGGTTGCAGTGGCCATGTCTTCGCTACATCCGCCAATCATTGTCAATTCATTGGTAAAACGGGTGACATATTCCCATATTGTTTCATCAGGTTTATGTCTGATGTACAGGAGGTAGTGTGGCCCTTTCCTCATCCGCTAGCTTCCGATAAATCTTGTGATGAAAGCGGTGGCCAGAGCTTGAAAGGAATCTATTGACCTCGATGGTAGACTATTGAACCAGTTCATCGCTGCAGAAGTGAGGCTGATTGGGAATGTTTTGCATAAGATTAATTCCATGGTCCCCTTCAGGGCCATCATGTGGTGGAAGTGCCTCAAATGATCGGTTGGATCGAAAGTTTCATCATATACTTCGAACTTAGGTGGAGTGAACTTTTTCGGCATTGTTGTTTTCATGAGGACGTCGGAAAATGGCGCTTTTGCCAACTCGTATAGTACGTTAGGATCTGTGACCCCTATTCTGAATGGGATTACGGTAAGCGTCCCTTCATACATTGGATTCTTGCTTCGAGGGAGCTCGCTGCTTCCGAAGTTTCCTTGTTGGGCTTCTGCTAGGATTTCATCATTTCCTTAAGTTCGATTGCCGGAGTTTTGTTGTGGATGTATCTGAACTGGATTAGCTAGTTGAGTGTGTTCCTGTGTGATCTTCTCTAACATCTTTGTTACGTGTTCCATCTGAGTTATGAGCAAATCCACCCAAGGGTCCGTGGCAACGTCGTCAGATACTTGGGTTGTCTGGACTACTGTGTGCTATAGATTCGCATTCTCGGATGCTGTTGGTTCAATGATCCGAGCTATTTCTCCTTCTCTAGCTGTTGACGATGCATCAGCGGCGGAGTTGTCATGATTCGCAGGCTGCATTGTTTTTTCTAGTAGCTAATTGATCTTTTATCAGGTTGTGGTAAGCTTTGTCACTGCGTGTTCTGTTTTCAGGAAAAAAAACTCATTGTTTTCCACAGACGACGCCAAACTGATGCGTCCAAAAATCGTCCTCATGTGAGTTTGACTGCAAAACAACTGTTAGACTGTCAATGACCAATTTTTTTATGGCCAAAGACACTCTAATGCTTAAGTCAGTAACTTTGTTGGAAGAATGATGTAAATTTGGACAAAACTCAGTTAAAGTCGCATACCTGTGTCGAATGTTCCCTTTACCTTTTATAATGGTCGTGGTTAACTCTCTGTGTGACTTAAGCATGTGGGGCATAACGGAAGAAGATGTTTCTTGTAACAGTCTCCTCCTTAATGGAGATGCGTTTGTGGGGGCGTAAGTCCCTCCACGACTCTTTCTTGGTGCAACGTTATTTTTCTTTATGAGAGAACGTGTATCGGGCCTGGACTCGGGCTCTGATTTGTCTGAGCCTAGATTGGGGTCCTGTTTACCTCTCCTTATTGGTGGGCCTAGTCTGGGCCTCTGTAATTTGCCTCATTCTTCCTGGACTTTATGAGCTGGCCCAGTAGATCGGACGTTGTATCCTCGTAATGGGTCTCTATGCCACGTGTACGACCGTGATGATCAGTCTATTTTGATGTATCATCAGTTATATTGCATTATTTCGTAAACTCATCTAGACACTATTTACATGAATGCAAATAATTTTTAATTGAAGACAAGCTAAGGTTGGTTTCGTTCATAAAATTTTGATTCATAATGCCTGTAAAGGTTTTTATTGTATCATTTATTTGTCATTCGAGGAATTTCTTCAAACCTTTTGTTGGAAATGAAATGTTTTTGTTTTTGTTTTTTTCTTCTTCTTCTGGAATTCAAATGTAATTACAAATATTGTGTTAATTATTTAGCTTCCTCCATTTTTTAAATATTTTTAATTATAACACAATGTAACGTGATAATTGTTATCACATTTTAGGAATGACAATGGCTTTATATCCTCCTAGAAAGTCATTGATAATGGATGAAATAGTTTCTCATAATCGATGCCTGAATTGAGTGTAAAGGGGTGTCAAACAAAAGAAATGGATTCAACATAGGGATGGGCATCTCATCCTGCAATTCCGATCCCGTCCCAATTTTTTTGGGTTTTATTGGGATTGATCAATCCCATCTCGATCTCGTCCCGTCCCGGTCTATAGTGGAATAAGATTGGGATGAAATTTTTCAATCCCGCCCATCCCTTCCCGTCTCGAATTGATTTTTTAAATATTTATTATTAATAATTTATATATATTTTTAGGAGTGTAATTCTTTTTTTAGATTAAATATTGATCATATTATGAGATATATATTGATCATTTGAGATATATATTCACTCAATGATGATAATAAGCACAAGTCACTCTATAATGATGTAAGCATTCTAAGATACATATTGATCATTTGATTGTATCATCAACATATTATCTCTCATTCACACTTGTCCATCCCCTTTTCTAACATCCATTTCCCAATATTTTACATGTTGTACGATTGTAATTATAAACTTCATCTTAGAGTATTTCTTTCTTTGGCACATTGTTAGAAAACTCAATGCTCGACTTTTATTTCTATTAGTCTCTGCAAGTTAAGTATACAAAATTTTCATCAAAATTTCAACAAATTTGTCTCTACAACTTGTACAAATGAACACATGTTTGGCACATTTAGAACAAATTTTTTATTGTCCGTTGATCTCGTCCCGTTCCGAACCCGTTTGGGATGGGACAAGGTTGGGATGAGTCTATCCTGTCCCGATTTCGAATGAACGGAATGGGATAGGGATGAGGTCCATCCTGTCCCATCCCGTCTGTGCCCACCCCTAATTCAACATGTTAATTTTGATATCTACCTTACTAATTTTCATATAAAAACTTACATTTACCTTTCTTATAAATAACTTTTTTTTCATTTACAAATTTTAACACTTATATATATATATATATATATATATATATATAATATTTATTTTACGCTGTATGCATTTTAAAAAAAATGTCAAATGCATTTCAAGTGAAAAGGTACATTCAACCAAAGACCTCTAATTCTATATTTGGGGAAATGTTTATGCAAAGCTTACTCTCAGTGTTTGGACTCACTTTGTATAATGCCAACGACACAGAGAATACCCTAGTCTATATTACAAATCAGAATGGTATTTGAGGTTGGAGATAAAAGATGGTTGAGATTTCCACAAATATAAGAATTTAACGGATCACATAGAACTTAAAGCACCAATAGATAAGTTTGTAGATAAACATAGTTCATGGTTGAGATTCGTTTCATATAATGGTTGAGACTTAAAGTTAGCCTTTATGTCTTACCTACAATCAATCCCCAATAAGAGTGCATCGGTATGATTTTCATACCAAACATTTTGATATTTAAAGTAGAATAAACTCTATTTATCATGTTAAACTTTTATCGTGCCAACGACATGGGGAATACCTTATATAACAAATCAGAATGATGTTTTAGGTTGGAGATAAAGACGGCTAAGATTTATCCAAACATAAAGATCTAATAGATTACATAGAGGGGTAGGGAAGGGTGTTTGGTTGAAATTAATGTTCACATAGGAATGAAATACCTCTAGCGAAAAAGTTGAAAATTTTACTCATATCTAACAATTTAAGTGCCGAAGGCTCGAGGAATACCCTAGTATATTAGAATTCAGAGAGGTGTTTTACTATTCATTGCTGATTGAGACAAATTAAATATTGGAAATAAAAGATGGCTAGGATTGAAAGTTGGGAAACGTATTGAGGGTTGAGATTCATTTTCAATGATGACATGTTTGTAAATATAAAACATATAGAAGGGAAAAGAAAAATAAAAAAATTAAGAAAATAATTTGTGGAATGTACATGTGGTGGAGAGAAAAAATATTATGTTTTATTTTTTCTCAAAAGGAATATTATCATAACTATCTATGTAATTGTCGTATTTTGATAAACTTGGTATCGTTGAAATGCATTTTTGAATATCTTTTCAATAAAACCAATGATCAGTACAAGTGCTAAAATTTTAAAATTATATATTTTATTATTAAAAAATCTCTAATGCATTTCATGCTAATTAGTATTTTTCAATTTTTTTAGAGCAATAAAAATTAGGGGTGGGCATCCCATCCTGCGATCCCGATCCCGTCCCGTCCCGATTTTTCCGGGTCTTAATAGGATTGAATAATTTCATCCCGATCCCATCCCGTCCCGATCAAGAATGGGACGGGATGGGATGAAGATTTTCAATCCCGCCAATCCCGTCCCGTCCCGAGCTAATTTTTTAATATTTATTATTTTTTTTATTTATTTTTATTCATATAAACTTACAGATCACTGACAGAAACTCATGGTGTTTGCAGTGGTAACAGAAATGTTACTTCAAGAAATAAATATTCATTAAGCAAGAGAAAGATATCAGACTGTTGCTTGGATTCCCAATAAAAGTGGCTCCAATTATTTAACTTCCAAATATTGATAATACCCAGGTGAAGATGAAAAATAACAATTAACTGAGTAATACATATTCAGAAGGGAACATTCAGGGGCGGAGCCAAGAATTTGAGATGCTCTGGGTTGTAAAAATAATTTTTTTAATTACGATATATGTATTGATGGTAAACTATTATGAATATGTTAGAGCATCACCAATAGGTCTATATTTCTTCCCTAACAAAAGATGAAATGTCATTTTGTCAAGGAACCATGAATTTTGTTTCCCACAGTAATGAAATTGTAAAATCAGTTGAGAGGTCATCACGGCAACACAATACTCTTAGTGGGTCCCATTTATCATGTCATTTTCTAAAAGTCAGCCCACTCGACTTCATTGTTAGGGGATTTAGTGGTTACCCTTATATTTGCATGCCACATCTATATCTAATTATAAGAAAGTTATTTTTCACGCTCTTATATGATGATAATCTTCGCAGCAGTCACAGGCATCACGCTGATCCCGTCCCGTCTCGAACCCGTTTGAGATGGGACGAGGTCGGGATGGAGTTTTTCCCATCCCGTCCCGTCCCGATCCCGTATGAACGGGATGGGATAGGGATGGGCATATTTCGTCCCATCCCGTTCTGTGCCCACCCCTAATAAAAATGGCCTTTCAAGACATTCAAAAAAATAACTCGAATGCTAACAAAACCATTGTTAAAATTATAAAAATATATATTTTATTATTAATAAACTTTTATTGTATTTCACGTCGTTAGTATTTTTCAATATCATATCAGAAAACGAATCAAGACAGACATCTTAATGCACATTTAAACAAAAACACTAAATTTCATGTTTGGGAGAACTCACTCTCGAAGTTTGAATTTTTTTCCCAACTGATTTAATTTTGAGTGAGTCTAACCCTAAAGTTTATAGTATATATTTTTACCTTAGAATAGAATTGGACTTCAAAACTGATTGAGGGCAAAAATGAGGATGGTGGCGGAGGTGTTCAGGACAAAATATTGAACAATCTATATTACAATTCAGAGTGGTATTGCAATATTCATTGCTGACTAGGACAAATTAAAGATTAGAGATAAAAGATGGCTAGGATTGAAAGTTGGGAAATGTGTTGAGGGTTGAGAGTCATTTCCTATGATGACATGTTTGTACATATAAAATATGTACAAGGGTAAAGAAAATAAAAAGTTGGTGAAATGTACATGTGACGGAGAGAGAAAGTATTGTATTTTTTTTTCAAAATAAAAATTATCATAACTATCTACGTAATTGTCGAATTTTGATAAACTTGGTATTGTTGAAATGCAATTTTTAAGATATTTTCAACAAAATCAATGACAATACAAACACTTTTCGAAATATGTGTTTTATTATTAAAACACGTAAGTATTTTTAATATTTTCATATCTAAGTATAATATTTCTCAAAGTAATGAAAATATATTTTAATGAACATTCAAACAAAGATACCGAACATTCAATTGGTTCTAAATTTAATTAAGTTTGACTCTAAAAAATTACTATTTTTTACCGTTAACTAGGCATGCACATCAAAAAATTAATGTACATTCTAAAAAATGATTTTTTTATTTATGGAACTAATTGAGGACAATGGTAGGGATGATGGTGAGGGTGTCCAGTGAATGACAATTAGCAAAAAAAAAATGTATGCGGAGTGTCAACGACACAGGTAATATGTTAATCCATATTACAAATTAGAAGAGTGTTTTATTATTCATTGCTAACTGTGACAAACTAAAGATTGTTGATAAAAAAAAATGGCTAGAATTGCAAGTTGGGCAATATGTTGAGGGTTGAGATTCATTTTCCTATAATGATATGTTTGTAAATATAAAACATGTAAAAGGGCAAAGAAAAAAATGTTCAAAAGTTGGTGGAATGTACATTTCCCTTTTTTAAAAGATGAAATTATTATAACTATCTACGTAGTTGTCAGATTTTGGTAAAGTTGGTATCATTGAAATGCAATTTTGAAGATCTTTCCAACAAAACTAATGATGAATACAATTAATTAAAATTTCAAAATATGTAGTTTATTAAAACATGTGTGCTTTTAATATTTTCATGCCGACGTATAATATTTTCAAAAAAATGACGAATATTTTAATGAACATTCAAACAAGGACCCTGAACATTAAATAGATTATAATTTTAACGAGTTTGACCTTAAAAATTAGTTTACATTTTAAAATATGATTTTTTTTATGAAACTAATTGAGGGCAATGGTGGTAAGGGAGTCCAATGGATGATAATTAACAACAAAAAAAGTATATGTGAAGTGCCAATGATACGGAAATATGCTAGGTATATATATATATATAATGTGATTGAGTGACGATCATTAATTTGACAACTACCATACCAACAAATATTGACCGCAAACCTCACACAATCTAACGGATATTAAAATTGATGAGTTAGAACCATTTCTTCAAAATCAAATTTTAAGAAATTTCCTAAATTCCATCCGCTATTATATTAATACAACTTCCCTTTTTTTTTCTCAACCAATCTCTTTCCTACGACAAACTCTATTAGTCTATTCTTTCGCAGCATTAGCTGTGGCGAGAGGGAGGTGGTGATAGTTGGCATATTTCGTCCCATCCCGTTCTGTGCCCACCCCTAATAAAAATGGCCTTTCAAGACATTCAAAAAAATAACTCGAATGCTAACAAAACCATTGTTAAAATTATAAAAATATATATTTTATTATTAATAAACTTTTATTGTATTTCACGTCGTTAGTATTTTTCAATATCATATCAGAAAACGAATCAAGACAGACATCTTAATGCACATTTAAACAAAAACACTAAATTTCATGTTTGGGAGAACTCACTCTCGAAGTTTGAATTTTTTTCCCAACTGATTTAATTTTGAGTGAGTCTAACCCTAAAGTTTATAGTATATATTTTTACCTTAGAATAGAATTGGACTTCAAAACTGATTGAGGGCAAAAATGAGGATGGTGGCGGAGGTGTTCAGGACAAAATATTGAACAATCTATATTACAATTCAGAGTGGTATTGCAATATTCATTGCTGACTAGGACAAATTAAAGATTAGAGATAAAAGATGGCTAGGATTGAAAGTTGGGAAATGTGTTGAGGGTTGAGAGTCATTTCCTATGATGACATGTTTGTACATATAAAATATGTACAAGGGTAAAGAAAATAAAAAGTTGGTGAAATGTACATGTGACGGAGAGAGAAAGTATTGTATTTTTTTTTCAAAATAAAAATTATCATAACTATCTACGTAATTGTCGAATTTTGATAAACTTGGTATTGTTGAAATGCAATTTTTAAGATATTTTCAACAAAATCAATGACAATACAAACACTTTTCGAAATATGTGTTTTATTATTAAAACACGTAAGTATTTTTAATATTTTCATATCTAAGTATAATATTTCTCAAAGTAATGAAAATATATTTTAATGAACATTCAAACAAAGATACCGAACATTCAATTGGTTCTAAATTTAATTAAGTTTGACTCTAAAAAATTACTATTTTTTACCGTTAACTAGGCATGCACATCAAAAAATTAATGTACATTCTAAAAAATGATTTTTTTATTTATGGAACTAATTGAGGACAATGGTAGGGATGATGGTGAGGGTGTCCAGTGAATGACAATTAGCAAAAAAAAAATGTATGCGGAGTGTCAACGACACAGGTAATATGTTAATCCATATTACAAATTAGAAGAGTGTTTTATTATTCATTGCTAACTGTGACAAACTAAAGATTGTTGATAAAAAAAAATGGCTAGAATTGCAAGTTGGGCAATATGTTGAGGGTTGAGATTCATTTTCCTATAATGATATGTTTGTAAATATAAAACATGTAAAAGGGCAAAGAAAAAAATGTTCAAAAGTTGGTGGAATGTACATTTCCCTTTTTTAAAAGATGAAATTATTATAACTATCTACGTAGTTGTCAGATTTTGGTAAAGTTGGTATCATTGAAATGCAATTTTGAAGATCTTTCCAACAAAACTAATGATGAATACAATTAATTAAAATTTCAAAATATGTAGTTTATTAAAACATGTGTGCTTTTAATATTTTCATGCCGACGTATAATATTTTCAAAAAAATGACGAATATTTTAATGAACATTCAAACAAGGACCCCGAACATTAAATAGATTATAATTTTAACGAGTTTGACCTTAAAAATTAGTTTACATTTTAAAATATGATTTTTTTTATGAAACTAATTGAGGGCAATGGTGGTAAGGGAGTCCAATGGATGATAATTAACAACAAAAAAAGTATATGTGAAGTGCCAATGATACGGAAATATGCTAGGTATATATATATATATATATATATATATATATATATATATAATGTGATTGAGTGACGATCATTAATTTGACAACTACCATACCAACAAATATTGACCGCAAACCTCACACAATCTAACGGATATTAAAATTGATGAGTTAGAACCATTTCTTCAAAATCAAATTTTAAGAAATTTCCTAAATTCCATCCGCTATTATATTAATACAACTTCCCTTTTTTTTTCTCAACCAATCTCTTTCCTACGACAAACTCTATTAGTCTATTCTTTCGCAGCATTAGCTGTGGCGAGAGGGAGGTGGTGATAGTTGGGGTGGAGGTTGCATTATGTTGGTAGTAATAGTGGTGGTGGTAGCATTGAAGGTTGTGTCATGGTGGTGATGGTGTTAATTGTAGTATTGCAGTGTGGTTGTAGAGTTGAATGACATTGAAATGGTGAGAATAAAAAATTAAGGAAAATCTTGTAAAACCAACATCTCATTACAAATTGGTATGTTGATTTTCCATTCACGATACTCTTGTGAAATAAAAATTTCCAATAATTTATAATTTTCATGAAACAAACAATAAGAAATTTATATTCTAAAAATTAAACATTCCGATATTTTTCCATGAAACAAATGCAACAAAAGGTTGTAAAGTTTTACCTTGTGGCAATAGTTGGTTGTAGTCGTTTCCAATATATTATTTATTTATTTATTTATTTATTATTATTATTATTATTATTATTATTATTATTATTATTATTATTATTATTATTATTATATATCAAAACAGATAATACCATAAATGATATCAGCCTTCTAAAATTTGGCCTTTTATCCCATTGCTCATGGTGGATTCTAAGCACTTGAGAGTCTAAAAATGGCCTGCCAAGTATTGAAATGACCTATAAGTTATCAGAACACACTGTTTCATTAGCTTCCTGAGTTCAAAAGCCACTAAAAATCCTTTTAACACTTCCCCTTGCACACTCTTCACAACAAAATCCATCTATTTTAACACATACTAACAATTCTCAATCTCTCTTTGTGCTTGCTGAGGTACACTGAAAATGTCTTGCAACCTCTTTCTTGCATGAGTACACTTTGACAGTACTGTTGAGATGTCTTGAGCACTCTTTTGAACATGTCTTACAATCTCCCGACAGAGATAAGGACCCCCCTTAACCCCCTCTTCCATCATTTCTACTAGTACTCGAGTACTAAATTCTCAAATCCTTCGCTGCACTGTGAAGTCATTTTTCAATTATCGCGATCTTGTCCAAAATCCATGTCGGGGTATCCTCAGTGTTTCCAACTTGCTTAAAAGGATTTTTTTTGACATATGCACTTCCATCGACGTTCTAGATAGTGCCATGCACCGATTTTTAGTGTTTATACGACAGATTCCATGGTTCATAGTGTCAAGTATATGGGGCCTGATGGTACTGCTTATGGAATCAACACGTCGTGGAACCAACTATTATAATGTCAACAAGATTTTGTGTAGGGTGTTCCAGAATTTTGTAGTATGTTTACTAGGCCTTAACTATCATAGGGTTGGCAAAAAGTGGACGAGACAGATCAATTGTCGTGTTTCTTCACTATTTTACCGTTGTTCACACGAATCTTGTGCATGGTATAGTCACCATTTGAAGTTTGAAACTCAAGACAGCGGATTGAGATAACCCTAACAGAATGCTGCAGTATACCGAGCGTAATTATCAGCCTTTCCACGAAAGCTTATTGGTTGCTAGAATTTACCCTATGATATCATCATCATCATGAAAAGGTTATATGAGTCTTCTGAAGCTAGAACTCTCCTTGGCTAGGAAAAGAGGTTCAAAAGAAGATCCACCAGAGTACACATCATTAAACACCACAGCTTTTCCCAATTTTCAGTGGAGGTTCAATTTGAATGGCAATATGGTTTTGAAGACTTATTAAGGAAAAGGCAATGGCCACTAAGCACTCGGTGGGAAGCTTTATTTAGCTATAGACACAGACAAATCCTGTCCAAGTACAAGCAAATAATTGCAACAACGGAGAGCTGTTGTAGACCTTTTTGTGGGTCTACCATGACACCAACCCCAACAACTACAACAAAAGAGATTCACAACTACTCCTTAGACTCCTTGTTAAGATAATCTTTGGGTCGATTCATACTATCATTTCTTTAAGATAGTATAAAAGTCCATTCAGAAGCGAATGGGAGACGAAAGATGGATATAATGGACGCCCAAAAAGTCTCATAAAAGATGACCTTGCGTATATGGTATAAGTTTCTTACCTAAAGTGAAGTAAATAAAAAAGAATTTAGTCAAGCACCTAGATAATTTCAGGCACGACACGTAATGAATGAGTTTAAGGCTTCACTTGACACACCGTACATTTGCAGTGCATTGCTTTACAAGTGCTTGGTAACAGTTAATGAAAAATAATGCATACACCCAATGTTTGCTTGGTTGGCATGGATATTGCATTTATGCAAACATCAACTACATAAAAATTGAAAAATAATTATAATTAACTCATTCTTCCCCACTACTATTATTCATTAGTTTTATAAAAAGAGTTCTTAAATAATAATAATAATAATAATAATAATAATAATATACAGATGTACATACATAATTTTTTAACCCCATGAGAGAAAGGAAAAAAAAGTTATAAAATAAGGAAATACGTGAGTTACCTGATTCACAGTTTCCATGCAAACTAAGAGTTCTAAAAAAACTTGTTTCCTTATAAAATTGAACTGTCGAAGTAGAAGTTGAAGGAAAAAGTGAGACTTGCAAAGTTTTAAGAGAGATTTTAACCCGTAAAGATTTGCAGGACCACTTAACTACAAGATACGTAGACGTTGAATTAGAATTACACAAACTATTTTTTGCAAATCATACTAAGCGCCTATATTTGTGTAACCACCCGTAAAAGAACGCAAAAACATTACTTTACGGTGTACCAAGCGTAGCCTAAGTATCAAAATTCAAAGGAACCACATCATTTTGCATCGAAAATACAACAGAAGGTAGGGGTGGGTATTCCATCCCGCGATCCTAATTTTGTCTCGTCCCGATCTAGAGTGGGATGGGATCAGGATGGAGATTTTCAATCCCGCCCATCCCATCCCGTTTCAAACTTATTTATTTAATATTTATTATTATTATTAATTTTAATCAAACAACTCTTCTAAAGGAAATTTTATGATTGTGTTGAAATTAAATCAAAACATCATTGTTTGAAAACTAGTTTGATTTGGTACTATTTGTTTAAATAGAAATTTTAGTTTGAATTTTTTAGGTCAAATAGAACCACTGAAAATTTATGATTTTCACATTTTAGATTGGTTATAGGACAATTATTTTTGTTGAAAATAAAGGCAAATGATGGCTTGATTTAGTTTTGCACTATAAGTTATTTAGTTGAAAATTTGGTCAATGAGCAATATTTTTCATTTTTAAACATTTATTAAGACAACTTGAGAACTTATATCTATGAAGATACAATTAGGAGCAATGTGAGATGAAATTTTACATGACATTTTACATTGCTATGATGAAAGTTTTATGTATATAAATTAGGCATTATTGGTGTATGAGATCAAACTTTTTTTTGTTATTCTTCATTGGAAGACTATTTAGTACATACTCATCCCGTCCCGTCCAGAACCCGTTTGAAACTGGAATGGGATCGGGACGGGATGAGGTCCCGTGCCCACCCCTAACAAAAGCTTTCCAAAAAAGATCATTCCATACACCTGGAATCAGAAGAGAGGATTTCAAGCTACATAAAAGCTGAAGCAATAAACAGTGCATGCTGAAATGCAAATTGATCAGTAGCATAATAAGAGCACTGTAAAATTAGCATTAGCTAGTTGATGACATCGGTATAAGGATGATGTAGTGATCTGTCCTTTGTGCTAAGCAGCTCAAAAGGTAAAACTCAATTTGGTCCTGTCCCATGAAGTTGCAGATGGGTCACTGAAAAAAGTAAACATGTGAGCAACATACCTTGCCTGATTTGCAAATAAAATATTTTTCCCATGGCAACTAATTTTTTAGGACCCACACACTTTCATGAGTTAATAATGCGGGTGGACAATTTACAACTGAATTCCAAATGACAACAATCAGACCAAGAAAAAGAACGATTGTCCATATCACCCTTACATTCACAAGATAGCTTATACAGAACTTTTCGATTTTATTCTCTAAATTGTTTTTACACAGGAAAACATACAGATTTTGAAAGAAAAAGTTAAAAAAAAAAAAAAAAAAAAAAAACATACATGCTTACCCATTTACAAAGGACAAAAATGATGAATTTACATAACGAGTTACCTAATTTGGTTGCTGAAGTTGCGATATATCTTTACCAGAACCTATCCTTGTTGACACTTAGATATCCGGCCATTACTTTACCTCCAGTGTTTCTCATGCCATCAATAAAAAAACACCATGTTGAACCCAAAGCCCCAACAAAGAAATCAGCTTCAGTTGCCATCAAGAAATTAACAAGGGGATAATTTGTGCTCGTTTCTCTCCCGAGACTCGTTTCATAAGAGGCCATTGTTATGTTTCCTACTTGGCGACTGACATTTGTATAATAGAAGTTCCAGTTGGGATACAATCTCGTTTTATCAATGACTTCCTGAACATGAAGTTCTTGGTTAATATTTTAGTATGACATGTCAAAAGATATTTGTTATACATGTAAAAGAGTATCAGATAATCGAAGAGACATAAACCTGCATTTCAGTGGAAAGCCAGATGTTGTTGAGGTCTGGGAAACGTTTCCTGATGCGCCTGGCAAGACGCATATAGTCCTCAAATCCGACCACTTTCATTTCAGATGCTTTGTCACCCATCCTTACATGCATGCTTAACATTGGTCTAAGGATCCAAGGTTTATGACTGGACCATACAAACTGTTCCATATCAGATTTAGGCTTGTCCATGATCACCTGTTTAGCATCACCTCTCAATTAAGTACAATTAACTAAAGAAAATAAGTAACTCGGGCATTACAATTAATTATAATAAGAATATGCACAAAACAGGTTGATTACATTTGAATGAAGAAAAAAAAAGATTTATCATTCAAAAGGACGAGATGTATTAGACAAATGGAGTGATAGCCAATGAGAGATCAATATCTTCTGCTGACAACTTCAGAAAAGGATGATCATGAATCATTTTTTACTTGCCTTAGACAGAGAAGCCATGGAACTTTCCTGATGACAACATTGCTCAAGGGATGTCGTGATAATCAACTTTCATTATTTCAAATTGATTTTAGTAGCTAATGCATTTTCTTCCTTGCTCATATAATTATTAACTGAAGAAACCAATTTTGATTAACAGTAAAGACAGGTCAGCAAATTACAAAATGCAGCCTCAACCCTGGTTAACTGTCAGTTGTAACTTGTCTTATAATGTATGGAATTGTTAGATTAAGTAGTTTGTGTCAAAATATGCCTCAGAACATCTATAAGCTATGTTGACTGTCCAGAAGAGTTGTATAGAGATAACAATGTAAAAATACTTGAAGTGCAAACTTCAGGCGATAAAAGTCTATAAACAAGATGAGTTGAGTTTAAAGTCTCTAAACAAGATGGGTTGAGTTTTGCATGTTTATAATAAAGGGAAGTGATGATACACCGAAACCTCCTTCCATCTACACTGTACACGTGTCACGATGATCTCTAGGAATAACACGCCCAAGTGTCAGTCTAGCACTAGTCCGGCCCAATTGACATCAAGCCCGCGTAGTGCAGTCTACCAGACGAATCCAAATTACTATGTCATGCTAAGCCCACACGTCTCACAGCCATCCTCAGTACTCGTAAGACCTATTAAGGTAAGTATCTCAGAGATCAGCTTCAGACGGGCAAGCAAACAATACTTTGTCTTTAACTAGGAAGTAAATACCAGAATATGCGTCGCACGTGGAAACTTCCACCTATGGACAACATTTCGATTGAGAACTATCTCCCGCATATCTAGGAGCACAGGTCTAACAGAGAAATTTCCCTCCTTAAGACGACTTCTAATTAAAGAAGGATCTCCAAGAAGATATTTCCCTAAACTACGCCACTGATGGCCTTGCCGAACCAGGACTATAAATAAGAAGGGAAGTTGGTGAACAAAGGTACGCTAAAAATTCCCTGTTTACAGCTTTAAGCCTTCCTCAAAGCCCTGTCTGACTTTAGCATCGGAGTGTCATCGGCCAACACAACGGTGGTCTGTGGCTCACATGTGTTCCTTGTGCAGGTCAGCACATCAAAGTCAAGTAGGGAGCAAAAATCGACTGCATCAGTTTGGCGTCGTCCGTGGGGACGACAAAGTTCCTAGCAAAGCATAGACATCATTTCTCTTCAGAGTTCAAGAAGATGGTGACCACTAGATCCCGTAACAATGGAGACCAGGAGGACACATCGAACGCTTAGACTGGCGTTGTACTGCCACTTCCAGCGGTACCGACAACACAGGGGGAGCAAGCTCGCGCCTCCGTGCCAGCGACGGCGGCAACAGACCCAGGATAGATCGGCCATCATCACATTACTGCAGATCCTGCAAACGATAAAGATACTCAAATCCATGAAACATAAGCCGAATGATACATTAAGAACGTACGTCACACGCTTCAACGGCGAGTTGACTTCCGTCAACGTTTGCAACGATGCAACAGCCGTCGCAGCTTTCATCGACGGTCGGAGGAACGCCAAGTTCTATAACTTCCTAACTTTGGACTCCTCGGTGAATAGGGCGGACCTGATAAAGGAAGAACAAAAGTACATCGTTTTAAACGAAGCGCGGACCGCCAAGAAAAAGGCGGAGTCCGAGGAGAAACCCTCTGTCCCTTCAAACGAGGGAGTAAAGGGGCGAATTGGTGGGCACGATACATGTCCTCAATGGGGCACATTCCTAATCAGAACAATCAAATAGGTCCCCAAAAAGGGCCTTAAGGAAGATAAGGGTCTGAGCGCGATATGCAGTGACCAACAAGTTACACGCGCTCGAAGCCATAACCCTCCTATATTACTAGCCTAAGACAAAGACCTCCGGGGCGTCCAGCATAATGACGCTCTGGTAATCACAATCTCCCAAGCAAGTTGGAAAGTAAGGAGATCTTTGGTAGACATTGGGAGCTTATTGAACATTCAATTCCTCCACGCAACATGCAGCTAAAAAAAGAGGTCCTAACTCTTTGATAGTTGTCCGATGATTGATTTCAGCAGCGAAAAGCGCTTTCCGGTAGGAAAGATACAACTAACAATAGCCATTGTTTCATAAAATCCCATTTCAAGAGTTTATAATGATGACGCACTGTCTACTTATAATGTTGTTCTGGGGAGGCCCTGGATACACCAAATGGGAGCAGTAGTTTCCACTCTGCACCAATGCATCAAGTACCCAGTGAATCAAAATAGTTGGTACCATACGAGGCGACCAAGTAGTGGTCAGATAACGCCAATGCGTGACCCCGCAACAGCTTGATAATCTTCAACTGGTGACTAAGCCCGCGACCGGGATGTCACTTAATCTTGCCAAAGAAGTTGGGATAGAGCAACCAATCTCAGACGCGAAGCTCCAGTGAGCCCCTGGGGCAGACCCAACATCGGTCAACCGGAAGAAGAAACCGTCACGGTTTACCTCGACAACCCCCTTAACAATAGGGTCGTTCAAATAGGTTCTCGCAGAACCATGACATCTTAGCCTGAACAATGCGAGACATGGTGAGAATCGACCCGTCGGTGATCACTCATCGCCTAGAGGTGGGCCCTTCGAGGAAAACCATACGACAGAAGAAGATGCTCGTGGCTCCTTAGAGAAACAAAATCATCAATAAGGATGCACAACTTTTACTCAATGCGGACATGATCAAGGAAGCGTGATACCTGGACTGGCTGGCAAACATCGTATTGGTAAGAAAAAAAAACGGAAAGTGGAGAGTCTCCGTAGACTACACAGACTTAAACAAGGTATGCCCAAAAGACAGCTTCCCACCTCCCCAGATCGATCAGATCGTGGACTCCACATCCAGACACAACTTACTGAGCTTCATGGACGCCTATTCGGGCTACAACCAGATATTAATGCACCCCCAGACCAAGAAAATACCTCTTTCATAATTGAGAGAGGTATTCAGGGTGATGTCCTTTGGCTTGAAGAATGTGAGTGTGACGTATCAACGACTAGTGAACCAAATGTTCAAAGAACAAATCGGCAAGAACATGGAGATCTACATAGATGATATACTGATCAAGAGCCTCCACAGCCCCGACCACATAGCAGACCTCACTGAAGAATTCAGCCAACTCCGAAGGTATCGGATAAAACTCAACCCACAAAAGTATACGTTCGGAGTCGAGTCAAGAAAATTCCTAGATTACATAGTGAACCAAAAGTGAATTGAAGCTGATCCAAAGCAAATTCAGGCTATTCTCGACATGTAACCCCCCCGCCATCATCAAAGACGTTCAGAACCTGACTGGGAGAGTGGCAGCACTCGACAGATTTATATCCAAATCATTCGACAAATGTTTTCCTTTCTTCAAAATCCTGAGAGGGAACAAAGGGTTCTCATGGGATGAAGAGTGTGAGCAAGTCTTCCAGAACTTGAAGGCGTACATGGGGAGCCCCGGACTGCTCTCAAAATTGGGCAGTAGGAGAAACACTTTAGTTATACTTGTCCGTCTCCAAGCAAGCCGTCAGCTCAACCCTTATGCGTGATGACTAAAGAATCCAAATACTAGTGTACTATGCCAACAAGACCTTCATAGAAGCAGAGGCACACTTCCTAGACCTGGACAAATTAGCTCTAACACTAGTCATCCGCGAGGAAATTGAAGCCTTATTTTCAGGTCCACTCTATAACAACTTTGACCAAGCACCCGCTCCGCACGTTACTGCACAAGCCAGAGTTATCTGGCAGAATGGTCAGTAGAACTTGAGTAGTTTGATATAAGTTATGCCCCAAGAACCGCCATCAAAATCCAAGCGCTGGTGGACTTCATCGCTGAGTTTATAGGCGGAAAGGAACCAAGGGCAAACCTTCAAGCCCAACATTCAAACAATCAATGATGGACTTTGCATTGTGATGGTTCATCAACAGGGAAAACAAGCAGAACTGGAATCACCCTCCGCTCCCCAAGCGGTTTCACCCTTGAGAAAGTCATCAGATTTTGTTTTCCCGCCTCAAATAATGAAGTTGAATATGAGGCCCTCATGTCCGACCTAAATCTAGCAAAGGGGATTAGGATAGACCACTTAACAACGTATAGCGACTCAAAACTGATAGTCAACGAGGTCAAAAGAGAATTCAACAGCAAAGACCCCCGCATGATAGCCTACCGTGCAATCAGTGGGTTCAAGAGATTTGAACTCTTACAATGCCCCCGAGACGATAATGAAAGAGCTGATACACTAGCCAAGAAAGCCTCTGCAGAAGTCTCGGACGGTCTCATCGAATACCAAGAGCAATCAAGTCTGAACGAAGAACCCAGCGATGTTTATGCCACAAGTACAGAGGCAAGTTGGATGACTCCGATTCTTGAATACATTGAAAGCGGAGCCCTGCCGACGGAGAAAGTCGAAACCAGAAAACTCAGAAACATAGCAGTGCGGAACACTCTCTTAAATGACAAGTTATACAAGAGATCAACAACCGGTCTCCTACTCCGATGCATGTCCCCTTCCGAGGCAGATTAGGTCCTAAGACAGATCCACGATGATATATGCGAAAATCATCCGGGTGGGAGAACCCTTGCCCACAAAGCTCTAACCCTTGGGTACTATTGCCAACGATGCGACGAGACACCAAAGACAATGTCCGTAAGTGCGACAAATGTCAGAGGTTCACGCCATACACACGTGCTTGCCCAACCACTGACACTGGTGACTAGCCCGTGGCCATTCGCGCAATGAGGGATGGACATCGTCGGGCCACTCCCAGCATCAACTGGCAAAAAGTTCGTTCTTGTGGCAGTCGACTACTTCACCAAATGGGTCGAAGTAGAGCCCCTATCCAAAATAGCACAAAACCAAATAGAAAAATTCATATGGGCGTCCATCGTCAGCAGGTTTAGCATCCCCAGAGTATTGGTCAACAATAACGGGACTCAATTTAAAAGTAGCAAGGTTAAAAAACTATGTGAACAGCTACACATCAGTCACCATTTCTCTTCGCTAGGGCATCCACAAGCCAACGGCCAAGCAGAAGTTACTAATCGAACAATCTTGGAAGCGATAAAAAAAAGCTTAACACGGCTAAGGGAAAATGGATTTCATAGCTACCATGAATACTTTAGGCGTATCGGACAACCAAAAAAACCCCGATCGAATAAACACTATTTGCCCTAGCCTACAGGTCATAAGCCATGGTTCCAGTGGAACTCGAAATGCTTACCTTCCGAACGGAGGAGTTCAGGGCAGATGATAGACGAGGCCTTGCGCGTCGGACTAGACCTTCTTGAGGAAATGCAGGATCAAGCCTCCGCCGGAATAGCTGCCTACAAACAACAGATAGCACAATACTACAACAAGAAGGTTAAGCCACGCGAATTCAGAGTGGGAGACTGGGTACTCAGGAAAACCCACAAAACACCAAAGAAGCGGGTGCAAGAAAACTAAACCTGAACTGGGAAGAGCCTTACAGGGTGACCAAGGTCAACAGGTCGGGTACATACTGGTTGGAAGTTGTGAATGGTGACGGATTTAAACGATCACGAAATGTAAAACACCTAAAAAAATATTATCATAAAAAATATTTGTTGTTACTGAACTTCCACTACTATTCGTTTCAACCAACCCAACATTCAATCATCCCGCCATGGCCAGATCCGAGAAAATCCATCCCGACGCCTAGTTCGCTGCGCACGGATGATGATGGCTTAGGAAGTGAAAGTCTAGTCAGCGTTCTAACGCTTGATGACGACAACTCGCCAAGGGATCATTGCTCTCTAACAGACAATGATCACCGAACCAGACCAGGTAAGCTTAGTTAGTCTAGGTTGACGACGACGACTTCTGGTACACCCCGACACCTAGTCTACTGCGTGCGGATGACGATGGCCTAGGAAGTGGGAGTCTAGTCAGCGCCTGATGACGACGACTCGCCAGGGGATCATTGCTCTTTTACAGACAATGATCGTCGAACCTGACCAGGTAAGCTTAGTCAGTTCCAAGTGATGACGACTTCTGGTGCACCACGACACCTACTCTGCTGCGTGCAGATGACGATGGCCTAGGAAGTGGGAGTCTAGTCAGCGCTCTTACGCCTGATGAAGACGACTCACCAAGGGATCATTGCTCTTCTACATACAATGATCGCCGAACCTGACCAGGTAAGTTTAGTCAGTCCCGGCTGATGACGACGACTTCTAGTGCACCCAACGCCTAGTCTGTTGCGTGCGAATGACAATGGCCTAGGAAGTGGGAGTCTAGTCAGCGCTCTTACGCCTAATGATGATGACTCACCAAAGGATCATTGCTCTTCCACAGACGATGATCACCGAACTTGACCAAGTAAGCTAACTCAGTTTCGACTGATGACGACGGCTTCTGGTACACTCCAACGCCTAGTTCACTGCGCATGAATGTCGATGGCTTAGGAAGTAGGAGTCTAGTCAACGGTCATGCAATATGACGACGACTCGCTAGAGATCATCACCCCCCACGCGGATGGTGATCGCCGAATCCGATTAGGTAAGCTTAGTTAGTGACGACTGATGACAATACCTTCTGGTCAACCCCCAAATCTGTAGCTCGCTCCACCCGAGTGTAGATGGTTTGGAAGGTGGGAGCCAAGTCAGTTCCGATTGATGTCGATGGCTTGCCACAAGACCACTGCTCTTCTACAGGGCATGGTCGCCAACTTTTCAACTCCCAAATCTGTAGCTTGCTCCACGTGAATGTAGATGGTTTGGAAGGTGGGAGCCTAGTCAGTTCCGAATGACGGCTTGCCACGGGACCACTGCTCTTCTATAGACCATGGTCATCGAATTTCCAACTCTCAAATCTGTAGCTCGCTCCACGCAGGTGTAGATGGTATGAAAAGTGGGAGCCTAGTCAGTTCCGACTAATGTCGATGGCTTGCCACGAAACTACTGCTCTTCTATAGACCATGGTCGTCGAATTTGATTACAGCTCAGTCAACGTCTTGCGCCTACAGGGGATGACATCCCATTATCAGCAATGCCCGCTTAAGCCGACCTGAAAATTAATCCGCTAAGCGCGGACCGAATGCTACACAGAATCAGCCCGAGCTTACAAAACCAAACTTGGGCCAAGCGATCTTACTTAACTACAGTTGACAACGCATGTGCTCGACAACACAGTTCACTCATGCCAACGACCGCAACCGACGATCCAATGTATAACTTGAGCCTTTAACAACTTACCTCGAGGACGAACTACAGTATGGGTAAAGTAACCTACTTCCAAACCGTCCACATCATACAGAACGATCACTACTGTGCATAACTACACAATGGCTAGACAGTATAAGACAAACTAGCAAAGTTACACTATGTTTCTTTCATTAAAAGTTATGTTTTGTTCTGATAAAAGACATTACAACTATTTTGGAAAAACGACAGGGGACAAAACTACTTCCTCAACAGCCAGTCCCAAAGAGCTAGGACTTTCTTCCAAGACAATAGTCTAGAAAGCAACCTTTTATAATAGGCAAAATCGAGGTCAAGAGCTTCTTTTATAAGTTCCAGAAGTTTCAGCATGCCCCAAACGACCCCTGATTACACCTGTAGCTTCTACCCTAGAATCAAGGATGCACCGACACTCCGAAAAACCTCCGTATCACGAGTCAAATACGTGTTGGACACGGATTCGCGCCCGACACGCGCTGGACACGTATTGGACACGGGGTCAACAATCAAAATTCGTTGACTGGTTCAGACACGGTCCGGACTAGGTCAGACACGGTCCAGTCTTAGTCAAAATTCGTTGACTGGAACATTTGCAATTAAATCATTTCGATCGCCCGATCCTTCCTCCCAAACAGCACAGGAAAACCGAAAAAAACCCTAACTCCCACAGCCAAACCCTAACCCTGAATCAGATCGATCGATCGATCGAGAGACGGAGGTAGAGAGATTGAGAAGTCAGAACAGAGAGAGTTTAGAGAATCAGAGAGGACTGAGGACTGAGGAGAAATCGGGTTCGACAGAGAGGGATAGATTGATCGACATGATCTATGGCGTCCTCATCAACACCAGGTAACTTCGATCGATCGACAGGATCGATCGATTTCGTTTGTTTGTTTTTTTTTCCTGTTATTTTCTCAGTTAATGTTTCCTGCGATTTCATCGATCGATCGATCGATCTTCCTGAGATTGATTTCTGAGATCGATCGATCGATCGATTCATCCTGCGATTTCATTTTTTTTTCCTGCGATTTCCTGAGATCGATCCTGCGATTTTGTATTTCGTTTATTTTTTGTTTTCCTGCGATTTTGTATTTCTTTTTTTTTCCTGTTTTTTTTTCCTGCCATTCCTACGATTCATGAAATACTTCAAATATATATGAAAGTGAAACTGAAATACTCTTTTCTTTTGTTTTCCTGTTTTTTGCTACACTTATCCCTCTCCTTTGTAATCTCAGGATCCTTGATAATTTTAAAAACTCACCAGCGAGGCGGCTACACAAGGTTTTTTGCCTTTTTGGACACCTTGTGTAGTCCACACTATTGATTCGTTGGATTTGGATGCTACTGGAGTGCTTGAGATTGCCAGTCTTTCACTTGATGAACCTGAGCTAGAGGTTGGACTGTTGGATGAAGAAAATGTGACAATTGATCCGCTAGTTAATGAAGAAGAAGAGATGTAGCCGCCTCGCTGGTGAGTTTTTAAAATTATCAATTTATATTTTATTTACATTATCAAGTTAATGAAATTATATTGCTTATGCTTTATGAATTATGAGTAGTTGAGCTTGACTTTATGATGCATTTGTAAATTTGAATGAATGAATTTGAATGTTTTATTGATATGTTTGGATTGTTTAATAGTATTATTAATTTATTTATGATTTTATGTTCTTATGAGTTACAAAAAAAATATATTAAAAAATTAAGTTTGACCGTGTCGCCGAGTCCTATTTTTTTGAAAATTGCCGAGTCGCCGTGTCGTATCCGTGTCCGAGTCCGTGCATCCTTGCCTGAAATCCACCATGCCTACCAATGAGACGTACTGGGAACGCTCTTTCGCCAATAAGCGTTCTGCTTCATGAACGCAGCGAAGTCCCTCGGCAACTTATGACCTGGGTAGTTAAATCGCCCATTAATCGAAAAACGGGACTAGACCGTTCCAGTTTGTGTAAAAATCGACAGGGCTTCGCGGACTCAGGAAAATCGGCCAAAAATCGGCAGGACTTCCGATTTGCTCATTTTTGGATTTTGAAATTTTGTTTGTTTTTCTTCAAATTTGGCTCTTAAATTGACTAATTGTCTAATGACTATGATAGACATGTCTTCTGGAGGTAATTCAAACCCTTGTACCAATTCAACATCATAATCAAGTACCTTGAAAAGGGCATCTGATGACATAGTATGAAAATGGGGAGAATGCAGAGTACCTAGAAACTAAAACTTGATATGGTGCAAGTTTTGCAAAACACAAATTAGTTCTGGAATCTCAAGATTTAAAGAACATCTTGCGCATAAGAAAGGGAATGTGAGATCATGTCCTGATATGTAGAATGATGTGCGAATGAAGTGTGCCGAAGCATTACAAAATTTAAAAAAGAAAAAATTGAAAAGGCTAGAGTTGCACAAATTCTTAAGGGCGACATTTTGTTGGGTGGAGAAGATAATTTAGAAGAGGAGCAACCAGTATGAATTAGTGAAGTAATATAATTAGAAATTTATAGTATTTTGATTAATTATTTATTTTTGTATATGACTATGATTAAATTTTAAAAATATACAATTTAAAAAAATATACCGATTAAATCCCGATTATTTTCGACTATTCCCGATTAATTGAAAATCGCTCCTGGACCGCGAAGCGATTTAACTACCCAGCTTATGACTCAAGTTGGCGTTGTATAACAGCACATTCGGTCTTTGGCTTGCTTCCTCTCAACAATCTGAGCTTGTAAATAACACGACCACTTATCCACCGCACCTTCTAGGCACTTCAACTCAACACGAGCTCGCTCCAGTTTTGCTTTTACAACAACCAATTCTGCTTCAGACGCAGGCGCCGTGGTCCGGATAACCCCCGAGTCCGCAGCAACACATGACTCTGCATTTGGCTGGTTAAGGAATCAACCCGGTGGAGAGCATTCGAATATAACATCCGCAAGTCTGCAAAAGCCTTCTCCAAAGCAAGCACTCTCCCAAGAGCATCCGGATGCATCTCAGTAGAACCATGTGACTCAATAGAGCGAGCCACCGACAGGACCCTATGGTGACTCATGACGTCAACCATTGGCTCAGTATGCTCCCCCTCTAAACTAACAGGGGGACAGAAAGATCCAACAATAGATTATGATCCCCTAGGACCATCTCCTGAGCAAACAAAGATCGTTCATACTTTGCTATAATCGCCTCCTTCTCTATCAAAGCTGGCAGCTCGAAAGAGGAGGCAACCGGTTTAGTGGGTCGCTTCCTCTTAGGGAGAACAATAGGGGCATGCCCGCCTCCAACTCAGCCAGCCTCGATGGGCTAGGCATAACCAAACTCCTCTTCCTCGAACGACAACTTCCGACTTCTTCAATTGGTGAGCTAAGTACAACAGGGGCCTCACGGGAACATACGAACAGCCCACTCCGTGCAACGTTGTTCCGCATTATAACCTCCTAAGCAGACATCAATGGGAGTTCATTAAACCCCTTCTCTATCGACTCTTTTACATCAGCAAGGATCGGGGTCACAAACTTTTCTGAAAAAAAGAAACAAAGCATAAGGCTAGCACTATATCCAGGACTCGAGATGGAAAGACAGCGACACAGTACTTACTAAGATCGAATTGGAAGAATATGTGGACCCGACGTCCCCCCAACTTGAAGTATGGGGAATTCGCTGAAGCCAGAAACCAATACTTCTGCCAAGGCTCAATATCATCTGCCACAATATGCAAGCAACCTGAAGTGCTCAACACACAGACACCTCTAGAATCCAGTCAAGTGGCGGTCAAGCGTTGAACTATCGCTGAGGTCAAGCGAAGGCCAACATCATTCACTCTGATAAAGGTCGCAATCAAAATCTTAAACCCGCTTGAAGCCAACTGAGTGGGGGGCATATGGAGGAAAAAAAAAACGCCAAATGTTGTCCGACACTGGGAGTCGGAGTCCAGATTCAAACATACCCCGGTGTAGTCCTATATACCCATGTGTGGGTGTAGCCGGAGTCCGAACCGTGAACACAGGGAAAAGCTCCAAATCTTCGGGAATGTGATATAGACCCCGAAGCCTAATTAACTCAGTTTCATCAATCGATCTATCTTTGAAGAGCTTGTGACAAGTATAAGACAACTCCTGTGTGGGAGTAAGTTCGACCTTAGGCGCCATTGAAAGAAAGTGTAAATCAAATTTTGCAAAAGGACACTCGCGCAAAAGAAAACACGAAGCAGAGACAAGACGATGCCTCAGAAAAAGTGAAAAAACTCTTCATTGAAGCAATTGCTGTTTATAAAGAGCATGTAATCATGCATTTTTTTCTTGAGTAGTCACGTATTCATTAATGCTATGTGCCGCTTGAGACGACGCTTCAGGTTCAATCATTATGAAGATACAATTACTTTTCAAATATTTAGTGAACCGAGTAGACGCCCAACCAACTCGAGGAAGCAGCTGATGATACACCGAAACATCCTTCTATCTACACTATACACGTGTCATAATGATCTCTAGGAATAACAGGCCCAAACGTTAATCTAGCACTGATCCAGTCCAAGCAGCATCAAGCCAGCGTAGTGCAGTCCGCCAGACGAACCCAAATTACTATATCATGCTAAGCCCACGTAGTGCAGGTCAGCAGATCAAGGTCAAACAGGGAACGAAAATCGACTGCATCAAAAAGGATGAGCACAACTCTTAAATTCCCCCAAGCTTCAAATAAATAGGTTCTTATCTAGAAGACAGTTCAAAGAATTTGAACTTTGTGACAATACAGCTTGCCTGTACTCCACATGAGAGCCTGATGTTAGATTGAGACCTAAAATCTGGTTAAGAAGAAGATTCTAGGCTAGAGGCATTATATTCTAGACTAGAGGCGTTATTCAGGGGTGAGCTACTTATTGATCAGCCAAAATTTTCTGTTCGAGAAAGCCATTACACCTACTTCATCAATATAATGGGATATCTGCATCAAACATTTCTTGTATGGAGAAAAAAGAAAAGATGGTGCTTTATGAACCACAGTCATGCTGGTTAAGCAGCTAGGAAGCACGGACTCTCGGAAAAACACTCCGAATCCTAGGAATACGTGTGTCGGATACGGATACGCGTGCGATTCGCGTCCGATACGTATCCGACACGCGGTCAACGTATCGGTCAACTTGACTTAGTCAGGATACGCGTTGACACCGTCCGGATACGGTCCGGATACGGTCCGGACACGGTCACGATTCGGTTGCTGCAATTTTTTTTTTTTTCAAATCTTGATAAGATCGGACGGCTGAGATGCGAAGCCCTAATATAAAAACCTAATCTCGAACCAGATCTTGTTCTTGCTCAAACCACAGAACCTCTTGTTCTTGCTCAAACCACAGAACAAGAGAAAATGAGGAACCGAGGAGGCGAAGAAGAAAATAAAGAAGGAAGAGGAAGAAGAGAAAGAAGGAAGGGAAGAAGAAGAAAGAGCTGGACTTAGAGGAGTCTGTCGGAGTCGGTTCTTGCTCAAACCACACAACTAGAGAGAAAGGAGGAACCGAGGAGGCGAGGAAGAAAAGATTTTCGCCATAACCTCATTTGCAGTGAAGCTCCATCCATCTCTCAGGTTCGTCTCTCACTTTCTGTCCTTCTGCTCTTCTTTACAGATCACTCTGATTTCTAATTTCCCAAATCGAAATCTAATTTTTTGTTGTTGTTTCTATTTGTGTTTGCAGGTTTACAACCTGTTTCAGAGGAAGGGGAAGAGGTGGAAGAAATCAGAAGAAGAAGACCTGCGAGGCTGCGACTGTGAGTCTGTGACAGTCGATCGATCACTGTTTCAAAGAAGAAGAAGGGGAAGAAGAAGAAGAATGAAGAAAAATAAGAAGAATAAGGAAGAAGAAGAAAGAGGAAATTACATGATCAAGTGATTCTCTTCTTCCACTTCATCTTCTTCTATCTTCGTTGTTCATTTTAGTTCTGTTCTATACTTCTATGTTTGATTTTAATACAATAAAGCCAACGAAATGCAAGAGGTCTGACTGTTGGTTTTATTTTTTTTAGGAGATCACATCTGGATCTGATTGTTGTCTATCTTGTCTTCAACTCTTCATTTACTGGCTGGTAGCTGCAGTATTTCTCTTCCTGTAAGTTATTTTCCTATTTTTTTCCATTTGCCATAAAATATTCTAGCAATATTACCTGCAAGTTTGCAACACGTAAATAATTGTCAGTCTTCAATACTACTTGCAAGTTGCAATTATTAATTATTGTTTATGAGTTATGAGATTATGTTAATAGTTTTTTAACAAAATATAAAAATAAAAATAAGGTTTGATTGACGTGTCGCCGAGTCCCCGAGTCCTAGTTTTTTGAAAATTGCCGAGTCGCCGTGTCGTATCCGTATCCAATACGACACGCGTATCCGAGTCCGTGCATCCTAGTTAAGCAGTATTTCATAAGGTTGTTAGGGTAAACTTAACCAATAATGTTCAGATAGATGCATCCATCCCTATTTGTCCACTATCACTATAATGGTACTTTTAGATCTATTACATCACTTGTGTTCTTTTATCCCCTCTGACTAATTTTTTTTTTCTAGTAGTCGTTCCACAAATCCATTCACCACCCTGCATACAAACCCATGTCATAATTAAAGACGACATATAATTCAATATGTAATTTTGAGTTCAGTTCATTTTGCCAAAAGTTTATCATTTCACTCAAGGACTAAGCATATGTGCCTGCTATACATTAGCCAAGGTTGTGACAATTGAGTTCAGTAGCTGTGACTTCTTCTAGCTTGAAGAGCAGGAGTTTTGGAGCTCTGCAGAAACTTGAGTTCACACCCTCCGGGATATACTCCAAGTGAGAGGCTGTGGAGTTGGTGGAGCTAAAATGGTGAAAGAATATCCAAGAAGAAGAATTTGAATGAGTGGACCAGCATATTGTAGTTAGAACCAAATCCCTTGTTTTGAGCTTACAGTTAGAACCATATTTCTGTCTCTAACCAGCATCCTATGGTCCAAACCAACTTTCTGGGTGACAATAAAGGGATGCAATTTTAGGTTTCTATGAGGTATCTTTTATCATGTATGTGATTTAGGGGTTTTGTTAGAGGACACAATCTCACAGACAAGGGGATGCATAGACAGCCTTGCCTGAAGCCAGGTTTTTGCGACTTCGATCTTTTACTCAAATCTGAACACAAATCTTGTCACCTATATAGAATTTTTTTTTTTTTTTAATTTGATATTTTATGACAGTGATCTACTTAAACTGCAACAACAACAGCTCTCATTCTGTCATGACCTCATTACATGGTTAGATCATTTCCCCAAAAAACCATACATACATGAAAAACGCCAACTCCATTTGTTCTTCCAAACTGTTAACATTTCTCCAACTTGTGTAAAATATATATAACCATGTTATAAATCTCAAAATGAGTGTAAAATATATATATAACCATGCTATAAATCTCAAAATGAGGTGAACATTTAGTATGTATTTAAAACATGTATGCTAATTGCTACACAAAAATAAAATACAAATATTAATGAAGTTTTAGCAAGGAATTTCTCATGAATATGTTAGTGTTGTCCGAGGGATTCAGTGGACGGAAATATAGAGGAAAAGACATGCAGGTATTCAATCGGAGAAATGTGGTAAAGAGGATTAGAATGAAGAACTAAGACCAATGTCCTACATGAGTGTTTTAAGTGTCAAAGTGCAAGAGCCTAGCAGCCAGTACTAATAATAGCCAATTATCTTCTTTCTCCAACAGCAACAACAACAAAAAACAAATGAAAGAATAAAAGGATCGATGTTTTTTAGGTTCACTGCTAAACTTGCTCTCTAGAATTAAAGAGATTGTATAGCATTTTGCCACAGATATAAATATAGCAGTTGCTTAACAATAATAAGAATGAAGGTCACACTACATATTGTTTATTCTTTCTATGTGAATATACTGATGAGGAAATCAAACGTTAATAGCAGAGAGTTCCAGGATCTTTACTATCCCAGAGTAACCTAATTAGCCAGTACCTATATTTTCTACTATAGTGAAATGCATCTGCAATTATATTTCTAGGGCTTTCCTAGTGGAGTGAAGCATATGAAGCCTTTGTTATTTTAAACCAAAAATTAGAACAACCTGTCTTTTGAAATGTTCAAGAGGTGTTGTGTTTGTTTGCACCCCTTGTAGCCACTTAGTTTGTTTACATCTACTTGGAAGTGGTTACAAGAGGACTCGTAAGTGGTAGAAAATCTATGACTAGCTATAAGCTTCCAAATTTGACACTTGTCTATCTGTAAAATAACTTTACTCCAAGTTTCCTCAAAAAAAAAAAAATGTGGCAACCCCCGTCCTTAATGTGAAAATTCAATCATTCATACCCTTAGAATCAACAGAAAATAGATTTAAACATGTCATACCCTTTGCCATTCTCCAAGACTTTCAGCAACAATTTTTGCAGCTTGCATTCCAAAGGCTGTATGCCGAGCAATATTCAGTAGGTCACATGTGTATTTAGTTTGATACCTCATTAGGTAGCGCACAGCCTGAAAAAGTGTGATGTAGCTCTTCAGTGAAAGCATAATATGATAAATTTCTTTAAAAATTAAGAAATGCAACAGGAAGTATTCAGAATTTAATGACAATCAGAAACAAACTGAAGAATAAATGATACATGAACACAATAACTTGTTTATGAATAATCAACACTACTCCTCCATAGTTCAAGTGAGCTTTGACTGTTACCTGTGCCCGCCACCACCTCCTATCCATTTTGCGATGATTTCTAATCAAACTCCCATTAATCTCAGTCGTTGGTTGCAAGTCGTTCCAAGGTTCACCCCAAACCCTGCATTAAGAAACACTATACATCATGACAAGTAAATGCAACTGCACCTACATATGATAAAATTTTCAATAATTAGAATATAACACCAGTTTTCTTATTCACTGTGCACATACCTTGGTGTCCGTCCAGACCATATTTCCTTTGAAGTGTAGTTATCTTTTCCTGTTATAATCCCATCCCTCCAAGCTTCTGGTTTCTTCATAAGCTCAAATGCACGGTTCTGACATTCTGTGGATGTCTCAGGAAAGAAATAGCAAGACCACCGAGAGCGCAATGGACCTGTAGAGGAACTGTCACCATACTGATATTTTCCTTCTTAATATTTTCCCTTGTTTTTATTAGAGACCTGGTAATTTAGTAAATGTACTTCTATAAGAAACTTCATTGAGCTTGGATTGGGCAAGGATATGTGGGAAGACCGCATTGCTTTGAGAACCAAAATCCATGTAGCCGACCCCGAAAATATCGGGAATGAGCTTTGATGATGATGATGATGACTTCTATAAGAAACTTATAGATTTGAACTAGTAAATAAACAAAATTGAAATAATACAATAATCAAAAGTAAAGAAATTGACAATAGCCAATGGTAGCCTGGTTGGATGGTTAAGGTTGTAATGGTTTTAACCCCCACGTCTTGGGTTCTATACCCACCGGCGGCACGCTTGCCTTTCAAAAAAAAATGACAATATATGAAATAAACAAAAAAAAAAAAACTTTTAATCGATCAATCAAGCAACAATGGGCAACCTACGGCCTTATTTATAATTAATCTACATTCTAAATCAAACCCTAAACCTAAAAGAAAACCAATGTTAGAACCCTAATTGGAATTCTATTACAAATAATAATAGAATGTCTAATATTGCTAAACTATTACTATTGCTAATTATAAATATCTTAATTACATCAACTTTTCCGGGTTGACGAAGCTTGTCCTCAAGCTTGAAAGGTGCATTTGGTGTCTCCTACCACTAAAGAAATGAGTTCGCCTTCACCATCAACTGGAGAAACATGTTCCATAGATTCTTGTTCATCAATCTCATCTATCAGCAGCACAATTTTTCCTTTTGGAAATTTACTGCAAATATGGCCAGTCTGATCACACCCAAAACATTTAAAAGGGCCCTCAGGAGCAGGTAGCGGAGTGTAAGCAGTTGAAATGCGCGAAAGGAGCACCAATGTCTTCTTCTCATAGCAATCCTGCAATTGTAATGCCATGTTCTCAGTCGCGACAAGAGTATCAAAATCATCAAATGCTAAGACAAACTGGAGTTGTGCATCCAAACCATGATCAAAGCAGAATGTTGTTTGTCGTTATGGTTCGTCAAGTTTAGCACGCACACACAAGTACAGAACTCAATAGCATAATCAGTAATTATACATCCATTCTGAGCAACTCCTATCAATTGTCCAAACAGTTCGTGCTCATAATCCATAGGTACAAAAACAGACTGCAACAATTCACGCATATCATGCTAGGTGCGCGCCGAGCACATTCCTCTTGCTACCAAAGATTTGCAGTACTCTTCAATTTATAGCAACTATATATACCGCCTTCAGACCTCAGATGTTTTTAAAATCAAGTTTACGGTCAATCTCTAGATACCAATCTATAAAAGCATCACCCACGACAAGACCATCATAAGAAGGCTCGTCGAATTTTAGACTTGTATCATCCCCATGCTCCAGGACAGTAATAAGCCGAGTCAACTGGTCCTGATCAAAATAAGCGCCTCCACCAAAGTTTTGATCGCCTAATGGAGGTGGCGAAAAGGAGTACCACCGCTGCCAACACCTCTAGCTCATTTGAAAGGAGGGCGAAATTATCCCCTGTCCTGAGCAGGTGACCAAGGCGGAGTAGGATCTCTAGGGTAATTCAGTCATATCTGCAACAAATAGTAGAAGAAATATCAAACTGTGCAGGCACTTTAGTAAAAGAGTCAACCTGAGGGGAGGTTTGTGTGATGGAAAATTGTAGTTGGCAGGAAGCTAGTATTATGGAAGGAAATCAAGGTTCAACCAACTACCGGAATTGGGATCATACACCACATGTTGGTAATTATTGGGGTGTGGTGTGGCCTAGGGGCTCAACGAGCGACTCTGGGCGAGGGAGTTGCAAAGTACCAGTGGGGGTGAGAATAACATGTTGAGAATTGGGTAGGTGGGTGGGACGACTGGAATAGGGGTGGTGTGAATAACCTCATGGACGAGTTCTGGGGTGGACAACTGGAAAAGAGATGTTGCAATTAACTAGCTGGTGGGTGCATATAACCTACAAAGAAGAAACTGATATGGTGCAAAGAAAGGTCGCGATCGAGCAAGGCTTGCTGTTGTGGTGATCGCCTGAGGGAGGGCCATCGCTGGCTGCCAGAGGAGCAACGATGGAGTGACTGAAAGAGAACGTCGGAGGAGGATGATCAACCGGGTTTGGAAGATGGAGAGGATGAACACAGAGTTGTTGGTCGTCGTTAGTGGTGGATTCAGGAGCTCGATCGATCTGTGGGGAGAAACAAGGAAGCGATTGCTAAGGTTGAAGGAGGGGTCGAGTACGGAGTTGCGAGTTGTGGGGCTATCAATCAGAGGTGGCGAGCAAGGGGTTGCAATCAATTGATGGGAGGTTGTCGGTCTGTCGGAAGTCGATTGGGGTTTGGGTCGATCAATTGTTGGGGTAGGAGTTGTCGATGGGTTTCTAGAGTGGGATCTAACAGTGGTGGGAGAGTGGCGTTGTCGATGGGTTACCGTCAGCAACGAGGGTGGAGGGGCATTGTCTCACCGTCGTTAGTGATTGGGTTGGTTGGGATCCACGAGATTCCATCAACTGTGTCATCTATTGCATCATCTTCTCAAACTTCTAATCGATCATCTCTTCCAATACCTTCTTATTTGTCTCCATCATCCTCTGTTCTATCCTTCCATGGCTTCAATTGCCTTTGATATTTCTTCTCCCGCCATTTTCTTAGTCTTTTCTTTTGCGTATACGTCTGATTTGTCTTCGTCATGTAAAGGAACGTTTGCATTGATACCAATTGATAGATTCGAACTAGTAAAGAAACGAAATTGAAATAATACGATAATCAAAAGTAAAGAAATTGGCAATAAATGAAATAAACTAATAAACAAAATAACTTTTATTCAATCAACCAAGTACCAATGGGCAACTTATGCCCTTATTTATATTTATCCTATCTTCTGAATCAAACTCTAAACCTAATAGGAAACCAATATTAGAACCCTAATTAGAATCCTTATTACGATAATAATAGAATGTCTTATATTGCTAAAATATTATATTGCTAATATTATAAATATCTTAACTACATGAGAAACCCTATCTGAAAAAATGCTAAAGTCATCAAACTCGTACCATGAGATAATGTTTGATATAGAAAAAAAAATAGAAGATCAGAGTACTCTAATTACCTTGACAGCAAGCACAACAAAATACAAATTCTAGCTAACAGAGTCATTGATTCATTACCTTTGCATCCATCATGGTCCGCACGGTTGAAGTAGTTAGTAACAAGCACCCGCTTTTCTTTGACTGCAATAGCAAGAAGTCCACACATTCCGGCCAGTTGGGCTCCAATACCATAGCCAGGCATTGTCTCCCAGTCAGAAACAAGAAACCGTACACGAGGGCCACTGCAATTTAAAGGGTGTTGATGGATCCATAAATTGTGCTGCACTCTTCTTGTAAGTGGATAATTATCTTCATTGGATCCCACAATCTGCAGCATTCTATATAACTGTCAGTTACTTGGGGAATCCATAACTTATATGTGATGAAAGAGAAGGAAGATGAAAAGACTAGAAATATATTTTCACAGCAATATTTGTATCAATATGCAATAGAAGACCATATTAACAATGAGGTCATCATGTTGCAAATTCCAAAGTGGTGTGCAGAACAACATGGATTAATTTAAGGCATATCAACATATCACGATCCATAACTTAAGGTCTTAAGCTTTGGCACCAGATCCGTTTAGAGTCATATAATTTCTTGACTTCCTCAACATTCAACACATTGAAAATGCATGACATAACATTGGATGATTATCAATCTTACAAATTCATACATAGACGAAGAATGAACCAATCTTCTGAGTAATGTCAAGAAAAGAGCTCACTGCATCCAGATTATTTACATGTGCAGTAATACATTCTAAAATGGACAAGCACCAAATAAGATATTGTTCCCTGATAACCAAAGTGATAACATCTTCATGCAATTCAATCAATATACCAATGACATTTGTTCATCACCTTTGAGTGAAATGGTTAGCCCTCTTCGTGGGGTAATACAACAAAGACAAGGGGAGCAATTTGTCCAGCGTAAGTATGAAAGACCAAAAAATGCACTTTTCGAATGCATATATTTGGTGAAAGAAAAGGGAAATTTGTCCATGCACATTATAATGCAAAAGTGAAATTGTAAATTACAAGATACTGATGCCCATGTACTACATACCCAAGGAGGATAAGCACCTTCAGGCTTAGCTTGATATTCAACACGCTGCTCTTGTTTATCATCAGCAGATATCTGATGGAGCAATTCCAAACCTAAGGATCCTTTCCATGTTTTCCAAGGAGGATTTGTTCCGTTCTCTGAGAATGTGTCAAGTCGTTCTCTTATGTCTGTGATCAATTTACAATTCTCCAAATGAGGGGCTTCGGGTACATCCGATTCACTCGACCCTAATTTGTGCAAGAACACACTCTCTTCCTCTATTGATTCCTTTAGCAAAGAACTCCAGGTTGAGTATAGCAACGAGACTCTGCCATCAGTCAGCTCATAATTTCTCTGTGAATTCATTCTCCTCTCAGTTTCTTTCACTGTGGACTGTCTATCCACGCTTTTACCTATATCTAAAATGACCAATTAAAAGTTGTGAGTCTATGAAACTAATTGATAATGGTTACTAATAAAGCCAACGCAAATTTTCACATCCATGTCAAAGAAGTAAGCTAACAAGAACAAGTACATTCACTTATAGGAATGTCAACTAAACTAATCAGAAGATTGGGTGAATAACAAAAACAATGATACTCGTAGTAACCTGAACACACTCAGGCCAATAAACAGTTCTTGCTAATTTATCAAGAACACGACTAAAATCTAATCCCAATAATACTAAGCTTTCAAACTTATAAACAAGTGTAATAGATTAAAAAAAAAAATGTCTGATAAAATAGCATTATCAAATCTTCCATCTCTCCCCTATCTTATCCTATCTATACTTTTTATTACTTTCCATGGAGGTTTTCTTTCCATAGATCAATGAAAGGTATGATACAGCAACATTGTCACTGTTCAAACAACTGGAGCCTACCATATTAATCCTACTTCAGTCACACTATCTTGAAACATACAACAAACTAGAAACAGAGTACCCTGTTTTGCAAATGCAGATAAGTTAATTAATTAATTTACTAATTAAGTTATCACCTAATTATAAACTCAAACATCTGGTGTTCTAATTTTGAAGATAGCAATTATTCAATCAACTTGAGAAACATAAAAACCTACTTACAACTAGTCCCTTCACTGGAATTCTGTGATGACATCTCTGCAGTTGGAGGAGAGAAAGAGAGTCCCCCAAGTTCCACAGATCCAAAGGAAGTAAGACCAGCAACAAAAAAGTAGGTAAGACAGACCCCACAAAGAAAACCCACCACACAAATTTGACATGGAAATGAACTACCCATCTGCAAAGCCCTTTGAGACACAACCCTCTCAAGTGTCTTCTGTGCATTTGCCTCACTTTCCATTCTTCCTTCTTCTTCTTCTTCTTCTTCCAAACAATAACAATTTCAAAACACCCCTTTCTCTCCTTGTATCCAAACCTTTCATGTGTTACCAACCAACCCCAAACTATCCTCACATGATCTTTATCCCAAAATTACTCACACTTACCCAATTTGGATTAAAATTCATATAAATAATACCAACTCACTAATCCAACCAATCAAACAGTGGTGTTAGACAAAATCAGCACAAGAACCAAACATGTCAAGTGGGTTTTGTGTAGAATTAAGAAATGGCGTTTTGAATGGAAGACCTTGGGAAGATAAACAGCAAGACAGTCAGTGAGTCTAAATTTGCAGAGAAGAGAGAGTGCTGTGTTAAAATATTCTCTACTTTTGTTGTTGCGGGGACATATTTGTGTACTTGCGTGTCAATCGAACTGAAACGTGTTACCTAAGGTTTTTATTAAAAATTAAAATCTATCTTAATAGATATGTTTGTTGATTATGATGTAAATGATTATGTTTGAGATAATTATGTGAAGTAGTTAACAAGAAATCTTTTACTCACTCAACTTTCTTTATGAATGTGAATATTTACCATGGCACGATATAAAAGAAAAAGTCTGGCAGATAGATTTTATTAGTAGAGTGGGGAATCTGGAATACAAATGGGGGGTAGAGTCAATCATTTGGGTCTTCAGTAGTCATATGGTCCATTTCTAGTTTTGGCCCCATCCAATTCAGTCACTTGGAGGTACAATTTTGTTTTAGGGGGGCTCTTATAGATATTGCGGTGTTGGATTAGAGCCACCACTAGTATATTAGGTTGCAACCAAGCGTAACCTAGTCGAGCAGGGCCAGTCCTAAGTAGATTGGAGGAACTTGGTGCATTAGGCCTTTGCAAAAGTTCGACATTTGGGGTCCCTAAAGTACATATGCATAAATGTCAGCATGTAAGCCTTTAGGTTAATACAAAAACTTGTTGCTTATATGGCGTCATATTTAGTTGGTTTGCAAGTTCAAATTACATTTATAAATATTATAAAATTTTAATATTATTGTTTATCAAAAAAAAGTTGCTCCACAAAGGATAGTATATTTTAATAATATTTTCTATTGTTAGCAGTCCTGGGTAAAAATTGGTATTAGAGTCATGTCTCAGTTTCTTCGGGGGAAAATAGTTGGTGAGTCCTAGGTATCATTGGTCAGCCGTTGATAACGTTGGTAAGCCGATAATCTATGTTGGTCAGCCGTTTAGAGCTCTGTGTAAGTCGCCATGTTGAGCGCAGTGGTTATGGGTTAGGTGGTCCCATAGAGGTGTTCCAGTTGTAGGTGGTCCGGATACAATGTTCCCAATCCTCAAACCCCAAAGATTTTGAAGTATGTCTTTGCTTTCAAAATTTACCCGAGCTTCTAGCTCTAGGTCAAAACAAATTCCAGATGATGTGAATCATATGGAATGTAGAATTTCAAAAGTAGAAAAGAATTTACAAAAATGGTCAATACCAGAAATTCCTTACAAAAACATTTACAATGTTTCCAAATCTATGTTTTCTCAAAAAACAGAAGATCTGATTGACATGGTTGAACAAACCATATATTTCGATGGATCTATGGAATCAAAACAACTGTTTTCAAATCAAACTTTGGAATTCCTTCAAAGCAATGACTACAAATATATTCATATTGGATTGATTCAAATTGGGATAAAACCCCTTACAAGAACAGGGTTAGACACTTGTGCTCTTATCGCTGTTCGCGATTGCAGGCACAATAGGTTCGATGACTCGCTCTTAGGAATTGCAGAGTCAACCCTTGCAATGGGTCCAATCTATTTTGATTGTTACCCCAATTTCTCAATATCTCTTACGGATCTACATGTCCTTGAGACACTGACCCTCAATATCCAGACATCTGGATATGATATGCTTCAAGGATCAAAACCATTGGCTTTGATCTACAAAATCACATACAAAGGTATGAAGACTCAATTGAGTCCTAAGGCTTTGATGGAGTCTGCTAAAGGATATACTATCCTTTTTAAGGCTAACAAAGAAAAAACAAGTGTTATTGTCCCAAAGACAATTCACTGGAATCAGATCACCCTTCCAATCACTTGGCAGGTTCCCACTGAACCGCAAATACCTGTTCCGAGTCGATTGAGTAAAATCCTGACTCTTGAAGATGGAACAGTTGAGTTACAATTCTCTGAGTCCAGAAAGACAAGTTTTAAAATATCTGACTCAAGAAGAAGATCAGTATCTTCTTTCAAAACAGCACCCACACATATCCCAAAGACTCAGACACCTCTTGAGGTCCTTCCACATCTAGATCTTGCTAGTCTGAGAAATAACCCACAATTTCCTCAGATCACGCAACCAATCTACAATCCTGAGTTGCCTACTCAGTCTGAGATGGAAGATCGTCCTCCCTCTCATCCTCAATTGTATGTGTTACAAACAGAATTCGTTCTTGATAAAGAATTAATTAAAAAAGAATTTGTACAACCATACAATCAACAAAAACGAGATCAATTGTATGCTCAAACCACTGAAGAACAAATGGATGAATTAGGAAAACAATTTTATGCTTGTTGTGAAGAAATGAAACATAACTTATCATTCTTAGAATGGTATTTTTCTGATTATCTTCCTCAAAACTAATTCAAAACCTTGGCATACAACTGAGACAAACTCGATCAAAGAATCGATTTTGCCACCATTAGAGGAAATAACATTTTCCACCATTGGATGTGATGTTCTGGCATCACCTTTCAAAGATCCTCAGGTCACAAATACATTTGCAGGAACTTGTAGAGTTATTCAACAAAGTAACTATACTAATTTATTGCTTCATGAGATTGGTGACAAATTGATCCAAGATCAGGTCCACCAAGATCAATTGACCAGCACCCAATTGGCCCATAAGCAATCTTTGCATGTTCCAAAACCAGTAGTGTATTTTGTACCTACTTCGGTGGAAAGAAATGTATTGACAACCCCCAATCAGCTGATTAAAGAAATTGATCTTAAGTTAGCTGCACTCAATCTAAATAATCCCCAGATAAATACATTGTCTTCTAAAGAAATGTCTAAAAGTGATTTTGATCCTATGGCTGAATTGGATCGTTTGAATTACATCCATTATGAAGTCAATCCTATTAAGTATGCTAAAACTTATGGAAAAAATCAAAATCCACTTCCTACAACTAGGAATTATTATCCAAGACCATCATTCCCTGACATGCAATATGAAGAAAAACCTCTTTAAGTCTATGGGTCATTTTCTACCAATAACCTCTATACTTGGAATATAGATGGTTTAACTGAAGAAAATATCATTGAGTTAACCCAGAAAATGGTTATGATTGCTTCGGCTCATCGTAGTGAAGGCAAAAATGATAGGACTATTGCCTCTCTTATCATTGTTGGCTTTTCTGGGCTTCTCAAAGGATGGTGGGATAATTACCTAACAATTGCGGAACAACAATCAATATTTAATTCAATTAAAGTTGATTTATTAGGAAACCCTATAAAAACAGAAGTAGAAGGATTAGAAATCCCTGATTCAGTTCATACTCTAATATTTTGTATTCTGAAACATTTTATGGGTGACCCTAGTGAGTTCCAGAACAAGTCTAAAGATTTGTTGATGATCCATAAATGTCCAACTTTAAGCCACTTCAGGTGGTATAAAAATATCTTCCTTAAAAAGGTTATGTTTCAGGCAGATGCCAATAACCCCTTTTGAAAGAGAAAGTTCATTTCTGGTCTTTCACCAATCTTTGCTGAAACTGTTAGAGAACGATTACAAAACACATATGCGGATGAAATTCCATATGATCGCCTTACATTTGGCGATATTATCAGTTTCATTAATAAATGGGTCAATATCCAGACATCTGGATATGATATGCTTCCCGGATCAAAACCATTGGCTTTGATCTACAAAATCACATACAAAGCTATAAAAACTCAACTGAGTCCTAAGACTTTGATGGAGCCTGCTAAAGGATATACTATCATTTTTCAGGCTAACAAAGAAAAAACAAGTGTTATTGTCCCAAAGACAATTCACTGGAATCATATCACTCTTCCAGTCACTTGGCAGGTTCCCACTGAACCGCAAAGACTTGTTCCGAGTCGATTGAGTCAAATCCTGACTCTTGAAGATGGAACAGTTGAGTTACAATTCTCTGAGTCCAGAAAGACAAGTTTAAAACTATCTGACTCAGGAAGAAGATCAGTATCTTCTTTCAAAACAGCACCCACACATATCCCAAGGACTCAGCCACCTCTTGAGGTCCTTCCACATCTAGATCTTGCTAGTCTGAGAAATAACTCACAATTTCCTCAGATCCCGCAACCAATCTACAATCCTGAGTTACCTACTCAGTCTGAGATGGAAGATCGTCCTCCCTCTCATCCTCAATTGTATGTGTTACAAACAGAATTCGTTATTGATAAAGAATGGATTAAAAAAGAATTTGTACAACCATACAATCAACAAAAATGAGATCAATTGTATGCTCAAACCACTGAAGAACAAAGGGATGAATTAGGAAAACAATTTTATGCTTGTTGTGAAGAAATGAAACAGAACTTATCATTCTTAGAATGATATTTTTCTGATTATCTTCCTAGCATAAATGTTATCAAAACTAATTCAAAACCTTGGCATACAACTGAGACAAACTCGATCAAATTATCGATTTTGTCACCATTGGAGGAAATAACATTTTCCACCCTTGCAAGTTCAAATTACATTTATAAATATTATAAAATTTTAATATTATTGTTTATCAAAAAAAAGTTGCTCCACAACAAGCTTTTAGAAACCCCTTATTCTATACTTAAAAGGTCTGGAATATTTATAGGTAGGAATTATAATAGTTTAGTTCATGAACTTGCTAAAGGTAACAGTAGTGGTTGTGTACTAGCTGAGGATATGACCTGTATTTTCTTTAATGAAATTTTTGTATTTTTCTAGTTATTATTGACTATTTGGCTCGATGCCTCCAACTTAATTTTTTAGATTGAATTTTTAAATTTTGTTTAGTGTACCAAATTACATTATGTTTACTCTAAAACAAAGCATCGAGAAAAAGAAATTTACTCTTTTTGTTGATTGGGGATTTTGTATGAAGGATTCCTAATGTAAGATTTTTTTTAAGGTTTTAAATGCAAATTTTTTCCGAATATAATACAATTGTTGCAACAATTATGAATTTTATGCATTCTTTAATTTATTTATTTTAATACATATTGGTTCCGTCAACCCCTCTATGATTAATGAACAAAATGAAAATTAATGAATATTTTGATTGAATTATAATTTTTTTCGATAATGATTACTTTTATTCTTTCATTCAAGTGTCAATTAACGCTCCTACATGAGAAAATTTCACCAACAAATAATTTTATTAATAACAACTAATTAGTCAGTGTTACATATTGGTGTAATAACATCGAAACATTTCAAAAAATACAAGTATAATAAAAAATTGATGCAACCGAAACAAATAGTCAAATACAGGTAGAACTCCTCCAAAAAGAATAGAATAGAGACTTTGAAGCATTTTAAAAGTCACACAAAAAACTTGCTAAATACTTATATATTCTTCAGATGGAATCTCTAATATTATAATAAGTCAATGGGAGATTTTATATATGGATCTTGGAAGTATGGATCTTGGAAGTATAGTCCCATTTGCATGTGATGCAGGCATTCCCAATATCAATGTTTTCTTTATGGGAGAGTCTCGAATGAAAGGATAGTCTAGATCTAGCTATTATAATATGACAAGAAGTCATGCTTTTTGGGAATGCAAATAAAATCGTCTTTCAGATTTAAGTAGGCCTATGCGGAGACAAAAAATAAATGCCCATTTTTACTAACAGAGACACTAAATAAATTATTAATTATGTTTTGAAACTAAAGTATCCAAAAATTTATTATAATTTTATTAAGTTAAATGACTTTGTGCATGAGGAAAACTAAATGAGCAATGCTAGAGAGCGAGGAAACGGGCGAGGAAACGAGCGAGGAGAGGGACGTGGCGGGGTGGGAGCCGTCCACCCCGCTCGGGATGTGTGCCGCAATTTTTTGTGCACGCATCCTGAGCGGGGTGGACGGCTCCCACCCCGCCACGTCCCTCTCCTCGCTCGTTTCCTCGCTGGTTTCCTCGACATTTAGAATTCCCCAAACTAAATAGACCAACGGAAAATTGTAAACCCTTACTTTTTCAATGGTTTTAATAAATATTTTTGTACATAAAGTTTTGATTTTATATTTTCACATTCTTATATAAATAATATAAATTTACATATGTTTGTTGCCGAGTTTGATCTTGATTAAGCATGTCCTTAGTTCAATCCCAGTTTACATATTAAGTGCCATGCGTGTGCCCAATAAAGTTTTATCAAGAATCAACGGCTTGTTAGCTGATTTCTTTTGGGGGGATTGTGAAGGCAGGTTGAAGAAAAAATGGGTGTCATGGGATAAAATTTGTTTGCCACAGGATGAAGAAGGGCTGGGTGTAAGAAATTTGACAGTAGTGATGAAGGCCTTTCGAGTTAAGGCTCTTTGGAACCTAATTAATTCGGATTTTTTATGGGCTTCCTTCAGAGGAACAAATATTGGTTGCCTAGAGTTGTTTTGAGTGGCCAAGTTGTAAAATGTGGGGCATCACCTTTTTTCAAGGAGATCATGCTTTGTAAATCATTGATTTTGAGTAACTCGTTTTGGCGCATTGGAAAGGGCACTACTAGTTTTTATGAGGAAAACTGGAATATTGTAGCTTCTTTCAGAAGGTCGAAAGATTTGGTTAATCGTGGTATTTGGCCTACCGAAAGCGAAGTGAGTCTGGGTAATTTTGAACTGATTAATCCAACACTCAGGCAGATGGCGCGTAATCTCTATGCAGATAGTTTGCGTGGAGAGAGATATGACGATGATAGGTGTGTATGGGCTCCGGAGTCGAATGGTAGTTTCTCTCTTCAATCGGCATATGAATTGTTACGACATCACGGGGGGGGGGGGGGGGGGGGGGGGTGGGTAAATATTTTAAGTAAAAAGATATGGCAAGACATTATTCCTTCCAGAATATCAGTTTTTGTGTGAAAATTACTGCGAAGAGGTGTGCCAGTGGACGGGGAGTTGCACAGATGCAGTTTTAGCCTAGCCTCAAGATGTAGGTGTTGCGCCATTCCTAAGATGGAATCTTTGAATCACCTATTTCTTGATGGAAAGTTGGCGGTAACGGTGTGGAGTCATTTTGAAGGGGCTTTTGACGTGCATGTAAGGAAACCAGCAGAAATCTTTACGGTGCTTTTGATTTGGTTCAAAAGAGCTAAGATGAACTCGCAATCAGGTGTGTTATACTTTCTTACTCCTATGTTTATCTTATGGGAAATTTGGAAACAACGGTATAAATGTGTCTATGAAGACGCTTCTCCAAATGTTATTTTTGTGATTTTAAACATTAGACGCAGTTTGAGGTTGGCAAACACCTTTATTATCCCGAAACAAATTAGCCAGAATAAGGCCCCATTACGGGCATTAGGGCTACATGTGATCCCAGTTAGAAGGAAGGATATTAGAATTGTTTATTGGACCCCCTTCTGCAGAATTTGTAGCGCTTAATGTTGATGGATCTTTCCGCAAAACCATGGCAGCAGGAGGTGTGATTACTAGAGATCCAAAAGGTCTTTGTGTTGTTGGAAAACAATTGTTCTTCGGGGAATTATCAAATAACAAGGCGGAAGCCTTGGCTCTCGTGGAAGGTTTGCGCATTTGTTTCTCATTGGGCTTTAGTAAAGTGATTGTCCAATCGGATTCGGAACTAGTTTGTGGTTGGTTTAGAGAAACCTTTAAAATTCCTTGGCATTTAGAGAATATTTTTAATGAAATAAAATTGCTGGGGGGAAAATGGCGGTTGTTTGTAAGCATGTTTATAGAGAGGCCAATGAGGTGGCGGATGCTTTAGCTGACAGAGCGCAAAAAGATCATAGGAGTGTCACTTTTGGCGCTAATGAACTACCTATTGGCAGGATTGGTATTGCTTGACAGGTGGCACACGGCTTATATTCGGCATGGTGATGAGTAGAGGAAATTTTTGTTTTGATAGGCAGGACTATACCGAAGTCTGTTTCGATTTTTGGGGTGTGAAATTTGCAGAATAGCAGCTGTCAGGACTGGGCGGTGGTGATGCTGTGGTGCTATGGGTGCTGTTATTTCAGGTCATATGAGTTTGGACATAGTGTTGTCGCTAACTCGTTCGCCAGTGGCAATTTGGCCTAGGTCCGGTCATATGTCAGGGCCGATGTTTTTGTTTATTAAAACATGTTGGACAGGGTGCTATTGAGGACTCTGTTTCGTCTCGCTGTTGTGCGAAACAGAGTTTTGGTTGCTGTTTTGGCGGGGTTGTTAAAGCAATGCTCTATGCTTGACAGAGTGCGAGGCTGTGTTTGTTGGGCGGTGGACTTTGTTGTCTAGTGCTAATGCATGTAGTGTATCTGCTGATGTTGCAAGAGAGTGTCGGGTGATTGGTTTTGTGCTGCTTGTAAGCAAGTTGCAAGCAAATGAGAATTGTGTTGGCAATTTGTTCCCTTATAGGTTATAAATTGTTATCTGCAAGTTTATTTTATCATGTTACAATTGGTGCAAATGTGGCGAGGAGCTGGGTTTTTGGCAAGGCTTGATGAGCAATGTTGAGGTAGGACACTGTTTAGACTTTAGTGCTTGTCATTTGGATAGCCATTTTGTCTAGTATTTGTTGCTTGGTTATTAATACGGGTAAAGTCGTAATGTATCCCCGTTTAGTTTGTAAATCAATTATTTTGATAAGTAATAAAGGTCTGGCATCCCATAGCTGCCCCTCCCCACCGGAAGTTTAATTTAAAAAAAAATTGTTTGATTGTTCATGAGGTGAAATTCTAAGTAGATTCTCTATTATAAGTAACAAAATTTTTCTATTGGATTTGCATTTTTGAAATCTTATTTTGTTGACTTGGCATATTTTTGAAATTCATTTATCTCTTACCTTCTGAATCTGGAGATGGGATTTCATTAAAGGTGTGTATAACATACAATTGCATATTTTTTACTATAAAAATAAACTTTATAGATTTTTTTTGTCATTGCATAAAATGGTTTGTTTCTGCACTAAAATTTATAAAATAAAAGGGAGGATTTGTTTATAATTTAATGAAAGCATGACATTTGTGAAATACATAAAGTAGTTAATTTTTTGTATAAAGTCTAATTAATGCATTTAGTGAGCATGATCTATTTACAAAAATAAAATGTATTTTATTATTTGTTTAAATACTTTTTTTTATTTGATCAAAAAAAAATATTTTTAAAAAAATTGATGTAAATAACCACGCTAGATTCTAACCTAGCTATGGTGTGAATTCTCAAGAGAGTTAAATCAATTGTTTTGTATTGCTTATGGTTTTACAGATTGTATAGAGAATAGAAAAAAAAACAAAAACAAAAACAAAAAAACCAAAAAAAGGAAGAAAATAGAAGAACAGGGAAAGAAATAAAAATAAAAATGAGAAGGAATGAAAAGTGGAAGATTTTTCTCTTCTATATCGTTGTTATTAAATAAAAGAAAAAGAGAATAAGCGAGTGTAAGACCTATACATACATAATGTGTTAAAAACAATGAGGAATATAGGCTGGGTGGGGGTGCGTTTACAATGTGGGTCTTGTTCATTTTGCCATTTATAGATATCGATAATTTCGAATAGTTTTTCTTGCATGAAAGATTTGTGAGTATCTCTCACTTTTCAGTGGTTTATTAATCAAGATTTTTTTGTTATTATTAGAAAATCTTTGTTTTGTGTGTTACGTTGTATATGGTATTTTATACCATTGAGTTCATATACATATCGCTGATTTTATTTATATTGGATTAATTTAAGCATATTCGTCTTATTCAACCATACGTTAATTATTAAGTTTATCATTGAAATTTCTTTGCTCTATGTGTTGTATCCTTGTATGTGAAATTTTGAACTTTATTGATATATATGCTTAGTAAATAATAGGGGTTGAAAATTTGATTAGGAAAATAACTGAATTGTTGGAATTAGAGTGAATGTGCGGCTTTGACATATGATATTTGTGATTTTGTCATGTTGGGGTGAAAATATATTCCTGATAATTTATTATTTATTTTTCAATTGTCCTGAAATTTTGTTGACCTAAATCATTGAAAGTTATATTATTAAAATTTGATTTTTGACATGCACTAAAATTTTATTGCACTGAACTATGCATGGTAATTTTTGAATTCTTGAGGTAGTATTGTTGATATTATTTGAGATTATGGCAAAACTTTATTCTAGTTGTTGTAAAATTTTACTGAAATATTATTGGTGAGCTTCTACGATTGAAATGGGATGGTAGTATTTAAATGTAAACCGTTTGGATTGAAACTTTATTTGCAACCCATGTGACGTGGATAAATATTTCGGATACTGTTGAAACTTAAGCATAGGTGGCTAGACTAAATTATAAGAAAAATCCTTTGTTAATGTCATAACTCCGAAGAAAAAAAAAATTATTGATTGATTGACTTGAGCTAAGGGTTTTTGGTTTGAGGAAATTCCCATGAAAAATAATTTGTTATAAATGGTTTATTGTTATTTAGCCCGTGGGAAAAAGAAGAAGAAGAAGAAGAAGAAAAGAATGAAGATTGATACCTCAACCTCCGGTATAGTTGAGATATGTTATTTACCTAAACCTTTGAAGTTTAGGCAGGAGATTTTTTACCTCGACCTCTTATGTAGGCAAATGTGTATGATTTTGCATGCAATGTATAATCTAACCTTTCGACTAGATCGATAATTCGGGACGTATACCCTGTGTATGCTATTATTAGTCAAAGAGGTCGTTAGATATATACAGGAAGCACACTGGGTATGTGTGCAAGTCATAGGAGGGATGGCTACTGTTGCAATGTGCAATGCTAACATAAGTAAGAGAAATGAAATTCATAGTTACATGGCTTGGAGAAATAATTTCGACTCTTAGGACTGAAATGCATATATCTTTTGATTCGTAACTCAAAACATGGCATTTTTGTCTCATTTGATAGAAAATTTTAGTTTGCACACTTTGTGTGGAATGAAACTTTTGTAAATTCTGCTTCGTTTTTGTGTTAAACTTTGACGAATATGCCTGTTGTATTTTCATATGTTTGTGTATAACTGACTTTGTTTTGCAGGGGTAGACCTTGTGTAACCTTTATTTGTTTTGCAGGAGGTTATCCTATCTGAAGATGACCAGAGTATGATCATAATAATTTTTTTAATGATATTATTATTTTTTAGTATTTATTTTAGGATATATTTTACTTGACTAAGAAACTATTGTTCGTTCTCAAAGAGTGAAAATAAGTATGGCTATGACATGAGGTGTTTATTTTTCTTCTGTGTGATTATTTTAATATGTTAATTAATGAATTAATTGTTTGATTGTTTACTTGTTATATGGTTGATGTACATGATTCAATTATTGCAAATTATAGAGTGGCTAAGAAATAACTCAAAGCTGACCAAATTGTCTTTGTGCTTCTTGAGTACGTTCTCTTATGAGCATGGCTGTAGAGCTTTGCAGTTGTCTTAGCATGTACATTTTTTGGCAAATGATTTCTGGGTAGAGATTCCATTGCTATGAGACTTGAGAGAATGTTTAGTTACTCTTTATGTTGTATCTGTTTTAGTTTGGGTAGAGAATCATGTAATTTGTATCCGACTAGAGAATTTTAATTCATTTTTGGTGTTATTTATTTGGTTCATAGGCAATATGTACAACTGTAATAGTTCAGTTAGTGATGATTGAATTTTCTATTTGGTGTGTATGCTTTGATTTTATAATGTCTTAATCAGTTCGCACTTCAATTTTTGGAAAGGGTGGCTGGAATAAAATGTTGGAAATTTATTTATATGGTTTTTATCGAAAATGGGGGCATGGCAAAAAGTTTGTTAAAACTATGAATGAAAAGAATTTTTATTTGTTTTTAATAATAATACAATACCATTGATGCTTAAAAAAAAGGGAAACTATGAAATTGGCGTCATCCGCAAAATGTTATGGTATTATCGAGTCTCAAATCTGTAATATTATAACGACACAAGCCTTAGATGAACAGTGAAATGTCTATTCTCCTAAAATCCAACTATTGAATTTTCCATTTTGCCCTCCCAATTTCTTAATATTTACAAGCAAAACTAGCTCATCTCAAACATTGATTAAATTATACCTAAACCCCTAATATAAGTTACTTGAAGCCCCTAATTATCTATAAACTAAATATATGCCCTTATATCTAACTTTTTGGTTTTCCATTTTGCCTTCCACATTTCATATTTTTTATAATCAAAACCAACCACGTCGAAAATTTTGCACTCGGTCGCATAAAACTTTATTTTGTTTAGATATAACACATACAATACATGAAATTGCCATCGTATCGTTTGATGCTTATCCTTTTCCATTTTTAATAAATATTTTCTTTGATAATTTTTCTCAAATAACCTTCTAATCACGACCATACGTGTGGCAAAGACAATCCATCGCGAGGAACAAATACTTCAATCTCAACATAGATAACATGCCCGGTCCCAGAAGCCCAAAGAGGCATATGCTCGGTCATTAAAAGCCAAAAAGGTCCTTAATAGTAGACCATAATTAAAGGTCAAAGTCCAGGCCCAACAAATTTATTCCCTTAGAGAAGAGAAATGTTACGAAGGAGATAAGTCATGACGAGAATCACCCCCAAGGACGTATCTCAATGAAGGATGAGATTGTTGTAAGAAACATCTCCTCTCATCACACCCTACATGCTTAAGTTATGCAGGGAGTTAATTGCGCACATTATATAAGGTAAAGGGGACATTCGACGAAAGGTATGCAACACAATTGAAATCCAAATTTAATGCTCTCCCACAGATTAACTGACTTAAGCATCGGAGTGTCTTCGACCACCAAATAGGTGGTCTTTGGCAGTCTAGCCTTGTTTTGCAGGTCAGATCTCTAGGAGGACGGATTTGGAGGCATCAATTTGGCGCCGTCTGTGGGAAACGACAGTTTTCTCTTTTAAAGAAAATCTTTTGTTGGTAGTTTTCTTAGTGCAAATCACTAACTAGAAGATTTGGTGCAAATGAAACCTTTTACAAATTCTCAGCTTAGCAACAATCAAGGCAACCCTTCTACCAACGAAACCGAATTACCGAGCAGGCACATCCCAAGTCCAACATTAGGAGAACCAACTATGCAAGGTAATGCAGTACCACCACACGGTATGGTAACATTTAGCGGTAATTTGACATATCCTCGTGTGGACCAACTCTTGGTCTAAATGGATTATCTGGCTAAAGTGGTCGAAAGGCTCACTCAGGAATGTATTCCACTTGTCAAACACCACTTCAGCAAAAATTTCGCTAACCATGCTTGAGATAACCATGAAGCCCTTGCAGAGATTTGAAGGACAAACTTCGAGGGAAGCGAACCGCAGGGAGATGGATCCCAGCCTGATGTAATTCTCCCACAAGTTCCATCTAGGATCAGAGTTACAGATCCCAATGTGCTTTACGAATTGGCAAGGCCACCATTCTCTAACGCAATCATGAAGACCCTTATGACGAAAAAGTTCACTCCACCAAAGTTTGAAACTTATGATGGCACTACTGACCCGTCGGACCATTTACAACATTTCCACAACATGATGACACTGAAAGAAAATACAGAGTCCATTTTGTGCAGAACTTTTCCTATCAGTCTCACGTCTACAACAATGAGTTGGTTCAATAGCCTTCCACCTAGACCGATAGATTATTTCAAAGCATTGGTTGCAACCTTCATTACAATATTCATTGGTAGTCAACGGATCAGAAATGGTCCTCACTATTTGCTTCACATTAAACAAAAGCCTGATGAAGCTATCAGAGAGTATGTTACTTGTTTTATTGACGAGTTAACCATGATCGATGGATGTAGTGATGACACATGCATAGCTACTTTCACCTCTGGACTAAAAAGAGGACCGTTTTACAACTCTCTGAATCTAGATCCTCTAAGAAACATTGCGATCCTATTGAAAATTGCTCAAAATTATATCACCCTCAAGGAGATGTTAGTTGCCAAGAAGAAAAACTAGTCCGAGATAAGGTCATTCCCAACGAATCAGGAAAGGAAAGAGGAGAGAAGAAAAAATGATAGGCCGCAGGAGGAAAACGGCCAATCGAAAAGACATCGGACCAATGATAAGTTCGAATTCAATAAACAAGAACCCGGAAAGCTACAATCCGAAAAAAACTAGACATGAACGGTCAACACAAAGTACAAATTGTTTACTACTTTGAAAACAAGTTTGGCAACTATTCTGAAGTCCATGGAATTGGGAAGACCTCAAGTGGCCACTCAAACTGAGAGGAGATTCGGACAGATGAGATAAGACCAAATATTGTTATTCCCACAATGACCACAGACATGACATGAAAGACTGGTACAACTTAAAGAGTGAAATCGAGTACTAGATCCAGAATGGACAACTCAGTGAATTTATTGGGTTGAAAGATAAGCAGTCTAAAGGGAAAAAGAAAGTAGGCGCTACCACGAGGTCGAATGAACATTCCAGAGAGCTGATAGACGTCCTACACGACGTAGCTAGAGAAAAAGAATGATCTAGCGTAGCTAGAGAAAAAGAATGATCTAATCGATCATGGAAGCGATCCACCCTTCTATTCCTAGCAACATACCACAAGATGTAGTTCAAAGAAGAAGGACTTGCACCTATTGACCAACATTTGGTAGGTTTAAGTGGGGAGCAATGTCACCCACTCGGGCTAATCCGATTACCAGTTGTAGTAGGAACACCAGAGATACAACAAGTTCTGTTAACGAACTCCTTCGTTGTTGACGCGCCATCAACATACAATATGCTTTTGGGAGGACCATGGCGGCACTATCTTCCACTTTACAACAATGCCTAAAGTACCACGTTGGCAACAACATTGGGGTCATCAAAAGGGATCAGTCGCTGCGTGTGAATGTCATTATGCAACAATGAAGGCCCCCAACAGATAGCAATCACAATCACGACCAAATGAGCCATTACAACAATTCGGTCAATTACAAATTGATGACGCCCCACCAGAGGACAATGCGGCTCAAGTTAGTACAAGAGGTCAACCAAATACTGAACAACCGGAAGAAGAAACAACACCAATCCATCTGGATGGTGAAGAAGGCCGAAAAATAGTTCGGATTGGCACAAAACTTCACCTAGAACTAACTAAGCAACTGATCCATCTACGGAAATATAATCAAAACGCTTTCACCTGGACAATGAAGGACATGCTGGGATTGACCCCTCTGTCATCATTCACAGGTAGCAAGTCAACTCAAATAAGAAGTCAGTCCGACAAAAAAAAGGCTAGCTGCCCTAGAGTATAACCAAACAATCAATGATGAGGTGCATCGCTTAATGAATGCAGGGATGATAAAAAAATCCACTACCCAGACTGGCAGGCCAACACAATTCTGGTCAAGAAAAAAAAAGGGAAATGGAGGGTATGTGTAGACTACACGGATCTAAACAAAGCTTACCTGAAAAGCAGTTTTCCATTCCCATGAATAGATCAGATAGTGGACGTCACTTTGAGACACAAACTCCTAAGCTTCATGGACGCATACTCTGGCTACAACCAAATACAAATGCACCCATCGACCATGAGAAAACGTATTTCATTATAGAAAAAGGTACGTATTGCTATCGAGTGATGTCATTTTCGGACTAAAGAATGTGAAAGCCACGTACCAACGTCTTGTGAACAAAATGTTCAGAGATCAAATTTTGAAAACCATGGAGGTGTACATTGACGACATGCTAGTCAACAACCTACGTAAAGATGACCACATCAAATACCTTGAGCAAGCCTTCTTTAAGATCCGAAAGTACAAAATGAAGATGAACCCAAAAAAATGTACGTTCGGAGTAGAATCGGGGAAATTCCTTAGGTTATGGTTAATCAGAGAGGGATCAAAGCTTATCCGAAACAAATACAACCACTCCTCAACATGCAATCGCCTAACAACATCAACGATGTACAAAGCCTCAATGGTAGGATAACAGCCTTGAACAGGTTTATCTCCAGATCATCAGACAAATGCCTTCCCTTTTTCAAGATCTTGGAAGGGAACAAAGCGTTCAAGTGGAGTAAAGAATGTGAAAAGGTTTTCCAAAACCTGAAGGCATACATGGGGAGCATTGAACTACTATCAAAGCAAAAAATAGGTGAAACACTGTACTTGTATCTATCAATACCCAAACACACAGTCAGTTCAACACTGATACAAGAGGAGAACGACACACAAAAGCCACTCTACTACGTCAACAAGACATTTGCGGACACAGAAGTTAACTACCCATCTCTGGAGAAACTAGCATTTTTCGTAGTCATATCTTCAAGAAAGTTGTAACCAAACTTCTAAGCACAACCCAGCACTGTCTTGACCGAACAACCACTTTGGTCGGTACTGCACAAACCATAGCTGTCCGAAGAATGGTGAAATGGGCAGTAGACCTCGGTCAGTTCCACATCAGTTATGTTCCTAAAACTGCAATAAATCTCAAACATTAGCAGACTTCATCACTTAGTTCACAGGTTTCAATGAACATCGATCGGACAACAATCAAGAGAAATAAACCACTAAACTAACTACTCACGAATGGATCATGCGTTGCGACCGAGCATCCAACGAGAAGGGGAGTGGAGCTGGAATAATTTTGTACAACTTGGAAGGAGTAACGTTGGAAAAGGCAATAAAATTCAGTTTCAAAGCCTCAAACAATTAAGCCGAGTATGAAGTAGTAATAGCCAGATTACAATTGGCCAAACACTTCAGAATAAAAGAAGTCAGCGTTTTCAGTGACTCCAAATTGGTAGTCAACCAATTGAATGGTGAATTCCTAGTAAAAAACACACGGATGCCTACCATCAAAAGGCAAGCGAACTGATTGAAAGTTTCAAAGCAATAACCGTTCAACGATGCGCAAGAGCAGAAAATGAAAATGTAGACAGCTTGGCTAAGAAGGCATCACGTGCTGAAGAAACTGATAATCCATTCATCATAGTACAAGAAAGTTCAATCCTGGAGAACCAAGCACAAGAAACGTGTACAACAGATCAGGAGAGCAATTTGATAACTCCAATCCTGATGTACATACAAAACACAACACTACCAATGGATAAGATGGAAGCCCGTAAACTACGAAATAGAGCAACATGATACACACTGATTAACGACAAACTCTACAGAAGTTCTCCCATAGGTCCGCTGCTAAGATGCCTTTCACCAAGCGACATTGACTATGTTCTAAGAAATTCTTTTCAGCATATGCGGGAACCATCTAGGAGGAAGAATATTAGCTCACAAAGCCTTAACATTGGGATACTACTATCCAACAATGCAACAAATTGAAAATGAAATTGTTTGGATGTGCAAAAAATGTTAACGATTCGCTCCATACACCCACATGCCAGGCATAAACCTAATCTCGATGAGTAGTCTGTGGCTATTTGCGTAATGGGGAACGGATATAGTAGAGCCACTTCCAGTGTCCGACAAAAAGAAGTTCCTGATAGGGGCATAAAAATGCTATTTTTAGTACCATATTTCTATATATATTTTTAGCTATTACTTGTTAATTATGGTACTAATTGTTATTTTCATGTTTGTGTAGGGTCCTAATTACAATAATTTAAAATAGAAGCAAATTGGCAATTTAGAAATACTAATTGCACAAGGAAACAAGGAACCCACACCAACAAGGAAACCACAGAAAGAAGAAAACAAGAATAAAAAGGAGACGATACCTGGCTTTGAGGCATCATCCATCCACAGCCTCCACAACAAGCCCTAACCCTCATTACAGTCGCAATTCCTCCCTTTTTCGCACCCATCTAGCAATAGCATTCATCCACCGCCTCCATCACACCCATCGTCACCTCGCCAAACCCTAGCCGTCATCACCCAAAATCCATCCACATCCTCCGCAGCAAGCCACACAACCTCGTCAAACCCTAGCCGTCGTCCTCCTTCACAACAACCATCAAGCCCATCGTCACCCATCCTCACCGTCTTCATCTCTCTCTCGCCTAACTCCCTGATTGTCGCCACCCATCGCCACCTCGCCAAACCCTAGCCACCATCTCGTCCCTTAGCTAATTTCTCATCTTTGCCATCCCTTTAGTTTTATTATTTTTATAGTAATTTTCGTAGTTATTTTCATAGTTTAATTTAGAAAATCCAATCCCTTTTTATTTAATTAATTAGGTTGTTAGTTGTCTTTTAGTTATTATCAGTGTAATTGACAAGTCCTCTAATCCCCATTTTGGCGTCGTTGCTGGGGATTAGAAAAGTTGTTGATTACTTAGTTAGTTTTTATTTATTTATTTTCATTTTTATTGATTTTTTTCTTCTTTCTATCTTTATCTTAGGTACTAGTTCATGCGCAATAGGAGATCCAGCGAAAACTTAGTAGAATACGATTCCGAGCCTGAGAAAACATTTAGAAGACGAAGGAGAGAAACAAAATAGCCACAAACTTCTAGCTCTGAATCTGAATCTGAATTTGAAGAGTTTGGCATGGGAGATAATAGATCTATTAAAGAACTTTCGGCATCCACCTTGGACAATGCCGCACCCTTGTGCATTCAGTATCCATTAGCCGCGCAGGGCAAGACTGAGTCATTCGAGCTGAAATCCAGCCTACTTCATCATATTCCGAAGTATCATGGTCTTTCTATGGAGGATCCACATAAACATTTAAAGGAATTTGAAGTTGTATGCTCCAGTATGACGCCAATAAATGTGGATGAAAACATTCTAAAGTTGAGAGAGTTCCCCTTTTCTCTGGCTGATAGGGCTAAGGATTGACTCTATAAACTACCTTCCGGAACAGTATATTCTTGGGAGAGCATGAAGAAGGTGTTTATAGAGAAATTCTTTCAAACTTCCAAAATTATCTTGTTGAAGAAGAAAATCAGTGTCATACAGCAAGGTCCAGGAGAATCATATCCGGCTTACTATGAGCGTTTCAAAACTCTCATAGCATCATGCCCGCAGCATCATATGAAGGATGAGCTCCTGATTCAATACTTTTGTGAGGGATTGCTTCCTCTTGAGCGACATATGTTAGATGCAGTGGCAGGAGGAGATTTGGTTGATAAAACTCCAGCAGCAGCAAAATCTTTGATTGTAAACCGAGCCTTAAATGCCCAGCAGTATGAAGGAATTGGAGAGCCTTCACGCCAAGTCAATGAGGTAAGTACTAATTCTAGTTTGGAAGCTCAAATGGCTAATCTTACCTCACTTGTGACTCAGACCCTAGGGAAGCCGAATATGCTAGGAGTTGCACAAGTTTGTGGCGTGTGTACAAAGCCAGGACATCCATCTGAGCAATGTCCTCAACTGATTGAGAATGGCTGTTGGGAGAATGTCAATGCAATAGGTTTTCAGGGGCAAAATCACTATAGGAATAATCCTTATTCGAACACCTACAATGAAGGTTGGAGAAATCACTCAAGTTTTGGATGGAGAAATTCAGAACAACCTCAACAACAGACTTCGAATCGGCCACCCCCTGGTTTCGCTCAAAGGCAACCAGAACCACCTTAGCACAATTCAGGAATGCCCCTTAATTATGATGAGATTTTGAAATCGTTGACTATTTCTCAGCAGAACCAATCAAAGGATATAGCAGATTTGAACTTACAAATGGGACAGATAGCTGAGTTTATTGGACAAATTTGCGAGCAAGGAAAACTTCCTAGTTCTACCATTCCAAATCCGAAAGGTGGGTTTGAAACCGCAAAAGCAATTACATTGAGGAGTGGTAGGCAAATTGAGAATGATCCAATAGTCCCTGAACATAGTCGAAATAAGAAAGCTGAGTTACAGAAGGATGATCCAGCTATCATTGAAACACCAGAGCTCCAAGGTAAGAAGGTGAGCATTCCAAATTCAGTTTCTGCTAATCTTGTTCCACCTTTTGTGCCTTTTCCAGGTAGGTTTGCCAAATCTAGAAAAGATGAACAGGATAAGGAAATTTTGGAAACTTTCCGAAAAGTCCAAGTCAATATTCCGCTTCTTAATGCTATTAAGCAAGTGCCTAAGTATGCAAAATTTTTGAAGGAGCTTTGCACAACAAAGAGACGACTTCAAGACGGAGAGGTAGTTAAGGTAAGTGAGAATGTCTCCGCAGTTCTTCAAAGGAAATTGCCACCGAAGTGTAAGGATCCAGGTAGTTTCACTATCCCTTGTGTTATCGGTAATACTAAAATTGACAATGCAATGTTAGACTTAGGTGCCTCAATTAATGTTATGCCATATTCTGTTTATCGTTCTATGAATCTTGGGGAACTAAAAAATGATGGTGTAATTATTCAATTGGCTGACCACTCTAATGCATATCCGCGAGGTTTGTTGGAAGATGTGTTGGTGCAGGTTAATCATTTGATCTTCCTAGCAAATTTCTATGTGCTTGAAATGGAAGATTCGACATTGTCAACACCTTTGCCTCTTATTTTAGGGCGCCCCTTTATGAAAACTGCAAGAACAAATATTGATGTGCATGCAGGGAAATTGACAATGGAATTTGATGGTGATGTGATTGGCTTCAACATCTTTGAAGCCATGAGGTACCCTGTTGATAATCATTCTTGTTTTTCTATTGACGTGGTGGATATTTTGTCCCAGGAATTTCTTGACGTCATGAACGATGATGAACTTGAAATCACCATTACTACTGGTGCCGGATATGAGAGAAATGGAGTCCTTTGTGACAATATGAAGATCTCGGCCGATAACATGAGGGAGGAGATCATTGAGATTGTGGCAACCTTTGAGTCAATTATTATTCCCATGAGGGAGGAAATCACCATTACTTCCCCCAATTATTATTCCCTCATCTACTAATAAACTTTTACCTTCTGTGATTCAGGCACCTACACTTGAGCTTAAACCGTTACCGGATCATTTGAAGTACGCGTATTTGGGAGATGATGAGACATTGCCTGTCATCATATCATCATCACTCACAAATTTAGAGGAGGAAAAGCTTATTCGAGTTTTGAAGGAATACAAGACTGCAATTGGGTAGACATTGGCAGACATAAAGGGTATTAGCCCTACCACTTGTATGCACCGTATACTTCTTGAGGAAGGTGCAAAACCCACTAGAGAAGCTCATCTCCGTCTAAACCCCCCTATGATGGAAGTTGTGAAGAAGGAAATCATTAAACTCCTTGATTGTGGCGTGATTTACCCTATTCCAGATAGCAAATGGGTTTCACCAGTGCAAGTAGTGCCGAAGAAGTCTGGCATAACTGTGGTAAATAATGAGGAAAATGAGTTGGTTCCCACGCGAATACAAACATGGTGGCGGGTTTGTATTGACTATAGATAGCTGAATGCAACTACCAGGAAAAATCATTTTCCTCTTCCCTTTATTGATCAATTACTTGAAAGGTTGGCTGGTCATGCTTTTTATTGTTTTCTTGATGGTTATTCAGGATATAATCAGATTGTCATCGCTCCAGAGGATCAAGAAAAGACAACCTTTACATGTCCATTCGGCACTTTCACATATAGAAGAATGCCATTCGGTTTGTGTAATGCCCCGGCTACCTTCCAGAGATGTATGGTAAGTATATTTTCAGACTTTATTGAAAAAATCATTGAGGTTTTTATGGATGATTTTAGTGTTTTTAGTGATTCTTTTGACCATTGTCTAGATAATCTTGCATTGATTATGAAGCGATGCATTGAGGTTAACCTTGTATTAAATTGGAAAAAATGTCACTTTATGGTTAACCAAGGTATTGTTTTAGGTCATGTGATTTCAGCTAGGGGTATTGAGGTTGATAAAGCTAAAATAGATCTTGTACGTTACTTACCCTCTCCTACTTCGGTGAGAGAGGTTCATTTTTTTCTTGGACATGCAGGATTCTATCGGCGATTTATCAAAGATTTTTCTAAGGTTTCTGAACCACTATGTCGACTCATACAAAAAGATGTGCCATTTGAGTTCAATAATGAATGTCAGTCAGCGTTTGACAAGCTTAAGGAGTTGTTGACATCATCACCTGTCATTGCACCACCGGATTGGAGTCTTCCATTTGAACTTATGTGTGACGCATCAGATTATGCCTTAGGAGCAGTTTTAGGCCAACGGAGGGACAAACGTCTTCACGTCATCTACTATGCCTCTCGAACCTTGAATGACGCTCAATTGAATTATTCCACAACTGAAAAAGAACTTTTAGCTGTTTACATTTGCTTTAGAGAATTTTTGATCTTATTTAATTGGAACTAAAGTTATAATTTTCTCTAATCATGCAGCTTTAAAATACTTGCTTATGAAAAAAGAAGCGAAACCGAGACTTATACGGTGGATACTTTTTCTTCAAGAGTTTGATGTGGAGATCAGGGATAATAAAGGGAGTGAAAACGTGGTAGCTGACCACATGAGCCATTTGGTGTGCAATGAGGAACCCCAACCAATTCTTGAGACTTTTCCTGACGAGCAACTATTTTTGGTCGAGGTAAGTGAACCATGGTATGCTGATATTGTAAATTACCTTGTATCCAAACAGATTCCGAACACCTTAACTCGAGTTCAGAAGGATAAACTCAAGAAAGTGGCGAAACAGTTTGTATGGGATGATCCCTATCTGTGGAAGCATTGTACTGATCAACTTATTAGAAGGTGCGTACCCGATTCTGAATTTAATTCAATATTGACATATTGTCATTCCTATGCTTGTGGGGGACACTTTGGAACTCAAAGAACAGCTCGTAAGGTTTTAGAATGTGGATTTTATTGGCCCACTTTATTTAAGGATGCCAGATTATTTTACATGACTTGTGACCGGTGTCAAAGAACAGGTAATTTAGGCCTTAGAGATCAAATGCCACAACATCCTATATATAATGTGGAAATCTTCGATGTATGGGGTATTGATTTCATGGGCCCATTTCCTTCTTCTAATGGTTTCATATATATATTGCTTGCTGTGGATTATGTTTGAAAGTGGGTGGAAGCAAAAGCCACCCGTACTGACGATTCCAAAGTTGTTGCAGCATTTATTCATTCTAACATTTTTGTAAGATTTGGAATGCCGCGAGTGGTTATAAATGATGGAGGTTCCCATTTTTGCAACCGTACAATTGAAGCTTTGCTTAAGAAATACAATGTCACACATAAGGTTTCAACACCTTATCATCCCCAAACAAGTGGACAAGCCGAAGTTTCAAATCGTGAAATCAAGGGAATACTTGAAAAAATAGTAAAACCCACTCGAAAAGATTGGAGCATGCGACTTGATGATGCTTTATGGGCATATCGAACAACATATAAGACACCTATAGGGATGTCTCCCTTTCAGATTGTATATGGGAAACCGTGTCATTTACCGGTTGAGCTAGAACATAAGGCGCATTGGGCTATTAAGACTTTCAATATGAACATTGATGATGCTGGCCTTCATAGGAAATTGCAGCTAAACGAGCTTGAAGAGATTCAGAATGACGCATATGAGAGTGCCAGGATTTATAAGGAGAAAAACTAAAGCTTTTCATGATCGCAAGATCCGTGGAAAGACTTTTGTGGTAGGCCAGAAAGTCTTACTTTTTCAGTCACGCCTTAAACTTTTTCCCGGTAAGTTACGTTCTAGATGGGTTGGTCCTTTTATTGTTACTAATGTTTTTTCCCATGGTGCTATACAGGTTAAAAGTGTCACAACTGGAAATGAGTTCAAGGTGAATGGGCATCGACTTAAGCCCTATTATGAGTCATTTGTGGAACATGACGTGGAGGACGTATCACTCCATGTTCCCACTTATTCTGAGAATTAATTGGAGATACCGTCAGGCTGCACGACGTTAAGACAAGCGCTTCTTGGGAGGCAACCCAATCAGATTTGCTTTCTTTATCCCTTTATTTTCTTTTGTTTGTTAGTAGTTTGTTTTTCCGCGTTTAAATATTTCATTACATGTGCTATAATCTATTAACATTGAGGACAATGTTAGGTTTAAGTGTGGGGGGAACAAAACGTTGTTTTTATTTAAAAAAAAAAAAAATTGTTGGTTTTTATTTTCTTTGTTGGTATTAGTGTCATAAAAATAAAATAATAAAAAAATAAAAAAATTAAATTATAATTGTTTTGAGTCTTAGGATACTATCCAACACAATGATGAGATTTGGTTTTTAATTGCATGACTTTAAGGTGATTTATAAACATGATTTAAGATCTAATATTATTCTTTGGTTAATGCTTATTTATGGTTATCATATACAAATTCACATGTAATCAACTTAGTAATTGGTACTCATAGCATCCTTAGTTGAATTTAACTCATTATAACCCATATGTGAGTTTTGAGCCTATTTTTCCTTTGATTTTGAGAGTTTTTAGTTAGGTCATCTTTTATTTCTTTTGTCAATAATAATTCGTTGCATGATCTCAATTTTGTTTGCTACTTGGATTGCTTTCAAAATTAAGAATTAAACACTAGAACTTGTATTAATTTCGTTCAAAACAACATATTGAATTGCATGACATGCTTGACATGATAAAGGCACCTAGTTTTCACCATTGCCAAATAAGCCCGATCCATAATATATTTCCTTTAGGTTAACCCCATTGAGCCTGTTATTAAGCCTTTTGTTTCATTACCCTCATTTTCTATCCCTAACCTAATAAAAAGAGTAGAGCATAATTTGATTTGCAGATACTTTATTGTGGTTCAAGGTATGTTGAAAAACAAGTATGGGGGAGACCCTTGTGGTAGACAGTTCAAGAAGAAAGAGTTGCAAAAAAAAAAAAAAGTTACTAAAGGGATACAAGTCCTTATCTATATCTATTCAGTATTACAGTACCATACAGATAGTTCAATTCTTTTCAGTAGATACAAAATAATTGCTGGAACTCTTCATTATTAATGAGCCACCTCGTCATTTTCCCACTTATGTCTTGAACCATATGATTATTTGCTAATGTCTCAAATCTTATTGCATGTTTTCACCATTTCTTCAAGCCCTTTGAAAATTTCATATTCGTTCTTTCTCTTCCCTTGACCCCTGGCCCCATTACAACCTGAATTAAGACATTTTGATTGAGTGTGTCTTGCAATGTCACGATGTGGAGATTCGGATGAGGTATGAGCATATGGTGTCCCTAGTTCTTGCATTCAAGTAGTAGCATCCTTCCATGAGAACATATATCTAAAAAAAAAATGAAAAAAAAAGTCAGAAAATGCCATTCTTTCTTGTTATATCACATGTGAACTATTTGTTTCCCTTTTACATCAATCCTCTCACATATAACTAGAACAGGAGGAGTGATTTTACCAAACAATCAGTGAAAAAGAAAAGAGTGCATCTAGTGAGATTTTTGGGTTAATTCTTCTTGGCACACACTTGAGTTTCACAATCACTTGGATTGATTTAATTGTAAATTTTTATTTCATTGCCATGAACGTGTATTAATTTTTGAATGATGTGAATTTAATCTTGTGTTTACAAAGAATCTTAACATGTCATGATCCGTTGAAAATCTCTGAGACAAATGTTGGAAAGTATAGATTGAGTCATTTGAGTCATTTATTTTTGTTTCTTGATTTGCTCGAGGACTAGCAAAAGATAAGTGTGGGGGAATTTGATAGGGGCATAAATAGGCTATTTTTAGTACAATATTTCTATATATATTTTCATAAATAGGCATAAATAGGCTATTTTTAGTACTAATTGCTATTTTCATGTTTGTGTAGGGTCCCAATTACAATATTTTAAAATAGAAGCAAATTGGCAATTTAGAAATACTAATTGCACAAGGAAACAAGGAACCCACACCAACAAGGAAACCACAGAAAGAAGAAAACAAGAATAAAAAGGGGAGGATACCTGACTTTGAGGCATCATCCATCCACAGCCTCCACAACAAGCCCTAACCCTCGTTACAGCCGCAATTCCTCCCTTTTTCGCACCCATCCAGCAATAACATTCATCCACCGCCTCCATCACACCCATCGTCACCTCGCCAAACCCTAGCCGCCGTCACCCAGAAACCATCCACAACCTCCGCAGCAAGCCACACAACCTCGTCAAACCCTAGCCATCGTCCTCCTTCACAACAACCATCAAGCCCATCGTCACCCATCCTCACCGTCTTCATCTCTCTCTCGCCTGACTCCCTGATTGTCGTCACCCATCGCCACCTCGCCAAACCCTAGCCACCATCTCAGTCCCTCGTCCTTCCCTCTTCGTCCCTTCTTCCCGTTCTCAGCCAAAGTCACCCGATCGCCATCCCCATCACTTTTTCGCTATCCCTCGTCATCCCCTTCTCACCAGAGCATATCGCGAAGAGGAAGGAGCAGAGAGACTGGTGAAGCAGATCACGAAGGATCAATTCGCGTGAGGAAGGTAAAGGAAGAGATATCGCGCTATTCGCACCCTAATTTCCACTTAATACCACCACGCACAGGCGACAACGTTCTTTCTAATATCTTTCTCTTATTTTTAGTTTGATATTAATTATGTATTGCTATTCGAACATAATTAATATGTCTAGCTAAACTCTTCTTAGTTAGGGGTGGATTTGAAGCCCCGAACATGTGCTTTATAAATTAATTGAATTTAATTTTCCTTGCTATTAGTAATTGTGTTTTGCTTAACTTCTTTATAGAGAACTTTTCTTTGTATGTTTGTTAAGGTGGCCAACTTAGTAAGCATGCTAGGATCTGGGGCTAGAGTATAGGAGAGTTTCACCTAATTGTCATGATTCTGTACTCACAAGTAGTAAATACCAAGGAACGTTGGTAAGGTTAAGTAGAAACCTAGGCAAGAACAAGATGCTGATCATACTTGTAATTGCCTAGTCATTTTTCATATTTTCCACAAAACTTAATGATCTTAGATTGTTGTCTAACTTGCGATTCCTGTTTAGATAGCATGATAAGAATAGTTTGAAAGCGACGCTTAGTTTAATTCAACGAACTTGGAAAAATAATAAGATTAATGCAGTGCGGTCACGGTTAGTCTTGAGCATTGTCTCTCACGAGTTAATAAGTGATTATTGAAGATGAATTTATAAGCATATGTTTGGTGTGTGGAGATAAACCCTTAGCTAATTTCTCATCTTTGCCATCCCTTTAGTTTTATTATTTTATAGTAATTTTCGTAGTTATTTTCATAGTTTAATTTAGAAAATCCAATCCCCTTTTATTTAATTAATTAGGTTGTTAGTTGTCTTTTAGTTATTATTAGTGTAATTGACAAGCCCTCTAATCCCCGGTCTAGAACGATCCCTACTTATTCTATACTACAATCACAAAGCATGGTATTAAGTTGTGTGCTACTAAAATAGCGAATCAAAATTACTATAAAAATAATAAAACTAAAGGGATGGCAAAGATGAGAAATTAGCTAAGGGTTTATCTCCACACACCAAACATATGCTTATAATACAATCTTCAATAATCACTTGCTAACTCGTGAGAGACAATGCTCAAGACTAACCGTGACCGCACTGCATTAATTTTATTATTTTCCCAAGTTCGTTGAATTAAACTAAGTGTCGCTTTCAAACTATTCTTATCATGCTATCTAAACAGGAATCACAAGTTAGACAACAATCTAAGATCATTAAGTTTTGTGGAAAATATCAACAATGACTAGGCAATTACAAGTATGATCAACATCTTGTTCTTGCCTAGGTTTCTACTTAACCTTACCAACGTTCCTTGGTATTTACTACTTGTGAGTACAAAATCATAACAATTAGGTGAAACCATCCTATACTCTAGCCCTAGATCCTAGCATGCTTACTAAGCTGGCCACCTTAACAAATATACAAAGAAAAGCTCTCTATAAAGCAGTTAAGCAAAACACAATCACTAATAGCAAGGAAAATTAAATTAAATTAATTTATAAAGCACATGTTCGGGGCTTCGAATCCACCCCTAACTAAGAGGAGTTTAGCTAGACATATTAATTATGTTCGAATAGCAATACATAATTAATATAAAACTAAAAATAAGAGAATGAGATTAGAAAGAACGTTGTCGCCTGTGCGTGGTGGTACTAAGTGTAAACTGGGGTGCAAATAGCGCAATATCTCTTCCTTCATCTTCCTCACGTGAATTGCTCCTTCGTGATCTGCTTCACCAGTCTCTTTGCTCCTTCCTCTTCGCGATATGCTCTGGTGAGAAGGGGATGACGAGGGACAGCGAAAGAGTGTGGGGGATGGCGATCGGGTGACTTTGGCTGAGAACGGGAAGAAGGACGAAGAGGGAAGGACGAGGGACTGAGATGGTGGCTAGGGTTTGGCGAGGTGGCGATGGGTAGCGACAATCAGGGAGTCAGGCGAGAGAGAGAGATGAAGACGGTGAGGATGGGTGACGATGGGCTTGATGGTTGTTGTGATGGAGGACGACGGCTAGGGTTTGACGAGGTTGTGTGGCTTGCTGCAGATGCTGTGGATGGATTCTCGGTGATGACGGCTAGGGTTTGGCGAGGTGACGATGGGTGTGACGGAGGCGGTGGATGAATGCTATTGCTGGATGGGTGCGAAAAAGGGAGGAATTGCGGCTGTAACGAGGGTTAGGGCTTGTTGTGGAGGCTGTGGATGGATGATGCCTCAAAGATAGGTATCGTCCCCTTTTTATTCTTGTTTTCTTCTTTCTTTGGTTTCCTTGTTGGTGTGGGTTCCTTGTTTCCTTGTGCAATTAGTATTTCTTAATTGCCAATTTGCTTCTATTTTAAAATATTGTAATTGGGACCCTACACAAACATGAAAATAGCAATTAGTACCATAATTAACAAGTAATAGCTAAAAATATATATATAGAAATATGGTACTAAAAATAGCCTATTTATGCCCCTATCAGTTCCTCCTCGTGGCAGTAGATTACTTCATAAAATGGGTAGAAGTAGAACCATTGGCAAAGATAGGAGAACCTCAAATTGAAATTTTTTTTTCTGTCATAATATGGAAAATAATTTGAAGGCAAGAATGTAAAGAACTTGTGTGAAAACTTAAACATCAAACAACACTTCTCAGTACCCGCCTACCCACAAGTTCATAGACAAACAGATGTGACCAACAGAGCAATCCTAGAAGCAATAAAAAAGAAGCTCGAAGCATCAAAAGGATTATGGGCGTCCGAATTGCAAGACATCATCTAGGCCTACAGAGCAACAAAGAGAAGTCCGACCGGAGAAACTTTTTTGCCCTGGCATACAGATCCGAGGCAATGCTACCAATAGAAATTGGCATGCCAACATTCAGAACCGAAGAGTTTCGAACAGAAGATAACAACGAAGCATTGTGTGTCAGACTGGACCTTCTCGGTAAGAAACGAGACAAAGTTTCGATCAAAGCAACGACTTACCAACAAAGAATGGCTAGTTACTACAACAAAAAAGTAAAACCTTGCACGTTCAGCATCGGCAATTGGGTACTCAGAAGCTCAATGCTGTCAAAGGAGAAATGTATGAGCACCCACACAAGAAGGCTTTACAATGCATCGACATCACTATCAATGGGTTCCCTTCCCAAGCATTGTTGGATTCCGGAGCGACAGACAATTTTATTGCCCCAGATGAAGCTAGACGTGTGGGTCTGAACTTAGAAGGAGATGTGGGTAAGTTGAAAGCTGTCAACTCTGAGGCAATCTCTATTAATGGTATGGCTAGAGCTGTGTCACTACAGGTTGGTCCATGGGAAGGAAGATCAAACTTCTTGGTCGTTCCACTTGATGATTTTAAGGTGATTCTTGGCCAAGAATTCTTCCGAGGAGCTGCAGCAGGACCATTACCTTTCATGGACTCCTTGGGGTTTTTCGGACCCAGACTACGCATTGTACCAACCTCAATTCGACCAACAACTCATGATAGAATATTGTCGGCGCTCCAAGTCAAGAGGGGCTTGGCCAAAGGAGAAGATACATACTTAGCTGTGGCAAAGCTAGAGATGGAAGATGATACTAGCAAAATCCCTGAGGAAGTTGCCCAAGTTATTGCTGACTTCAGCGAAGTGATGCCGAATGAATTGCCAAAGAATCTACCTCCCAGAAGGCTCATTGATCACGAAATTGAGTTAGTCCCTGGTGCCAAGCCACCCGCACGTAGTCCATATCGCATGAGCCCTCCAGAGCTGACCGAATTGAGAACACAACTAGATGATTTGTTGGAGTCAGGATTCATTCGGCCCTCTAAAGCACCTTATGGGGCACCTGTTCTTTTTCAGCGGAAACATGATGGCAGTCTTCGCCTTTGTGTTGATTATAGAGCCTTGAACAAAGTCACTATAAAGAACAAATACCCGTTGCCGCTCATTGCAGACTTATTCGACCAACTTGGATCCGCCAGATACTTCACAAAACTCGACTTGAGATCAGGTTACCATCAGGTCCGCATTGCTGCTGGTGACGAACCCAAAACTGCTTGTTCTACTAGATATGGGTCATATGAGTTCCTAGTAATGCCCTTCGGCTTGACCAATGCTCCAGCTACATTTTGCACCCTTATGAATGGCCTGTTCCGTCACCTTCTGGACAAGTCTGTGGTTGTCTATCTTGACGACATTGTGGTTTATAGTGGGACTATAGAAGAACACCTACATCATTTGCGAGAAGTGTTCCAAATCCTTAAGGATAATCATCTCTTTGTCAAGAAGGAAAATTGCTCATTCGGCCAGACCCAGATCAATTTCTTGGGTCATGTTATTGGCAATGGCAAGATTCGGATGGACATGGAGAAAGTCAAGGCAATCCATGATTGGAACTCTCCTAAGAACGTGTCTCAACTACGTTCTTTCCTTGGACTCGCAAACTATTATCGTCGCTTCATAAGGGACTACTCTAAGAGAGCTGTTGCCCTGACAAATTTGTTGAAACAAGACCGAACATGGGAATGGGATAGGCAGTGTGAAGCTTCATTCCAAGACTTGAAATTGGCCATGATGAAAGATCCAGTATTGGCCTTGCCAGAAATCACCAAGCCCTTTGAAGTACAAACAGATGCATCTGATTATGCCTTAGGGGGAGTTTTACTTCAAGATGGTCACCCGGTAGCATATGAGAGTTGAAAGTTGAATGATACAGAGTCTCGTTACTCAGCTCAGGAAAAGGAATTGCTAGCCATTGTACATTGTTTACGGGTGTGGAGACACTACCTCTTGGGATCTCAAGTTCTTGTTAAAACGGATAATGTTGCAGCAAGCCATTTCCTTACTCAGAAGATGCTAACCTCCATGCAATCTCGATGGCAGGAAAAATTAGCAGAATTTGACTTAGTATTGGAATACAAGCCAGGGCGCACTAACAATGTAGCTGATGCACTCAGTAGAAGGGCAGACCTTGCAGTGCTAACCCATACTGGTCCGAGTCACACCATCTTGGAGAAGATCAAAGTAGGCCTACAGATCCACAAGCGAAGGCGATTACAGAGTTGATCAAGCAGGGCAAAACTCGACGGTTCTGGATAAAAGATGGAGCAATACTCACAACTGGTAATCGCCTCTATGTTTCGAGAACTTCTGGTTTGAGGAAAGAACTTTTGAGAGAATGCCATGACACCCATTGGGCGGGACATCCAGGTTGGAGACGGACACTTGCATTGCTAGAGAGGGGGCACTATTGGCCGCAGATACAGGAGGATGTAATGGCCTATGTTCGAACATGTCTTATTTGCCAGCAAGATAAGGTTGAAAGAGATCGACCAGTAGGCTTACTAGAGCCCCTGCCTGTTCCAACTCGTCCTTTGGAAAGTGTTTCCATGGACTTCATTACTGGGTTACCGAAAGTGGAGGATTTCAGGAGCATCCTTGTAGTTGTTGACCGATTCTCAAAGTATGTGACCTTTGTGCCGACCGGACTAACTTGCACAGTCGAAGATACGGCGCAATTGTTCCTCAAGCATGTAGTGAAGTATTGGGGACCGCCCGAAAACATTGTTAGCGACCGTGATGCTCGATTCACAGGAAAGTTCTGGAAGGAGTTGTTCAAGCTCTTGGGATCCAAACTTAATATGTCGACAAGCCAACATCCCCAATCTGACGGACAGACTGAGCGCTTTAACTCTATGCTTGAAGAATACCTTCGTCATTTTGTAAGTGCAAACCAGAAAAATTGGGTGGGACTACTTGATGTTGCACAATTCTGTTTCAACTTACAAAAGAGCTCAGCTACTCACTCCGGCCCCTTTCAATTAGTCACTGGTCAGCAATCATTGACACCACATACAGTGCTGACCAGATACCAAGGACCCAGCCCAAGAGCTCTTGAATTTGTCAAAGCCTGGCAGAAAAACATTGAAGTTGCTCGAGCCTATCTTGAGAAAGCCTCCCGTCACATGAAGAAATGGGCCGACAAGAAACGACGAATCGATCCTTTTGAAGTCGGGGACTTGGTTTTGGTGAAGCTAGATATGTTCAACAAGTATAAACGGACAGCTAGAGCACACAACAATCTGTTTCGCAAGTATGAGGGACCGGTACAGATTATTGAGAAAGTAGGCAAAGTCTCCTATCGCATCAAGTTACCACATTGGCTCCGTTTCACCCATCCTGTCTTCCATGCAAGTAACTTGAAGTCTTACCATGCCGATGCCGTTGATCCCACAAGAAATGTATCTACCCGAGCATTGCCTAAGCATCCTACTAAGCCAGATCGAGAAGTGGAAGAAATCTTAGCTGACCGCCTCATCAACAACACAGGCCCGGATAGAGAATATTTGGTCAAGTGGCAGGATGAACCTCCTTCAGAGATCAGTTGGGAGCCAGTCGAGCATCTGCTGCCATACCTCTCAAAGCTGGAAGAGTACTTGGAAAAGTTCGCTGCGAGGGCGTCAGCGAATTGAGTGTGGGAGAGTGTCAGGACTAGTACCATTGGTTAGGGAAATCAAGGTTCAGAGGCCTTTCAAGACTTTCCTAATGGTCTCAAAACTCAATGTTCAATTTTGAAAAGTGCCCAAATGCTTAGCATCTATATTATAGGGGGAAGGTTTGAGCACTTGACTGTGAGGACGTGTTGCCTCCATTGCATAGTCGGGCCAGACTGTACCGCTAGCATTTTTATTATTTTCTTTGCATTACTTTTCAACTTCAAACTTATATTTCCATCGATCGATAGCATCGAACTAGTCTTGAGCAACGTCCTTCCAAACGTTCCTCCCCATTGTAATCTATTGAATGTGAATGAGAGCTTTTACTGACTATTGTGCATTGTTATATTGTCTACAGATTGATATTGTGCATTCTCAAGTTAATATTTGTGCCCGTCAAAGTAACTACTCATAGGCTTACTAGTGAATTGGATAGCTAGTGCCGCACGGATTACTAGTCCGTGACAGTAGTGTCAGGACTAGTACCATTGGTTAGGGAAATCAAGGTTCAGAGGCCTTTCAAGACTTTCCTAATGGTCTCAAAACTCAATGTTCCCTTTTGAAAAGTGCCCAAATGCTTAGCATCTATATTATAGGGGGAAGGTTTGAGCTCTTGACTGTGAGGACGTGTTGCCTCCATTGCATAGTCGGGCCAGACTGTACCGCTAGCATTTTTATTATTTTCTTTGCATTACTTTTCAACTTCAAACTTATATTTCCATCGATCGATAGCATCGAACTAGTCTTGAGCAACGTCCTTCCGAACGTTCCTCCCCATTGTAATCTATTGAATGTGAATTAGAGCTTTTACTGACTATTGTGCATTGTTATATTGTCTACAGATTGATATTGTGCATTCTCAAGTTAATATTTGTGCCCGTCAAAGTAACTACTCATAGGCTTACTAGTGAATTGGATAGCTAGTGCCGCACGGATTACTAGTCCGTGACACGTGGCTTGCTGCAGATGCTGTGGATGGATTCTGGGTGACGACGGCTAGGGTTTGGCGAGGTGACGATGGGTGTGACAGAGGCGGTGGATGAATGCTATTGCTGGATGGGTGCGAAAAAGGGAGGAATTGCGGCTGTAACGAGGGTTAGGGCTTGTTGTGGAGGCTGTGGATGGATGATGCCTCAAAGATAGGTATCGTCCCCTTTTTATTCTTGTTTTCTTCTTTCTTTGGTTTCCTTGTTGGTGTGGGTTCCTTGTTTCCTTGTGCAATTAGTATTTCTTAATTGCCAATTTGCTTCTATTTTAAAATATTGTAATTGGGACCCTACACAAACATGAAAATAGCAATTAGTACCATAATTAACAAGTAATAGCTAAAAATATATATATAGAAATATGGTACTAAAAATAGCCTATTTATGCCCCTATCAGTTCCTCCTCGTGGCAGTAGAATACTTCATAAAATGGGTAGAAGTAGAACCATTGGCAAAGATAGGAGAACCTCAAATTGAAATTTTTTTTCTGTCATAATATGGAAAATAATTTGAAGGCAAGAATGTAAAGAACTTGTGTGAAAACTTAAACATCAAACAACACTTCTCAATACCCGCCTACCCACAAGTTCACAGACAAACATATGTGACCAACAGAGCAATCCTAGAAGCAATAAAAAAGAAGCTCGAAGCATCAAAAGGATTACGGGCGTCCGAATTGCAAGACATCATCTAGGCCTACAGAACAACAAAGAGAAGTCCGACCGGAGAAACTTGTTTTCCCTGGCATACAGATCTGAGGCAATGCTACCAATAGAAATTGGCATGCCAACATTCAGAACCGAAGAGTTCCGAACAGAAGATAACAACGAAGCATTGTGTGTCAGACTGGACCTTCTCGGTAAGAAACGAGACAAAGTTTCGATCAAAACAACGACTTACCAACAAAGAATGGCTAGTTACTACAACAAAAAGTAAAACCCTGCACGTTCAGCATCGGCGATTGGGTACTCAGAAAGGTCCAACTCAATACAAACCAAGCACGGGTAAACTGAATCCAAACTAGGAAGGACCATATAAAGTGGCAAAAATCAAGAAAACCAGGAACATACTAGTTAGAAGATTCGAAGGGTGAACAACTCAAAAGACCATGGAATGTCAAACACTTGAAAAGGTATTATCAATAAATTACCAAATTCCAAGAACCCTTTGTCTCATGCTCCAATAATCTGATCTATTCAGGACGTCAAAGTTAGACTAGGGATTTAGTAGTTAATCTTCTGGCCTGACCAACATGTCGGACCAAGAAGTGTACTTAAATGTCAGGTCGTATAAGTCAACTTACTCATAAACCTTATGGCCCGACCAAAATGTCGGACCACGAAGTGTACTTAAAACTCATGACGTATAAGTCAGACCTCCTCATAAATCTTCTGGCTCGACCGACATGTTGGACAACGAAGTGTACTTAAAAGTTAGGTCGTATAAGTTAGACTTACTCGTAAACCTTCTCGCTCGACCAAAATGTTGAACCCATGAGTGTACTTAAAAGTCAAGATGTATGAGTCAAACTTACTCGTAAATCTTCTGGTCTGATCACCATGTCGGACCATGAAGTATACTTAAAAATCAGGACGTATAAGTCAGACCTACTCGTAAACCTTCTGGCCCAACCAACATGTCAGACCACGAAGTGTACTTAAAAGTCAGGACGTATAAGTCAGACTTATTTGTAAACCTTCTGCCCGACCCAAATGTCGGACCATGAAGTGTACCTACAAGTCAGGACGTATAAGTCAGACTTACTCGTAAACCTTCTGACTCGACCAACATGTCAAACCATGAAGTGTAGTTAAAAGTCAGGACGTGTAAGTCAGACTTACTTGTAAATCTTCTGGTCTGATCACCATGAAGGACCACGAAGTGTACTTAAAAGTCGAGACATATAAGTCAGACTTACTCGTAAACCTTCTGGTCCGATCACCATGTTGGATCACAAAGTGTACCTAATAAGTCAAGATGTATAAGTCAGACTTAAACAAAACTTATAGTTTGATTACAATGTTGGACCGCAAGACATATCAAAGTAATCAGAAAAACCAGGTCAAAAGCAAGTTCAAAAGCAGGAATTCAGCCAAGTCTAAACTACTAAGTTAGACTAAAACATATACGAAACTCGAACAACAAAGTCAGACTATATTTACTATTTACGACTAGATCACAAGGTTAGCCTAGATGTTAAAAGTCAGGCTGCGTCTACAAGAATTTTCAAGGACACAATATATCAGAAGAGACATACAAATCAGACAACAATTATTACGAAAAATACAAAACAACAAAAAGCACACAAATGTCAACAAAAAGAAATATTCATTCATTTTCTACTTTGTTACATCCGGGGAGGAAGATACACCAGTTGGAAAGGAGATAGTCGAGGTAATCAAATCATCACTAGCAGAGATAGTCGGAGGAGGTTGAACATTAACTTCAACAACATGATCAGTTGGAGGGGATGGGATCTTGTCTTCGGAAGGAAACAAAACCTCTTCTTCAGCGGTAGGAACAGATGGTGGTAGAGTTCTAACTTCACCAACAGGACCAGTCGAAGGAGACAAGGTCTTGTCGATAGCGGTAGGATGGAAGGGAGGAGAAGACACTTGGCCTTTGTCAATCAGAACACTCGGCGGATCTAGAACATATTCTTCCTCGTCCTCATCCTCAAAGACTTAGTCAGCCAAGGCACAATATTTTGACATATTGCGACCTTCTTCCGATTCAATAAAGTCAATTTGTCAATCCTTCCATCAACGATCTTGGTGCACTCCACCGCTTCTGCAGCCTTGAGCTTACCTGTAACCGCTGAAAGTTTATCCTTGGTCAAACCAAGTTCTCCTTCAACTGCGGAAATCTTTGTCGAAGTTTGCTCCTTAACATAAGCAAGCTCAGGTTCAGTTGTACTACTCACTCCACAACGGTCATACGATAAAAAAATACTCATCAACAATATGCATTGCCTCATCACGACCAGCCCTCTCAGTAGATAACTCACTCTCGACAGTAGCCAACCGATCCTCGCAAGCTGTTCATTTCTTCCTCCAAAACAGCAAGGTCAGCAACAAACTTATCTCGGACAAACTCTGCTACCTTTAACGAAGCCCGAGCAACATCAACAACCTTCTCATGTTCGACATGCTCCAACTTCAGCTTATCAACTTGGCGTAAGATGTAAGAAAACAACAACGCCTGCCCCACCATCTTCTTTTCCATGATCGACACATGATCACGTGCAACCTTGTACTCCGACTCCATCATCCCAGCATAAGTGAGATGATTCATCCCTTTCATTATATGTTTAAGACCTTGGTCGAGGTGCTCACTAAGTCGTCGCACTGGCATCAAAACTCTCTCAACCAAATGCTTATGCTACGAGACGATGAGATTATGCGCACTATCTTATGCTACGAGACGATGAGATCATGCTCACTATCTTACACGTCTATCTCCAAAAACAAACTGAACTTTGCATTTGAGTTAATACTGATCTCTCTAGGGATAGGCTCCTTCGAACCGATCTGTGAATGAAGGACAGTGGGATTCAGAAGAACTGAAGCCCCGCCTTTGGTAACTGATTTGACGGTCGAAACGATAGTGATGACGAAAGCACCACTCTTACCATTCTTTTTCAAAACAGCAGTGGCAGGCGTGGGATGAGCGATGAGCAGGAGGAGAAGCATGCAACTCCGCTACATCAGCAGGACGAGTTGGAAAAGGAAGAGCAGGAGACTTGGAGCATTGACCATGGTCAACTTCAAACTCGTTGAAAACAAGATCATAGTCAAAATCAGCAATGGTCTTCTCACTCTTTGGATTATGAGACAACTCCATTGCAAGTTGTGGTAGCTTATTATTGATGACACAAACATCATCATCTGAAAACTTTGCGAGATTGGGCACACTAGCAGTAGAAATAAGGGTCTTCTCATACTCGTTTAATGGATGAGAGACTTCCACCTTACTTCTCTCCACAACCCGGTTCAGTTCTTCAGCCTCCCGAGCAACAAGACGAACATTGTCTTCATCACCTTTCCCAGTAGAATTTGGCTGAGAAATAGCCTGAGCAGCCCGCGGAGCAGAACCAACAAGTTTCTTCCGCTTTGTAATATGGCCAGGGCTAACCAAAATATTAGAAACCATCCTCTTCGATGGGCTGGCAGGCCTAGGAGCCTTCCTCTTTCTGGTGGTTGAACCAACGACTGGAGCATCGAGATTTGTAACTTTATCGGCGGAGCTCATTGTCCCATCAATGCTAGCATCAACAATGCTAGCAGAAGCGGTATGCTCCTCTGCTTCGTCAGAGATGATGACAGTGCCAGCACGAGCAACCATGGCGTCAAAATTTTGATGATCAAGAAATGGAGCACGCTCCACGTCATTCATAGTGTACAAACTACTACGCTCGACGACATCCAGAGCAAGAAAATCCACCAAAGCAACATGAGGAAGCGCAAGAAACTGCTCACACACTCCCTGCTCCACTTCAGTCAGATGCAGTTTAGTTCACTTCCTGGGCTCCAGGAACATCTGCAAAATGGGCCGATTGCCAAGCCTGAAATACCCAGACGCCATGGAAGCATAAAATCAAGGCCTCGCCTAAGATCTGTAATCATCCTTCAGCCTCCCCATACAAGTAGGCAAACTGAGAAAACAAATGACTCATGCACATCATAAGCTTCACCACTGAGTACAACATCTTCTCGGTCAAAGGAATACCGGATTGAAGGGCCCGCACCGTGGTTGCAATCAATACACGCCAACTGTTGGGACCCATCTTAGCAGAGGAATGCCAATAAGATCCAAATACACTACAAAAAAAGGCCTTTAGGGACGTAGTCAAAATTGTCGCTATAGACAGTATTTCGCTGCCATAAATATTGGGCGACAAAATATTTGTCGCGCAAAGGTTGTCGCCACAGCTCTGTCTCGCAAGCGTTTGTGCGACGAAAATAAATCTTCGTCGCTATAGAGTCCTTTTGCGTGACAACACCAAAGATCATTGCGAAAGGGTGCGTCGCGTAATACTGTTTTGCGCGACGCTAATTTCATCGCAAAAAATAGAATGGTTCTTCGTGCAAAATATACTTACGCGATTAACCATTTCGTCGCATTAAACTTTGTCGGCATAACTCAATCGTGACGATCCCTTTCGTCGCGTTAGACTTTGTCGGCTTAACTCAATGGTGACGAACCTTTCATTGCACCAGATATTCTTTACGCGACAACAATATTCATCACTCTAATGTTGTCACACAGGTTCCGTCGATCCAGACACGCTTGATCTATTCTTATGCGACGAAAATTTTTGTCGCTTAAAATTCTGTTTAATAATTTTGAAATCTTTTAATTCAAATATTTATTTTAATTAAATTTGAAATATTTATTAATTGAATCATCTCACGCATAGAGGGGTCTTGCTAATTTAGTTAAATACTATTAACTTTACAAATTAATAATGTAAAATCGTACTGTATCCATTAGAAATTAAAAAATTTTAACCGTACTGTATCAGTTACAAATTAAAAAAACATATCAGTACATTTTTAGGGATGTGGTGGCTGATGGTTTGTCGATAGTAGCGGGAGGCTCGAAAAATTAATCCCCGACTGTTGGAGAGCCCCTAATAACATACTCCACCTAGTTGCCTCTTGTGCTTGTCGTTTCGCCTTTCGGGCCTGCCGCTCTGCCTCGAGCGCTTTGGCAGCATTTAGCTCATTCTGTAATTGCTCCACTTTCGACTGTAATGATGAAACGGTTCCGATTGACCGCTGTGAAGCTGAAGATGATGTGTTGACCTCACGAACTTTAGCTTTCCCCATCCCCCGAACAATCTTTTCGGGTCTCGGACCTAGCGATTCCAATGTCTCCGTCAAAATATGTAATCCTGCATCGGGATCGTCCATTGTGAGCTGCTCCAACGAAGTTTCCGGGGGATGCTGCGAGGCCACTCGCTCCATGTAGGCATCCCGCCTCTCCACCATCGTTTCCTTGATAAAAAAAAAATTATTAAAAATTAATAACTTTTAAAACAACAGAAGTGACAACATGCAAAAAATGCAAAGAATAAAACTTACATGCAACTTCACAGCCACCTCATTGCCAGGTAATGCATAAAAATCCTTGAACATGTCGATTTCTGGGAATTTTGAACCCTCCTACAAAACATTGTTAAAATAATAAACCAACTAATATAAACATTTAAATGAATGTATTGACTAAAAATAAAATAATGAAACTAAACATATGAGTTCACTTACTAGACGTCGTTCCTCCACCCTGTAAGAGAAAGGCAATGAACCAGAGTGATGTAGAATTTTCTTTTGACGTCGGTTCGCCTCATATCTTTTCTGTATAATTATTCAAAATATATATTAAACATATGCATTATTACATGTATATAAATAAATATGTTTATTTTAATTAAATAAAAACGTTAATGCTTACTAGAAATGTGGGAGTTCGAAAATGATCACACAATCACAACCACTCATCAGGCCTATGCTCCAATTCGATTGGGGGTTGTGTTTTAGCACTATCCACATCAGAAAACGTTTTGAAGTATCGGAGGAAATCATGCTTCCAATTCATGTATCGATCCACGCACGTACCGGTGATATATTCATGAATGTTTGGATCATTCATGTCAAACTCAAAGTTAACCTGAAATTTTAAATAATATTTATTAGAGAATATTAAGGCCCAAAGAGATAAGTTATACCAAATCATAGGGGTGGGCACGGGACGGGATGGGACAAGATATACCCATCCCTATCCCATCCCGTTCATACGGGATCGGGACGGGACAGGATGGGAAAAACCCCATCCCGACCTCGTCCCATCCCAAACGGGTTCGGGACGGGACGGGACGGGACGGGATCAGCATGCTAATATGATAAGCATGACAGAGTTATTGACAGCCTCAAAGTTGCTATTTGCATAGGTAGGAATTGCCAGCTTGTGGTTAAATGACATGCCATTATCAGTTTCACCCTCCACATTGTTAATAGTAGCTCCAATGTTGTTGCCTGCCAGCGTGATCACCCCCAGACCATGATCCTCCTCATCAAGATGATCCATTGGGTGTGAATTGGATTTGTTCATGTGATGGAGATCGGTTAGACCGTGAGTCAAAAGTTGATGGCATTTCCTTGATTTCACGATCGAAGCGCTTTCGATCCTCTCCTTGGTGGGTTGATTAGAGGTGTTGAAATCCATTGGTCCAGGAGCCATGATGATGATGGGAGGATTCTAAAGGGAAGGATCTGTTGGTTTCGCCAATAAGACAAGCCCGTGTTAATATAAGGGGCTTGAAGTGTGTTACTTTTGAACTGACAAAGAGAATGACTTGCATGCAAAACCAAAAGGATCAAATCCTTTATTCCAGAGTGACAAAATGATTGCTTGATAGCAGGATTTTCTCTCTGTTTTTTTTTTTTTTGTCATTGCAATTTGGGTACTATTCTTGTTTTTAAAAGTTAGAACCTCGCCTTGTTAGAAGCGGAAATTTAAATGGGACAGTTTGATTTGATGAATTTGGAATCGATTTTAGAAATCAGGTTTTGGAGATCTTAGATCATTGTATGTGCTATCATGGTAAGAAAATACAATTTTCAACTTGACTCTATAGACATTCATTAAGCAAACTTGATAAGTTTTAAAATATACAAGCCATTTCCTTTGAATTCACATCAAAGACTGAAATAGAAGAATAAAATAAATAATTGTATGGGCATCCACAATTCTAAAATAAACAATTAAATAAAAATATTAATAATTAATATTAATAAATTAGTTCGGGACGGGACGGGATTGGCGGGATTGAAAATCTTCATCCCATCCCATCCCATTCTACATCGGGACGGGACGGGATCGGGATGAAAATTTTCAATCCCATTAAGACCCGGAAAAATCGGGACGGGACGGGACGGGATCGGGACGGGAACGGGATCGCGGGATGGGATGCCCACCCCTACCAAATCATGTAAAACTACAAGCATAAACATGCAAAACCTTCAAAACTTTCTGCATTATAAAGATTTTAATTATTAAAGGTTGAGATGAATGGCTAAAACTTATTGTGAGCGCGTCCAACACCTCGGCTTGACCTCACTCCAAGATGAGGATGTCATCGGGCAATAGTTGCGAATGATTGCATCGATGTCATGCACCAACAAACTATTAATCTTCGCCGATTGTGAGCGACGATGACTAGGATCCTACACTATGGGAATGCGTGTGTTAGTGGTTCGTGTGATCCTTTGGGATTTTAGTTGTCTACAGGGCCCCCTCATTTTCTTTGTTGTTGTAAAAAAAAAAAATCAATTTGCCGAATATGATGAGGAAAACTTAAGTTTATAATTACCTCTAGGAAACTCTCCATCTCCTTGGGGGGAGGGGTTTACATCCCCGGTCATGGTTACAGTGTCGGGTGCAATCTCAAGAGCCGCTGATCGACGGTTTGTTCGTCTGGCGCTCCGTCGAATGAGAACTTGAGGAACTGATCCAGACGATGAAGATTGATCAACGACCAAAACATTTGATTCATGTGCTGGTGGAGTACTGATATAAGTAGCCCTTGTAGCGGGAACATTAATGGTGGAATGAGCTACGTTGGCGGAATGCGCTACGTTTTGCCAAACCCAATGTTGTTAGGTAAAAAAACATCTTGCTCTGCCATGTTTTAAAATCAACTCCTTTGAATTTCTCTGGCCTATCATGAGCAAGAACTTTAGTGACTCTAGATGTCACCCCAACTATTAAACTGGTTTTGTTTTTATCTCCCATATATATGTTTGATACACAGAAAACACAATTTATTTGTTCTTTACAAATAAATCTAATTCTAATTCTATCACAGAGAAAATTTAATTAGACTAAGTACTGCAAAAATATTATTTTAATCAGAGCTCATTAATTTATAAACTCTGTATCTAATTTGTACAAATTATTATAATAAAAAACAATATTATTGATAGAGTTCCAAAATATATAAACTCTTACACTTACTGTACAAAAAATATGTTGAAATTAATTGTACAAATAAAAACACGTACTGCACAAAACAAATTTGCACAAATAAATTTTTACTATACTAAACAGTAGATGACACAGACTCGAAGTCTGTAAGCGAATACGTTTTTTACCAAAGTGTGTACTTGGATTTGACCAAAGTTTTAGTGTTTTGGATATGTATGGCTACATATAGTGTACAACAAAGACTCAAAGTCTGAAAACCAAATATGTATTGACCAAAGCTCTAGACTTTGGATTTGACGAGAGTTTTTAGTACTCTGGATATGTTTGGCTAGAGTTGTATGAAAGTATGATACTGATACAGATTATATTATTGTCTTAAGATTGTTGGAAAATAATCTGTAACAGTAACAGTGAGGGGATAGGATAATCTGAGGCTTGCTTAATGTAATGTCCTTAAGACAATATTCGACCCGTCTCGGTGCAACGTTGATGGTCGTTAGTCTCCCAAAATACAACATATTCGTCTATGTTCCTAATGCACTTTAGGACAGAAACTCAGGCGAATAGAAATAAGAATTGACTTTAAAATGAACAAGAAAGAACATTTTTGATTTAAATGTAAACTCTTCTTCTGAGTGCTAGGTTGTTGTTGTAATGATGAATTGTTAATTTTTTGGATATCTCAAATGGCCAATTTGAGATTCTACTTATAGCAAATGAAACATTACGTACCTGTTCCCAGAAGACACAATTGAACCAACACAACTGTTGGTCAAAGACTTACATAAGGGACCTTATGTAGTGAGTTTACATAACACACGATTTACTAATTCAATAAAATTGGAAATATAAAATTTCCAACAACTTCTATCTATGGAATACTCTCGGATTGTGAACTATCTCTCGCGTATCTAGGAGCACAAGACTAACAGGAAAACTCCCCTTCACTGCACAACTCCTAATTAGAGAATGATCTTCACGAAAATCTTATTCCCTAAACTACGTCATCGTGACTTGGTCGAACCAGGACTCCAACACTATAAATAAAACATGAGGTTGGTAAGGTAAAGTACGCTACAAATTTCCAGTTTACAACATTATGCCTTCCTCAAATCCCTGTCTAACTTTAGCATCAGAGTGCTATCGGCCACCACAACGGTGGTCCGTGGCTCACGTGCGTTCCTTGTACAAGTCAGCAGGTTTGTAGATCAAGGTTAAAGCAGAAAGCAAAAATCGACTGCATCACATAGCAACAATATTGTTCCTATCATAAACACTCATAGTTCATAAGTTCCCATTCAAAAGGCGCCATTTTTAATAAAGAGTCAATTACCCCTTGTAGTCTTACTTCTAAACTCCGCGTATGAGACATGTCATTTGCAATAGAAATAATATTAGTAGAAACATTTGCATTGCAAGTTTGTCATAAAATACATGTTTTTTTTAACTTCATTCCATTCGTTTCAAATGACTAGAAAACAACAACACACAACTAAAGGAAGACCTTGCATTCTAATATAAAACACAATAAAAAAATTTTATTTACCTAAAAATTAAGCAAGATATAGGCTCTAAAAACTAGGGGTGGGCACAGTCCAGATCGGTTTTAAATTTTGAGGAACCAAACTCAAACCGTTTAAAATTAACGGATTCGGTCCGACCTTGATTCTTTCATTTTGAACATTGAGACCGAACCTAACTCAAATCGTTTGGAACGGTCTGATTCCTACGGTTTCAAATTTCATTGGTGTTAGTTTGTGTCTTACAATAAATAAGCAATAATTCAATAGACAAAGCTCTAACCTTGCATGTTTGCCTTACTGTAAGTGTCAGTTATAGTCTTATAGACCAAGGTGCAGCTGTTTGCAGCACATTTCCAAAAATGCAGCCTCAAACTCTAATAAAAACCCAAATGCTGTCATTCCAGGATCCAGGGGGCTCCTACGCACAGTGGGCTGGAGGGGGTCCTGCGCACGTGTCTCAGCCATTGGATTCAAATCCAACGGCTCATATCAATTGGATGTGAAAATGCATATTTAATTCAAAGTTTTGTTTCCTGGCCAAAACTCCCTCCTCTGATATGATATGAGCCGTTGGATTTGAATCGAACGGCTGAGACACATGCGCAGGACCCCCTCCAGCCCACTGTGCGCAGGAGCCCCACTAGATCCGTCATTCCAAGGGTTGTTCCAACTTTCCAACACCATATCAGTTAAAAGTGATAATTTTTTCCCTATAGCAGATATAAAATAAAATATGTTTCTTTTTTGCCATTTTTCTTGGCCAGAGATAACATCTCTTCTCCAGCTAGAACTTTAATAAAAAATTCTAAATGTCGAGGAAGTGGGCGAGGAAAACAGCGAGGGAGGGAGAGAGGGAGGGGACCGTTCATCCCCCTCGAGATGCGTGCAAGACTTTTCTTGTGCACATCTCGAGGGGGATGAACGGTCCCCTCCCTCCCTCACTGTTTTCCTCGCTCGTTTCCTCGCCATGTAGAATCACTCAACTTTAATTCTTAGCCATAGTAAAATACACATATATAGTAAAAGAACTCAAATGACATGAATTTGATTGAAAGATGATTCCAAGAAGAAAAAAAACCCTAGAGCTGTCTATCAACAGCAGAAGCAACAAGGGTCAAGTAAGGAGTCCTACCAAGAACACAATAGCCAACACTGTAGAGAAAGCAAGCAAAAATGAAGTAAAAGACCCCATTATACCACACCCCCCCCCCCCCACACACACACAAGCAGCTGAGTCCTAATCCCACTTCCACCACCACAAGGATTAAAAACCCTCTGAAACAGCAGAGGCAGAGTCAGAAGCACATCGAAAACCACCGCTTGCATTGAATTGAAGCGCACGTAGAGACTGAAGCTAGGGTTCTTGACAAACGTCCAAGTTGAGGGCGAAGAATGAGACAAAGCTGGCATAAGGGATGGATCTGTAAGCGTTAAGGATAGGGAAAATGGGTTGGAAGGCAAGGGAAAGTGAGGGGTATTTCATGAAGAGGTAGCGACCGTATTGGAGACCGTTGAAGAGTTTGAGGAATTATGAGACAACTGAGATTAGTCGATCGGTTGTTGGGACTGCCTTGTATGACATGCAACAGATTTGGGTGTTTTGCTGCTTCTTTGATGTTGATGATAAATTGGGGAGGGAGATCGTTCTAGACCTTCTCAGTGGAGAAGAAGGAGGAGAGGTTAGGAGTGAGGTGGTGGTTAGGGTTTTGCGAGGAGGTGAAGGTTGGAGGCAGAGGTGGAGAAGAGAAGTGGATACCATTTTTTTCCTTGCTTGTTTGACTTCCTTATTTCATGAAGAGGTAGTGACTTCCACCTTCTGTCTTAAGTTCAAGTTCATCGAATGCTGCTTCGTAGAATCTGATTGATCTTTAGAGGCCATTTTTCTTCAACAGACCCTCGATCAACAACTTCGACGTAGGGAGTGTGGGATGGACGGATCCTTCTACAGATCTGGTTATCAATTTAGGTTTACATTTTGTAACCTCTTCACTACTCCTCGGACACTTAGCACTATACAATGTGATTTAAAACGGTTCAATCCGTACCGTTTCATTTTAAATAATAGGAACTGGACTCGAACCGTTTTACGATAAATTTAGATCGTATTTTAAATTACAAATTTAAAATCCAAACCGTTTGGAGCAAAACGATTCAGTTCATTTTGAACCTACAGTTCTTCAACCTGTTTGCCCGCCCCTACTCAAAACCTTATAATAAATCAAAGAAGATTACATCTTCACGTATACTTGTCCTATTTTATCTTCATTCACAATTTTCTTAAGAGGCAAATGAACACAGTCAAATTCATTCAATATGATCTAACATTTGCTCGTGGTTACATGAGTAGAAGAGAGATTGATTTTACTATTTAAACTGCAAGTCATCAGTATATCATATATCAAACACACCGTCTTACATATGAAGCCATCGAACAAGCTGAGTTGGATTTACTGTACCGGGTATGTGGGTCCCATCAATCTTCAATAATTTGGCCACATCATCGCAACTCTTGTGTTTGGTCGGCTTCGGCTCCAATTCATCAAATCGTCTACTACTATTTCTGGTAATCGATATGGGTGTAGTTCCATTTCGAACAGGATCCCAAGTTTGAGCTAGAAGTGTTCCTTGAGTGACAAGCTTGTGAGCCAAGTATCCCCGCTAGGAGTCGATTATTGTTTGACCAAGTCGGAACTTGAACATGTTTTGTGAAACTTGGAATGGTAGTGCAGGCATCCGCTTTCGTGATGTATCGAGTTTTGAAACATGATGATTGGATTTGTAATCCTTGGACATTGTATTAAGATCTCACAACCTCCTCAATTATCAAACCTTAACACAAAATAGAGATTTAACAAAAGAAAAAGAAAAAAAGAGGGTAGAGATGCAATTTCCTAAAAATTGATCAAATAGGTTCTCAAACAGTAATATGAGAAAAGGTGAGAACGTAACCTCATCAATATAGAAAAGTTAAAGGGAGAGTATAAGATATGGATTCTCAGGTTGGTTAAAATGGGATCGGAAATGGAGGGGAGGATGAAGCGCAAAGAAAATTACGCCGCCTGCCTTTGCAATTGGGGTGGAAGGAGGTGGTGATGGGTTTTGGGTTTTGGGTTTAGTGAGATGTTGAGAGGGAATCAATTGGAGAAGACAAGAGAGATGGGGAGAAAGGATTGGAGCATTTCTTGTGTTGATTGCATGAAGAAAATAAGAGGAGGGAGGGGTGAGGTTGTTGGGGGGGGGGGGGGGGGGGTGGGTTTGGTCTTTATTTATTGAACAAGAATTTAATGATTTTATTACCCTTTGGATTCGGGGAAATATCTAGATTTGCCATCTACTATTATTAAGCTGATATTACAAAATAGCCCCACAATGGTTATCCACACCCGATGAACATTTGAGTGCTTCATTATGCTTAATTCCACGCCACTATTCTTAATGTTTCACACCACCAACTCTTCCACACCACCATTACCTAAAGCCACAAACCCCACCTTTCACGTCATTTTCTCCACACCATTCATTCTCTTCTTCTCCAAACCAACGACCACTCATCTTTCCCACACCATTAATTATCTTCTTATTTACTCAAACCTCTTCTTTGAAAGAAAAAAAAAAAAAAAACCTCCAAATCTCCAATTCTTCTTCTTTCTTGAAACCCACTTCAACTATTTCCTTCTCAAATATGGAAGACTGATTGGATTCGGGCCATTAGAGACCCTAATAGAGCCCATGGAAGGGAAGGACGTCAGAGCTTTTCCCTCCACTCAACGGTCAGCCTCCATCCACCTGGTCTCAATCCACCCCTCCCACCAGTCCCCACATCAAGAGCAGCAAATGTAACCTCTCTCCCCTCCGTCTCTCTCTTTGGCTCCTTGATTTCTTCTTCTTCTCTTGTTTTTTTTGGCAGCAACAACTCCACACCTCAATTTCCTATTTCTCACACCATTCTACTCTCCCACACCACCTACTTTCTTTTTCACACTACCATTCTTTATCACACCACCTATATAAACCAAAACCCAAATTTTTTTTCCCTCCTCATTCAAATCAACAAGAGATTCCTCCTCGCTCCATTCGAAATTCCTCCCTCTCCCACATTCAAATTTCTTCCAAATCTCTACCCACACTCAAATATCTTGCAAATCTCCTCTCTCTCCCTAAAAAATCTCTCAAAATCTCCTCAAAATCAAAATCAAAATCAAAATCAAAATCAAAATCAAAATCAAAATCAAAATCAAAATCGTTACATATATAGACCCTTAAACTCTCTAAACTCCCCTCAAATCTCCCCTCCTCATTATCGACTCCAATTCTTTTGTAAGTGAGCCATCCATTTTATCTATTGGTTTCTCTACTCTCCACCCCATTCTATTGTTTCACCACCTGTTGATAAAATAATATAAAATGAGGGTAACTTTCAACTAATTTAAACCCTCGATTGAGACCGATTCTCAACCTACGAAAATTTTAATTTGAGTTATCTAATAAAAATAATTTGAATCACTTGAAAATGTTTTGAAATAAGTAAGTTACAATCATTTTACTAAAGTCGCGCAACTTTGTCTTGCAATGAAAACGGGATAGTGTCTCTGAATTTCAGCCAACTTATATGATTGATCGAGACCGATTCTCAACCTCATCAAGACACAAAATTATAGTACTTTGAGTTACCTAATAAGCACAATTTGAATCACTTGAAAATGTTTTGAAATGAGCAAGTTATGATCATTTTATTAAAGTCGTGCAAAACGATGGTTTGAAGTAGTCACATAAAGGATTAGTTCAGAAGACTTGTATGGTTTGAGTTTAGGTTTGATGTGAAAATGCGCAAATACATCAGAAAACTAAGTTAAAAAAAATTCACAAACTGAAAATTTTTCCAGTTTCAGAAAATATTGCAGCTTTTAGTTCTGTCCGCACTGAAGAATGCAGATTATCTCAAGATTCCCGCATTGTCCACGGCGAACAAAAAATTTTTTTTTCCAAAAAAATTCCTATTCGCAGCTTGCAATGCGGGGAATTCTAGATAACCTGCATTGCACACTGCGAACATGAATTTTTTTTCTGTCCGCAGTGTGCAATGCAGGTTATCTGGAATTCCTCGCATTGCAAGCTGCGAACAAGAATTTTTCGGACAGATTTGCTCGACTTTAGTAAAATGACCATAACTTGCTCATTTCAAAACATTTTCAAGTGATTCAAGTTGTCTTTATTAGATAACTCAGATCACTACAACTTTTGTGTTTTAATCAACTTGAGAATCGATATCGATCGAGCACATAAGTTGGCCGAAAGTCAGGAACACTATCCCATTTTTATTGCGCGACTTTAGTAAAATGACAATAACTTGCTCATTTTAAAACATTTTTCAAGTGATTCAATTTGTGTTTATTAGATAACTCAGAGTATTACATTTTTTTGTGTTTTGATCAACTTGAGAATATGTCTATATCAAGCACATAAGTTGGCCGAAAGTCAGGAATACTATCATGTTTTCATTGCGGGACAAATTTGTGCGACTTTAATAAAATGACCATAACTTTCTCATTTGAAAATATTTTCAAGTGATTCAAGTTTTTTTATTAGATAACTCATAGTACTACAACGTTCGTGTTTTGATGAGCTTGAGAATCAGTCTCAATTGAGAGTTTAAATTGGTCAAAAGTTACCTTATTTTACATTTTTTTCGTTTTGAGTTTGGGTTTCTCTGTTATGCACATTTATTGGTGGTGTGAGTAAGTTAAAAAAAACAACAAAAAAAAACTGTATGGTGGTGTGGCGTAGTCGCAACCATTTTTTTTTCTCGATCGCCCTATCGGTGGCCTGTACAAGGGTTAAAAATATTTGGCCCTCGCACAACCTCTTACGAATGGAAAACCCCCACGCGGAGAGGTCTCTGCGAGGATGAGTTCTCCGTTCGCAAGAAGCTGTGCGACCAGAGAAAAGAAAAAGGAGATGGTGAGGCTTGGTGGTGCGGCAGGATGGAGAAGGGTGTCTGACGGGGTGGTTGATGAAGAGTGCACCCCAGCCCCTCAAAAAGTTTCTAATGGTTCCCCTGTTTTGTTTTGTTTTGTTGGTGTTGGGACTTATATGATTGATGCAGAACTCCAAAGGTGCTACAACCTTGAATTCAAAAATGCTATGGACTTGGGGCCACTTATGATGTTTTCTATGCACAATGGTGTTGTTTAATTTGACCCAAAACCTTTGAGTTTAACTTCTAGTGATTTTTTGAGCTGAAAGGCTTATTAAGAAGTAAATAGAGAGTGCAGTGATGGGAGCTCATACTTTCTCTTTACTTTGAAATGCTTTTGCTGAGATATTTTGATTTACTTGTTGGCAACAATATTAGAATGGTTAGTATTAGATTGAAATTAAGATGTATTGCAAGTTTTGGGTAGACATTGTGGAACGGTGTTTTTCATTTCAATGTTACATGTTTTGTCTTTTATATAAACTACTCGGGATTTGCAACCATCGATGCTTTGGGTCTTTTCCCCCTTCCGTTCTTGCAAAAAAATTTCTACTTCTATAGGGAATGTATGGCACAATGCCACAATGTTGGAAGAAACCTCACATTGTATTTTTTCCATATTAGCTCCTAAAAGCAAAAATTGGAATTCTTTGATAACATCCATGGTCAATAGCATGACAGAATAGCCCGATCATGGTGTTTAGTGCTTGAACTTTTTGACATTACGCAATTGCGCATGAAAAAAAAGGAATACTTAACAACCAAAAATGTCTCTATCAAACTTCAGCCTTTTCCCTTTGAATTGGCCACGGAGCAACAACCGCTGTGATAGGAAGGGGCGAGGTGCTTGATGGAGAAGAGAAGAGAGGGAGGGAGAGAAAGAGAGGCAAGAGTTTGGGTGGAACAGATAAGATATGAGCAAAAAGGGAGAGAGGCGGGAAAAAAGAGATTGTTTGAGTGGTTGTAATTGGTGGTGTGGGAGAGAATAAATGGGATTGGTGGTATGGGACAATAGCTTTGGTGGTGTCAAAGTGCTTGCCAAAGTAATTAGCAGTATATCTGATCTAGCGTATCGTATATTTGTTTTGATTGAGGATGTAACCTTCCAGCAACTGAAAATTCATGAACCACTTGAGTTATCTCAATCAAACTAGAACCGAGATTCTTTCTGATTCTCATTTCCTCCATCATCTTCCTCAACCTCGACGATTGATCCCATTGGTTTGTTGAGGCATATATATTGGATAGGAGAATGTAAGTGCCACTTTCGTTAGGGTCCAAACTTGACAATATCTTCTCCATGTCCTCATTTCCCAACAAATATTTTCCCCCATGCATCTTATAACCTCCAACTAAAGCACCCCAAGTAAAGATATAAGGCACCACTTGTAACAACCATTAAATTTTAATTTGGTATTTTAAAGTTTAAAAAAAAAACAATATTTATAAGTTTGTGGAATTTGATTGAAAATTTTGAATTTATCTAGATTTTTTTTTGGGTGGGCTACCCTTAGAGATCCGGTGGGGGTAATAGCCACGAATTATAAAACAATCCTCCTCCCTTTTTTTTTTTCACGACGCACGAGTAAACCTTTCTTCTCCGTCTGCGATCGGTTTTGCCAGCGTTTCTCCGTCAATTTATTTTCCAAATCCTCTCCCATCTTCCTTATTTTTCTTCATCTTTTTCCTTTTTCCTTCTTGCTCGAGTTTTCTGCCTTATAAACAATAAAATTAGAGTTTTAGAGAGTGCGAGCTCGATCGGAGCGAGCAGCGCTGCTCCAATCGGCCACTTAGGTAATGTTTGGGGAGTCGGTTGGAACCTGTAAACCCCGCATGCAAGGGTGGTTTGTGGTTGGCTGAAATTTATGAAAAATTAGCTATGCATGTCTGTTAGGGAGGTTCACTGGCGTGAATCTGAGCTGTGATTGCACGAGTGAGCTGCAATTCACGGTTCTAGTTGTTATTTGATCTATTTTCGATCAGTTTTCGGCCTGTTGTGCTGTTTGGAGAAGATCAATTCGGTGCAGGGAAGAGTTTTCGCAGTTTTGGGGGTTTGGAACAATTTCGCTGAAATTTTGGTTTTCATTTGGGTGACCCGTCGGAGTTCGAGCTTGTTTTGGAAAGCTTCCAGAGTCGCCAAATCATTGTTTTCACGGATTAGGAGCTTCGTCAAGTTGGATTTGGGTTTCGAAAACCCATTCCGCTTAGGTGAGCAGAACTCATTTCTTTTTAGAATGTTGCCATTATGGTATTTTTTTAGTATGTGCATGTTAATTGATATTTGAATGCGGTTTTGAATATTGCTTATGAAGAAAGATGTGGAAATGTTGGTTGAAAGCCATGTGGTATGGTAGTTGCTCATGTCAGAAAATGAAAACATATATAGTGGCATATTTGTTGAGATTGTATAATATTTCATGAATTTTTGTGTTGGGCTCAGTGTTCTAAAAATCGCTAGGCGCTGGGCGGGCAGCGAGCAGGTGCCTAGCGCCCAGGGGCCTAGGCGGTCTTAGGTTTTGTATTATAACTTTAATAATTTACAAAAGTTAAGCATAATACCTTATCAATTACATCCAATTTAATGCCAATATACATATGCAAAATTTAAAAACATGAAAAATTAACAATCGTGAACAAAATTTATTAAAACTCAAATGACTGAAGTTGGTCATGATGGGTACTTTATATAAATTTGAATTTGTGCACTCTTTTATTTTTCTTCAAATTGCATGAATAACCTCAGTTATGTTTGATAAAATCTACATTAGTAAAATTGGTACCGGCAGATCCTTTGAGAATTCCATTAAGTAATCATCATTTGCTACATTTAGACATATACTGAATAAAAAACAATTAAATAGTTTATTTCTAAAAAATAGGAAAGAAAAATAAAATAAGAACACAATCAGCCTTATTAAAAAATATAAAAAAATAAAAATCGCCCAGACCGCCTAGACACCGCCTAGAGTCCGCCTAGACCCCGCCTAAGCCGCCTAGATCCCGCTCAGACTGCCCAGAACCGCCCAGACTGCCCGCCCATCCATTAATCTGGGCGGTTTTCCACCTTCTAGCGCCTAGGCGTCGCCTAGGCCGATTTTTAGAACACTGGTTGGGCTGTGAAATGGCACATGATAGTGATTGCATAATTAAGCATTCATGGCATGTTATTGAGAATAGGAATTGCATAATTCATAATTTGTAGCATGTATTGGAGAATCCATGTGGAATTTTGTTTAACAATGTTTTCCTGGTTATATATTGATGTAACCTTCATGGGTGGGCGGGCAGCGAGGGAGATATGGCCGGCAAGCTACCAAGGGGATATTATTTTAACACTTTGGGTGGGAGGGCAACGTGGGAGATATGGCCGACAAGCTACCAAGGAAAGACTATTGTTGGTGTTATTGAGCACTTGTTTGATATTGTAACACCTTGGGTGGCGGGCAGCGGGGGAGATATGGTTGGCAAGCTACTGATATTCACATAATTATTACATAATATATCCCTTAATTTATATATGTTAGTGTTTCGATTATTATAATTTATAATAATTATTTCGTTTTCATGTCTTGGCAGGAATTTGAGCGTTAACGATGAAATGATATTAAGGCGACAGACAATTGGTCGATTCTAGTGGTGGTACAAAACAGAGAGTCACATATCTAAACTTAACCCTAGTAAACCTAGATCCACCTAATTTAACCTAAGCCCAAATCCAAAAATGCTAACCTAAAAACCCAAGCCCAAGATAATAGAACTCTATTTAGCTCCCCTCATCTTAGAGAAAACAAATCTCTTATTCTCTCTTCTTCCACAGCCCCTCTCCCCTCATCTCTTTTCCAGCCACTACGCCAATCCACCCTGCCGGCAATCCTCGCTCGATAGGAGAGCCGGCAGCGCGATAATCCCGCCATCGCCACCTCCTCCTCGTCCTCTACCATCAGCCGCCACCTCCTCACCCTGTTTCGCACACCAACAGCCCCCACCTTCTACCATCCCTCTCTCTCTGTTCCATCATCCTCACCGCCGCCATCCACCGTCCAGCAACCTCGCCACCAACACCACAACCACCGCCACTAACCACCGTGAAACAGGGGCGTGACAACCCTGTTTCACGTTACAAACCTCACCAGACCACCTTCTCCGCCATCACCCGAACACCACCGTCGTCTCTCTCTCTCTCTCACAGCCACTAGCACCCGAGCACCACCACCATCAGCCGCCGCGAAACAGAACAGAGGAGAACAGACCCTGTTTCTCCTCGCTCGCCGCCATCCCTGTTCCTCCCCTCTCTCGGCCCTCCTTCCTCTTTCTCTCTTCTCCACGGTTTCTCCCTCCTCCACTTCTCTCTCTCTCACGACCACCGTCACAACCCGACCACGCAACCACCGCCGTCACGGCCGCGAAACAGAGCTCGCGACAGAGGCGCTCCCTGTTTCGCATCCTCCTTCGTGTTCTTTGTGTTATCTCATTCTTTCTTCACCCTCTCTCTCTTTTGCAGGTTCAGAACCAGGTAGGAGCAGGAGAGGAAGCTCGCGAGGAGCGGAGCAGACGCTGTCGCGCTGGAGACGAAGCTCTGAAGAGTCGCGCGAATTCGGGCGGGAGAAAACCGTTTTTCAAAACTTAAAAACAGTTTTCGCTATTGGCACCCCCGAGTTCTCTCTGAGCCACCACAGAGCTTGTGTAGTCCTTTTTCTCGGGATTCACGTCCGTGCAGAGATGACTTCCACCTCCATTGATGTTGTGACCACCGCTACCATGATTAGCTAAACCCTTCGCCAAGGCTACGATGAAACCATAGGGTTTCCTAAAGTTTGTTGTATTCAAATTTATTGTTTTCTTTATGCTTGAACGTTAAACACATTTGATTTCTGAGTCTCAATAATTTGCTTTCACCGATTATATCCTGATTAATTATCTAGACTAGTCGGTAGTTAGAAGTACTCTTTGTTGACATTCAAAACCTGATTTAATCAATTAATCTGAATCTGTGATTGTGTGTGCCGTAAGAAGACACGCAATGCTAGGGGTTTAGGATTAGTTAAAATAAACTTGTGATTGTGTGTACCGTAAGAAGACACACAATGCTAGGGGTTTATACCTATGCTGAAATCAATTGTGAACTTAGATTAATCTTTAGGTTAGTCATGTTAAATCTTGAAAACAATATTTTTGATTACACAAATCTCAAAGAACCTGTGGTGGATTCAATGCCTTGGTTTCCTTTCTCATATTCTTTAAAACTTTTTAATTTGATTATTAGTTTAGATTTTTTAATTGCTGTAACCCCAATTTAAATTAGTTTAAATCAACTCTGAAATTTAATTGCAACCACAGTCCTTGTGGGATCGACCTGTACTTGCCTTTGTCTACCAGTTAGACACTGTGCACTTGCAGTTATTAAAATTAGGTTAAATTAACCTATTTATTTAGGTTAGTTAAATCTGCACCAAGTTTTTAGAACACTGGTTGGGCTGTGAAATGGCACATGATAGTGATTGCATAATTAAGCATTCATGGCATGTTATTGAGAATAGGAATTGCATAATTCATAATTTGTAGCATGTATTGGAGAATCCATGTGGAATTTTGTTTAACAATGTTTTCCTGGTTATATATTGATGTAACCTTCATGGGTGGGCGGGCAGCGAGGGAGATATGGCCGGCAAGCTACCAAGGGGATATTATTTTAACACTTTGGGTGGGAGGGCAACGTGGGAGATATGGTCGACAAGCTACCAAGGCAAGACTATTGTTGGTGTTATTGAGCACTTGTTTGATATTGTAACACCTTGGGTGGCGGGCAGCGGGGGAGATATGGTTGGCAAGCTACCAGGAAAAGTATTGTTGTGACATTGATATGATGATTTTAAAGTTGTTGAGCATTTGCACATATACCCATTTCAAAATAAGGACTACGCTAAATCGGTAAAGAGAATAGCACTCAGTCTTGAGAAATGGGGCATTTCTGTGTAGGAAAAATGAGTACTAGCAAAGCACATTTGAGTGTTGCATTTCACATGCATATTTGCATCATGATTGAACATTTGAGATAAAAAGTGCTTGTGCATTGTTAACTTTTATGATTCTTTGAATTTTGGTGGTTGAGATTATGTATTATATTCCATTCATGTTACATCTCATGTACACATGTATTATCCATTTTATTTGCCTTAATTGTTATTATGCCTTTTATTTGGGGTTGGATGTTTCAGTTCTCTTCATACTAGTTAGCGCTGACCCATTTGCTTGTTTTCTGGGAAATGGGTGCATCCCTACCTGGGTGCAGGTGGTGTTGTTGTTGGTGGTGATGCTGCTTGTGGAGTTAAGTTGTCGATGCTCGTCTTTTAGGATGGTGAGTTAGCCAGTTTTGTTGGATTATCCGTATGAATGTTATGTTTCTCTTTTGATAAAAAAAAATTGTAGGGTTTTGGAGTCGTGTCACGATTTTCGAGGCATTTAGGGGTTTTGAGAATTAGGGCGTGACAGTTTGGTATCAGAGACTTGGCTAGCGTTGAGAAGAGATGCTCAACGTTCCTCGGATGTGGAATGGGTAGTGGAGTTAAGGACTTTTCTTGTTGTGTGAACGAATGTTTTGTTTGGTGTGCTTTTTGAAGATTGGAGGTGTTGCGTAGAGGTGAGTTAGGGCACGATGTTTACTTTTTAAGTTATATTAGAGTATTTCGGCTGTGTACATAGTTATACCTTATTCAATATACTGTATTTCGCTAAGGCATTATTGATAAGATTGAGTTTCTTCCATGCATGTTACTTTGTCTGTGAGTAGTTGAAACTTGAGATACTTGCTATAAGTTGTTGTTTTATGCTTAAGCTATTTTTGTTAGTGTGAGGTTAGTGATGGATGTGTTATGGTTTGAATGTGTAGGGTAGTGGTACTAGTACGTTGCACTTTTGGTAAGACATTTATGATACTGTGAAAGTTACACCCTAAGTTATAGTGTTTGTATATGCATTTGCAATGTACTAAGAGGTAATGCATTTTAAGAAATACTGGAATTCTAATGTTTTTTGATGTACCCCTATCTATCTTTTAAGAATAGGCATGTTGCATAATTTGGTCTTGGTAGTGTGACGTTTTCATTGTGTGGTTTAGTTCTAAGTCGGAATATTTCCTTGAGATTTTAGAAATTGTTGGTTTATAACATCAAACCTTTTGAGATGTGTATGGCGTTAGTAAATAGATTTGTTGTGTTGCGGTCGTCCATGTCGAGTTTAATCTCAAGGACAAGATTTCTTTTAAGGTGTGTATGATCTAACAACCATTAAATTTTAATTTGGCATTTTAGAGGATTTAAAAAAAAAAAACATAATTTTTAAGTTTGTGGAATTTAATTGAAATTTTTACAATTTTCTGAATTTTTTTAGGTGGGCTGCCCTTAGAGATCCAGTGGGGGCAAATAGGCACCAATTATAAAACAATCCTCCTCTTCTTTTCTTTTCTTCTTTTTCACGACGCACGAGCAGACCTTTCTTCTCCGTCTGCGATCGGTTTCGCCGACGTTTCTTTGCCAATATATTCTCAAAATCCTCTCCCCTCTTCCTTATTTTTTTTTCTTTTTTTCCCATTTCCTTCTTGCTCGAGTTCTTTGCCTTGTAAACAGTAAAACATGAGTTTTAGAGAGTGTGAGCTCGATTGGAGCTGTCACTGCTGGAGCGAGCAGCGTTGCTCCAATCGGCCACTCAGGTAGTGTTTGGGGCGTCGATTGGAACCTGTAAACCCCACATGCAAGGGTGGTTTGTGGTTGGCTGGAATTTTCAAAAATCAGCTATGCATGTCCATTACGGAAGTTCACTGGCGTGAATCCGAGTTGCGATCGCACGGGTGAGCTGTGATTCACGGTTCCAGTAATTCTTTAACCTGCTTTTGACCAGTCTCCGGCCTGTTGTGATGTATGCAGATGATCAAATCGGTGTAGGGGAGAGTTTTTGCCGTTTTGGGGGTTTGGAACGATTTCGCTGAAATTTTAGTTTTCATTTGGGTGGGCTGTCGGAGTTCGAGCTTGTTTTGGAAAGCTTCCAGAGTTACCAAATCATTGTTTTCACGGATTAGGCGTTTCGTCAGGTTAGATTTGGGTTTCGAAAACCCATTCCGCTCAGGTGAGCAGAACTCATCTCTTTTTAGAATGTTGCCATTATGGTATTTTTAGGTACGTGCATGTTAATTGATATATGAATGCGGTTTTGAATATTGCTTATGAAGAAAGATGTGGAAATGTTGGTTGAAAGCCACGTGGCATGGTAGTCGTTCATGTCAGGATATGAAAACTTGTATGGTGGCATATTTGCTGAGATTGTATAATATTTCATGAATTTCTACGTTGGGCTGTGAAAAAGCATATGAGAGTGATTGCATAATTAAGCATTCATGGCATGTTATTGAGAATAGGAATTGCATAATTCATCATTTTTAGCATGTATTGGAGAATCCATGTGAAATTTTGTTGAACAATGTTTTTCCTGGTTGTATATTGATGGAACCTTCTTGGGTGGGCGGGCAGCGGGGGAGATATGGCCGGCAAACTACCAAGGGGAGAGTATTGTAACACCTTGGGCAGGTGGGCAGCGGGAGAGATATGACCGGCAAGCTACCAAGGGAAGACTATTGTTGGTGTTGTTGAGCACGTGTTTGATATTGTAACACCTTGGGTGGCAGGCAGCGAGGGAGATATGGCCGACAAGCTATCAGGAAAAGTATTGTTGTGACATTGATATGATAATGTTAAAGTTGTTAAACATTTTCACATATATCCGTTTCAAAATAAGGAACTATGCTAAATCTAAAAAGGGAGTAGCACTCAGTCTTGAGAAACGGGGCATTTTTTGTGTAGGAAAAATGAGTACTAGCAAAACACATTTGAGTGTTGCATTTCAATGCATATTTGCATGATTGAACATTTGGGATAAAAAGTGCGTGTGCATTGTTAACTTTTATGATTCTTTGAATTTTGGTGGTTGAGATTATGTATTATATTCCATTCATGTTGCATCTCATGTACACATGTATTATCCATTTTATTTGCCTTAATTGTTATTATGCCTTTTATTTGGGGTTGGATGTTTCAGTTATCTTCATACCAGCTAGTGCTGACCCGTTTGCTTGTTTTCTGGCAAATAGGTGTATCCAAGGTGGTGTTGTTGTTGGTGGTGATGTTGCTAGTGGAGCTAATTTGTCGATGCTCGTCCTTTAGGATGGTGAGTTAGCCTATTTTGTTGGATTGTCCGTATGAATGTTATGGTTCTCTTTTGATAAAAAAAATGTAGGATTTTGGAGTCGCGTCGCGAATTTTCAAGCATTTAGGGGTCTTGAGAATTGGGGCGTGACACCATTGGCATGGCCTTGATCAGTACATCGACTTCATCTAAGAGATTCGCCCTACTAAGGATATCAACCATGCAAGTGAAATGCTCAATCGTAGACCTAATGTTATGAACTTGAATCATCTCGTCGAAAATCTTTTGTCCTCTATCAACCAAACTTGCATGAGAGCATGCACACAAAACAACAACAAATGTAATTCTATTTGGTCTAATTTTCGACTTCTTCATGTTGCTAAATAGTTCTAAAGCTTGAGCAGCAAAGCTGTAAATCATTGATGTCCATGAAGAAACACTTTTGTTATCAATCTTATTAAATATGGACAGAGTCTGATTTTTGTTATCAATCTTATCAAATATGTAAAAGTGTATGGTCAAAAGTGGTTTAGCAATAAATCAAATATTAAATATTGTAGCAACCCCATAGGAATTGAAAAAAAGATTCAAATATTAAAAAAAAATGGACATAGTCTATTTTCTATCCAAACGCAGTGGACAATGCGAGGATATGAACACAACTCGCACGATCTGCTGCGTTTTGGGCAAAAGACAGAGTCTGTTTCTGTCCTAACGCAGAAAGGTATTCATATACTTGCGGTGTCCATTGCGTTTGGACAGAAAACAAACTTTGTCCATTTTTTTGTTTTTTGTATTTGAATATTTGTTAGTTTTTTTTTCAATTCCTATGGGTTTGATACAGTATTGACATATTTGATTTATTGCTAAACTCCACTTTTGAACACCCAACTTGAGATGGTAAAAGTGGGGTTTAACAACAAATCAAATATGTAAATATTGTAGCAAACCCATAGGAATTGAAAAACAGATTCAAATACGAAAATTCAAAAAATGGTCAGAGTCTGTTTTTTGTCCAAAAGCAGTGGTCAACGCGATATTTTGTCCAAAAGCAGTGGTCAGAGTCTGTTTTTTGTCCAAAAATTGATTTCTGTTTTTTGAAATCAATCAATCCAATTTGGTATATGGGGTTAAGCTGCGGAGCTTTAGAAGTTTCCACCACCTACGAAATCCATGAAACCTATTGATTTTAATGGGGGAATGGATTCTCTTTATCTTCTTGGCTAGGATGCTGCATTTTATTTAAAGCATTTTAGACATGGAGTTTTTTTTTTTGAGTTTCTTCACACATTTACAACCCTGTATCATAAAAACATATAAAATGGAATCAGTTAACAAAGATAAATAGGATAACATGCATTTGCAAAATTAATATGAAAAATGAAACAACGAAGTAGTAAGTTGTATGACAAAGTAATAGGTTGTATGCTATGCTCTGTAGATATTCTATCACCTTGTGCCTTCTAGTTTATATATTCATCTCCATTCATTGTTGCCTTTTGGAAAACTTGAAATTTTTTCACAAAGGCATGGAAGTTCAACAGATTCCATATAGGGCTTGTTTAGCTTTGAACCTTGAATGTGTCGTGAAAATATGTATGTGAACATGTCATTTGTGATTGATTAAACAAAGGTAAAAGTGGATAGTTGAACTAGTATTTTCAGCCACTAGAAATCTGTATTGTTGCTCATACCAAAATAAACAAATCCATCATTGGTGCTCAAATTTTCAAAAGACTCTCCTCTCAACTCTAGAGGAGGAATCGGTGACCAGTTGCAAGTAGGTGCTTTGGCACAAGCTCCCGAACTCCCTACGTCCATGAGTTCCAGGAGAGAAAAATAAATTATGGATTTTTATGAAGTCAGCGTAAATATATGTATATACATAGGCAGCGACTACTCTACACTACCATTTTCTCTTTCTCACACCATTCTACTCTCCCACACCACCTACTTTCTTTTTCACATCACCTATATAAACAAAAACCCAATTTTCTTCCTCACCATTCAAATCGACACACGGTTCTTCCCTCGTCCATTTGAAATTCCTCCCTCTCACACATTCAAATCTCTTCCCACACTCAAATCTCTTGCAAATCTTTTCCCTCTCCCTCGAAAATCTCTCAAAATCCCCTCAAAATCGAAACTCTCACACTCTCCAAAAAGCAACATCTCAAAAACGCCACCTCTCAAAGTGCAAAACTTATCTCTCTTGCGATTCCAACTCTTCTATAAGTGAGCCATCCTTTCTATTTTTGAGTTTAGGATTTTTTTTTGGATTGTAAGTGAGCCATCCATTGTTTGCTTTTGTGCATTTGTTTCCATCTTTAAAGTAGAATTGTGTATGCTTTTTGTGCGTTAATCGTTTAGTTCGTCCCTTGGTAATGAAAGTAATTGCGAAGATGGATTTGGTGGTCATTAGGGCTCCAAATTGGTATTTTTCTTATTATAATGTAGGGAAATTATATATATAATGTTTTTTTACATCCAAATTGGCTAAAGTATTTCTTAAAAATTAATAGAATGTATTGTACAAAAAACTTGTCTTGAAGTATTTGTTTCCTTTGATTTGAAGGTTTATCATGTCTTCTGTTTATCGTGATATTGGTAAGGATGATGGAGGTGATAGAGGTCATAGACGACTCATGACAGTGTCTGCTCGAAAACAGAGAGTTGAAAAGGGCAAAAAATAGGTAGAAGAACGAAAAAAAAGAATGGAACAAAAAATGGACAAAAAAGTAAGGAGGAAGATGAGAGATGAGAAAATGGGGATTCAAATAGATCCTCAAGAAGCATATAGACAAGTCATTGTATCTCAAAGTCAACCCCAATCAGAAGGACAAATAGGTTCGAGTGGTGTGGGTGTTGGACATGAAAGTGAGGAGTTAGAGGAGCGTGAGAATGTGCCTGTGGATGAGGAGAAGGCAGAAGATGAAAAAGAAACAACTGCAGAGGAGGGTAAAGATGCTAGATGAGACTCTTATCCTGGTGGTCCTGTGGATTGTTCAACATTAGACGATTATAATTGCCATATTTCTCGTGCCATTTGGGATGGTGAGTCGATAAGTTAATATTTTTAGTTGGTTAAATTATATAAGCATGTTATTTATATATTTGAACGTTGAAGTACTTAATGTATATGTTTCTTATATTTAGGAACGAGGCGCATCGCAGTGGTGTCGGCATCAATATAGGAACTTTATAGATTGAGAATTGAAACATGAGCCGAAAGAAGTAAAAATAATGATCTACAATAGTGGTATGTATCCCTTGACTAAATATCATAAGGTACGTCCTGATAATGTGACCATTTGTGCTTTCGTGGAGCGTTGGAAACTTGAAACCAACACTTTCCACCTACCTTTTGGAGAGATGAGCATCACCCTAGACGACGTCTAATGTATAACTCATTTGCCGATTCTTGGTAAGCCGGTTAGAACGGCGATGAAGATGACGGTAGATGAATGTGTTACATTATTGGTGGATGGTTTGGGGATTGAAAGTAAAGAAGCAAATGTCCATGTCTAGAAGCATGAGAGATATGTGAAAATGAAGTTTATTTAAGACCACTGTTGTGGACAGGCTACGAAAGCCGATTCTCTTGAAAGGAAACAACAAGTGTGTAGGGGTTACTTGTTGTTTCTTCTGGTATGACTATATTTGCTGATAAAAGTGGAACATATGTTTATATTGAATATTTGAAGATGTTGATGGAGGTGGATGATGTTAACAAGTATGCAAGGGACGTAGCAGATTTGGCAGTCTTGTATCGTCAGTTGGGCGGCGCTAGTAGAGAGGGAATGAGGCAAATTGCTGGATATTTGCCTCTTTTGTAGGTATGTTTCAAATTTTTTATTTTGTTAATTACCCTTATACTATATAATAATTCATAATATTTATTTATGTTGTTTTCATTTATAGGCATTAATATATGATCACTTCACACTCTGGGGTAATGCAAAACTTACGTGGGATGCTAGACTCCCCACCATGGCTAAGTGGGAACCCCCACAAATTGTAGGGGTTTTGGATGACCAAATCACCACTCTTAGGGAGCATCTCGATGACATGTCTCTTGAAGAGGTAAAAATGCATATTTAAGTTCAATAATTTTATTTTGTATGTGTCATATATTAATAAGTTTTAATTATTATAATTCACATGAACTTTGGGATCCCTACATGGTGTCCAAGAGAAACACTCCCCTTTATGGCATCACATAGTTCACAAGATATTTGTTATGCCTCAACATAGAAGAATTCTATCACCCCGATAGAGTTATGAGACAAATGGGAAAAGTACAAGTCGTCCCAATTCTTCCAATCCAAGACAAAAGGAAGAATATAGATCTCTCTGGCAAGCACTATTACGTGAAGTATGAGGTGTTGGCTTCGTTCGCTCAAAGGTGGCATTATCATGTCATGCTAACTAACCAACAAGGTGCCCCCGTGAAGCTTCCATGGGACTGTGCGACATATTACTTGGATTGGTTTCACCGCATTAGTTATCCCTTTGTACAACCACTGAACAAGAAGAGAACTTATCCCCTAAGAAGACATTTTTTTTTTTTTTCAAATAAGAGGGTAAGTACAAACATTTTACACTTATGTAATTTCAAAAATTTACATGGTTTGCACTAACATCTAATGTTTTCCTATAGATGATTGTCATTGCTCATGCTCGTAACTTAATCAATGCCTCTATTGAAGAAGGGGGGAACGTCGACAAGGTTATGCTCGCCAGACAAAATAGAATACGTGATTTGTTAGATGAAATGTCTACGCCCGTTACCTTGGAACAAGAGGAAAAAGAGCCTGACGTACGCCCCAGTGTTGTCAATGGTGAAGTTGGCGGTGAAGGAAGTAAGCGTTGAAGCAAATCGAGGCATGAACAAAGTTTCTATGTTCAGAGGTGACAAATATAGTGTCTTAAATTTGTAAACTTCAAAAAAAAAAAAATTGGGAAATATTTTCTTAGAAGCTTTAAGTTTTGTAAACTTTAGAATTTTCTTTTGAACTTTAGGTTTTTGTTTTTTAACGAGCTTTAAGTTTTTACTTATGTTTGATATTGATTGTCCACTTGTTAAGATATTGAAAGCGAGGCTATTGTTCTAACAAAGTAACAAACAATGAGACAATGACATAATTATTCTAACATAATGCGACATCATGTCAGAAAACATAGCGACAAAGTTTAGGTTCAATGCGACAAAGCAAATAAGGTCAGAAACTAATGATTGAGAAAAAATATCTTAGAAACTAAGTTTCAGAAAAAAAAAAATAGCAGCATTTTGTTTTGTTCGCAAAGAACAATGCAGGGTTAGTACGAAACCCCGCAGGGAGCAGTGCGTGGATTCTCAAAAACTCCATAGGGTTTACTGCGAACAAATTTTTTTTTTCAAAACATTTCCTGTTCGTAGTGTACAATGCGGGACTTTTGAATAACCCCGCATTCATCGCTGCGAATAGAAATTCTTTTTACAAAAAAATGTCTGTTCGCAAAGTACAACACGAGGGTTTTCAAAAACTCCGCAAAGTTCCATGCGAACGGAAATTTTTTTCAAAACAAATTCCAGTTTGTAGTGATCAATGCGAGACTTTTGCATTTCCCCGCATTCTTCCCTATGAACAAAATTTTTTTTACAAAAAAATTTCCGTTCGTCGTGAACAATGCGGGGTGTTTCTAAAATCCCGCATTGAACTCTATGAACTGAACTTAAACCTGCATATTTTTTCTGCAACTCGGAAAATTGTTCAGTTTGTGGAACTGTTTTTTTTAAAACTTAGTTTTTCTGAAGTTTATGCGCATTGTCACATCAAACCTAAACTCGAACAATACAAGTCTTCCAAACTAATCCTTTATGTGAATTCCATACAAGTCGCATTGTCTCATCAAACTAGATTTTTCTAAATTTTTTTCTGATATTATTTTCTGATTTCATATTGTCACATAAAACTAATCATTTTTTTGATCTCGCATTCTCGCTTCATACATAAACAAAAACTCAAACTAATAAGAGTCAAATTCAATATAATTTATTAACAAAATCTTGAAACATACAAGTCTTCAGTTAAAAACAAATGGTGACTTTTGTAACAAAACAATGGTTCGACTTCTTCACATTCTTTGGCATTTACATTTACATTTGCCATATACATTTTTTCATCTCAATAATGGTTAGCAAAATACAATATGTGCATCAGTCCAATATGGTCACCACCTCGTTCGACTTCTTCACATTTTTCTTATTCTTGTCATTGAACTTCCTCACCATTGTCGCACCAATACCAAGCTGGACATTGAAACTACTCTTCAACGAGATTGCCAAAGAAAAAATGTGACACAGCCATGTACGTTTTATAGGAGGCGATGGTGGGTTCAGTTGCTTATGAAGGAGGATATAGTGACTGCTCTGAGCCAAGCGTGTCATGAAACAAATGCGTCATTCGTCAAACTGTGGTGGCGGGTAAACATAGGGAAAACATGTCGTGTTTTGGTTCTCATAACAAACAAAGATGCGTTGGTAATGGTTCGTTGCCAGCTCTAACATATCGTGGTTCATAAACCAACTTTCCCTGTCTATCCACACTTGGCATTCTTGAATTACCAAAGCGTCCTTCACAACCTTTACCCCTATCTTGTGCCACATTGCAAGCCACAACTCTTCATTACTTTGAAGCTCCATCAATAGGCTTTTCTGTACCAGTTTCCAACCGCTTTCGTCGTCATAATGAAATAATTTGGCTATGCATCGAAAGCCACAATTTTCGTCGCCTGGAACATTGTCAATGTCGTAAATATAATCCCGTATCCAAGACGGAATTTGCCTCATCAACCTATTGTTATGAACTTTTGGCTTTTTATTTTTTATTGACAACTTCTTACTTTTGCCTTTCATTTCGTGTCGTGTCATGGCATATTTGTGTCCTGATGGATCCCTTTTTGTAGACCTCTCGTGCTTAGCCAACTTCTTCTTTTTAGGTCTCCTCTTTCCAACCAAAAGTGTTAATGGTTCAATCATCATATTGACACCCGGGGAACTCAACTCTATAAGCTTCCTCTTCATCACCAACTTATGATCATGAGTTGACTCATTGAACCTATTCATAAGGGCGTCGACCATTGGGTCTATAATCACATCGCCACATTCACGAATAGGTGTTGTGCCAAGTTGAAGCCAATACTTGTCTATGGTGCATATTGGAATTTGTCCTATGGGAGTTAGATAATTTGTAAGTTCATGAGCGCAAAGTAATCCATGAGTCGTTCAAAGCACACAACCATACTTGACAGGGTCAACCCCCACACTTTCACACCTCCGAATTTCTGAATTGATCAAATCAATAGTCATGTATGCCACCGACCCATGAAGTAAGCCAAATAAAGTGAAGTTATGGTCAGTCTTCACCTTCGCAGACTATGCTGAAATGACAACACTATCTCAACCAGTTGGATTTTGATCATATCATGCATATTTGTTCAGACATTAAGGAATGTACCTTATGAATTTTCAAATGAGTGCTTCAACTTCTAGTGTGCACCTTCAACTTGATCCGTTGTCCGTTGCCCAAAATGCATAAATTTATCAGTCCATGCACTGACAAAGTACTCCTTATGGGGATACCAAACCGTTTTGAGATATTCCAAACACTTTGGGTATTTTCCCCATCTTCTATCAAACTCAATTGTCCTTGTTCCATTTATCTTCTGCATTCGATCTATACAAATCTGAAAATGAATCTATAAACTCGGCCCATCGGTCATTGTCCTCAAAGTGTTTCTTGCAGTTATTCTCAATATTTGTGTTGATGTGCCATGTGCACAATAATCTCCTTGCCTTTGGAAAAACTCGTTCAATAGTCTTGATCAAACCCAGTTCTCTATCAGTCACAAACACATTTGGCAAGTTGTCTGGCTCAAAAATTTTGGCAAGCTTTTACAATGCCCAAGCGTATGACTCTTCCTTCTCAGAACACATAAAACAAAATGCAACATTGAAGGTCTTTCCGGTGGACGTCACACCAACAATCTCAAACAACAACATCCTATAGTGATTCGTTTTATATGTGCAATCCATAAACATTACTTGTGGAAAACACTTTGCTAACTGAATAGATTTATGATACGCCCAAAAAAGATTGGTAAGTCTATTTCCCTGATCAATAGAATGCCACTCTATGTACTTGTGCTCCGTCAACAACTCTAGAGTATGTTACAAAGCCTCCTGCCTCTTTGTTCGAGTACCTTTAGCTGACACAATACATTGTAAATATGCTTAAAATTCGAGATATTATTCGAATACCTCTTTTTCAACCGAGACAAGATGTTGCGAGGGCTTACACCAGACTTCGCCATATTCTGCACATAAATCATCTCATCTACATTCAATTTTCTACCAAACGAATGACCAACAAGTGACTCTGATTGAGGATGATTGTGGGTTCCATATGTCACTTGCAACCTCCAATGGTCATTTTCCGGTGGGATCCCTCTCAACTTAAATTTGCACCCACACTTCTTTGTACTGCTTGATCGAACATAATTCTTTGATCTTTTATTGAGCTTCCCTCCCCTTTCACAACCAAAATTGATCATTCCCTTCCATCTTTGATTAGTCGATTCCTATTTAGTGATAGTAACAACTATGTTATTATCCCTATCGATGCCTTGGACCCAAGCTATCAACGCAGACCTTGATGAGAATACCTAAAAAAACTTAAAAACTTGTTAATAATAACAACATATTTATGACAATGGAAAATGTTGAAAACGAAAATAAGTAAAAACTTACATACCTTGTTTGTAACAAATAACTGACTATCATCGACTGCCAGTACCAATGATCTTTCTTCATTATTATTGTCACCACTTCCATCAACATTATCATCAACTTTCTGCATAATGATTCAATTTATAATTAGTTTGATATATTAATTAAAATTTTAATTTACTTAACAACAAAATGGTGGTTATCTCTAAATGGTTCGTCTCTGGGTTCTCAACATCGTTAAAAAACATCTCCATATTTATTATATCCACTAGAAATGCCTATGCACCAATGTATCATACAGTAATTAATCAATTATTTTGAAAAAAATAAAATTACATGCAAATTAGATGAAATTATTTTATGCAAATTACCTCCATTGAAATGGATTGTCCTTGCTCTTTAAATTGCTCATCTTCTTCACCCTCATGTTCACCCTTAAAATCTTCATTTCTAACATCATCAACTTCACTAAACCTTTCATTTTCATATAATGAAATCAAATAAGTTCTTCCAAGTGAAATGTAGTGGAATGCAATCGAGGAGGGAGAGATAGGGAAGCAGAGGAGGACGAGGATGAGGAGCCGAAGGGTTTTTGCTATTTTCCATTGCGATTTTGAAGTTTTTGCGAAGATGAAGAGATAGGGAAGAGGAGGAGGATGAGGATGACGAACCTTGTGAGGAAGTGAAGTTTGGCCGCCAAGTTTGGGACGATACGCAACAAGGAGTACGAGAGATCGAGGGAGGGAAATACGTTTTTGAGTTTTTGCGTTTTTCTTTTTGGTTTCTTTTTAGGTTTAGCATTATTTATTGGTGTGGTGAGTAAGTAAGAAAAAAAATGCAATGGTGGTGTGAGAAAGAGTAAATGGTGGTGTGGAGTAGTCGCTGCCATATACATATAAAAAGATTTCAGTATGTAGAATTTATGAACCTGAAATTAACGATGTGGCAATGAGTTCCATGGCATACTTTGAAAGATTTCAGTATGTAGAATATGAACCTGAAATAAGGATGTGGCAATGATCACATCTGAATAATCTTTGAAGCGAATTGGAAATATTGTAGTGATTTTTCTGGATGTTCAGAACATATGAAGCATTGATCATTACTGAATTGAAAAGTATTACAAATCAACTCATAACAAATCTGTGATCTTGTACCCGTCCAAAAAGCTTAAGATAACTGTTCTATAGGTTGCAATCTTCCTAACGAGTCGCTCTCCATTTGTAATTTTTGTTGCATTTTTCAGATATTGTTGCATGTATTTTGTCTCCATATATTAAAATGCCAACGTACCATTTTGATGACAAAGAAGGGCTCTCTTGGCTGATAAACGAGTTTGATGGGCTTGTACGTTCTATTGGAAATTTATGTTTTTCCATAAGTTTGAATGACGTAAATCGTTATTTCTGTAAACTTATTACATAAAGGCCATTTTAATTGACAAATACTTTAGTCCCATATCTAATATGTAAAGTAATTTTAACTTGTTCAAATGTTATGTATTTGTTACATAGGGTTTGTCCAAGGAGTACAATAGGTCCTTATGATATGAGACTATGGATAATGTGTGTAATGTTAAATACACCACACACTCATGGCACCGTCTAACTGGCCAATCGGCTCAGGCTTGGGCCCTTATCTCTTTTTGGACAAACTCTTAAACAATTAGGATTTCCTTAGTTTTGCACAGTCAGAGAGTTTGTATTATTTTAGAACTCTATCAATTTACTTTTTTTTTATTATAGTAATTTGTACAAATTAGATACAGAGTTTATGTACTTTGTTTTATTTGTATTACTCATAACAAATAAATTTTGTATTTTTCTATGTGATACACATAAATATGAAAGATAAAAACGAAACCAGTTTGATTGTTGGGGCTACCTCTGGAGTCACTAAAGTTCTTGCTCATTATAGGCCAGAAAAATTCAAAGGAGTTGATTTTAAAACATGGAAAAACAAGATGTTTTAATTAGCAACATTGGGTTTGGCAAAGTTTCTTACCGAATAAGAACCAAAGCCAAAAGATGGAGAAACCCAACAAGGAAGTGTTCTTTGCGATTGACGCTTTGTGCCGAAACTACATGTTGAATTCGCTGGATGAAGTTTTGTACAAAGTCTTTAGTTTTATAAATAGTGCTAAAGAACTGTGGGGGGCATTGGAAAATAAATATAAAATGGAAGATGTTGGACTAAAGAAATTTGTCATTGACAAGTTTATGGATTACAAGATGACTGACACTAAAACTGTCATTCTTCAGGCCCAAGAAATCCAAATTCTCATTCCTGAAATGTAGGCTGAAGGCCACATCATCATCAAATCTTTCCAACTTGCTGCTATTATTGGGAAGCCCCCTTCCAATTGGAAAGATTTCAAGCACTATTTGAAACACAAGCATAACGAAATGAATCTTGTTATGTGTATTTACTAAATAGCAAAGACGAAACAATCAATGCGTTTGTAACATACAAAACTGAAGTCGAAAATAAGTTAAATAAAAAGATAAAAATATTGAGATCTGATAGAGGTTGTGAGTATCAATCTCCATTCGCAAATGTTTGTGAACAAAATGGTATTGTACACCAAACTACTGCTCCTTACTAGCCACAATAATTGGAGTTGCTGAAAGAAAAAATAGAACCTTGAAAGACATGATTACCATGCTTATCAACTCTGGTCTACCTGAGAACATGTGAGGGGAAGTACTCCATATGAAAAAATCGTATTTTAAATCGAGTGCCCCACAAAAACTTTGATCAATTACCATATGAGATAATGAAAGGTAGACGACCATCCTATAAACATATTAAAGTGTGGGGGTGTTTAGCGAATGTTTTTGTTCCACCAACTAAAAGGAACAAACTAGGAGCAAAATCTATTAATTGTTATTTTTTAGGAAATGTCGAAAATAGTAGTGCATAAAGGTTTTTGGTGTTCAAATCTAATATCAATGATACTCATGTTAATAATATCCTTTAATCTAGATCAGTGTTTTTTGATACTGTATTTCTTCATAGGAAGGATTACATAAAATCAGCACCACTTATGACTTCCAAGTCATCTAGTTTTTCAAAAATAACACATGAGGTGTCAAATGAAAGAAGTGAGCAAAACATCAATTCTAATGAAAATAGAAATGATGACTCCCTTAGACGTAGCGAGAGAGCTCAAAAGTCCAAAACATTTAGCCCAAATTTTCTAACTTATATGTTAGAAACAGAGTCTCAAACTTATGAATATACAATATCTACTCCTGAAGCTTCTTTCTAGAATGAAGCTATACACAGTGAGATAAAATCCATTATGCACAATCATATTTGGGAATTGATTGATCTTCCTCGTGGACATAAACCAATTGGGCGCAAATGGTTATTCAAGCGTAAAATGAAAGGTGATAGTTCCATTGATAAATACAAAACTCGATTAGTAGCTAAAGGGTATATTAAAATAATGGCTTAGACTATTTTGACACTTATTCTCCGATGACATGGATAATATCAATTAGGATGTTAATTGTCATTACAAAACTTTACAATTTGGAAATTCACCAAATGGATGTAAAAACTGTGTTCTTGAATGTAGAATTAAATGAGGAATATATATAGATCAACCAAAAAGGTATCGAGACAAAAGACAAGATCACAAAGTATGTACACTTATTCGATCCTTATATGGTCTAAAATAAGCTCCCAAACAATAGCATGAGAAGTTTGATTGAGTCATGTTGAAAAATGGATAAAACATAAATGAGTGTGACGTGTGTTTACATAAAGAAAATCAATAATGCCTATGTGATACTTTGTCTTTATGTTGATGATATGCTTATCTTTGGGACTAATAGTCAAGTTATTAAGTTTACCAAATTTATGCTTACTAAACATTTCGTTATGAAAGATCTAGGTGAAGCTGACGTCATTTTGGGAATCAAAATATTGCGAACATTTGATGGGTTTGCTTTATCTCAATCACATTACATTGAGAACGTAATAGACAAGTTCAAACAATATGGAATCAAAAAATCAAATAATCCATTCCATCCATCCCAGGTGTTACATAAGCATACAGGTCAATGTGTTTTACAACTTGAGTATTCTAAGTATTGGAAGTTTAGTGTATATGATGAACTGTATGAGACCTAATATAGCTTATGCTGTGAGCAGACTAAGCAAATATACTTGGTTAACATATATAGCTTATGCTATGAGCAAACTAAGCAGATATAGTTATAAGCCAAGTAAAGCTCACTGACGTGTTTTGCTTAAGGTTTTAGGGTATTTGAAAAGTACTTCAAAATATGGATTGCACTATAGTAGATATCCTAGTGTCCTTGAGGAATATAATGATGCAAATTGGATTTCTGATTCTGAATCAGTAAAATCCACCAGTGGTTATGTGTTTATTATGGCAGATAGTGTCGTATCCCAGAACTCTTCTAAACAAACTTGTATAGCTAGATCCACAATGGAATATGAGTTCATAGCCTTAGATAAGACCGGGGAAGAAGCAGAGTGACTTCATCAATTTTTAGAAGATATTCCATTATGGCCACAACTAGTACCGGCCATATGCATACATCGTGACAATTAAGCCTCTATATGTAAAGCTCACAATTTTAGGTACAACGGTAGATCATGACACATTCGTCGAAGGCATCGTACCGTGCAACAATTGCTCTCTACCGGCATTATGTCTGTTGTTTTGTGAAATCAAAAGATAACCTAGCGAATCCATTTACTAAAGATTTATCTAGAGAATGTTTAGACTGTGCTTCGAGGGGAATGGGTATAAAAGCCTAATACACATGAGTTATTATAAACAAAAACCTTTCTAAGCAATTGGAGGTCCCATGGACTTAGTTCACTAGGAAGGATAATTCATTGTTAAACACTTAAGATTATAATATTCTTTCCATTCCTATGAAGCACCAAGTGCAAACCTACTGTGATCAAAAGAATAAACAATGATACACTATTTTAATGATGTCTATATCTTGCAAAAGACAAGTGAGATATTGTAGGATACTTCTTATAGAAGCGGTTACCTATGTATGTGTGATTTGGGTCGTCTCTACAAAAATTTTATGAGGATGAAATCTCTAGTAGCACTTACAGAATCAATAATTGTCCAAGACCAAAATGAACACAACCGATAATATAATTTGAATGGAATAATGCCATGTAAAGTTTTGATTGGTTTTACATTAACAATTGTTAATTCAAGATGAAATAGTTCATTGATTTGTTAAGTAATTCCGACACTCTTTTACTAATGAAGGTTCAAAGTGAAAATGACCTATCCTGATGTGGCATTAATCCACGTACTCTTGAGATGTCACGATTTTCTCATTCAAGTGGGGGATTGTTGGAAATTTATGTATTTTCATAAGTTTGAATTAGGTAATTCGTTCTTTATGTAAACTTATTACACAAGGTCCTTTTTAGCTTGTTTAAATACTATGTATTTGTTACATAGGGTGTGCCCCAAGGGGTACAATAGGTCCTTATAATTGGAGACTATGGATAATGTGTATAATGTACATACACCACACACGCGCGCACCGTCGTCCGACCGACTCAGATTGGACGGGATGGGCTTGGGCTTAGTCTCCACTAGCTAGTAGGTGTATCTTCTAGCAGCAAGTACGTAATGCTTCAATTGTTATGAGTAGAATCTCAAACTGGCCATTTAAGATGTACATAAAAGATATAGCAATTCATCGTTACAACAACAAAGTAGTCAATTCATTTATCTATTCACCCGAGTTTCTGTTTTAAAGTGCATTAGGAATAGAGATGAATATGTTGTATCTAGGCAAATTAACAACCATCAACGTTGCACCGAGACGGGTCGAATATTGTGTTAAGGATATTGCATTCCCATCCCCTCTAACACTGTTATTGATTGATTCCAACACATTCTGTCTAAGTTTTCGTTAGAACCAAGATATTGGAAAATCTCGTTCACTTGTGAGCATAGTATCATTACTTACAACAATGAAATGTCTTTGATTATCCTCACACAATGTTCTGAAATATCATAATGGTTAAGCTAGCTTTTATGTTGTATGCATGTTTCATGAGGAACAACTATCGTATGAACCAGTGGCGGACCCAAGATTTCAGTCAGGGGTTGAAATGACATAATTATTAGTTGATAATAGTAAATTAGTAATTATAAAGGGCAAAGCAAAAAAATGTTCCTGCCCGAGCTAGTAACTAATAAAGAAAATACAACTATACATTGCATATACCAAATTGAATCCATATAGTCCAATTTTAAACCAAAATAAGGTCACAATATCGATAACCTTAGTAAGGGCAAATGAGCGTAATAAAGAATATATAACTAAAATCACAAAATAATTAGGATATGTATCTAGTTGAAGCTTAAAAAAAATTTGAAATTTGCGAACATAATAAGATCCTACTACAATTTCATAGAACAAAATGGTGTATATGAGCCTCAAATTTTGTATGAGTTGCCTAATAGTATATATTTTCATTGAATTATGTAGTTACTATTTTAGATATTAATTTCAAATATTTTTTTGTTAGGGGTTTTATACCACTTGTGAGCAAACAATTCATTTCTTTTAATGTTTGCAGTTACATATAAATTACATTGAAAACAAAAAAGTAGTAGCATGTCACAATGATCGATAGTAATTGTCAATAACCATAAAGAAATTATATATGAGAAAGAAATGTTGTTCAACATGCCATACCTTCATGTTTTGGTAGTTTGGAGAAATTGATCCTTAGAGTAAGTTGATATGCTCCTTTAGGGGGTTATATGATATCAACCACATCAAAATATTGTTCTTAAGTCTTTCAGTGTAAAGTTTGGAAGGCCATATTCTTCGGTAGGAACTCCTGGTGACATTAATGAAGTTGATATTGATAAATAAGCATGATGGGATTCTGATGCTGAAGTCTGCTACAACATTACAATGTTTCATTCACATTGAAGGACATAAGTTTTTATGAAATCCAAAGTAACAATATTAATGCTAGATGCATGATCGAACTTCATCTTTTCATATGTGTTTCCATTACTCTTTTGTTTTTTGGACAATGGATTATCATACCTCAATATAGTATTCAACAAACCCAAACTTGTGTATGTGTTGATCGATCTCCATTGCTTTTTCAGCACCATCACACAAGCAGGTTACAATCTTCTCAAACTTAGAACTCAGAGCGCTACCAATGTAGTTTGAGCACGATCTCCTTCAATGCTGGTGTGACCTTGTCGAAAGCCATCCTTCAGCCCAGTCGAGAAACCAAACATTTTTTCATTTTCGATACTACATCCCTATTTAATCTCAGACAAATCTGGAGGTGAATGATGTATTTTAACTTCCAACAATTATGAAAGATAAGATTAGTTGAGACTTTGTCGAGTGAAAACAAAGTCATATATAGTGATGATAAGAAGTGCATCCAGTTGAAGCAAGTAAGCCATTTGTGCATTCTGTGTACACATAATGTGGGCTCAAGTGCACTCCTAAATGATCACAAAGGCATATCCTTGTTATGACATACTCAACATAATATCAAGCTACACATCATGGTACAATTGTATCATTGATTGCAAAGAGAATGTAGAGTCTGCTTAGATAATGCCATTGTTTAAGTTTCCTTTGATCTAAAATAAAACATTTGAAATAAACATATGAACATAGGGATTGACAGTAGTTAACTTCCGTACTCTGTTGTGTATGTTTAGACAAAAAAAACAAGTCGTTCTTATTTTTCACACAATAAGAGATGTCACGAGCACATTGAATAAGGGGCACCCAACCTACTATCCCACTTAATTATAGGCTTACTGAAGGAAATTTCGTCAAAACCAAAAGATGATTGCACTACAAAAAAAATTTGAATTCAGCAACGACGTTTTACCGTTGTTAATTATCAAAAAACCGTAGCTAAAATGAGTCAGCAACAGCTCAAGGACCGTCTCAATACCGTAGCTATTTCAATTGTCGCTGCAGTATAACAACAATGGTCTACTATTCAATAGCTAACTGGCAACGGTTTATAACAGTCGCTATGTTGCAAATTTGGCGACGGCTTCAAATCGTTGCTAAGTTGCACATTTAGCAAATTTAGCGACGACTTCAAACCGTCGCTAAGTTACTAAGTTGCAAATTTAGCGACGGCTTCAAACAGTTGCTAAGTTGCAAATTTAACGACGGCATTTGCCGTTGCTAACACTAATTTGCTGTAGCTAAAACAATTACTAATAAAAATTCATTTTTTAATGGAAATAGTTCTTTCTATTAATTTTCAGATTTCTCATTGCCTTTTTTTTGTCATTCAAAAGAAACATTTCAAACCTGAACACAATTATATTAATTTTCACCGTAAATGATGACTAATACACAAACCTTGTTCATATAATCAATAACTTGTCCATTACAAAAAATACAATCTCAAACAACTTTATACTCTATCAACCTCAAATTGAAATTATATATATATATATATAAATACAATTTCAATTTGAGATGATAACTCACTTAAACTTAAATAACTACATAAATCATAGTGATCGTCTATGGGACATACAACAAAAATGATACATACAACAATTCATGTGATCTTGCACACCATATCGATCATCCCACAAAATGTGTTCTACTTCAAAATTTCATATCTTCCACTTCAAAACTAATATCAATTTAGCAACACCTAAACCTGTAAAATTTGAAAGAGAAGTGCATGAGAAACGTATTGAATGCTTAAGCTATGTAATACAAATCTCATAAAGTTGCACATTCAAATGGAGACTCTAAGTTACAACTAAGATGCCTTTTTACATTACTAATCAACATCTTATTAGATAGAATAAAATATTCTATTTTGAGTTGGCGCAATTGAAGGATCGACAAAGGTAAACGGAACATATTAACAAGGTGAAATAAAAAAATTTAAACGCTACAATGCTGAAATAAACTCTGAAATAAATGCTGAAACGCTGAAATAAATTCAAACAACATACTGGCATTCAAGCAGCAATCAAATTAGCATTCAAACTAGCATTCCTATTAGCAGCATACTGGCATTCCTACTAGCAGCATTCAAGTTGAGCAGAGAAAGTAATTATATTGCATATCAGAATTATAGCAGAATGTTCAACCAAGTTGAGCAGAAAAATATAGGAAAGTTATGTTATTATTTGCTTATCTAAAGCTCATAATTCAACAATCAATAAGCTTAAAGTAACATCCTACAAAATTCAAGTGTTTCCACTTAGAAAAAGAAAAAAACATGAAAATCTTATCGTAACCTCAATTGGGTATATAATACATGGAATCATATGCTGCTAGCTACCATCATCGAAGAAAAAATTAAAAGGATGTAAGATGCAACACAAATCATCTGTTAATTGCTTTTAACATATATGTGAATATGTACTATTTAATTCAGGTGAAACTAATGAGGTTAAGAAGAAAGGGATGGTGCTTCCATTTAAACCCCATTGCAAGGGCATTTGATACCCTGAATTACTATGTCAATATGCCTCCTGTAAGTATTTGAGTTTGTTTTTACAAACATAGACCAACATTTTAAACCCTATTGGCAATAATATTTTTCAGAGAAATAAAACTTATCTCACCAGTGATTGGATTTGTTTCTGTAGGAAATGAAGCAACAAGGAGTTTTGATAAGTACAAGATCCAAAACTTATCACTTCCTTTTCAGGTTATAAATAAAAACCTTCAATATACAAGTTTAATACCATCAATCAGATGATCATGGACATCCATTAGGTTAAGTTTTGCTAATAAGCAATAACGACATACCTTTTTATCAGCCTCATCTTGAGCAAACCTATCATGTGGAATGTATACACCATTATTTTCTCGTGTTGCTCGCACATCTGTTACCAATGTATGGGATCTTTTAATCAATGATCTTGGAATTTTTTTCAATCAAATAATTGAAATTAAAAGGTAAAAGCGTCGTCAAACCTTGTTTCATTCTTTCCATTTCCAGGTACAAGTCCTTGAGTAACATGGTCTTGGAAATGCTATCTGCTGTGTTTGTTGAGCAGGGTGTCCACAGAGCGCCTTTTGTTGAGCAGGGTACTTGTTGTGTTTGTTGAACAGGGTATCATCTTATAATTCTAATAATAAGTAAGCACATATTCAGTAACATGGAGATCCCTCAATCGACTCTCGCTCAATCCCTCTCGGTGAGAATTGTAGTGACCTGAATCATAGGCATCCATAAACATAAATTGACTCGCCATATGAAAAACAAAATCACCTATTCAGAAATAACTAGAAAGAGAGATACAGATCCATAACTTCTTAAGTTGTAAGCTAGAAAGAGAGATCCATAACTCTAAATGACTTGATTCACTATATTGATTTGTGGAGTCCCAAAATGGAAAGCTCATTTGATAACCAATTCTGAAGTTTCTCGACATATCTTAAATTCAACAATATGTTTTAGCCATTTAGTGATTCAATAGTTGATTGCTATGTATTAGTATATCTACCTGAACTCCATCTAATTTACTGATATTCTTCCAAAGTGTAACTTTTGATAATTTTCAATCAAATAAAACCATGGGTAATTGTCAACTTAAATTATACAGCTTAATCAGACATAGAAATACCAGAATTCATAAAAATCCTAATCAACTTGTTGAGAACACAAATCATCCAACCAACAAGCATAAGAAAGACATGCAAAAACACATTTTAAGAGCGTCTCCATGTGATCACTAGGAAAATAGAAAGTTAAAAAAGTTTGTTTTTTTCAATCAGCTCATATCCATTTTTGTTGAGCTTAGGTCAATTTGGTATTGGGACCTAGACTTTATGTTGGAGAATCTAAGCATCCAAATGCAACACTAATTATCGGATTCAGTGCCTGATAACCCTTTTCATTTCCGCCCCAACACAAATACTAGTACTGGCATATGTATGGCTTCATGGTTAACTGCCCACAACCCCACGAACTGATTTGTACAGAAGACTTGCTTGGTGTACCACCACATTTATTATTGTTCAAATAACATTTTTGATAACTCATTCAAGCTGGACAACCTCAATATTCATCTCATTAACTAAATGTTTGATTGATATAAACATATAAGATCAATCAAGTCATTCATCCAACATGATGAATGCCAATAAATTCACTTTTCCAAGACATGAACCCAATACATGCACTTGGGTGAGTTATTTTTGGTTGTTAATGAGTTTGTTCAAGTACAATTAATACTCTACCAAGACAAACAAATGGAAGTGGGTCAATCATGCAAGGGGTGATTCTTAATGGATATTGGTGTTGGGCTTGCACTTTCATGAGTAAGTGTTATGAACAAGGCAGCGACTAAATGACACCACCAATTTTGCTAAAGGACATCATTATTGCCCTACTTTCTGAAGGACATCACCACCTACTAAAGAACACCACCAATATAAAAAAAAACCTACTACCTCTGTTCTCCATCAAGCACCACCACCACCCCACCACCGTCGGCCACACCAACTTTCCCCTCCATCGTCGGCCTGTCACCGGATGTCCCTCCCTGCGTCGCCTGCTTCTTCTCTTATCTGTTTTTTCTTAATCTCTTCTCTATTCTTCTTCTTTTTCTTATTCTCTTCTTTTTTGTGTTTTTTTTTTCTTCTTCTTCTTCTTCTTCTTCTTATCATCTTCTATGTTTTCTTATTCTCCTATTGTCTTCTATGTTTTTTTTTTCTTCTTCTTATTCTCCTCTCTTATTATTTTTCATTTTCTCTTATGTGTTTTCTTCTTCTTTCCTTTTTTTTTCTTCTCCTCTCTTCTTCTTCTTCTCCCTTTTTTCTCCTTCGCTCTTGCGGAGGTTCCTGCGAGTGGAGGTTCCCCACTTGCAGGAACCTTCGCAAGGGAAAAAAATGTTTGTCCCCCATGGAGCCTCCTGCGAGTGAGGAACAATCACTCGCACACTCTACGCGTTGGGTTTTTTTCTTGTAGTGGGGAACCTTTGCTATGGAGAAGGAGAATAAGAAGATAGGAGAAGTAGAGGAAGAGAGATATGAAGATAAAAAGAAAAATAGAGAAGAAAAGGGAGGAGAAGAAAAAAAATAAGAGAAGAAGACAAAAAATAGAGACGAGAAGAAAATAAGAGAGAAGGAAAACAAAAGAAGAAGAGGAAGAAGAAGAGATGAGAATGAAAAAAAAAGAGGAGAAGAAATGATGAGAAAAACAACAGAGAAAAGGAGAAGAAAAGAGATGATAAGAAAAAAAGTGGATAAGAAAAGAAGGAAACATAAGAGAACAGAACATGAAGGAAATGTAAAGAAGATGAAGATGAACATAAGAAAAAACAATGTCAAATGTGAAGGGGAAGGGGAAGAAAGGAGGGGTGGTGCGGTCGACGGTGGATATGGTGGTGTGGCCATCCACCGCCAGCTGCACCACCACCACCTCGGCCCGCCACTTTTGATAATGGAAGGGTGGTGGTGGTGCTTGATGGAGAAGAGCGAGAGGAGAAGAAGAAATGGGGAAAAGAAAAAGAAAAAGAAAAAGAAGAAAAATAAGAGGTGAGGGGAAAGGTGGAGGCCCAATGAGGTTGGCAATGGAGGGGAGAGGTTGCGGTGGTGGGGTGGTGTTACTGTTTGAAAGAGAATAAGAGGAAGAGACATGAGATGAAAATGAAGATAGGATGAAGAGAACAAAATGAAGAGGTGGGAAAGAGGTGGTGGTTCGGTGAGGTCGATGGTGGAGGGGAGAGGTGGTAGTAGCGGTGTGGTGATGGATATTGATGGATAAGAGAGAAAAGATAAGAAGAGACGAGGAGAAGAAAAATAATAAAATGAAGAAAAAGAGGTGAGGGGAGAATTGGCGGCCTAGTAAGGTTGACTGTGGAGGGGAGATGTAGCGGGGTGGTGGTGGTGCTTGATGGAGAATAGAGAGAAAAAAACGGAAGAAAATGAGAATAAAAAAAAGAGGAGGTGGAAAAGAAGAAGAAAAGGTGAGGAGAAAGGTGGCGGCTTGGTGAGGCTGACGGTGGAGGGGAGAGGTGGTGGTGGTAAGGTGGTAGTGATGCTTGATGGATAAGAGGGGGGAGAAAAGAGAGGTGGTATGGTTTTTTATTTATATTGGTGGTGTCCTTTAGAAAGATGGTGGTGTCAGTTAAAAAATAGGCGATGATGGTGTCCTTCATTAGATTTGGTGGTATCATTTGGTCATTCCCTAAGATTTAAGAGCTTCAACTCTGAAACACAAAAATGGTGTGGGGAGGGGGGAGGTTCTTTGAGGTTTAAGCACTTCACTCCATCTTCAACTTTCATTGGGATTTGATTTCGCTGATTTTGGGTTGTGGTTTCCCCTAATTGATTTGGGGGTCTTCTCTTGTTTTGAACTCAAGCCCAGAATATAATTGAATCGAAGATATGTATAATGTAAATGGCTTTTGATTGATTACTCTTGAGGTGATCTGTATGTCTCTGTCAATTCTTTGGAATCCTTGCATTGAGTTTGCGGTTTTTAATTTGGGTTAATGCATTGTATTACCTTTTTAAAAAATAAATTTAATGTGTTTTGATTGTTTTTCATTGCTTCATTCACTACACCAAATTGAAATATTTGTAACAACCCCTAAAAAAATGTCACTATTGTGCTGTGACAGTTCAGCAAATAGTTTCACACAGTTTCACAAATGAAGTGATATGATAATTGGATCACCATGAATAATATGGTGCTGCAAGTGATATTATTCACGATGATCCTATTTATTGTACCACTTTATTTGTGAAACCGTTTTTCAAAATTTTGTTTGAATTTAGTTTTGACTTGAAATTGTTTGATCTTCTATTACATCATAAAAGTGATACTGTTTGGGGGTTGTTACAAAACTGCCAATTTGGTGTAGTGATTTGTAGTTAGAAATGGGAAATTGATCTTACCAATTACTGTCTCGTTTGCTGCTTTACATGTTTAGATTTTTTTTTATTTTTTTACATGAATCCTAGATTCCTAATAATATTTAGGTAGGTTACGTTGGTTGGCAGGGGTGGACCTACTAAGGGGCGAGCTTCCCCCCCTTCCCAACATTTAAAAATATTTTTTAGTAAATACTTTGTCTTACAAAAAAAAGTCAATTATAAAATGTATAATACAATATGATAATTGTTCATTCAATTATTTTTTTCATGACTCTGTTGGTGTAATGGTTGAAAGTTTTACATTTTTAGCAAACAACCCAAGTTCGATACTCTTGGGGCTCCCCTAAATTATTATTTTATTTTTCACTGCAATTTTATGAGTAATTGCAAACATTAAAAAAATTGTTTAGTTTAATAAAAAACTTATTTTCGGTCCTCTTGTAGCATATAATTTTCTTTATGGCTATTGACATTTACTATCGATCATTGTGACCTGCCTCTACTTTTTCGTTTTCAATGCAATTGCAAACATTAAAAAAGTGAATTGTTTGCTTACAAGTGGTATAAAAACTTCCAACAAAAAATTTTGAAATTAATATCTAAAATGGTAACTAAATAATTCAATGAAAGTATTTACCATTCTCATACAAAATTTGATGCTCATATAAACATTTTTTTCTATGAAATTGTAGTAAGATCTTATTATGTTCACAAATTTCAGATTTTTTAAGCTTCATCTAGATACTTATCCTAAATTATTTTGTGAGTTTAGTTATATATTCTAGTTATTACGCTCATTTTCCCTTACTAAGGTATTGATATTGTGACCTTATTTTGATTTCAAATTAGACTATACTAGATTCAATTTGGTATATGCAATGTACTTTTGATAGTTGTATTTTCTTTATTAGTTACTAGCTTGGGTAGGAACATTGTTTTGCTCCAATCTTTATAACTACTATTGATATGTCCAAAAATCGTCCTCCTGTGAGTTTGACCTGCAAAACAATTGTTAGACTGCCAAGGACCACCTTTTTGGTGGCCGAAGGCACTCCGATGCTTAAGTCAGTAACTCTATTGGAAGAAGGAAGTAAATCTCGACAGAACTCAGTTAAAGTTGCATACCTATGTCGATTCTTCTCTTTACCTTTTATAATGGTCGTAGTTAACTCTCTGCATGACTTAAGCATGTGAGGCGCAATCGAAGGAGATGTTTCTTATAACAGTCTCCTCCTTAATGGATATGCATTCGGGGAGGCGTAACTCCCTCCACGACTCTTTTTTGGTGCAATGTTCATCTTCTTTATGAGAGAACTCGTGTCGGGGGCTTGGGCACTGATTCGTTTGAACCTGGATTCGGGTCTTGTTTATGTCTCCTTAGTGGCGGGTCTCGTCTGGGCCTCTGTAGTTGGGTTTATTCCTCTTGGGCTTTATGAGCTGGCCCAATAGATTGGGCGTTGTATCCTCGTGATGGGTCTTTATGCTACATGTACAGACGTGATGATCGGTTTATTTTGATGTATCATCAGCTACTCCCCCCTTAGTTAGTGGGTATGTTCATGTATCCACTAATTGTGTAATGGTTGGTATTTCGATTGCGCTTCTACACTGAACTTAATGTTTAATAACTTTTGGTCGGTTGATCGTCTCGATTGCTTCGTTGTATGTTCGTTTGCACACACATTTTCTGGGAGTTTTAGTGCACCATTATGTCTCGTATGTCATTCCATGAACAATCTCTTTGTTTCCCGATTGTATAAAGGGTGTTATGGCTATTTTGCTCCCTTATTTACACCATTTTCGCTGTTAGTGTTATTTCTTCTCTCCTATTGCCCCCTTCTTTCTGTCTTTTCCGTCTTATTTGTGATGTCTGTCGGTTACTTACTGGATGGTGATCAGTTTTCTACCCGTGAGGCTCATTTTTCCCCAAATAAGGTTTCTTAGATTACTTTGGATAGTGTTTGTTCCAATTATGCTTTGCCCTCGACCTTGAAATCATTCTTCCTCATGAAAACAACAGTCTTGTCGCCCGAGGAAGGGATATATTGCGCTTTACCCCTCGCATGTTCTATGTTGGTCTTCGGTTTCCAGTTCCGGAGCCGTTCTGGTCGTATCTAGAATTCCTGAGTATTCCTCCTACTCAAATGGGTTCGAATGGTTGGAGGGTTATGGCCTCCAAGTATGCCAGAGCCATTCTTTCTGGTATTCCTTTAACCACTAGAATCTTGCATTCTTTGGTGAGGTTTAGTGTGAAACCCAACCGTACCTGTTTCCTTAATTCTCCTGCATGTTTTGGCAATCTTAATGATGACATCAGAGGTTGGTCGCGGGATTGGTTTTACGCGTCAGTCGATTCTGGCTACTTCAATTTACAAGGTCTGCAAATAGTAAGGTCTTTTCGAGTTCCTATCAAGCATCAAAATCTGCAATTGATCGCTGAAGAGTAGGTTATTAGCGAGCGTTTCCTAAAGCTTCCAGTAGTTCCATTGGACGCCTATCTTATTGATCATATGGTGAGGCACAATGTTTTATACAGCATGAATGAGGTCGAGCGGGCTTTGTTAACACAAAGGCAAGCCGCCAAGATTGTTGCCCGTGCTGCCATTGTTGAAGGTGATGACGTTGTTGTTGATCGGAAAGTGAACTCAGGTATTACGAATCTTAATGTTCTTGTTCGTAGCGTTACCAATCCTTCTTCTAGGAAGAGAAAAGTATTGAGGCCTGTTAGTCCATCGAAGCAGTTTTTTCTGCCTTCTGACTGTGTTTCGAAAAAGAAACGGCTTGTTGACTCTATGCGACATACATCTCTTTATTCGAATTTCGTTGATAGAGGCTTTTTGAGGGAAGACCGCTGCTATCTGCAGGAGGAGGAAGAAATGAAGTTTGGCTTTGGAGAGAAGTGAAAAAGATATCGTTCGTCCGCTGGGCGATGGGGAAAAGAAGTTTCTTTCTGCTTATAGCGGCCTTGATGCTGCCATGTGTTTTGATGAGGATCCTTGGTCCTTAGATGACAAGATGCTCTAATTGGTTGTTGTTCATCTAAGGAGCTTGGCAGTCGTGATCAGGTTCTCGAGGTGAAACCTCGTTCTTTTTCCTCCCCTCCTTATGATGGAAGGGTGGAGATCCCTTTTTCATCAGCCCACTTGGGTTCTTTTGCTCTTGTTGGGACCGCCATTCGTTCAGTTTTTGTTGAACGACGAGAGGGAGGTGGAGGCTCTCCTGTCATTCCTTCTTTTTTCCTGGCTGTGGGTGGTGGTGGTTCCTCCATACTATCGGATCCTTGTGTTCTTCACTCGCGGGTAAATTGGAAGGAACCTAATTTTGAAGAAATTCGTGTCAAAACGAAGGGGAAGTTCTGTTGGTTTTCTCGTCTTGGCGTGCAAGATGGTGCACGTAAGCTAATTAATGAATGGCACAGATGATCAGTGGAGAGGCTTTCAATATCCGTGCTGAACCCGAATCATGAACGAGATGACCCATCTGGCGTATGCAAGAGTGATGGGTTTGAGTCACCAAGCTAATCACAATCTTGTGATCTCTCTGGAGAGGAAGCTCTCCATGTTGTTGTTGGTATTTTTTCATGTTACCAACATGACGTGTTAAAAGCACGATGCTCAGAACGAATTAAAGTGGCTGAAGTTGCTCAGGCTTCATTGGCCGAGTTAGAGGGTGCACAGGATCAGTCTGTGGCCCCGCTTGAATCCTTGAGAGTTGACTTCGACGCTATCCACACACGTTTGCACGATGTGGAGAAATAGCTTTCCGCTGAGAAGGCGCTTCGTGCCATGATAGAACACTCTAAAATCGCGAGATCGCTGAACAAAAATTGGAGCGGTTACTGGCTTCGCTTGACAAGGTCAAGGCTGATTCCTCTGCGATGCTCATTACCGCTGAGGGCCAACTTATCGTGGTAAGAAGCGAGCTTGCTTCTGTTAAGAATAAACTCCGTGTTATGGAGGTAGTGGATTGGCAGCGTGTATTCGATGGTCGGACTAAGCTTCTAGATTATATTGAGGGTCTCGATGTCGACTTGTCTCAGTATCATCATCTGGTCTATTAGACCTTCTAAGATGATGAGGGTGTTGAAGAATCTCCTGGTGATCCAATGGCTTCCTCCCCCTCTTTAAGAAAGAGTTCATGTCGACCATCAAGCCCCTGCAGATGGTATTGCTGAGGATGTTATAGATCTTTCCCCTTAGTAAGGAGTTTTGTCTTTTGTTTTCTTCTTGTTGATTTTTTTCGTCCGTTGTTGTCGTGACAATTCGTATTTGGGCTTTGATATTTTGCTCCTACGGATGTTGAGTTTTGACATTTTCCTATGTCTTAGCACGCATGTATTGATCTTGCGTTTGTCATCTTTGAATCTTTGTGGAAAGTTGTTTTGCTTGTTTGTCTTCTGCTTTGTTGATTTGGTATGTTAGTTAATCCATGGGTTGTGATAACTTGTTCCTTCGTTTGTTCAATTCATTCGTTTGATCAACCACGAACTTTGTTTCCTTCGAGTTGGTTTGTTGATTTAGTGGTCTCGAGGTTGCATCTACTTCGTTGAATCGTCCGCTCAACCTTTACCTCGCTAACTTGACGTTTCAGTTAGTTCAAAGTAGTTTCTCGGTTTGTTCAAACTTTGCTTTGTTAATTCGACGTTTCAGTCGATTCGAAGCTTTTGTTGATTCGTTCGTTCAACTTTTATTTAGTTGACTCATTCATTCAACTTTTACTTCGTTGGTGCGACACTCTAGTCGACCCAAAGTCGGTTTACTTAGTTGATTCATTCGTCCAACTTTTACTTAGTTGAATCGTTCGTCCAAGTTTTACTTCGTTGGTGCAACACTCTAGTCGATCCGAAGTCATTTTACTTAGTTGACTCGTCGACCTGAAGTCGTTTTACTTAGTTGACTCGTTCGTCCAACTTTTACTTCGTTGGTGCGACACTCTAGTTGACCAGAAGTCGTTTTACTTAGTTGACTCATTCGTCCAACTTTTATTTAGTTGACTCGTTCGTCCAACTTTTACTTTGTTGGTGAGACACTCTAGTCGACCCGAAGTCATTTTACTTAGTTGACTCGTTCGTCCAACTTTTAATTCGTTAGTTCGACATTCTTGTCGATTCGAAGTGTTTGTGTTTAGTTGATTCGGGTGTCCAACTTTTACTTCTTTGATTGATCGAACTATAAGTTTATTGTAAATATCTGACTTGCGTCATGATTCATTTTGGGCTTTATACGCCGATTATTTTGTATACAAAGCTATTTGCCTTTGTGGGACGTTAATTCCAAAATCAAAACTTTATTGATTCTTTGACCATTTCTAGTGATCATTTTTATGGAGTGGTTCCATTACATTGTGGAGCGCTTCTTCTTTTATTCTTGTGTGTTGATGTTATCCTCGCGTTGGTGTTACATGCCCCTGCCATTCCTTTTAATTTATGATCTCCTTTGTTTGGCCCGTTATTGCCCCTCGTTGGGCATTGTTTTTTAGGCTTGATAGAATTTGTCGTTGTTAATTCCTTTGTAAGTAACCTTGGTTGAATTTGTATCTGTTGTCAGAGTCTTTGAGTTAGTCAGTGCAGTTGTCTTCAAGGCGTTGACCTTTCTGCCTCAGTATAGATCTGATCGGGCGGGAGATGCTTATGTAATAGGGTAGATGTGGTGTAGAGTGTATATCAATTCCTCTAATCATTTTTTTGATCACGTGGCCGCAGTATCTGCCTTTTTTTTTCCTTTGAGCTATTTGTCTGGTGTGCCGATGAATTCGTCCAGTCGTCCTCTTTGGATCCGAAGCTCGATTTCTTCTTTTAACTTGTAGCAGTCCTTGGTATCATGTCCGTGATCCTTGTGAAAAGAGGAGTATATGCTTTTGTTTCGTCCTTCCAGATCTCTTCTCATCCTGGTTGGCCAGTTGACGTTCTCCCAATTCGCTATATGTTTTAAGATGTCGGTCCGACTTGTTTTTAGGGTCGTGTACGGTTTGTACTCCTTCCTCATCACACTGGTTATCCGCTCATGACTGGGCCGTGCTGATTGCGATTTCCTGGATTCTCACTGGTTGGACTCAGTACGTCCGTCGTTCCTATGTTTATTTCAATGACTGTTATCCTCCCGTTTCTTCGAATGGTTCTCCCTTTCCAGCTCATTCTTTCTCCTCGCAGCTTTCATTTCTTCTAATGAGATATGTTTCATGCCTTTTGGAAGATCCAGGTTAAGGACATCAAAGAAGGGGCCTTGCTTCAGTCCAGCGACGAAAGTTGCATCGGCTGTGTCATTGCTAGATCCATCAATCATTGTTAACTCGTTTGTAAAGCAAGTGACATATTCTCGTATCATTTTTTCGGGCTTCTGTCTGATATGCAAGAGGTAGTGAGGTCATTTCCTCATCCACTGGCTCCCAATGAATCTGGTAATGAAAGCAGTGTCTAAAGCCTGGAAAGATTCTATCTACCTCGAAGTAGGCTATTGAACCAGTTCATCGTTGTGGACGTGAGGCTGGTTGGGAATGTTCTAAATAGGATTGACTCCGTTATTTCCTTTAGAGCCATCATGAGGTGAAAATGTCTTAGGTGATTGTTGGGTCGGTGGTACCATCATACACTTCGAACTTCGGCGAAGTGAACTTTTTTGGCATCACATTCTTTATGAGTGCGTCGGAAAATGGCGGCGTGGCTAACTCGTACAGTACGTTGGGATCCGTGACTCCAATTCTAAATGGGATTTCAGCAATCGCTCCGCCATGTTGCGGAGTCTTATATTGGGGAAGCTCGCTGCTTTCGACGTTCCCTGTTGGGGTCTTGCTAGGGCTTTGTCACTTCCTTGAATTCAGTCAATGGAATTTTGTTGGGGTGGTGCCGAAGGAGGGTCGGCTAGCTGACCGCGTTCCTGAGTGATTTTCTCAATCATCTTTGTCATATAATTCATCTGAGCCATGAGCAAATCCATCCCAAGGGTCTGTGGCAATGCCGCCGGATGCTTGGGTTGTCTGGACTACTGCGTGCAGCGGATCCACATTCTCGGATGCTATTGGTCCGGTGATCCGAGCTGCTTCTTCTCCCTAAGTTGTCAGTGATGCATCGGTGGGAGAGTTGTCGTGATTTTTACTAGATTGAGGATATGCAGACTTCATTATTTTCACTGATGGCTTATTGATCTTTTGTCAAGTTGTGGTGAGCTTTGTCACTGTGTGTTCTGTTTTTAGAAAGGAAACTCATATTTCCCCACGAACGACGTCAAACTAATGCGTCCAAAAATCGTTCGCCTATGACTTCGACCTGCAAAACAATTGTTAGACTGCCAAAGACCACCTTTTTGGTGGCCAAAGGTACTCCAATGCTTAAGTCAGTAACTCTGTAGGAAGAAGGAAATGTATCTCGACATAACTCAGTAAAGTTGCATACCTGTGTCGATTGTTCTCTTTACCTTTTATAATGGTCGTGGTTAACTCTTTGTGTGACTTAAGCATGTGAAGCGCAACGGAAGGAGATGTCTCTTGTAACAGTCTCCTTAATGGAGATGTGTTTGGGGAGGCGTAATTCTCTCCACGGCTCTTTTTTGTGCAACGTTCTTCTTCTTTATGAGAGAATTCGTGTCGGGCCTAGACTCTGGCTCTGAGTCGTTTGGGCCTGAATTCGGGCCTTGTTTATGTGTCCTTAGTAGCGGGCCTCGTCTGGGCCTCTATAGTTGGCTTTATTCCTCTTGGGCTTTATGAGTTGGCTCAATAGATAGGGTGTTGTATCCTCGTGATGGGTCATTATGCCACGTGTACGACCGCGATGATCAGTCTATTTTGATGTATCATAACCTATTATCAACTAATAATTATTTGTCATTTCGTCCCCTGACTAAAATCTTGAATTCGCCACTGTTGGTTGGTATCAGTCAATTCTTAATGCAGTAGTTAAATACTCAAATATAGTAATGTACCTGAGGTTGCATAGTTTTTGCTTGATTTGTGTTTTTCTGTTAGTTGTCGCAATATTTTCACTTGAATTTGTTCGTGGTTGTTCTGCATGTAGATCTTCATACTCTCAATTTATGTGCCTCATTTGGTTGTCTTTTCATTCCCTATGGTCTACAATGGCATTCTCTGACAAAAAAACATGGACAAACACATAGAAAGCATTTCACTCTTCATCTCCTCATTAGTGGGGTGAATTTGGATATTTTTGTTTAGATTAGGTGAAATTAATACAATATGTTGTTATAACAAGCTCAATTAAGGCACAAACCTACTCTAAAGAAAATTACAATCAAATTTTTTTTTTTTTTTGGAAGGCGAGCTGGGTTTTTAAGGATCTCATAACCTATCAACTGGGCGACCTATAGGTCAACACCCATTAGAAAGTAACCATGCCGCAGGTGGGATTCGAAGCTAGGACGTGGGGGACAAACCCACACAGCCCTAACCACTAGGCCATAACACCATTGGCACGCTTGCAATTTTTCACAAATGACAAAGTTGTTTCAATAAGAACGTGTTCAAATGGGATTTGTGGGCATTGGTAGGATATTTGAAGAATATGGCTGATCGTTTTCTTTGTTGTGTGTTGCATCTTTGTAGTTATTGGCTAGTCTTTACTGTTGGACGGTAAACTAGTAGTTCATCAATCTCCACCATACTTCAAATCCTCTGAGCAGATCGAACATTGATGCATTTCTGGTTCGAAAACCTTCGTGCGCCGTACAAGGGTGGGAACGCAATTATATCCAATAACTCCCAACTCGTCTCTTTAGTCAGCAATCGAATATCCGTCACTGACCTCATAAAGTTTGAAACTTTAACCCTCCCATGCGAGAGCTCCTCAAACATCTCACGCATTGCAGTCTCCCCAGACGATAACTTTCTCCTCACAGTTGATGAAAAAACAAGCGGTCTATGTTCATCAAACTATGTCGAAGAGTGGTTCTTTATCGCATAACGTTCAAGAAGCCCGTGGGTGCTATTAAATTCAGTCCTGATGGAGGTTTTATTGCAATGGGTGTCTACAAATTGGTTCAGATTTGGCATTCACCCTGGTTTCGGAAGGAGTTCTTCCGCATTGAGCTTATTCGGACTTTCGCTTATTGTGAAGGAGATATGATGGCATTGGATTGGTGTGCGGATGCAAACAATTTACTTGCAAACACGAACGATTTGAGAGCGAGAGAGATTGTTTTGTTTGAAGAAATCTTGGGGCTTGAATAAACCTTTTTTGTTTTTAGGGTGTAGATATTCTATTGTTAGGGATGGCAACGGGGTGGATTTGGACAAATCCATCCCCGCCCCGCTAGAGATCATAGATATCCAAATCCGCCCCGAATATTCGTTTACCATATTTTGTAAAAACCATCCCCGAACCGGACGGATTGGTGGATATCCGCCCCGCCCCAAATACTCGAAGAAAAAAAAAATTAAGTCATTTCAAATATCAGAAACAAATATCAGAAACAGATCTCAAAAACAGATATCAACAGATCCAATATCACCAGATTGAATATCAATATCAACAGATCTCCTGAAACAGATCGAATATCAACAGATCGAAGATATCAAATATCAGAAACAAATATCAAAAACAGATATTAAAAACATATCTCAGGCCTCATCCAACAACAAATCACACAACTAGATCGAACAACCAAAACTTGATCAAGCCACCACCATCCATCAGATCGAGCCACAGATCGGATTAATCTCCCTTCCTTCGACCAAACACTCTGTCGGAAGCTTGCTTCTTTCACAAGCTTTTGAGTGAAAGGTGAGCAGAAGATCGAAGCATCCTCTTTGTTGATGAAAGAGGAGTGAAAGCTTTGATGAGGAGCTATCATCGTGTTCATCAACAAGCTGAAGATCGAAGCCTTTCACTCAAAAGCTTCAGTATTTCACTCAAAAGCTTTAGTATTTCACTCAAAAGCTGAAGATCGAAGCCTTTCACTCAAAGCCTTTGTTGATGAACAAAGCTTTCACTCAACAGCAGAAGATCGAAACCTCTTTGTTGATGATAAGATCGAAGCCTCTTTATTGACGATAAGATCGAAGCCTCTTTGTTGATGATAAGCCTTTGTTGATCGAAGCCTCTTTGTTGAGATAAGATCGAAGCTTTGAGGAGGAACTGAAGAGAAGTCGAAAAGAAGATGCAGAGACAGAGAGTGAGAGAGTGAGAGTCTGAGAGATAATGATTTGGTTTAAGGTGTTTTTTTTCTCATTTAAAGGGTTGAGGGTATTTTAGTATTTTACATTTTTAAACGGATTTGCGGATACCCGTGGAGCGGATATGGCCAAATCCGTATCCGCCCCGAATAATAAACGGATACAGTTTGGATATCCGTATCCGCCCCAACCTCCATACACCCTTAACCAAATCCGCCCCAAACGGGGCGAGTGGGGCGGATATCCGTGAAAATACGCCCCACTGCCATCCCTATCTATTGTTGGTGTGTTTCTCTGAATAGACAAGACTTTAGGTAATGTTTAATTGTTCATTGTTTACATGGAATTATATTTGATGCATTCACATCTGTCCTCACGGATTCCAATGATATCTAACCTGTAAAAATGAGCAGAGGTTAAGCCCAGGACCACCGTTCTGGTGGAGGCATTCTGATGTTTAAGTCAGATACCGGTTCGAGAAATAGTGAATATTGAATGTAAAATTGAAGTGTGTCTACTTGCGTATATGTGTGCGAACATTTCTTCATCATTTCATTGACTCTTAAAACGAGCATTCCCTCCCCAATTGTCTATGCGATCAAGGGAGTGGTAGAGGGATGAGATCTGACATAAGATCTTACCTGTGCATGATTGAGTTCTTCGGCACTTGGCTATGTTTAAGAACCAATGCTTGATTGGGCTAGAGCAGATTTCGTGCGAGTGGATCTCGGGCCTGTGACAGCGCTGAGATTTACTGTTCGGGCCTTATAGTCCTAGGCCAAACCCTAAGACCCGTGCCTCTGTAGCTGGCATGTCTTGGGCCTGGGTGCCTGACTTACGGGCTAAATAATAGTCCTGCTCATGGGTTCGTTTGGGATTGCATTGAAGCTCTGTACGTGCTAGGGTTAGCCCATGCCACGTGTACGGCTGTGATTGAGTGACTATTTGATGTCTCATCAGCTACTCCCCTATGTTAATGGGGCTGTGTACAGTTACATTAATTCGATGAATGTGGACAGGTGCAATTGTACTTGGAACCGACACCCCCTTATTCCCCACATAGCATTTAATGCCGATGCAACTGCTGGGTGACCTGTTTCTGTGAATCGTCATGCCTATAAATAGGCTAGTTCTTATAGGGTCAGGTATTTCCATGAACATTATAGAGTTTGCTCCTCAAATATGTCTTTCCAGATAATGTACTTTGACCTCACCAAAGGAAGAAGGAGGATCTCCATTGGTCTGACATTTGCAGCAATGAGTCTTAACAATACCTGTTATTGGGCGAAGCCACCTGGTTTGAGTGAGCTTCCAGTGGTTCTATGGGACTTTTGAATTTCTTCCTATATTGCGTAGAAGAAGTATAGACTACCCCTTAGGGGTCGAGTTTGTCTTCCACCCTCTGTTGTTCCCATGTTGCCTTCCACCACTATTTTGGGAGATAATACCAGGAACCAACTTTGGGTGATTGTTCCTTTTTGCTTCACTTCCAAGTTTTCTTCTAAAAGGCAGATTGGCACAGCAAAGCCTCGATGTTTGTTCCAGCAGATCCTTACTCATGCCTTGGTTTGCAACAAGCTCAGATACTTTTAGTGTGTAAGCCTTTGTACTAGCCAGTTGGTCAAGTTTTGTAACAACATTTTGATAATCAATAAAGTCAGCTTTTTCTGAATTCATTTTTTTTATATGCTTTGAATAATTTTGAATCGTGTTGGCTTGTGCGAATAAATCTTCTGGATTGTAAAAAAATATGCGACGATTCTAACTTCGAGCAGGGACTGGGCTAACCTGTTTCTAAAGGAGATGCGTGTGGTTTTGATAAAGCCTGTGTAGTTCTCTTGGCGAAATAGTCTGATTCGCCAATGATAACAAAGTCACTGAAGAGTGATCTTTATCAAAGCGGCTCGTATCTTGCAAGTTGTCCGCTTTCTGAGTAGGCGTTGACCCGTCGAAGTACTGCTACTTAGCTCTGTAGAGAACTGGCGTGACAGTGAAATAGTCTTTTTAGGACTAGATTCTAAACCATACTTTGAATCATTGTTTAGTTGAGTCTTATTGGTCAGGTCATTTCCTTGGTTCGCCTGGACTAGAACGACTGAATGCATTGAGTCGTTTGTGAATTAGACTCGTTAGCATGTGTGTTGCCTTAGTTCCTGTAGAAAACTAGGTTATCTTTGGAGCGGTGAGCTATCCGTGGACTAGACTCGCTTATTTGTGGTAAACTGTCCATGGAATGGGCTCAGCTTGTGCTGGAATTCCTTGGCTCTGAGGCAATCTAGGTCACTTGTGTGTCAAGTCATTGTCGTTGTGAAAATGACTAGGCTTGGCCGCTTGTGCGCCATTATGGCCCCCGTTTCCAGACCAGGTTCCACAGATAGCGGTGAGCCGTCTGGAGACTGGACTTGCCCACTTGTGGAGGATTGTCCATGGACTGAATCCGGTCCACACTGAAGTTCCTTGGCTCTAAGGCGGATTAGGTCACTTGTGCATCAAGCCGTTGTCTTCCTAAAATGTACTAGGCTTGGCCGTTTGTGCGCCATTATGCTCTTCATATTTAGATCAGGTCCACAGATAATGGTGAGCCGACCAAAAACTTGACTCGTCCGCTAGCGGTGGACTGTCCATGGATTGAGTTTGGTTCGCTCTGGAGTTCCTTGGCTCTGAGGTGGACTAGGTCACTTATGCATCAAGCCATTGTCGTCCTGAAAAGGACTAGGCTTGGCCACTTGTGCACCATTGTGGTCCATATATTAAGAACAGATTCTTAGGGAGCGGTGAGTTGTTCGGAGATTGGACTCGCCCACTTGTAGTGGACTGTCCATCGACTGAGTCTGGTCCACACTAAAGTTCCTTGGCTCTAAGGCGTACTAGGTCACTTATGCATCAAGTTGTCGTCATCCATAGACTAGGTCTGCTTCGCAGTTTGTGCCATTGTGGTCCTGAAGAGGACTAGGTTATCTCTAGAATAGTGAGTCATCCATGGATGAGACTCGTCTGCTTGCGATGAACCGTCCTTTGACTAGGTTCGATCCTCGTAAGTGCCATCGTAGTCTAGAAGTCAGACTAGGCATGTTCCTAGGTATGGAGTTATATCACATGTGAATCATAAAAGAGAGTATATTTACTGATAATACTTCTTCAAGTGCTCTACATTCCACAATCATTCCAAACGTTATCCATCCATGTTCTCTAGCCAATAGGTTCCTGGCCTTTTGATCGTAGTCATTTTGTAGCGATCTTCCCAGTTCAGGCTTAGCTTGCCTTCTTTGGGGTCTCTTGTGCTCGGCCGGGTCTTCCTCAGTGCCCAATCGCTGACTTTGAATTCTCGAGGTCTGACCCTCTTGTTGTAGTGTTGGACCATATTTTGTTAATAGGCTGCAATTCGGACAAAAGCTCCATCTGTCCACTCTTCGAGTAAGTCTAAGCGGACTCTCAGAGCTTCATCGTTGCTCTCCATCCCGAACTCCATTATGGACGTAGGTATTGCTAGTACTATTGGAATCATTGCCTCAGACCCATAAGTCAGTGTGAATGGTGTCTCTCCAGTCGGAGTCGTTTTTAGGGTATGGTATGCCCAGAGGATGCCTTGGAAGTTTAGAGCCCTAGAGCCCTTTGGCTGCATCGAGTTTCCTTTTGATAGCTTCTAGAATAGTTCGGTTGGTGACTTCTGCTTGTCCATTGGCCTGGGGGTGACTGCCGCAAAGAAGTGATGGCTGATGCCCAATTGGATGCAAAGTTGCATGACTTTTCCACCCTCGAACTTAGTTTTATCGTTGCTGACCAGGATTTTCAGTTTTTCAAATCTAAAGATGATAGAATTCCATAGAAAGTTCTTGATCTGATTATCTCCTATCTTAGGGATGGGCTCTACTTTCACCCATTTGGTGAAGTAGTTGACTGCCACAAGGAGGAACTTTCATTATTTGAAAGTGTGGAATAGGCCCACGATGTCCATCCCTCACTGGGAGAAGAGCCACGGGCCGGTCATTGGGACCAGGTTCTGTGCAGGCATATGTGTGTATTGGGCGTCGTTTGGCACTTATCGCACTTGCAGACCAAATCTTTGGCCTCTTACTGCATTTTTGGCCAATAGTACCCCAGTGTGAGGGTTTTATGAGCTAGTGTCCTTCCTCTAGTGGGGTTTTCGCAGACTCTTTCATATATTTCAAGGAGGACTTGGTTCGCCTCCTTTGGGGTCATACATTTGCGTAGAGAGCCAGTCGTTGATCTCTTATACAACCTACGTTAAGAAGAGTGTATTGTACCACTCTGTTTTAACTTACAAGACATTTAGCTTATCCGCTGGGAGGCTTTCGTCTTTTATTTCGCTGATCAAGGGGCCCATCCAGCTAGTCTCCACATCAGTAGAGAGAGTTTCGTTGAGGCCTTCTTCTTCTAGGGCTGACTTTTCTTGGAACTCTATGAGTGTGTCGGAGTCGTTCTGTGCAGAAGAGGCCTTTTAGGTCAGGTCGTCAACTTCTTTGTTGTCTGTCCTAGAGCTGTGGCGGAATAGTTTCCTCTTGAACCACTTTTTAACGTTGATTGCTTTCCCGCAGTAAGCCATCAATCAGAGTTTTTAACATCGAATTCACTATTCACTTTATTGACACTAGTTGGGAGTCGCTGAACACCGTGAGTTATTCTACTCCGATTCCTCTGGTTAGCTTTAGCCCGACTATGAAGGCTTCATACTCTGCTTCATTGTTTGAGTGTGGAAGCCAAATTTGATTACTTTTATGAGGGTGACCCCTTTCGGGGTGTACAAGACGATCCCCGTTCCACAACCCTTCACGTTGGATGACCCGTTGCATCGTAAGATCTATCCTTGTGTTGGCGGTTCGGGTTTTTCGTCCCTTTGCTGGTCTTTCACTCCTGGTTCTCCTGTTCCAGTGAACTCGGCAATGAAATCTAAGAGGGCTTGTGCCTTGAAGGTTGTTCTCGGAGCGTAATGGATGTCAAACTGTCCCGACTCTTCTTACCATTTGACCATTCTTCCTGATAGCTCTGGCTTATGCAATATCGACCAGAGTGAGTACTCGGTCAGGACTGTTATCGAGTGAGCTTAGAGGTAGGGTCTTTGCTTTCTTGAGGAAGTCACCAGCGCTAAGGCCAATTTTATCTAGATTAGGGTAGTTAGCATCTGCCCCATTGAACGTTTTGTTAATATAGAAGACATGCTTCTATTTTCCTTTCTCTTCTTCTACAAAGTTGAGCTGACAGCATGCTCTGAGACTAAAAGGTATAGGTAGAGCGTCTCACATGGAGTTGGTTTTGAGAGCTGCTATGTGCTTCCCATATACATCTTCAAGTCTTGGAAGGCATGTTCACATTGTTCTCCCCATTAGAAATCTTTGTTCCCTTTAAGATTTTAAAGAAGGGGAGGCATTTATCTGAGGACTTAGAAACGAACCTGTTTAGGGTTTCCACCCTCCCAGTCAGGCTGTGAACATCTCTGATGTTTGTGTGTGGTCTCATGTCGAGAAGAACTTGAATTTGTTTTGGATCAACTCGTATTCCTCTTTTGTTGACTATGTAACCCAAGAATTTTCTCGATTACACCCTAAAAGTGTATTTCTGCGGATTCAGCTTCATTCGATATTTCCTGAGTTGAGGAATGCTCCTTGGAGGTTCGCCAGGTGGTTTGGATTATGGAGGCTCTTTACCAGCATGTCGTCAATGTAAACTTCCTTGGTCTTTTCGATTTGTCCTTTGAACACTCACTTCACCAGGCGTTGGTATGTTGCTCCTGCATTTTTCAATCCGAAATGCATTACCCGATAGCAGTATGTGACTTTGTCCATTATGAATTGATCCAGCGGGTGCATAATGATCTTATTGTAGCCAGAGTACGAGTCCATGAAGCCAATTAGGTTGTGCCCGGATATGGCATCCACGATCTAGTCTATATAGAGCAGTGGAAAGTTGTCTTTTAGGCAGACTTTGTTAAGGTCGGTGTAGTCCACACAGGCTCTCCACTTCCCATACTTCTTTTTAACCAAGATCGAGATTGCTAGCTATTCTAGACTCTCTTATCATGCCGATGTTTATAAGTATTTGCACTTCTTCATTGATGGCCTGGTTGTGCTTGGGCGCTACTGGCTCTCTTTTTTGTCAGACTGGCTTCAAGTCAGGATTGACTGCTAGTCTGTGTGTGATTACTATGGGATCAATCCCCACAATGTCTTTCATTGTCCAGGCGAAGACGTCCTGATTCTCTTTTAAGAGCGAGGCCAACAGATCTGTTAGTGTTCTCCTGAGGTTAAAGCCTACTTGGACTGCCTTTGTGTTAGTTGAGTTATCCAGGTATACAGTCACGGCTTCTTCCTCTCGCTGCTTAGTGTTCGGGCCTTTCCCTCGGGTTGGATGGAGTATCGAGCTCCAACGGTAGAGGTGGGTCCTCTCTATCAGGATTTAGGGTTTCTTTGTCCAGATTTTGTTGTTCGGGCCTCTGTGATTCGCTATCCAACCACCTGGTCGAGGCGTAGTGATATTTTAGATCAATAGTCTTGCCTCCTCTGATTGTCCCTACCTTACCTTCTTAAGGGTACTTGAGGCATTGATGATGGGTGGAGACGACTACCTCCATGTGATGAACCAAGGTCGGCCCAAGATTACGTTTTACTCGGAGTGGGCATATGTAGTAGTCGATTCCTGCTCTCCTTTCTCACCTTGACCTAAACATGCACAGGGAACACACGTGAGCCAAAAACCACCGTGTGGCAGCCGATGGCACTTCGACGCTTAAGTTAGATAAGGTTTAGAAGAGGCTTAAAGTTGTAAATTGGGTTTTTGTAGCGTACCTTTGTTCAATCGACCTTATCTCCCTTTATAGTGCAAAAGTCATTGTTTGGCTAGGCCTTTGGTGGGTAGTTAGGAAAAGAGATCTTACTGGAAATCCTTCCCTTGTTGGGAGTTGTCTATATAGAGAAGTTTCCCTACACGACTTGTGCTCCTAGATCTGCGAGAGAGGTTTACCTTGCGGAGTGTTGTCAATGCAAGGAAGTTTCCCTGCCCGACTTATACTCCAATATTTGTTTCCTAGTCGGAACCAATGTATTGCTAGCTTGCCTGTCTTGGGTCGATCCTCCAAATATTTGCTTTCTCAGGGCTTACTCTTGCCTTATTAGGGCTTACGAGTATTGGGCTTGACCGCGTGACGTGTGGGCTTAATAGCCCGTTGCAATTTGGGTCTGACCTTCTAGATCCTGTCAATAGTGAGCTTAGTGTTGTCTGGGCCTTGTTTGATTGGGCATTCAATCAGGCTTGCTTTGTTCTGTTGATGAGATTATCATGACACGCCTACGGTACTGATCAGAGGATTGTTTGGTGTATCATCATCAGGTGCTTCCCCTGAGTTAGTGGGCTATCACATTAGTCCACTAAGTCTTTTTGATAGAATATGTACAGTCGTGACGATTGAACCCAAAACGTCGTCTTGAGCTATGCATGTCATTAAATGAGTGTGTGACTGATCAGTAAATAAGGGTGCGCGACTCCCTGGTGCTGATATAAGTTGATGTCACTGCAAGGGAGAGTTTCAATACTTTTGTATCTTTTCTGCGACTTGTTTTGTTTTCTTGCTTCTGTGTTCTTGCAGCAAGTGTATTTGAAAGTTCAAACTTTCTTTCATGGTGGACAACGTCAAACTCACTTCTGGAAACAAGTTGTCCCATGTCTGCCTTAACTTTTACCGGGAGTAGAAGGGGTTTGATTTGGCTAAGCCTTGAGAGGACTATCAGATTCCTGAAGACTTGTAACTAACCCTATTGGGCGCTACCCATAGTCCGTTGACGCCACCGCAAGGATTCATAGCTCTGCACAAAAGCATGTTCCAAGCCGGGTTTCGCTTTCCAATTTCGGAGGATATTTGGCGCTTCATGGCGCACCTTCGCATTGCCCCTGCTCAGATGGTGCCTAACGGATTCAGGACCTTGATTGATGTCCTTATTAGGGTGAAGGATGTTGGCCTTCGCTTAACTCCGCATGTGATCCACTTCCTGACTTCTCCTTGGTTAAATGGTCAAGAAGTCTGCTGGTTGAGTACTCCGCTAGCTCCATTAGTTGTACTGGAAAGGGGTTGTTTAGAGCTAGCGGACCCCGACAGAGTCAATGGTGCCACTGATGCTCTTCGTTTTGTTGAAGCTGCTGCCCTGAAGAACGAATCTTTTCTCCCGCCTTTAGAACCTAGTGCAGAGTGTCAGGCTGAACATTCAGTTGAGAAGGCCTCAGATGTGAAGCTGGTGACTTTGAAATGTTCTCTCGGATTGGCATCGTTGGTTCAGAGTGAGATACACCCTGACGCTCATGGTACAGTCCATGCTTTGGATAAGGTTTTTGTTGAACTGCGTAAGTCATTTTCGGATGCGCTCTATCAATCAGACCTCTTAAGCGAGCAGTTAGTGGAGTATGGTGCTGGGACGATCTCTCGTGAAAAGTAGAAGAGGTGGCGGGAAAAATGCGGGCTGATCTGCGAGCCTGACTCATTGAACAATAAATACATGAGTTCGAGTTGACTGCTTTGCGCAGGGAATTTGAATTTGAGCTGGCCGACAAGAGTCGGCATGTCCGTTTGCGTTGGTTGAGCTAAGTCCGCTAAGACAAAGATTGGCTAAAGAGCAATCTCATGCGGCTGTGCTTTCACATAGGCTATCGAAGGCGGAAGGGAGCTTAGCGGAGTCCAAGACTTAGGAACAAGAGCAGTAGGTAACTTCAGAGTCTCCTGATATTGCCCGGGGCAGGCTAGACCTGCTTGGTCTGATAGAAGAAGAGATCCCCAATCTGGAGCTTGACTTTGAATGACACAGGAAAGCTGCTTACTGGAATATTGACGAGACAGAAGTCTTCGATCCTGCACCCCCGTCCAGTAACTCAAGATAGGCTTCGAACGACTTCAACCTATCTCCCGTAGCTCCTTCTATTGTAACTGGCTCTTCAGCCTCTAGAGCGAGTTCTCCAAAGCAGTTGTACTCTTCAAAATGTGAATTAAAGAAAGTTTGTTTAGTAGTGTTTCATACCTGTACTTTCTAGAGCTTATCTGTGTTATATTGCATCGGCCTGTTACTTGCATAATAGATTTTGAAGTCATTGTACTTCTTTTTCCTTAACCCACCTCAATCCACTTAAGTCGGACTGGGCAGTAGCTTGGGTCCTGAGCCATTGTTATCAGCCAAAGCTAACTAAGTTTTGATCAGGTTCAACGATCATTGTCAAAAGTATAATGATCCCTTGCAAGTGTTCTTCATCGGGTTGCATGAGCACCGACTAAGCTCCCACTTTCTAACCCACCGTCGTCCGCTATTTGCATACTAGGTGTTAGAGTGATGGAGTTCGGCGATCATTGTTTGCGGAAGAACAATGAAACCTGGCAAGTCGTCTTCATCAGGATGCATGAGCACTGGCTAAGATCTCGCTTTTTAACCCGTCGTCATCCGCTATTTGTAGACTAGGTGTTAGAATGATAGGGTTCAATGATCATTTTCTGCAGAAGGACAATGATCCCTGGCAAGCCGTCTTCATCAGGCTGCATGAGCATTGACTAAGCTCCTACTTTCTAACCCGTCGTCGTCCGCTATTTGCAGACTAGGTGTTAGAGTAATAGGGTTCGACAATCATTGCCTGCGGAAGGACAATGATCCTTGTCAAGCCTTTTTCATTAGGCTGCATGAGCACTAACTAAGCTCCCACTTTCTAAGCCGTCGTCATCCGCTATTTGCAGGCTAGGTGTTAGAGTGATAAGGTTCGGTGATTATTGTCTACGAAAAGACAATGAGCCCTGGCAAGCCATCTTCATCACGCTGCATGAGTACTGACTAAGCTCCCACTTTCTAACCCGTCGTCATCCGTTATTTGTAGACTAGGTGTTAGAGTGATAGGGTTCGACTGTTATTGTCTGTGGAAGGAAAATGATTTCTAGCAAATATTCTTCACCAGGCTACATGAGCACTACCTAAGCTCCCATTTTCTAACCAATCGTCTGATATTTGTAGGCCAGGTGTTAGAGTAATAAGGTTTGACGATCATTATTTATAGTTGGACAATAATCCCTGGCAAGCCGTCTTCACCAGGCTCCATGAGCACTGACTAAGCTCCCACTTTCTAGGCCATCGTCATCCGTTGTATTCGGACTAGGTTTCGAGCAGACCAGAAGCTATCGTTATCTATGGACACTAACTAAAGTCTGATTGGGTTCGAAGATCGTTTTCCATGCAAGGATCCCTGGCAAGCCGTCGTCATCAGGCGTCGAGAATGCTGACTAGACTCCCACTTTCTAGGTTGTCGTAATCCGTTATTTGCGAACTAGGCTTTGAGCAGACCGGAAGCTATCATAATCAGTCATCAATGACTAAGCTCCGATCGGGTTTGGTGACCATTATCCGTACTTAGACAACAATCCCTGGCTAACCATTTCGATCATGCATTAGAGCGCTGACTAAGCTCCAACTTTCAACCCATCGTTGTTCGTTATTCGCAAACTAGGTGTTAGAGCGGACACGAGGCCATCGCCGTCAGCCAAAACTGACTAGGCTCTGGTCAAGTTTGATAAATCTCACTCTGGTGTCCTGACTTATGCAATTCACTTAATAGTGGGAGTCGGACAATGGAAGACTAAATGAAAGTAGTGGAAGTTTAGAAAAGCAAATGTCCTTTATTGATAATACTTTTTAAGGTGCTCTACATTCCATGGCCGCATAAGGCTTCTTCCATCTACATTTTCCAACCAGTATGTCTCTGATCTATTGACTTCGATCACTTTGTAAGGCCCTTACCAATTCAGCTTGGTGCTCTTCTGAGTCTTTTTGAGTACCCAATCTCCCACTTTAAATTCACGTGGCTTGACTTTCCTGTTGTAGTACTAAGCCATCTTTTGTTGGTAGGTGTCTATTCTAGTAGAAACTAGATTTCTCCTTTATTCGAGGAGGTCTACACTAACGCGCAAAGCTTCGTTGTTGTCTTTCAATCTTAATTCCTCTGTCTGGAAAGTTTGGTACTTTGAGCTCTATCAAGACCATTGCTTCTAACCCGTAGGCTAGGGAGAAAGGTGTTTCTCCAGTAGGGGTCCTTTTGGTGGTCCAGTATGCCCAGAGTATCCCTAGTAGTGTTGAGACCCATTTGCCTTCGGCTGCATTGAGTTTCCTTTTGAGTGCTTCCAAAATTGTTCTATTGGTGACTTGCACCTGTCCATTGGCTTGCAGGTGCCCTGGCGATGAGAAATGGTGACTGATGCAAAGATCTTTGCATAGTTTCTCAACCTTACTACCTTCAAATTGGGTTCCGTTGTCGCTGACTAGTGTTCTTGGAATACTGAACCTGTAGACGATGGAGGCCCATATAAATTTCTCAATTTGATTCTGTCCTATCTTGGACAGGGGTTTGACTTCATTAGTGAAGTAATCAACAGCTATAAGGAATAATTTCTTATTGGCTGAGGCCAGGAGGTCCAACGATGTTCATCCCCCACTGCGCAAATGGCCATGGGCTGGTCATCGGAGTCAAGGGTATGTGTATACAGCGCGAACCTCTGGCATTTGTCGCACTTGTGGACGGTGTCTTTGGCATCCAGCTACATTTGAGGCCAATAGTACTCTAGGGTTCTGGCTTTGTGGGCTAGTGTCCTTCCACCAGGCTGATTCCCGCAGATGCCGTCATGGATTTATCTAAGAACACGATTTGCCTCCAAGGAGCTAGGCGTCTAAGCAGGGGATTCGTGACTGATCTCCTGTAAAGTTTGTCGTTTAGAAGAGTGTATCGCGCTGCTCTCTTTTTCAGCTTTTTGGCTTTTGTCTTTTTGGTCAAGAGGACTCTGTTATTGATGTACTCAATAATGGGATTCATCTAACTTGAGTCTATGTCCATTGTGTAGAGAACATTGGACTCTCCTTCTTCTAGGCTTGCTTGCTCTTGGAATTTGATGAGCCCATTAGAGGTCTCAACAGTGGTTGAAGCCTGCCTAGCTAGTGTGTCAACCCTTTTGTTGAGGTCTCGAGGACATTACAGGAGTTCGAATCTGTTGACTCGGCCTTCTACATCGTTGACCTTCTCGCGGTAGGCTATCATCCTGGGATCCTTGTTGTTGAATTCCCCCTTGACCTGGTTGACTACCAAACGTGAATCGTTGTACGCGGTTAGTTTAGTTATCCCGATACCCTTTGCGAACTTCATGCCGAGCAAGAGGGCCTCGTAATCTTCTTTGTTGTTCGAGGCAAGGAAACTGAACATGACCGCCTTCTCCAAGGTGAAGCCATTTGGAGAGCGGAGAGTGATATTGGCTCCACTCCCTTTTACTGTGGTTGACCCGTCACAGAGCAGGATCCATCCTTGTTTGTCCGGTCTTTGCTCTGAGCTGTCTGGCTCTTGTTCTCCACCACCGGTTAATTCGGCGTTGAAGTCTGCCAATGCTTAGGCTTTGATGGTTGTTCTTGGAGCGTAGTTGACGTCAAACTGTCCTAGTTCCACCTACCATTTAACCATCCTGCTGGATAATTCTGGCTTGTGCAGCACTATGTGAAGTGGATGTTTGGTCTGGATCATGATAGAGTGGGCCTGAAATAAGGTGCAACTTCATGGAAGAGATGACCAGCACCAGAGCTAGCTTTTCTAGATCAAGATAATTTGCTTATACTTCAATAAAAATTTTACTGACGTAGTACACTAGTCTTTGTATACCTTTGTCGTTTCGTACAAGATATGAACTGACGGCATGATTTGAGACAGCTGGACATAAGTAAAACGTCTCTCCTGGGACTAATTTTGTGAGTAGCTTGGTAGTCCCCATCTATGATTTTAGGTTCTGGAAGGCCTGCTCGCACCCTTCATCCCAACTGAAATTTTTGCTTCCTTTGAAAATTTGGAAGAAAGTGAGGCACTTGTCGAATGATTTGGAGATAAACTTGTTGAGTGTCGCTACCCTCCCGCTTAGGTTCTAAATTTTTCAGATGGAGGTCGAGGACTTCATATCGAAAAGAGCCTAGATCTGCTTTGGATAGGCCTTTATTCCTCTCTGGTACACTATGTAACCTAGGAACTTGCCTGACTCAACCCCAAAGGTAAATTTTTATGGATTGCACTTCATCGAATAGTTGCAGAGCTGGTGGAATGCTTCGAAAAGATCGGATATGTGATCTGGGTTGTGGAGGGTTTTGACCAGCATGTCATCTATGCAGACCTCCATATTCCTGCCGATTTGGTTCTCGAACATCTGGTACACTAGTCGTTGATACATTGTAGTTGTGTTCTTGAGGTTGAACAACATCACTCGATAACATTATATCCCTCTTTCGGTTATGAAAAAGGTTTATTTCTTGGTATGGGGGTGCATATGTATCTGGTTATACTCGGAGTAGGCGTTCATGAAACTTAAGAGACCGTGCCCGGATGTGGCGTCTACGATTTGATCGATGAGGGGAAGCGGAAAGTTGTCCTTCGGGCATGCCTTGTTCAAGTCAGTGTAGTCCACACAAGTTCTCCACTTTCCATTTTTTTTTTTTTACCAGAGCGGTGCTCACTAGCCAATCTGGGTACCGCGCTTCTTTGATCATGTCATCGTTAAGTAGTCTCTGCACTTCTTCATTTATGATCAGGCTCCTCTCGAGGGCCACATGCCTATTCTTCTATCTGACTGCTTTCTATGTTGGGTCTACAACTAGTTGATGAGTGATTATGGAGGGGTCTATTCCCACCATGTCCCACATCGTCCAGGCGAAGACATCTTGATTCTGCAGTAAAAGCGTTATCAACCATTCAACAAATTCATTGCTTAGGCGGGAACCTATCTAGATGGCTCTGCTGTCACTAGGGCTATCTAGATATACTATTACATGTTTCTCCTCGGGTCGTCCGACGTTGGGCTTTCCCCTCAAACTAACAGGAGCCTCCTAGTCAAGGAGGGGGAAGCCCCTTCCAACTTTGGACCCAATCTTTGGGACGTACCAGCCGTGGGCTCAATCTGTAGTTGATGCCCGTCAAGCCACTTTAGTGATGCGTAGTGGCAGTCTCTGGCTATCGGATGATTTCCTTGTATTGTGTCTACTGCCTGATTGATAGGGTACTTGATACATTAGTGTAAAGTGGAGATTGCCGCCTCAATCTGGTGGATCCCCAGGGCCTCCCCAGTATGATGTTGTAACTGAACGGGGCATTGACCACCATGAATTCTTGAAGAACTATTTTCTGAAGTCGTGGTTTTCCAGCCACTAACGTTAACCTAATCCTCCCCATAGGGCATTACTTCTCCTTGTTGAGTTGGACCAGAGAATTTGTTGAGGGGCATAGGTTTTCTTCCTTCAGCTGCATGCTGTGGAATGTGTTGATGAACAGTACATTCGAGCAGCTTCCGGTGTCCACCAAAGACCTCCTCACTTCCTTGTTGTCTATGAAGATCGATAATACCAGGGCATTGTTATGTGGAGTACGGACGCCCTGGAGGTCCCTATCTGCGAAAGTCAGGGGCAGGATCAGGCTCTGGGCGCAAGCGTGCTGTATCCATTGGTCCTCGTAGGCCGACCTGGTCCGCAATTTGCGAAGCAATCCTTTTTGGGACCTATTGACCATTCAGTTTTTTAGCACACTCCATGCAAAAAACACACGATATCTGAAGTCTCTTCTTCAATTTTATCAACTGCCTGCCCCCTCTTTGTTTTTGGAATTCTCTAAGTGTCATCACTTGCTGGGCGTGACACAAGCGATTGGATGCATCTATTGTCTCGTCGTTGAACTCCAGCTTTGGTGGGATTGAGTTCTCAGGCAGCAGTTCATCCATGATATGGTCCATGAACGGAGGGACAGAGAGGTTGAATAGTACGTCAAGATTTGTGTACCCTAGTCGGATGGGGTTTTGTGAGACATGTCTATCAGCTTTGGAATTTGAGTATCTGTTGGCTACTCCTCTGCCTCTGATCTACTGGGAAGTTGTAGGAGCAGCGCAACTCTCCTGAACGTGTTCTCTAGAACCTTCTAGGGACTGGTCTCTTCACTGCTCACGGTCTCCTCATACTATTGGATGATTTAGATGATTGAGTATCTCCACCGCTCATGCGATTTGTTTCATTTGGGTTGACAGTAGATCCACCATTTGGTCCGCCGCGGCCGCCATCTGTGCGGGGTTTTGACAGGGTTCTTCCCGCGGTAGCGGCAGCATCGAAGCTTATGGCTCTCTACTAGTTTGAGCGTTCGAGTGTTCAACAACATCTCTATTGTTGCGAGACATTGTTGTCACCGTCTTTCTAGCTCGAAGGGAAAAGTGGTACTACTGTTTCTTCTGAGGAACTCTTTCGTTCCCCACAGACGATGCCAAACTGATGTAGTTTATTCCTGCTCTCCTTCATTGCCTTAACCTAAACCTGCACAGGGAAAACTCGTGAGCCAAACACAACCATGTGGTGGTCGATGGCACTCCGATGCTTAAGTTAGATAAGACCTAGGAGAGGCTTAAAGCTATAAATTGGGTTTTTGTAGTGTACCTTTGTTCATCAACCTTATCTCCCTTTTATAGTGCGAGAGTCATTGTTCGACTAGGCATTTGGCTGCGTAGTTTAGGGAAGGGATCTTGCTAAAGATCCTTTCCTTGTTGTGATTTGTCCATGTAGAGAAGTTTTCCTACAAGACTTGTGCTCCTAGATCTGCAGGAGAGGTTTCCCTTTCGGAGTGTTATCCATGTAAGAAAGTTTCCCTAGCCGAGTTATACATCAATATTTGTTTCCTAGTTGTAACCAATGTTTGTTGGTTTGCCTGTCTTGGTTCAATCCCCCAGATACTTGCCTTATCTAGGCTTACTCTTGCCTTATCAGGGCTTACGAATATTGGGCTTGACCGCGTGACATGTGCGCTTAGTAGCGCATTGTAATTTAGGTCCAAACTTCTGGATCCTACCAATAGTGGGCTAAGTGTTTTCTAGGCCTTGCTAGATTGGGCGTATAATCAGGCCCGCTTTGTTTTGTTGACGAGATTATCATGACACGCGTATGGTGTTGATCATAGGATGGTATGGTGTATCATCAGCGTCTACAACTGAGAACTCCGTCATCAAGATCCTCTGTAGGTCTGGTTGCTCTGTGACTATCAACAATGTGATTTTACCGACCGGGTAGCAATTTTTTTAGTTAAAGACAAACATGGCTTGATTTTAAGGTGTCAACTCTCCCTTTGTCGGTTGCATTTAGAAATGTGTCTAGGAATAGTACGTTGATGGAGCTGCCTTTGTCCACCAGTGATCTTCTCACTTCCCAGTTCGCTCTCCTTACTGAGATGACTAGGGCATCATTATGTGGGAAACGATCACCCTTCATATCCCGTTCTGTGAAGGTTAAGCTTGGGGCCTTTCTCCCTCCCCATACGAGCTGGTGTGGTAGTGCAATCTGACACATAGTTCCCGAACCGATTACTTCAATGAGCGATTCGAGTACTAACTTTCCTCGTTTGTCTTGTGGAGGACAGATACCATGTTGGGAGTTATGTCTTTCACTTCCTGTGTCGTTCACTCGCCTTGAGGAAGCGTGTCTCCAAGGTTGATGAACTCCTTCAGTCCTTATGATAAAAACAGTGCTTACTCTTGTCACGTTTTGAAGGATTTCCTTTTAGTTTTGACGGCCACTTGATGTCAGCTCATTTTTCCATTGTGGAAAAAATGTTGAGCAGACTAGAGTTGAGCGGAGTGTAATAGGGATACTTAGAGCTGTTGGGCTTGAACAACTTTGCTTGGTTGAGCCCATTCTTGTTCTCGCCCGGTTTTTGTTTGGAACTATCATCCTTTTCATCCTCGTTCTTGGTTTTGGAGAAGTGTTTTGGTTCGTTTCCTCTTTTCTTGCCAACCAGCATTTCTTCCAGGGTGATGTAGTTTTAGGCACTCCTCAACAATCCTACCATACTTGCTAGGGGCTCCAAGGTGAGGTAGTTGTAAAACTGATCTCCTTGGAAACCTTAGGTGAAAGAAGTTACTGATGTGTCGTCATTGAACCCATCGATCAATGTCGCTCGTCGTTGAAACGAGTGACGTACTCCCTGAGATTTCGCCCTTTTTTGTATGAGGTTCACTTGATAGTGAGGCCCCTTCCTGATCCATTGGCTTCCGATGAATCTGGTGATGAACTCCTTTGCAAGGTTCTGGAATGATTTGATGGACCTAGGCTAGAGACGTGGAACCATGTCAGCGCAACCTTATTCAGGCTGGTAGGAAAAAATCGGCACAAGATGTTAAGATAGGCCACGTTGTGCAACCTTCTTCAGACTTCTCCAACATAGCTTTCTCAGATTCTGAACTCTCCTTGAGTGTCGCCACATGATGGTAATCGTGCAAGTGGTTGGACTATCTGATGTTTCATCATATAACTCGAGTTTTGCTAGGACGAACTTCTTAAGAAAAGGAGCAAGCGTGATCTCCTCCACTAATGGAGGGACTCTGAGATCATATAGGACATCAGGGTCGTACGCCCCAAGTTAGAGTGGGTTCTCGACCATGGTTTTGTTAATCCCCAAGGTGTTGTCCCCATGACCATCTCCTAGGCCTCATTCTTGGCAGGCTCTATGTTCTTCTGCAGGGGTTTTCGCCCTCTCGGGCGTGCTTTTGGATCTGAGGTCGTCTCGGATCTCGGTTGGCCTCAGATCGTTACTATCGTTCTCGAGTCATCCTTTCCACCACCACCATTAAATGGTCTAGGTGAAGTAAGATCATAATCATGTTAGGGGTAGTCGCGGTCGCCTCTGCGGCTAGGACATACAGTCGTTCGGCCTCCTGAATCGGATCGATTCGACTCGGTGGCTCGGCTTCTCCGGCCAGAGTTTTGCTTGGCTTGGCTCAAGATCTGGTGTTGGTGACCATTTCTCGATGCTTTGTACAACTTAAAAAAACTATGTACGTTCTTTTTAGGGAAAACTTATTGTCGTCTTCCTCACGGACGGTGCCAGACTGATGTGTTCAGATCTGTCATCACTGATCCCAATGATATCTTACCTGCAAAAATGAGCAGCAGTTAAGCCCAGGACCACCGTTCTGGTGGCCAAAGGCATTCCAATGCTTAAGTCAAATACCAGTTCAAGAAAGAGTGAAGACTGAATGTAAAAGTGCAGTGTGTATATTTGCATATATGAGTACATACATTTCTTCCTTATTTCACCGACTCTTATAGCGAGCCTTCCCTCCCCAACTGTCTTTGTGATCGAGGACATGATGGAGTGAGGAGATCTCGCATAAGATCTAACATGTGCATGATTGAGTTATTCTGCACTTGTCTCTGTTTAGGACCCAATGTTTGATTGGGCTAGAGCTGATTTCGTGCCAGTGGATCTCAGGCCTATGACAGCTTTGAGATTCACTATTCGGGCCTTATTGTCCTAGGTCAAACCCTAGGACCCATGCCTCAGGGGCTGGCGTATATTGGGCATGGGTGCCTAACTTACGGGCAAAACACTAGTCTTGTGCATGGGTCTGCTTGGGACTATGCTGAAGCCCTTTACATGCTAGGGTTAGCTCATGCCACGTGTACGACTTTGATTAAGTGACTATTTGATGTCTAATCAATATTGATAACGAAGTAAAAATGAAGACTTGGATGGAAGAATGTTTGATCCTCTTTCACCCGGGTCACCCGAGTAGATGTCTACTGATGAAATTGTGGAATTGTGAATTATGGTATTAAGAAAAGAAAGAATATCGACAATACATGACTAATGAAAATTTGGATGAAGGATGTAAGCAAGCTTTGCATAAAAGAAATACTACCTTATCCACACACCAGCTAAATTAATAGCTTTTGATTATCACAGGGGTAGTGATTTAATGGTTGTGGGGTTCTCAAATGGTGTGTTTGGGCCATATCAAATGTCGGATTTCGTATGTATACACTCGCTTTCGATATCAAGATAGAAGATCACGACTACATTTTTCGTTGATCTAGGGAATTAGTTGACGTTTGGTTGTGTGAGGATTGGGCAACTGCTTGTGTGGTAGTGGTGATCCGAGAGTTACATTTTGAAAAGCAGGGGCATTACTTCGATGTGAATTGTCTTATATATTCACCCAATTCACAACTTTTGGCTACTGGAGCTGATGATAACAAAACCATGGTAAATATAGTTATTGATGCATTCAGAACTGTCTTTGTTGATCCTGATGATATCCAACCTGCAAAAACGAGTAGCGGTTAAGCCCGACCCACCGTTGTGGTGGCTGAAGGCACTCCGATGCTTAAGTCAGATATCAGTTTCCAATAAGAGTGAAGATTGTATGTAAAATTATAGTGTGTATACTTGCGTACCTTTCTTCCTCATTTCACTATCTCTTATAACAAATCTTCCCTTCCCAATTGTCCCTTCAATCAAGGGCATGATGGAGGGAGGAGATCTCGCATAAGATCTTACATGTGCATGACTGAGTTCTTCGGTAGTTGGCTATGTTTAGGATTCAATGCTTGATTCGGCTAGAGCTGATTTCGTGCAAGTGGATCTCGAGCATGTGACAGCTCTGAGATTCATTGTTCGGATCATATTTTCCTGGCCAAACCCTAAGCCCCATGCCTATGGGGTTGGCGTGTCTTGCGCTTGGGCACCTGACTTACGTGCTGAACAGTAGACTTGCGCATGGGTCTAGTTGGGATTGCGCTGAAGCCTTTTACGTGCTAGGGTTAGTCCATGCCATGTGTACGGCTGTGATTGAGTAATTGTTTGATGTCTCATCAGCTACTCCCCTCTAATTAGTCGGTCTTGTGAGCTGGGCCACTAACTAACAACGTGTGGGGGTTCGTGGTATGCCACGATGGCATATTTTAGATGCCCTATCAGCTGTTGTGTTTCATTAAATTTTCATGTAGCGGTTAGGTAAACGTCTCCCCTTCATGCCAAACCTATATAAGCATGTTTTGGTTCAGTATTCACTTTTACCTTTCAAGAGCTTATCTTTGTTTTGTACTATGTTTTTCGAGCCCAGATGAGCTTGAGTTCTTGTTCAATCATGTTTGCACAGTTGAATTTCTCATGAGGGAGGCATCACAAAAGCTTAGACTTCTTTAAAAAGTCCTGTTGTCTGAGAAGGACCTAGCTTCCCTTTGTGGCAATATGAATTCCCCAGTGCTATGGAAGTGTCGTTTCTTATGGAAAGGGACTGTTGCTTTGTTCCATCGGAGGGGCACATCTGCCTGTACAAGACCATGTTCGAGGTTGGCCTGCACTTCTTTGTGCTTAGCCTCATCTGGCGCTACCTATATTCTTTGGGCACTGCCCCAGCTCATATAATGTTGAGCGGTTGGGGCGTTATGATTGTCATTTTGATCAGAGTGTCTATTGGGTGCAAAGGCCTCGTTTCCTGACTAGCCATTTCAAAAATTCGGAGGATTGGCAAATGTACTGTTTTTTCACCTATGCAAAGTCTGAGTACTTTTGTTTTGATGGTTTGAAAGTCATTCGCCGCTTTGGGGACCTCTGTAAGTTCTTTTTGCTTTTTCATTAATGTTTGTCAATTTTTTACTCATTTGTTGTCTTTGACTGGGGTGTCCAACTCCAATGTCCTCTTTTTTGAAGAAGAGAAGATGAAAGTTAGCTTCCTTGCTCTACCACCGAATTCTATTCTAGAAGCTATCTATCCAGATAATATCAAAAGGTGTGGATTGTTTTCTAATGAGGCTAATGATGTGGGGCACGCCCTACCCGTGCCTATCGGTTCTTCTTCAAGCGTGAAGGCGCCTGCACCTGGATCTCAGAAGAGGATGGTGCCAAAAAGTCCTAGCCCTTTAGAGAAGAAAGTCTTGGAAAGATTGCTTACTCCCCCTCGTCACTCTAAAAGGCTTAAGTTGGGGGCTACTTTTCCTCCTGATTCTCCCTAAAACAGGGAGAGGGACGTTGTGGACTTGACCGTTGACGAGGATTCACTGGGGCCCTGGCTCGTTTTGATATGGAAGCAGAACGACCATCGTTGGAGATTGATGCTCCTGGCGCGTCTGTTGTAGAAGGACAATTTGCTTCTAATAGCACCAGTCGTGACCCTTAAATGGATCCGAGGAGTTGGAGTTTTGTCTGAGACTCCTTCCACTACTGCTACTAAGGGAAACAAGTTGTTAAGTCATCTTCCTTAGGAGAATCGGGAAAAGAGACGGTGTTGGGTCCTAGTTATGGTGCTCCTCATATTGAAACCAAGGTTAGTTTCCACAGTTTCCACTCCCCGGTGTATACCGAAAAGGATCATAAGGTTGCCACTGTTGATCAGATGAAGATGAACTTCTCTTGGTTGGCTAACCAACTACCTTTGGAGAAGACAGCTACAGGGGCACATATCACTCGCGACCAACTTATAATGTTTGTAAGTTGACAACTTGGTTGTTTTGCCACATACTTTTTTATTGTGCCTTATTGTTTATTTACGTGCATTGTTTTTTAAACTAGGGGATGACCCACCTGACCCATGCAGGCATGGCAAGTATTGAGGTGGAGTCTATATGGAATAAGCTTTTTGCCATAGAGATGAAGTTCGTCGACCAGGAGGCACAGCTGGTTGACGCTCGTAAGAAAGTGGACTCGTTGACCGATCCGTTAGCCGTTCAAGCTTATCTGGAGGCCCCGCTGGCTGAAATTTGGAGGGGTATGACCAATGCTCTAGCTGTTTAGTCGTCTTTGAAATCCCAGCTGAAAGGGATCCAAAGGAATCTGTATGAAGCCTAGCCTTCCTGAGCCGAGCTGTTGTTTGAACTGGAGAATGCTCGGGAACTACAGGACGGGGCGATAGATGAGTATGTTGCTTTTGCTAAGCGCCAGTTGAACGTCGGGAAGTTTGCTACTGACTCCCAAAATACGCTAGTCAATGAGCGTGCTGGGGCAGTTCACCTAGGGGCTTCAGGAGGCTCTTCAGACGCAGTTTTCTGATCTTACTCAAGAGCGTGAATCCAAGCGAACTCATCATTACAAGGTGGCTCGCATGCTAGTAGTCTTTGAAAAGAGCCTGACTAAAGCAGTTGGGAAGCTGAATATCTATAAGGCGGAATGGGAAGCCAAAGATTAGGAGCTTCGCGAAGCTGATGATCAAGTTTGGGTCTGTGACATTGCTGATGGAAAGCTGAAGCTGATAGATTATATCCAGGAGCTCCACAGAGATTGGGATATCTTCGTTCATCGGCTTCTTGCTTATGCTCGGTTCGAGAAGGCATACGACTCTTCCTCTGGCCCACGAGGTGGCCTTGAAGCCAGTTTAGTTGTCGAGGAGACGTCTGCCCATCCTGTTGTTCTAGAGCCTGCTTCAAACTGTGTTGCTCATGAAGTTGTTTCTAACTTAGTTCCCGCTGAATGAACGATTTTTTTAATTAAGGAAAAATTTATGAATGAGAAAATTTCACTTTCTATATATATATGTGTTTGTAGGTGTCATACTTTCCATTTCCATTACTTGCTTAGATTCGGCTGAGTATGTGAGTATATCTACCCCACCTAAAGTAGGGTTTCAGTCTAGGCGGAAGCCCTTTCTTTGTTTGTCTAAGCATATTATGTCAACTGTAATAACTTAATCTATTGCGAGAGTTAAGTTGTAGGATAGTCACCTTTGTTGGTGCAGATCGTGCTGCCTAAGTGACGTGATTACTGTGTCCCTTAGTAGTTGATTATGCGTAAGGGCTACCCTCGTTCCGAAGACTGCACTTCCTTGCTGGTCTCTAATTTTTGTAAAGATTAGGTTTCCTGGTAAACCATTTCTTAGTAGACTGAGGTTTGGTATTGCAAACCGGCAGCCTTGTCCGTTCTGAAGAGGACTCCGAATTTAAGCGGGGGTTGCCTCTACCTTCTGTGTTGGGCTCTCACAATATGGTCCACTTCTGAGTAGGAGTTAGGCTGTTGAGGAGCTGTATTCGCCTAAACGTGCTAGACTCCCTGTATTTATCTGGCTCAAACCTTGAAAAGTCTTAAGCTAATAAGAAATAGTCTTCGTCGTCAGGGATAGTCCTTGTTTTTACCATAATCCTGAAAAGGAGTTGGGTTGCGGAGTGTCCTTCTTTGCTTGATTAGGCTTGACTCCTGTGCATATCTTGTTCAATCCTTAAGAGGGCTAAATTTATAAGACGCATTTGTCCAGAACATGAACTGAGCTGCTGAAGAACCATTTTTGCTCAAACGGGCTATGCTCCTGTATTCCTCAGGCTTGGTCCCTGAGAGGATCTGAGTTAGGAGAAGTATTTCACATCTATATACGCTGGACTTTTTAGTATGCCTCAATCTTGAACTAGAATTGAGCTACTGAGTAACCATTTTTGCCCGAACAGGCTAAGTTCTTGTGATCCTCAATTTCAATCCTTGAGAGGACCTGGGCTGTGATAAGTTTTCACGCTTGTATAGCCTTTATAACATACCTCAATCCTGACCAGAATTTGAGCTGCTGAGTAACCATATTTACCCGAAAGAGCTAGGCTCCTGCATTTCTCGAGCTCAGTCCTGAAGAGGACCTGCGCTGTGAGAAGTCTTTTAGGCCTGTTTAGTCTAGATTTCATAATATACCTCAGTCGTGAGTAGGAATTGAGTTGCTAAGGAACCATCCATGCACGAACAGGCTAGGCTCTTGTATTTCTCTAGCTCAGTCCTGAAGAGGACCTGTGCTGGGAAGGAGTTCGTTACCCTTGTCAAGACTAGACTTCATAATAACCTTAATTCTGAACAGGATTTGAGTTGTTAAGGAACCATCCCTACCCAAATGAGCTAGGCTCATGTATTCCTCTGGTTCAGTCCTGAAAAAGACCTGCGCTGAGAAAAAATTTGTTACGCCTATCAAGGCTAGACTTCATAATAACCTCAATTCAGAAAATGAGTTGACCCGAACGGGCTAGGCTCTTGTATTCCTTTGGCTCAGTCCTGAAGATGACATGTGCTAGGAAGGAGTTTGTTATGCCTGTCAAGGCTAGACTTCATAATAACCTCAATCTTGAGTAGGACTTGAGGTGTTGAGGAACCATCCCTGCCCAAACGAGCTAGGCTCATGTGTTACTCTGGCTCTATCTTGAAAAGGACATGTGCTGGGAAGGAGTCAGTTACGTCTGTCAAGGCTAGATTTCAAATAACCTCAATCCTGAACAGGGGTTGAGTTGTTGAGGAACCTTCCTTGCCCGAATGGGCTAAGCTCATGTGTTCCTCTAGCTTGATCCTGAAGAGGACCTGCAGTGGGAAAGAGTTTGTTATTCCTGTCAAGGCTAGACCCTTCTTGAGTGATTAGTTGTCCATGGACTAGGCTCAACCCGATGCGTTGTACCTTGGCGAATTTGTGTGGGTGAGTTGTCGTGGTCTTCAATGAGGCTAGGCTCGGTCGTTTGTTCACGGTTTTGGTCCCTAAAGTCGAACCAGGTTAGCTTAGGAGTGGTGAGTCGTCCGGGGACTGGACTCACACATTTGCGAATAATTGACTTGGGATTGGGTACATTTGCTTGCGTTGGATTGTTCGTGGATTGGGTCTGGTCTGCATGTGTGCCATCGTAACCCTGAGGTTGGACTAGGCTATCTTAGAAGCGATGAGTTGTCTGTGGACTGGACTCGCCGCTCGGTGAGTTGTCCATGGACTGGGTTCGCTCACTTGCGGTGGACTGTCTGTGGACTGGGTCCAGACTGCATTCGTGTTGCCTTGGCTTCTAAGGCAAATTAGGCGAGGCGAGGCCATTTGTGTGTCATTTTGGTCCTCGTGTTAGGATTAGGCTTTGATAGGCGGTGAGTTGTCTGGGGTTTGGGCTCGACCTGCCGCATCATATCTCGGCTCCTTAGGCGAACTAGGTCGCTTATACGGTGAGCCATTGTTGCCTTTAGTGGGGCTCGGCTCGGTCGCTTAGGCACCATTTTTGCCTCCGTGTGAGGATCAGGTCTTCCCCTGTAAAAGGAGTTGAGCATGGAGTAGAGTCATAAAAAGATTACCTTTATTGATTTGCTTCAAAAAGTGTTATGTGCCACCCTTACTGCTCCTCACCAACAAGCCCTTGGCTTCTTGGTCCATCTTTCTTTGGGGGACCATAAGGAATTTTGCCAGTTCCCCGGCACCCACGGTAGGTTGATGCTTTCGACCAAGTAACTTCGAGCACCGCTGAAACCAACCATCACCTGGTTGGTCCGGCTTCAGTTTCTCTTCTCTCAGCCACATCCTGCAGAATGCTTCCATGAACAAGGTGTTGGTTGAGCTCCGTCTGTCCTCCAAGGACCTTTTGACGCCCTATTTTGATATGGCAATCGTGATAACTAGGCATCGTTGGGTGGGGAGTAGACCCCCTGCATGTCTTGCTCGGTGAACGTCAGGTCTGGAATTGGGTGTTCCACCCGGGCGTGTTGGACTGGGCGGTCTCCGTTGTGGGGACTTGTCCGCAGCTTCTGGATTGCTTGTTTTATTGACTAGTTAGATTTTTCTGGTTCGTTGTGTGCGCTGTGCAGGATGTAAATTACACCTGCAACCTTTTCTTCGGCCTCAGGGACCGCTTTTTTTTCTCTTGGAGTAGTTTCTCATTAGAATCTACGAATTCTCCAAATCTTCCCATTCGGACCCAATACTCTATCTCGTTCTTGACACTTTGGCAGTCCTGGGTTATGTGGTTGTGATCCTTGTGGTAGGCACAGCATTTGCCCTTATCATGCTTTGAAGGATCACCTTTGATTTTGAGAGTTGAGTGGAGCGTACTCAGATAACCTTGCGCCGACATAGTTGGTGGCCCTGTCGGACCCGGTCTTGATGGCCCTTTCTCATTTTCAACATGTTTTCCTCCTCGCGCCTATTTTCCTCCTTCTGTCGCGGGCCCTAGGGACCTGCTTGGCCTCATTTTTTGCATCTCATTTATAGTAATGTACTTTTGCGCACTTTTCAACAAGTTTGCCATATCCCTTGGAGGTTCCAGGGTGAGGAAGTTGTAGAACTGACCTCCTCGGAAGCTAGAAATGAAGGCGGTTATTGATGTGTCATCGCTACAATCATTGATCATGGTTAGCTCGTCGTTGAAACGAGTGACATACTCTCTGAGGGTCTTGCCTGCTTTTGCTTGAGACTTGGCAGGTAGTGTGGCCCGTTTATGATTCGCTGGTTCACCACGAATCTTGTGATAAACGCCTTCCCCAAGTCCTGGAACGAATCGATAGATCTTGGGTGCAAACTGTGGAACCAGGTCAGCGCAGTCTTCTTCAAGTTGGTGGAAAAAGTTCAACACATGATGGCCTCTAAACTTTCTTTAAGCACCATTACGTTATGGTAATGGCGCAAATGGACCGACGGATCTGATGTTCCATCATAAAACTCGAGATTTGGCGGGACGAACTTCTTAGGAAGCGGAGCGCTCATGATGTCCTCCAATAATGGAGGGACAGTGAGATTGTACAAGACGTCCGGATTGGTTGCCCCCAATCAGAGCATGTTCCCGACCTTGGTGCAGTCTAATTTAGGGTTGTGGTCCTCCTCGTCCCTTAGGCTCTCCTTCCGGCCAGTTCTTTGATCCTCCCTTGGGAGGTTTTCACTTACCTTTTGGTGTGGGACCTCCCCGGATCTCTGCTGCCATTGTGAGGCTGTAATCAATCCTGGGCGAGCCTCTCCACCACTCATGCTAGATGATCCATGTGAGCCAGGATCTAGTCTATGCGGGGATCGGTCGTGGCTGCTGTAACAGCTGGGCCAAGGGACTACTCTGCCCCCAGGTTGGATCGATTCACCCGGTGCGGAGCTTCTCTGGTTGGAGAGGTGTTTGGTTCAGCATTATTGAATGTTCGACACCTGGTGTTGGTGACCATTTCTCGATGCATTGTTTAGCTTAGAAAAAACTTTGTTTGTTCGTTTCAAGGAAAACTTATTATCGTCTTTCCCCACGGACGATGCCAAATTGATGCATTCAGATCTGACCTCACTAATCCCAATGATATCCAACCTACAAAAATGAGTAGTGGTTAAGCCCAGGACCACCGTTGTGGGGGTCAAAGGCACTCCAATGCTTAAGTCAAATATCGGTTTCGAGAAAGATAAATATTGTAAGTAAAATTGCAGTGTGTATACTTGCGTACCTTTCTTTCTCATTTTACCGCCTCTTATAGTGAGTCTTCCTTCCCCAACTGTCTTGCAATCGAGGGCGTGATGGAAGGAGGAGATCTCGCATAAGATCTTACTTGTGCATGACTGAGTTCTTCAGCACTTGGTTCTGTTTAGGACCCAATGCTTGATTGGGCTACAATTGATTTCGTGCAAGTGGATTTCAGACCTGTGACAACTCTGAGATTCATTGTTCGGGTCTTATTGTCCTGGGCCAACCCCTAAAACCCGTGCCCCGTGTGTTGGCGTGTCTTGGGCCTGGGCATCTGACTTATGGGCTAAACATTAGACTTGCGCATGGGTCTGCTTGGGACTGTGCTGAAGCCTTTTATATGCTTGGGTTAGTCCATGCCACGTGTATGGCTATGATTGTGTGACTTTTGATGTCCCATCAGTTATCTATAAAAAAATTTTAATTAGAAAAAAAATTTTGCCTTAGTATTTTTTAGGGAATTTTCTATCGTTCCAAGGCTTAAATGTCGAGTTCATTTTTATTTATAGTTAAAAAGATATCTCATTCTTTTAGAGTTTACCATAAGATTTGGTCAGATGAGTTATGTAGTACTGCAATTTTGTAGACCAATAAATAAATCATAATTAAAATAGAAATAGTCACTGTGTCCCTGATGAAGCACTACGTTGCAATGTTGTGAAGCAACAAACCACAATGAAAAGGCAACGACTACTCCACACCACTAAAAGTGATTTCTCACACCATTTAACTCTCCCACACCACCACTCTTTCCCATACCACCTATATAAACAAAGAAAACCATTTTTCTCCTCTCCATTCATATTGAAACGCAAGTCTCCCCTCCCCTCCCCCATTCAAATCTTCTCTCTCCCCACATTCAAAACACATTCAAAATCGATTTCGACTCCTTCTCTTGGTTTGATTGCTTTTTCCCTTCTGGCATCTTCCCTCTCGCAAAAAAAGCAAGCAAATCTTCACTTCATCTCAGATTTCGACTCCAACGCTTCTGAAACAAGCTCTCAAGTTATTCATTTCTTTCAAAAAAATTCAGAAAAACAAAGTAATCTCATGGAAACATCAGAAAAAATTTCAATCACAAAAAAAATATATTGTTCACCTGAGACAATGCGAGGTGATCTGGCCAAACAGTAAAAAATATTTGCTGAAAATTCTCGCCTGGAACAATGCGAGGTTTTTGCAAAAACCTCGCATTGTTTTGGGTTCACATGAAATTTTTAGCAAATTTTTTTCGAACAGATTTGCATGACTTTAGTAAAATGACCATAAATTTCTCATTTCAAAACATTTTAAAGTGATTCAAATTGTGTTTATTAGATAAATCAAAGTACTACAATTTTTGTGTTTTGATCAGCTTGAGAATTGGTCTCGATAAAGCACATAAGTTGGCCGAAAGTCAGGGATGCTACCCCATTTTCACTGCAAGACAGATTTGCGCGACTTTAGTAAAATGACCATAGCTTGCTCATTTCAGAACATTTTTAAGTGATTCAAGTTGTGTTTATTTGATAACTCATATTAGTACAATTTTTGTGTTTTGATCAGCTTGAGAATTGATCTCATCGTGAAGCGACAAACCATATTGAAAATGGACTTTTTTTCGAAGTGAAGCGCCAGTTGAAAAAATTTGCGCCTCGGACAACATAGCTTGCTACTGAACAATTCTGAGTAATGAGTAGATGTCCTAAAACAACACCTTAAGTCTATCATATTGCCATTCATCACTCTAAAATTCTATCATACCACCAGACTTAACCACAAAGCTGTTATAATCTTGGAATTTTTGTTTTAGATTTAAATTGGTACACAAATAGCACAACCATATGGTCTTATTTTGCCACCTAGACTGACTCACTGCCCATAAAAATTTCCCACACATCTCACCTTCGAGTACCACTCTTGTTGCGAGCCATACTTTTCAACAACAACAATGAAAGTAGCGCAAAAGAGCTTTGTCTCCTTTTGTAAATGTCAATGACCATTTAGCTAACAAAGTTTGATTGAAATTTTTAGCCTTCGGATACCCAACCTGTAAAGTTTAGTATTGTATATCTTTCATTGATAGAATGAGAGTTTAAATAGACTTGTATAGGTATTGGGGTGGAGTTGTATAAGAATACAACGGTGGAGTTGTATAAGAATACAACTACCCTATTGATAAACTTAACTAGCTACATACTTATCCTATCGAGTTGGTAGAGTTGTACAAGGGATGTGATACCAAGATTACAGGGAATACAGCTACCCTATTGATAAGCTTAACTAACTACATACTTATCCTATCCAGTTGTTACAGTTGGATAATCATCTGCCACAACAGATAAGCATAAACTCCAATACTCCCCCTCAAGTTGGAGTGTGAATGTCAAGAACACACAACTTGCGAAATAACACCTGGAATTGATCGTTGCCTAAAGCTTTAGTGAAAAGATCGCCAATTTGGTGAGCTGTGGGAATGTATCTGGTTTGGAGTGTGTCATCTTGAATTTTATCACGCACGAAATGACAATTTCGATATGTTTGGTACGCTCATGGAAGACGGGATTGGCAGCAATGTGCAGGGCGGCTTGGTTATCACAGTAGAGTGTTGCAGGCTTCAAAAGAGGTACACCCAAGTCTGTTAGTAGGTAACGTAACCAAGTAATCTCACAAGTGGCTAAAGCCATCGCCCGATATTCTGCCTCAGCCGAGGAACGAGAAACGGTAACCTATTTCTTTGTTTTCCAAGAAATTGGATAATGGCCTAAAATGGTGTAATAACCAATCGTGGAACGATGAGTAATAGGACAACTTGCCTAATCAGAGTCGCAAAAAATCTTCAAATCCAAAGAACTAGTAGCAGACATGAAAAGTCCTTGTCCAGGAGAATTCTTAAAATAACGGAGTATGCGTAAAACGGCTTGAAAATGGGGTTTATGTGGTTGACTCATGAATTGACTTAGAAGATTAACTTAATAGACTATGTCTGGTCTAGTAATGGTAAGATAAAGGAGACATCCAATTAATCATCGATAAGTGCTTGGATCAGATAGAAGTACTCCCTCAGTATTGTTCAGCTTTGTGTTTTGCTCCATGGGGAAAGAAACTGGTTTAGCTCCAAGTAATCCCATATCTTCCAAAATTTCAAGTGTATATTTTCTTTGTGACATGGAAATGCCTGCCTTTGTTCGTGCAAATTCGATACCCAAGAAATACTTCAACAAACCAAGGTCTTTGATATGAAATTGCTTGTGTAGAAATGTTTTCAGATCATGGATTGTCGATGCGTTGTTGCCTGTGATGAGGATGTCGTCCACATAAACAATGACAATTGTAAACTCCCGGCGGGAACGTTTAGCAAAAAGGTAATAATCAGCCTTTGATTGTATAAAACCAGCATCCTGAGTGCATAAGAGAATTTTGCAAACCACTGGCATGAGGCTTGTTTTAAACCATATAGAGATTTATTTAGGCGGCATATATACTCGCTGCTCCCCCTATTTAGAAAAGCCGGGTGGAAGTTGCATGTATGCTTCCTCATTCAAATCACCATGTAAGAATGCATTTTGGACATTTAGTTGGTGAAGACACTACACCAAATTTCCCCATCAGCAACGGTTTGGAACCGTGGGGGGTAACCGATGGCCACGGCTAAGAGGCGTGGGCTGTAGAGGCGTCGCAAAATCATCCGTGATGGCTATAAACCGTGGCTAAAATTTTAGCAACTTTTTTATGTTCAGGACGATTGATGTTTTAGCCACGGTTCTAAACCGTTGCTAAAATTTTAGCAACGGTTTTAAGCCGTGGCAAGTATTAGCAACGGCTTAAAATCGTGGCCAGACTTTCCACGGCTTAGAACCGTTGCTAAAATTTTAGCCACGGTTTTAAGCCGTGGCAAGTCTGGCCACGGTTTTAAGCCATGGCTAGTAAAAACAAAATTCAAAAAAAAAATCTAATTTGTTGCGAGGGTTTGAAACCGTTAAAGCTCTTTTTTTTTAAATTAACCTCCAGTGGGGAGGGGCAACTATGGAATGCCAGACCTTTATTACTTATCAAAAATTGACTTACAAACGCTACGGGGGTACATTACAACGTTACCCGTATTAAAACCAAAACAATAGAAAAAACCTGTCCTTAAAACAATTGCCACGACAAAAACAGAACTTAAAACATCAAAAAGACTTGAGGCCAAAACAAATGACCCAAGCAGCCAGCACACGCTGAAACACCAACGCCATCTGAATAATCACCCTGAAAAACAGCCAACAGGACGCTGCATCGTACCCTCGCGAACTGTGTTTCACAGTAGCATGCAGTAACCATCCCTTGCATCCACCATCTCGACGCTGGGCACAACAACAGCATCTCCTCAACAGGCCGCAACATCTCAGTAGGCCGCAGAAAACCATCAGTCTGCAACATCTCAGCTCCCAGCATACACTCTGTTTTGCAACAGAGTGTTCCAGCCAACAACCTGTTGGATGTGGTACTAGAGTGTAGGTGCGCTGCAAGCCTGCTCGACGCGCATCCTCGCTCCTGCATAAAAAACAACAGCATCAGCCTGAAGAGTCCGAAATTAGCAAAACAAGTATACAACTCATCAATTTTAGAAATTAGGAAACTCAACTTCACAAGAAAGAATAACATTCACTTACATTAGTTGTTTGAACTTTGGAGAATAACAAAGTGGTCAAGCAGAAAACTTAACAGGGAATAATAAATTGGAAGCCAACTCAAACAAGATGGATTTATATAGACCAAGGAGGATATGTGATATGCCCACGCACATGGAAACTTCCTTCCTTCACATATCACAACAACTTCCTTGCACTACAACCACACTTTCCACATCAAGATATAAGCTGATTAATTCTTGCAAATCATTATTGCAAGTTCTTCCAAATAATGAAATCATTGAATACTAATGGTCAGCAAGCAAATAAAAGTCAATGAAATAGCCTACAATGTTCAGTAATTGCACCCACAACTAGACCCTTTTTCATATAGTTCTAATCAAACCTATGTGTTATTATAACTTGTAATATATGGTTATCACTTGGATTTGATTGTAAGAAATTTCACCATACCAAGGGCCTCCAAACACTTTTAATCTTATAATGGCAATGAAAAACCACTAGAATAGGAAAAGCACATTTTATAGACCATTTGAGCCTTGTCAGGTAGGAGCTTCATGAATCCAAAATGCATTAAAACAAACATCTGTCAAGGCACTGCCTATTGCAACTAACCTTTGAGTTCGCAGCACTATCAATCCATTTTCTTGTAACTGTAGTGACACAAAGTCTCATTTGTCCTTCAGGATTCTGATAACTGCACTCAAATAAATGATTATGTAGATCAGTTTAGATTAGACCAGCATTACCCTGAAGTAAATAGATAGAGTGGAAGTCCTATGATGAGAAAAGAAACATACTTCGTTAGAAATTGATTGCTCTTCAAAAACCTGAATACAAATGGATCAATAAACCTTATTATCACACTTACCCTTTGAATATCAAATATAAAGCTAAAACAAAAAATGGAATGTGAGGGACTTACAGCTCTTGCAGCCGCTTAACCTTAGATATTGAAAATGGAATATCCCCGCTTAACCTTATTATCACACTCACTGTTTCAGCAGAGTTTCAGTCCTGATCTCTGCTACAACAATCCAGCAGAGACCGACAAAACGAGTCATGCTACAACAAGCCAACAGAGATCGCACCTAAACACTGGAGTAGAATGCAGATTGCATACTCTGCCCCAGCTATAACACCTCCACTATCAACATTCCAGTTCCAGTCATTGCAGAGCACGCCACCTGCAAACCCCATTCCTTCGCAGCAAATCCATCCCCGAGCGATACAAACCTAGATAAACATGTTCATTTAGCATTCCCTTCTACCATTGGACCAAGTTCAACCAATATATTAAGATTTTCCCAAGTTGACAGTAAATGTTGAAAAATGTTCAAATTCCCTAATGTTCGAATCACTTTATGACCAGTCACCATTTTCTCTAATTCTACACAGTTTTTTATAGGGCCTACATTGACTAGAGATAACAGCTGCCTTTGATGATGATGATCAAGTATGGAGAATATCCTCGCAAAAATTTGACTTATTTTGACATGTATATCTACTTGAACGTAATTTTTCATGGTCGTCAATATTTTCAAAATTGAACTAACATTTGATATAGCTAACAATGCTTTCAAATTTTTTTTTTTTTTTTTTTTGATAAATCAAACACTTGCATTAAGAAAGAGAGGAAGAAAAAACAAGCTGAGCGAGAAGCTCAGAGGCAGAAAGGAACACAAATCACAAAATATCATTGGAAAAATACAATCAACTACGTTTCACAAATCACAAAATATCAGCACTAAAATCTACTCCGTGTTGGTCCCATCCAAGTGTTATAGATGAGTGTCATATAAACAAATGTCAAAATAACCAAGCACATATACCTTCCTTATTGAATTTCAAGAAAGACAACAACTTACAAAGGCTTTAAATGCAGGTCAAGAAATTCAAAATTTGCTCTCACTGCATCATGAAGAAGAAGATATACTCCATCAGTCCATTTATATTATACAAGAACATCAAATTTGCAAAAATCAGTCCTCTGATAGGCATTTGAACTAATAAACATGTCTACAAAAATCCATGCACATAAACCAAGTTTCATATATATATATATATATATAGGGAAAAGAGAGATAACTTACGAATGTGATAGAGTACCCTGACTTTAGATCTTTCAAATCCTCAACATCTATATTACTTAGGTACTTGAAAATCTGGCAGAAAAATGGAGGCAGCAAGGGTTCCATAGAGTTCCTAAGGTTCCTCAAATAATGAAAATCTGCAATAACAATAAAATGTCAAGGACTCCCCTATGCAAGCAGAACTACAAGACTCTTGAAGGAAGACTTAGACAAGCAAAATCCGAAAGACTCCCTTAGGGCTGACATCTATCATTGTATAACAAATACTCCAATGCCTTAGGGCTTATCGACTACCAGGGAACCACAAAGCAAGTGAAAGGGGTTTGATTTGAGAAACACTTCCCACCTGCATCATTTAGAGTGATAAATCTAGCCAAAGATTAGAAGATATACATGAAATTGTACCAACCAGATGTGCTCTTATCCCATATGAATTTATTTATTATTTTGTTTATTTAATATATACCAATCCATAAAGAAAACGAGTGAGGAGCTCACAGCAAACAGGCAGCAAAATGACTCCCTTAGGGCTGACATCTATCAACAAAATGACTCTTATTTTCTAATGGACAACAAACATGAAAAACAATGAATTTTCATTTCACTTATTCATTGCAATTTGCAACATAATCCTAGGCCACTAATAACAACTAATTTTTGTTTCTCCAGAACCACAAGAGGCAGCGAAATAGTACCATTTAACTAGGTATCCATGTTATAGAAAGCAATTGAACATGTCCGTGATATTCATACAACTGACACTCCAATCGAGGGTGGTAATGAAAATCTAAATAATTCAATAATCAACATGAAAATCTAATTCAGGATTAGGATTGAAGATTGAAATAGAGGTGGAAATGAAGTTTTACTGAGAGACTGTTTTTTTGCCAGAATTATGAAGCGACTAGAGATGGAACAGAAAGCTAGGAATTAGAGCCTAGTGATTCCTATCTTATAAAACATATGCAAGACTTTATTCAAGAACTTTAAGAGACGTCAAAACCAGGCTTAAGAGGATGGACATCTAGTAATCAGATAGGAAAAGATAGGAAACACTTCCAATTAAATCAAGTTGTGCAGAACACAGTAAAAATGAAGAACCATTGAGCTTACCTGCCGCTCTGTATCTGTAAGGGTAAGTTCTTAGTGGATCTAATTTAGTTGCCATACAGAGGTCACTTCTTGCCATTTGGCGCTCACAATACTCTGAACGTTTCTCATAGGCTGATGCATTGTTTCGTGTTTTCTCCATCAGTCTAGTCATCTCATCATAAGCAGCTTTTCTATTACTCTTGAGATAGAAAACACGTGCTAGTCCCTGATGTGCTCTGGTGTGCCTAATGTTAAGGGCATTCATATAGCAGTCTGCCGCTTGATCCAGCTTATCACAGTCTACATAGACACTTCCTAGATTGTTTAATGCCTGCAGAACAACAAACACAAAAATCAAACAACACTGCAAGAACTTAAATAGTATGCTTTCTTGTTGACAGACGGATAATATTTACCTGTCCTTTCCGAAGATCATCAGAAGGACATCTAAGAGCTTGCTCCAGAAGTTGGGCGACGTAAGTTGAAGACACAGAGTCCAGGTTTGTGTCTGCTACATATGCTTTGAGAAAAAATGCTTCAAATGATCTCTGAATGGAGATAGACTCCTCGGCCTTAGCCAATGCCTCTTCACGGTGACCAGTGTCATACAAAATCCATCCTTCGTAGACAAGCCTTTCATGCTCAGACCTAGAGTGATTTCGAGCCAATCGCAAACTGCGCATCGCAGCCTTTTGACAATTCAACCTATATTTGGCAATTGAAAATGGATTAAAATGTTGAACAAATAAAATTACTAGTAGAAAGTTCAAATTTAAAAATAAAACACACTTCCTATTATAAACTTCCCTTACTTCATAAGAGAAAACTTTATCGTTTTTAAGTTCTAAATATAGAAAATCATCAGTGCTACACTAAATAGATGGAGAGAAAAACGGGAAGAAGAAAAAAAACAACGTTAACAAATATATACCCTCTATTATGGGGGAAAAAACTAAGTAAAAGTTTAAGAATGAAATAAATCCCATACCCCTGTTTTAGTCAAGGAAGAAATATTAATGTTAAGAGAAAGATTATCAATATTCAAAATCCCATTCTTCTTAGATCAGAAACAATGTCTGCAGGTGTCAAAGTAAGAAATCCAAGTTTATATGGCCACAAAAGTGGCTGAACTCCCCAAAGCAGGATATACAGATCACAGAATATACAATGTCATGCTCAAACGGAAAGAAAACAAGTGTATTCATTATCTATATATCATAAAATGAATTAAATTTCCACGATGTTTACATGACTCTACAGAAGAATACTCAAAATGCTATAAGAAAATCAGAAGATACAGAAATTATACGAGGAGTTTGATGTACTTTAACAATTTGAACAGCGGCAGCATCTGGTGGCATCCCTCTGCAGCAGTTAAGAACTGCTTCTGAAGACAAAGCATCCCAAACACCATCACTTGAGATGACAAGCCTACCACCAGCGGTAGATAACTGCAACAATCATATTACAGTGCTTCATGCCAAGAATAAAGAAGAAACAAAAAAAGTGGATAAAGTAGGAGCACACCTTAATTTCTACCTTGAAGAAGTTTGCTCTGCAAACCAAATACCCATCTCTTAGATCCATAGCCTTTTGTCTACTAGGTTTCAAAAAACAAACTAAACTTACAATCTAGAACAGATAGTTGAACACAGGAGAAAGAACATACAGAAATAGTAAAACACACAGATAAAAATAGACAAGAATAACAATAATCATTTGAAGATAATTCTTTGAACAATTCAAGAGAACGGTGTCGATACTAGGTTACCGCTAGTATAACGAGGTGTTCATCCAAGAATTGTTCTTAGAATTATTTTGAGAAAACAAATAGAAATAAAGAATTGTTCTTAGAATTGTGTTGAAGAATGTTTTAATATGATGTGTATTATTCTTCAATCATACCGCAATAAAAGATAAGTTGAGAATTCAACATATACCTTATCCTCTTCGAGTTTCTGACGGATCTTCTCCCTTGCTTTTCTCTCTTCCTCCTTTTCTGCTTTCCGCAAGGCAGTTATCCTACAACAGGAAAATGAATCTATTTTAGTTTTAGGGGGCAAATAAATAAATTACACGAACGGAATTTCTTGAAAAAAAAGATACTAAGGATGTAATAAAATGAATCTATTTTAGTTTTAGGGGGCAAACAAATAAAATGATGAATGTAATATTGTACTATAGCTAGATCGAAAAATTGGATTCCTGCAGCTTCATTCCAAATATTATAAAGATACTAAGGAATGACGATTAACCATGGTATTGTTAATTACATCTACATAATGAAGTGGCTTTGGGAATACATGAATTGAATACCTTCCTTCCTCTAAGACCAAGGACCATGTATTTAAATAAGAAGACTCCAAAGTCATCGTCTACACACACCTAATGACATCGTTATTTGGTGTTAATGATCATCTAGCTCACTCGTTCACATCCCAAATATGCTTTCCTGGAACCTCACCACCACCTTGTGCCTCTCAATTAAGCTTTCCTTAACCTCGGGTAACTAGCACATAAAGTAGTAGAGATTACTTTTGATGAGTTTTTTCTTGCATGCTCATCCATCCTTTCTTTCATCTCTAGTTAAAACGGTATGCACAAGTTTCAGGTTATGCATCCAAGATGATTCTAGCTGTTCACTTTAGCTTAGTCACCATCTATCTTTCCTCTTTAGCTTAGTCACCATATATTTTTCCTTGCCAGTAAACCATTACATGTCTTATTAGTTAGGTATTAAAATCAAAACGTGTTTTCTCTTTGAGTTGAGGCTTCTTGATTGAAATACGAATGCTCAATGACAACAACTGCACGTCTACAACAACAACAAAAATGACAGGAATTCTTCAATGAACCCAAATATTATTAAGGAACCCAATTTTAGCTGATAAGGAATAAGAACAAAACTAACACGACATTACATCCTCTTTACCAAACTCTCTCTCCTCCAACCCAAATATCCCTTAACTATGCAGAAACAAATAAATAATATATTTACAAATTTGAGAAACTAAAAACTGAGGAAATGTCATCTTATCAGAACACTTGTATGGACGTCTTGGCACAAGTCTCTTTCTTAAATAATGACATTACAAAATTATGTAGGTCTACACAAGCAACTATTCACAAGTTATATCTGAAAGTATTGGATGCTTTCATCCACTTTCCTTTTACATGCCAACAATCAATATGCTTAAAAAAACTATGCTACATTACAACAATTTGACTATTCTCATCTTCAGGCAAACATTCAAGACATTTTACATTCCTACTTCATGCTTCATTTTGTATATGAACCCAACCTGAATATGCAGGACTTGAGAGATACACTTCTAGTACGCTCTAAATGGTGATTGAAATGTTTTCAGATCTCACTAATTTTACACCATGAGTGCTTGTTATATTGCACATTCATACTAATCCCATCCAAATTCCATTATCTGTACAAAGCAATGATCACCAAATAGAGGTTATTAACAAAATTCTCATTCAAGCTACGATACATTATTGCAACCATGTTCCAACTCCAAGCAACAATAAGGGGGGGGGGGGGGGGGGGGGGGGAAATCAACAGGACCACGCACATCAAATTTGTCAAGCAAACCATACATTAACAAAGAAAACTGCTAATATTTTTGAAGAATTATGCAACAACTAAAACGCTGCAAGTATCTTGTGTATGTAATAGCCACACACTACTTGTTCTAAACAATAGACTTGTCCAAAAAAAAGCAAAAACAAACAGGATGGCAAACAAACCTCTAAATAAAAAAATCTAGATTCAGAAACCCTAAAATGAACCCTTTGACTCTGATTTTCTAAGGAACCCTAAAATGAAAATGGAAGGAGGCGAAACCAAACCGTGAAATTTTCAAGCTCTCTCTGACTCTGATTTTCAAGCTCCTCGATCTCTCCTCTGCGCCAAACCTCTCTCTGACTCTGATTTTCAAGCTCCTTGATCTCTCCTCTGCTCCTCGTCGATCTCTCGTCTGCTCCTCGATCTCTCCTCCTCACCAAAGCGCGAAACTGCTCTCCTCTCCACTGTCTGTTTTTCCCCCAAATTGTTTCGCCAAAGCTCAGTCTCCTCTCCACTGTGTTTTTCCCCAATTTTTTTTTGCCAAAGCGCGAAACTTCTCCCTCCAATTAAAGCGCGAAAGTTATTTCTATAGCTACGATTTTAAACCGTGGGCAGATATAGCCACGGTTTTAAACCGTTGCAACTTTTTTGGGGGTAGACAGTTTTATTTTATTAGCCACGGTTTTAAACCGTTGGCCGTTATAGCCACGATTTTTAGCCGTGGCAAATAAACCAACGGTTTAGAGCCGTGGCCACCTCCCTGTAGCTAAAATGGCCTTTTGGTGTAGTGAGATGTCAATTTCGAATCGAAGCAAGGGCAATGACACACCGAACAGTGACAAGTTTCACCACAGGAGCAAATGTATCATGATAGTCCAAGCCTTCCTTTTGATTGAATCCTTTTGCAACAAGTCACACTTTGTATAGTTCAATAGAACCATCAGAACGATATTTGACTTTGTAAACCCATTTACAACCAATTACCTTTTTATGAGTAGGCAAAGTAGTAAGTGTCCATGTATTATTTTTGTCAAGGGCTCAAATTTCATTTTCCATGGCCTCACACCATTTTGGGTTGTGCACAGCCTGTGAAAAAGAAGTGGGTTATGGAATAGAAGACACAACTAAGATAAAATGTTGGTGAGATGGGGAAAGTTTATTATAACACAAGTAGTTTGATAAGGGTAGCGAGTTCCTTTTGTTGGACCTTCCGTTGAATGTGATGCGGAGTGACGTCGTACAATTGCACTAGAACAATGGTAATTATGTAGGTAGGATGATGGTTGTCGAGTGCGATTGAATACACGGGGAGCAGTAGGCAATGGAGTGCTACTGACTGTATCAATTGAAGATGTTGGATGTGGATTGACATCTGGAGGGACATTTGTATGTGTAGTGGTATCTGTGAGTTGATCGGTAGGGATAATAGAAGTTGAAGGTACTTCATTGGTGGGAGTCGAATCATTGGTGGATGAATGAGGTAAGTCAGGGATGGGTAATGGCAACACATGAGAAGAAGATGAAGGAGTTGTGGCTGATTTATGATTGGAAAATGGTAGAATATTTTCATGGAATATGACATCTCTGCTGGTAAAAAACTTTTTATTTTCGAGATTGAAAACAAGGTAGCCTTTTTTACCGTAGGGATACCAAATGAAAACACATTTTCGAGCTCGAGGATCAAACTTATCACGAGATGAGATAATGTAGATGCATAACATAAACAACCAAAAACTCGTAAATGACCATATTTTGGTAGTTTTCCAAACAATAGTTCATGTGGAGTTTTGTTTGATAACATGGGGGTTGGGATGCGATTAATAAGGTAAATGACAGTTTAAATACATTCACCTCAAAAGGAAATTGGAAGGGTTGCTTGAAAGCGTAAAATATGTGTCGTTTCTAGAATGCGACGATGTTTTGCATTCAACGACACCATTTTTTTGTGGTGTCGCAATGCAACTATATTGATAAACAACACCATTATCTTGAAAAAAAGATCGAAGGGAATGAAATTCGGATCCATTATCAGATTGCAATTTTTTTACTTTGCAATTAAACTAGGTTTGAACCCAAGCAAAAAATTGTCGAAGCAAAGCTTGAGTTTCGGATTTGAAACGCATTAGGAAAACCCATGTGCATCAACGATAGTAAAAAAAAAAACGTGCTCCTGATGAAGGTGTGGAGTAACCACCCCAAATATCACAATGAATTAAATCAAATGTTGCAATAGATTTGATTTCACTCGACGGAAATGACAATCAAGTTTGCTTAGCACGTGGACAAATATCACAATGATAAGAAGAATCACTAGAAATTCAGCAACATCTTTTGATAAAAAAAATTCAACCTATTTGGGGAAATGTGGCCTAATCGCCAATGCCAAACATCAAAATGGACTAGGTTTACTGATGGGCTAATATTAGGATTTATTGATGATTTACCGCTAGATATGGGAAATGCTTGGAAACAATAGAGACCACCATGTACTTCATCCACTCCAATCGTCATCTTCTAGGAAAGGTCATGGAAAACACAAATGGTATTAGTGAATATGATAGAACAAAGTCGAGAAGAAGTAAGTTTGCTTACCAAAATGAGATTAAAGCTAAAAGATGGGATACATAATACGTTGTGTAGCTGAATAAGAGAAGTTAGTTGGATAGTACCAATGTGAGTAACAGGTGTAAGCATGCCATTTGAAAGTTTAACAGGTGGGATGTCAGAAGTTGCAATAGATGAATGAAACAAACTAGGATCAAAGATCATATGGTTGGTAGCACCAGTATCTACAATCCAAGAATATTTGGAAGTGAAAACATGACAACAAACGGGCGTACCTGCTAGGTTTGTGGATGGTTGTGTACTACCTTCTTTGAGTAAGGCCAAAATCTTTTGGTATTGGTCATGAGTAAAAGACTGAACACCGTGTTCTGGAGTAAAGTTACGGTAAATGTTTGTCAGTACATCTAAGGTATTTGCAAAGGCTTATAGAGGCGTTCGCTGGCCTTCTGGATAGGCCCACATTTGGAGTTCATTCTTCGGTGGTGCCAGATCTGTCCGTTGACTATGTTTTCTGTGATTTCTTTCGTTCTCACTGTTATTGCTCACACTGGTTAGCATTTCAATGTTAAGTAGAGATTTGAATTTGTTTATGTTGCTTGAAATTTGTAAAGCTCACAGCCAATCTATTCAACAAAATTCCAGAACTCTGCTTCCAGCTCTAAGATCCTTGAAAAAGACGACCACAAAATTGCATCAAGACTTGGCAGATACCTGTTCTTCCAATGAGTATTTGCTCAGATATTTATGTTCCACTGACACCGATAGTTAATGGTTTATCTAATTATGAAGGGTATGTGCCCACTGAGTTCAATCTAATTGCAAAATCCATAGAATCAGTTTCTGGCAATCTGCAAGATAATTTATTTGGTTCAGGTAATTTTTGCTACATTTTCCCAACAAGGAAAACATGTGTATCGCTGTCTGACATGGATATCAAGGTGTCACAAGCATTTGTTTGGTAAGTAGTTTTGGCCAGATGTTTGAAAAGTAGTTTTGGCTGATGTTTGACTAGTTAAATTGTTTGCTTGTCTCTATTTTACTTTTGTCCACTTTATAAGCAAATAAGTTGAGATAGCACCAGTATATGTATGTTGATTTAGAGTTTAGACTGGCTACCGGTTCAATGCAGTCAATCTATGTTGGGACAGTGTGGGCATGTTAGTGCTCTAATGCTACTTAGAGTTCAAGTTTGGCAACCTCCTCTCTACCCTTGACGCCAAAGTGAGCAAACAAATTTGAGTGCATATCGACATTTTAGTCAACGGAATCAACTGAACATAGATTTCAAGACTGTTAAAGTTCTGTAGCAATGTACAATAACATAGGACCTATTTTGCAGGAACTTCTCCATATACTGTTATTTAGCTAGTACGAGCTCATTTTGGACAGAAACAGGACCATTTTTCCAGATTTTGAGACATCATTACACTGTTGTATGCATTGGAAGAGTGGTGTTAAACAAGGATGTCAGATGGCAGATTATAGAAATGTATCTCTCGCTCTGAGCCAGTCTGTTCTCAGAAAGATCAATGCTTAGATGCTGTTGTCATTAACTGAATTACGTAGTCGTTTGGGCACCTCTTCCCTATAACTTGGTGGCAGTGGAGTTTTTCAGGTTTCCAACTGCTGGTAGAGCAGCTTAACACAAAAAAAATGTGTAGAAATGGCAGGTAGAATTGCTCAGTTGCTGGTGAAGCAGATTTCATTAACACGCCAGCAGATTTTGCTGGTGATGATAATTGAGATGGTTATTTAGCATTTGAAATGTCACATGGGTTTTTTGAAGATTGGAAATAATTGATGAGATTGCATAGGAAGATTAATAACTTTACAGATGTTTTTGTTGTGGTTTCCTATGTTTCTTTCTTTATTGTCCTCTGACAGAGTGCATACAATAGTGTTTGTGAAGCAACACATGCATGATTAACAGAACAGATGTATGCAAAACTACAATCCCTACAACAATTCATTGGTTAAAATTGCCCAAAACGTCATTCACTTTAATTCTCAGTAACGGAGGGTTCAGCCATTTGGTAATGTGTTTTTAAGTGCATAAATATAGATTAATGATTTGTTATGCTTATCACATTCCCTGTTGATTAGCATCCAATAATCAACCAAATACCAAGAACAGAATGTCAAACAAGGCAAGGGGAGCTGCACTTGATCGCATTTTGAGAAGTCATTGAGAGGCATATGAATGATGTGTGATAATCCTCACAAAAAACAAGCAGGCAACTCCCAATGATGCAGCTATAGACATTTGCATGGACTTATTATTAGGGACATTGGAATGTTTATCTCTCCGTCTCTAAAATTTGCTGCGTGTATCAGAAACTTCGGTCTTGCTGTTCTGTCTTGAACTTTCTGCTGTAGCCGCCTTCTTGTATAAACTCTGAGAGCCCTCCACAACATTGGTAGTATTCAACATTGGTGTGAACTCGTTTCTCATGAAGACTCATTTTCTAAACGTTTGCAGAAACCTGTAAGCCTGTTTCTCTTTTAACATTAAAAAAAAAAAAAAAAAAAAAACTGAAACGAGTTGATATTGGTGAGAAAATATCCCTTTATAAACTCTGAGTATTGAGGGAGTAGGAAAAGAACACCATGAATCATGCAAAGAATGATGGTAATGGCTGATCCACTGTAGTTTGGGAGTCACCTTGATTTGAATAAGCTCTACACTCTTCAACAATGGATTGATGGATGGATTTAAGATTGCAGCTCAGAGCATTCACAATAGTCCAAGTCCCAGGGAGCCCTCCACAACATTTGTTTATATATATTTTTTTCCCACGTGGCAGCTCCCTCACCCATACACTGGTTTGCCGATTTCAAGCACATCCCCAATAGCACATAGCAAAAACAGGGTCAAAGCAAGTCCCGATAGGCTGCAAGACTTTGACCTTTGTTTTTGTCTTGGTCTCCTCCCTTCCCTATTTCTTTCTCTTCCAACACACTTTTTCTTTTCCAACAGACACAGCTCAACTCCAACACAGCTGCTGCCCAAACCCAATCACCTTTCCAATCGTGGTTTCTCGTTTCTAGTCAAAATTCTTTCACTTTTTTTCCATTCTATTTGTTAGAAACACATCTTTCATACCTTTTAATCCATTTTTACCAATTAAACTTCATTTGAACTCGTTTTTATTTGAGCATGCCAAGTATTTAATAAAATGTCCAATTTGGACGAAATGTCAAATATTTTTTTTTAGAAAGACGAGCATGGTTTTTATGGATCCCACGGCCATTAAACGCCTCTGGCACGGTTCGAACCTTGGACTTATGATATCATCCGACACAAGTCTACTATTATGAAGTCTTTGTATCGAGGTTTCGACTTGGATTCGGATTTCGATGATAATACGCTTGAATTCTTAGAAAAAATAGTAATTTTATCGAGAGCAATTGCAATTGATTTAAACAACTAATTTGTCAACAGAAGCCACTGAATAACTTAATGTTGAACTGTGGAAAAGAGTTTAGCGACCACATTTATTAGCAACTCAAGGAGTATACAGTGATTATTTAAGTGATAATCTCACATTCGATGGTGAATATTTCAAAAGGTGATTTCAAATGCAATTGTCGTTGTTTTATAGCATTCGGGATGCACTTGTTGAAAATAATTTTTATATCTCTCAGAGAGTTTAGTGCACTGGTCAAATGGGTTTAACTCTTTTTTCAAATGATCAATTGTGCATGCTTGCTAATGGAACGCTAGCAGATGGTCTTGATGGATATTTGAAAGTTGTTGAAACCATTGCCTATGATGTCTAAAGAATTTGTGTACGAATGTGATGCAAGTCCTGGAGAGGAGTATCTATGGGAACTAACTGGTGAAAATGTGCCTAGATTGCTTGTTGAAAATGAAGAATGAGGTTTCATGGAATGTTAGGAGAGGAATACAAGCCAAAAGGCGCCATAGTCGTCACAAAGGCTCAAGCTAGGACTAAGTCGAAAGCAAGGATGAAGTAGGTCTCAAATGATAAAAGGGGAGGTTTGATTCCAAGCATTGGGAATGGAAGAATTATCCAACTGCTTGGAAAGATGCATATCAAAACTCTAAATGGCATTCAACTATAGTACTCAGGGTCGTTGCCTCTCGTGATCTATGGATTTGGCATGTCAGGTTCATACAAGGACATTAATGTCCTTGATCAACTTATAAAAAATGAGTTTCTTTTTGCAAATTTTGATTTCAATGAGTATGAATATAATGTGTTATTTTCTTGGTGATGATATCTATCAAAAGTTGGCTACTATAATGCAAACAATTTCAAATCCTCTTAATGATTTGGAGTAAGAGGCAGATGCACGATATCATGCTCATTTGTATCATTTTGATCAATATGATTATTGAAGATGAATGTGGTTGGGGTGCCTGATCATGATCGATATATTTCAATTGATATCCCTCTGGGCAAGACTAGCCATGATTATGAACCAGGAAGGCGTTATGCTGAGTACATCACATGTTACCATGCTTATCGGGATGCAAAAGTTCACTATCAATTGCACATGATTAGTGGAATACTTCTGGGATTGTTTTGACTCGTTATGATATTTTTACTTTTATGTATTTCAAGTCTTTTCTATTTAAGTTATTTTGTATTGTCCACTTACATTATTATAATTTTGTTTTCTCCATTTCAATAGTTTAATATTTTATTTGCTAGCACTAAATTTTAGAGCTAAAATACACATATTAAAAAAAAAAGGTAATCCTTCATTGATAATAATAAAATACAAAAAGCTACATTTTTTTCCCTCAAGTTACATTAGATCCTTCATACCCTTGAGTTAGATGCTTTCGTCATAATCTTCGCCTTCATCCTTTTCAGCTAGACGCGCTCTTCATTTTCTTCACAATCCTCATACTTCCTAGTCATTATTTGAAGCTCAACATTCATCATTTTGTTCTTCCAATTGAATATATTTTGCCAAATCTTCTCTTTCCTTCAACATATATCAAGTTTGCGCTATTCAATATCATAACTTTTTGCTTATGATCCTCACCGTACTTGTTAAGTTGTGTCATTGCTATGTTCAACTCGTTTATAAGCGTCTGTTGACATTTGGCTATGTTAACTTGTTGTATTGGTGCTTTTTGAATTTCCTTTCACCCTTTTGAGATTCAACTGATGAAGGTGCTTGTTTCCCTTACCCTTGGTTTTTTCTTTTGTGGCTGGTGCAGTGACTTTTCTTCCCGAAGAGCAAATTTTCATCACTAGGGAGCAATATGTTATCACTAGGGCGATAATTATCACAAAAAAACTATATTTTTTTTTTATCAAATTCATGCTCATCATCTAAGCCAATGAAATCATCAGAGATCCTAGTCTCAAAAGTGATCTTTTACCCACACTTACTAAATGAGTGTTAGGTTCAGAACGTGCTGAGGCCAAACCTAGATAATCGGTTAGTAGAGAGGGTTGTCTCCCTTCCAAGATTGGCTATTGTGGATGCTCTTAATTAGCTTGGTTGGTAATGTCAGCTCAAAATTTAAATTTTGGTGAATTATATACAACGAGACCGAAGAATATATAATTTTCATATTAGGATTTGCATTCATTAAATTTATCAATGACATAATTATTTTTACATTGAGTTCTCTGGTGAAATCATTTACCATTGAGGTAATTGTTTGTCTTCTTATTTTTTTGTCTCGAGCAAGTCACATTAGGGGTGGGCACGGGACGAGATAGACCCATCCCTATCCCATCCCATTCATACGGGATCGGGACGGAATGTGATAGACCCCATCCCGACCTCGTCCCATCCCAAACGGGTTTGGGACGGGACGGGATCAGCGTGCTCTATTTGTTGATCAAGTTTTTTGATAATCTAATAGGGTATAAAACTATAAATTATTGCAGGAATAAATATTTTAAGGCTTTCCTATGTTCTCAGAATATATACTCTCCATAGATTTAAACAGAAAAAAAAAATCATTCATGTTTTTTATCCCAGATAAGGAACTGCACAAGAGTATGATCTAAGAACTTATAGGAGGCATATGACGAACAATATAACTTCCACTGATTGTGTCAGATGCACATTTTGCATTTTTTCAACGTCTAGAGTTTTTTTTACATCATAATCTGATCTTACCTATGCAAGGTTAAGAGCCCTTTTTATATTATTTGCACATGCATCATGTATTGCTACGCCAGTTTTGGGGCGTTTGAAATTGTGAGACTCACATTTAACTAATTTATCGTGGTAATTATCTACTATCCATTATTGGAGTTAAAAACTTCATCTTCTTTTTGCAGGTGATTCTAGCATCCTTGAGAAGTCTCCGAACCCAGGCCAGGATTGGATACCATTGGAGTTTGTGTGCCAGATTTCAATTTTATTTGGGCCATTGCCCATGGTTCCAGAAGCGCATTAGTGCTAACAAGTGCTAACCTTAGTGGACAACCTAGTAGTGTGTGCATCAAAGATTTTGAGAACCTATGGGAGCACTGCGCTTATTTATATGATGGTGGACTGCTTCCTTCTGGTCATGTTGGATCAACTATGTGGACTTAATGAGGCTAGAAAAGTACAATAGATGTGTATGTGAGAGACAAATTGAGATGCTAAAATGTTATATACATCAGTGAATTTATATGGGCATCCAAATATTGCAATCCTAAAATAAATAAATAAATAAATAAAAATATTAATAATAAATATTGAAAAATTAGCTCGGGACGGGACGAGATTGGCGGGATTGAAAATCTTCATCTTATCCTATCCCATTCTAGATTGGGACGGGACAGGATTGAGATGAAATTATTCAATCCCATTAAGACCCGAAAAAATCGGGACGAGACGGGATCGGGATAGGAACGGGATCGCGGGCCACCCCTAAGTCACATGTCTTCCACTATATATATATATATATATTTTATCCCTTAACCCCTCCGCCCCATGCGCTGGTAGGTATTGAACCCAAGACGCGAGGTTAAACCAACACAGCTTTAGCCAACCAACCTGGCTACCTTTGGCATATTATTATTTTTCTTTTGTGAAGGTATTTAGGTGCTAAAATTAAGGGTGAAACAGATGGACCGGATTGTCTGAAATCCATATTGGAATCAATGGACACCCATAGCTAAAAGTGTAAATATGACAAAATAATAATAATAATAATAATAATAATAATAATAATTGGGATGTAGCATGTTAACTAGGTTACTACCACTTTACTAGTTTGTTTCTTAAAATGGAAAATTTTGTATTGTCATGCCACAAAACCAAACCAAAAGAAGTAGAATACACTCAGAGTCCACCATTCGACAGAGACAAAGACACAGACACAGACACAGACAAAGACACAGACACTGTTTGTTTGTGCTTCTCTGTCAAGCACCTTTATAAACTCTTACTTTGTTGAAAACCCTCTCTTGCTTCTTCTTTTTCTTTCAGAATGGAGAATGGTAGTAGTGGTGTTGTTGTAAGCACTATGGAAGCAGGGGCATCTTCTGGGTCATCTTGGGTTGGGGAGGAACAGGGAGAAGAGAAGAAAGTTTGTGATGAAGCTGCTGTTGTTGCTGAAGATGAGGAGGAGGAGGAGGTGGATGATGGGGATCACGGGGCTGCTGTGGGCTTTGTGCCTGGGCCTTTGGTTTCTCTCAAAGAACATCTTGACAAGGATAAGGTATAAAAATCCCCCCTTCTTTTGCCCCTGTGTTCCTGTTGATTCAGTGTGATTTTGTGTGTAATTCTTCAATTTTTTTGCATTTACAAGACCCCATTTCCCTAAATAGACATATTGACATTTGTGTTGCAATGGGTTGTCAACCCTTGTCGTTTTTCAATTGATTGAAGGATCAGAGGGAGAAAGAGTGGTGGTTTCAAGGTAATGGTTAGCTGTCTCAGTTTTAGGTGTTTATGATGTTTTGCATTTCATGTTTGAGAGTAGAAGTTAAGAAATCAAGGTGAAGGGGTTGGACTTATGCCTTCATTGTAGATAGTGATGAGTTAGTGATCATCACCACCCACACACCCAACCCACCTCCCACCCCTCCCCCAACCAATTCTTTAGTAAATTATTGTTGCATTGTGTAGGATGATGAAAGCTTAAGGAGGTGGAAAGAGCAATTGCTTGGTTGCATTGACAGTGATTTAAATGGTTTGTATTGTTTTTTTTTTTATTGATTTCCTAGTGCATTTATCTTTGTAAATATGTGTGGTTCTGTGCATTGATTCTAGTTTTTTAGGCCAAACGGAACCCGAAGTTACATTTCAGTCGATAGGGATTGTCTCCACTGATTGTGGAGAAACAACGACCCCCTTGCTTGCTGATAAGAATCAGAGCTGTGGTGTGCTATTTACTCTTCAGGAGGGATGTGTGTACCGGTTTAAGCTCACTTTCACCGTGCAGCATAACATTGTTTCTGGATTGGCCTACACAAATACTGTCTGGAAAGGGGGCTTAAAAGGTATAGCTTCTCGAGCTATTACTTGTTTCAAGTATTTTGTATCAGTGCTGGTTCATGCATCACAAATGGGATAGTAAAACGTTTAATGATACTTCTGCACAATCTGAACAATAGCAAGCAATTACAACTAATGGTTCACTGCATGAGAGCATCCGACTATTAGTAGTTTTTGCCGATATTTTCATCTTTAAAGGGGTAATCAACAATACCTAACTTTACCACTCCATCAAGATACTCCATCCATAGTTATCACTAATTCATTGTCGATTCTTGTGATCTTTTCAGTCGATGAAGGCAAAGGGATGTTGGGTACTTTTGCTCCACAAAGAGAACCCTACATACATAACTTGGATGAGGAAATCACTCCATCGGGCTTGTTGGCAAGGGGAAGTTATTCAGCAAAGCTTAAGGTAGAACAAGTTGTTGCTGCCGTCGCCCATTATATATGGAAAATTTATTGTAGAAACTTTTTGAAATAGCGACAATTTCATATAAATCTAACTCCTTTGGCTTTAAGTTTATTCCAATCCATAGTCTTTTGATTTCATTCTTCAGTTGATATATCATCACTCCTAGAAATCTTTCATACATCAAGAGCATGTTTGGTAAGTCCATTCGCTTTCCTGCTTTGACACTCTAGTTCTTCAAGCAAGGATCTTTTATTTTTTTTATTTCTTTGATCAATCAAACAGAAAGAGTATATTTTAATAAGGGCCTAACTGATGTTGTCACTAAGCAAGCATAAGATACACAAACGGTTTGTTACAGTTTAATATACTCTCCCAATAATAATTACAGACATGGAAATCTGTATTAATTGTACCCCAGATACAACCCCAGTGCCATACTAGATCCATAATATCATTACAGATGAGGTTAACATCCTTTGAACCACTTGAAGATCCTAGAATTCCTTTCTTTCCAGAGAACCCAAACACCAGCTAGGAGGACTCTTCCAAAGCGAAGCACCTGTGACTGAACTGGCAACATCAGTGAGAGTAGTAGCAGCCTTAACACATAAGTTTTTCCAAATGTGATTGGAGAAAGTGCAGGAAACAAAGAGGTGAGGTTCTTAGAAAAACACCTATTAGGAATAATAATGAGGCCTCTTCTATTAAAGTTGTCCACAGTTACAATATTTCCATGATCTAGAGTCTGGGTGAAGTTCACTCTTGAAGAGATGCTTTGACAAAAGATGAAGGAAAATGAACATCCTCATTGGAAACATTAGTTGTCAAAACACCTATTAGGAATAATAATGAGGCCTCTTCTATTAAAGTTGTCCACAGTTACAATATTTCCATGATCTAGAGTCTGGGTGAAGTTCAGTCTTGAAGAGATGCTTTGACAAAAGATGAAGGAAAATGAACATCCTCATTGGAAACATTAGTAGCAATCACCAACTTGGATTGACAACTGTTCACATTAAGGGTACCATTCTTATCCTGCATCTCCAAATGACCTCCTGATTTGAGGAATTGTAGACCTTCCAAATGTAAGATTAAATCTTCTACTTCTGAATCTCAGATGGCTCTTCTGACTCTTATGAGAACAAGGTCCCAGCTAAAAGTACTGCTAACTGTGCTTGGGAACAATCGACAATTTACAATTTATTATTGAAAGCGAATCCATTTAAGCTAAAGTGATAGATGAAAAACAATAATTGAAATAAATGGAATAATAATTGAAATAAACGAAACAATTTGAAATAACAACGATAAATTAAATGGAAATAACTAAGAAATATAATATTATTTCAATCAATCAACTGATTACAAGGAACTACCTGCGCCCATATTTATAAAAATCAAAACCCTAAACCTAATAGAAAATAATGTCTTAATTTAGATAGTTACTAAATAAATCATATTGCAATATAACCAAGAAATACTATTCATAAAAGAAACCTAATTACATCAACTGCCCTGGGGGACGAAGCTCGTCCTCGAACTTAAAGTCGAAGATGTCTAATGAGAACAAACAACCGATCACTGAATATAAAACGAAGTGCATTCAAAATAGTCTATCCTGAAACTTGCCATGATACACACTAGCAATCGATTGATAATTTTAGAAAGAAGCGAAGGTGACTCAAAGAACCAGAAGCTGCAAGAAACTTGAGAAGACGCCTGTGCATGCGTGTCACAAAATGTCCCGATACGGATCAACATAATCATCACTACTTACTGTGTCTGCTGCTGTAGGAACATCCTCTGGTTGCTCAAAAATGGGAAAAAAGTCGTATAAGTCAAAGGGTTCACAAGTCGGAAATCAAGTACGTGCGATGACGCCCCTAACTTCTTCAAGAAGTTGGATGGACTTTGACAAATAGTAGCCTCATCCGTCTCTGTATGCCTATGTGCAAGCTCAGCTTCCTTTGATATTTTGTAGTTGCGAAACGCTCTAGTTCTTTCATCAATCTTATGATACACTCGTTTTAGCCATTCTCTGAAATCTCTGCGGCGCTTTTGGGCAAGTTCATCTGCTTCCAATTGTGTCTGATACTCTCAAACCTCCATTGACGCCTCTCCTTCGCATTTGCTGCTTCTCGATATGCTGAATCTTGCAATAGCTTCCCTCTGTCTATCTCAACCTGTATCACGGTGAAGGGGGTAGTGGGGTGTACATCACTAACATATGGGGGTGGGGGTGTAAGGCAAATTGGTTTAGGTGGTAATGGTTTTATGTTATTGGTCACTTGAGGAGGGGGTGGTATAGGAAAACAGGTTCAGGTTGGGTGTAAGAAGAGACAGGCGGATCGTGATGGAAAATAATAAATTGGAGGATATTTGTTATAAGACACTGTGAGGGAATAAACTGGATTTGGCTAAATATTTGTATTCGTATGGGAACGGGAAATAGGATGGGTGCGAGTAGGAATCATAGAAGTATGGATAAGGATTATAATATGGGTCACTCATTCTATTTATTTTTGTTAAAATTTTCTCACAAGTGGATGCCCTTAGAATGCTTAGTGCGGAAATAGGCAATGGGATCAGGGACTTCATAAAAAATCAGGCCAAGGACCTAAATGAAAATAAAGTGTAGGGACTTGTTTTTAAAATATCTCTTCTTCCTCACGAACTGCAAAAGGGGAGGGGCTTGGCTGAACGAAACTACTGCGGCGCTGGAAAAGGGTGGCGACAACTTGCGACTGGAAAAGGGTGATTGAGCTGGTTGGGGCTGGGCGACGGATTGAGGCTGTCTCGATGGACTGATTGGAGTGATGGCTTGTGGCTATGACGTGCGAGGACTTCAACGATGATGGACTAGTTGCGATTGACGGAGGCTGCGATGGCATGGGGTGAGGAATGAAGTCATAGTGGCAGTACCTGAGTTTCTTCATATCTTTCTTCTCAATATTTTTTTTCCTCAAAATCTTTTTTTCTTTTTAAATTGAATCGTTTCGATTCTGATATTAATTGATAGAATAAAAAAACAATTAATCGAAATAATAACAATAAAATTAAATGGAAATAACAAAGAAATAAAATATTATTTCAATCAATCATCTGATTACAATGAATTACCTATGCTCCTATTTATAAAAAACAAACCTTAAACCTAATAGGAAACAATATAACTGAGAAGTACTATTCCTAAAAGAAACCTAATTACATCATAGTGTGCAAAATACATATGCCAAAGTGAGGCCAAAGCTTCCATCATGACTTCATGAAAGACCTAGTTGTTCCCAAATAACTCAAACAATTACTTCAACATAATCATGCTAGTAGAGTGTCATGTAAGATCAAAAGCACTAGAGGCAAGATTTTAGTTGGCTTCCTTGTGAGACCTTGTAGTTGATGTTGGTTATTTTGTCCAAAACCACGAGTCTAATGGTCTAGAATATAACTTGAGACAATGAGTGTCTTTGATTTGTGGAATTGAAGCTCAATGAAGTTAGGCTTTAGTTTATTGAGTTTTGAATACAATCAAGTGTAACAAACGGTTTGTTGCTTTGAATATAGGAAATGAAGGAAAAGATTTTCCCTTTTGTTTGGTTGGTTCAGAAAGGAAACGTGGAACGCACAATTTGTTGTTATGTAAAATGTTTTAATTTCTTTTTCGGATCCTTGCATCAACAAACCTAGCATCCAACTGCTCAGTTCTTCTCCATTGTTTTATGGCACAGATATAGAAAATGAGTGTTTGGGGAAGATGGTGATTCACATAAGAAGAGAGTCGAGACCAAATGAGGAGCATAGACAAATTCAAAGACAAGGTTCTCGGAGAGAAGGAAAGGAGATATGGGAAGGGCTTGATTGCTAGTGTTGCTCACAATGAGAGAGAGATGATGAAGTTGATTGTTGGTTTAGATCACCGAACAAAGAGAAGAGATGTTGGCCAAGTTTAATGATGGGATAGTTTTCAGTTTGTTTAGGAAAGAGAGTAAGGATAGAAAATATAGAAAGCGCTGAAGACTGTAGGGGTTGGCTGGCACCTTGTACGTTTGAGGTGTCAGATGCTACATTTTTCTGTTTCACTGGGTTATCATTTTGACTACTGATGGTTATAATTTTACTTTTTATTTTTATTTATTTGTTTTTTTAAGGAGTTCATTCAAATATAAAATGGGGGGATATGAGGAGAGTTGTGGACGGAACGAATTCGATTTATTTGTTTGAGTAGGCAGAAGGTGTGGTTCAGATCTAAGCATGAGACGAACAGATAAGAGAAGATTGTAGGATTCAGGGCATAGAGGTGTTAAACTCGAATGCTAGGATTGCAGTTTGATGGAGTTAGTTTTATGTGGTGAAAGAAACTATATTGTGGATAACGTTTGGATGATTTGTTACCCATTGGTGGAATGGGTTTAAGACTTTAGGAAACTACTAAGATAACAGATAAACACAAATACGGAGATTCCTAAAATAACCTAATAATCTGAATTTCAAATAATATTACTACTTATCCCACTTAAACTGTTTCTTTTCTCTGCTTCAATCGTATCCGCTGTCCAAGTGATAGGTGCTTTGGGCAGCTCAGTCATCCATAATAAATGAATTACGAAAATGGTAGTTAAAGTTATGGGAAGAGGCAAAGGTGGCTAGATATGCATTTTGATGTTATGGCTGAATGAATCTTGTGGTCCCAGTTTCTTCTAGATTTTGGAGGAGGGGGGAGATTGGAGCCTAACATGTTTTTATGAATGTCAGGAGTCTTGAATCCTATGGTAAAACTAGTGATAAAGGTCAGTAGACAACCTTTATCTTGGGAAGGTCAATAGATAGGCCTAACATGTTTTTATGAATGTCAGGAGTGTGTATGGATCAAATGACCTAATCTCATGTTCAGTCTTGGGAAGGAATTAGATGAAGTGGTAAGGTGTTTGGAAGGGGAGTCCTATCTATTGTGGTAAGTTTCTTGTGGGTGGAATTCCTTTTGAGGAAAAGGGTGCTAGTGGATTTGCTCCGAGCATGAAAAAATTTACTCATGTTGTTACCCTCCCTTCCCTTCCCTTAGGTGGCTAACTGTTAAATTGCAATCTTTTCTAAAAGCTTAAACTGATAGAGACTAACATATCCAGCATATATCAAATGGGTGGGGTCTATGGAATGTAACGAGTGGACTTCTAGTCTCAATACTCGTCTCATTGGAAATGCCTTTAGTGATTACCCTGGGTGGGAATCGAATCTCCAACCTTTTCGAACCAAAGCTCTAATACCATGTTAAATTCCCATCTACTTTAAAAGCTTAAGCTATATGAAGTAGTTGGACTTCTGGTCTCAAAACTACAGCATATTGATTTCTC